>CAUEHS010000258.1:0-609000 GCA_958510865.1 Myrrha octodecimguttata | reverse complement strand
TTACCCTTACCCTTACCCTTACCCTTACCCTTGCTTTTACTCTTAGGCTTACCCTTACCTTTATCCTTACCCTTACCCTTACCCTTACCCTCACCTTACCCTTACCCTTGCTTTTACCCTTAAGCTTACCCTTACCCTTACCCTTACCCTTACCCTTACCCTTGCTTTTACCCTTAAGCTTACCCTTACCCTTACCCTTAACCTTACCCTTACCCTTGCTTTTACCCTTAGGCTTAACCTTACCTTTACCCTTACCCTTACCCTTGCTTTACCCTTAAGCTTACCCTTACCCTTACCCTTACTCTTACCCTTACCCTTACCCTTACCCTTACCCTTACCCTTACCCTTACCCTTACCCTTACCCTTACCCTTACCTTTACCCTTACCCTTACCCTTGCTTTTACCCTTAGGCTTACCCTTACCTTTACCCTTACCCTAACCCTTACCCTTACCCTTACCCTTACCCTTACCCTTGCTTTTACCCTTAAGCTTACCCTTACCCTTACCCTTACCCTTACCCTTACCCTTACCCTTACCCTTACCCTAACCCTTACCCTTACCCTTACCCTTGCTTTTACCCTTAAGCTTACCCTTACCCTTACCCTTACCCTTACCCTTACCCTTACCCTTACCCTTACCCTTACCCTTACCCTTACCCTTACCCTTACCCTTACCCTTGCTTTTACCCTTAAGCTTACCCTTACCCTTACCCTTACCCTTACCCTTACCCTTACCCTTACCCTTACCCTTACCCTTACCCTTACCCTTACCCTTACCCTTACCCTTGCTTTTACCCTTAGGCTTACCCTTACCTTTACCCTTACCCTTACCCTTACCCTTACCCTTACCCTTACCCTTGCTTTTACCCTTAAGCTTACCCTTACCCTTACCCTTACCCTTAAGCTTACCCTTACCCTTACCCTTACCCTTACCCTTACCCTTACCCTTACCCTTAACCCTTGCCCTTACCCTTACCCTTACCCTTACCCTTGCTTTTACCCTTAAGCTTACCCTTACCCTTACCCTTACCCTTACCCTTACCCTTGCTTTTACCCTTAAGTGTACCCTTACCCTTACCCTTACCCTTAAGCTTACCCTTACCCTTACCCTTATCCTTACCCTTACCCTTACCCTTACCCTTTCCCTTACCCTTACCCTTACCCTTACCCTTGCTTTTACCCTTAAGCTTACCCTTACCCTTACCCTTACCCTTACCCTTAAGCTTACCCTTACCCTTACCCTTACCCTTACCCTTACCCTTAACCTTACCCTTGCTTTTACCCTTAAGCTTACCCTTACCCTTACCCTTACCCTTACCCTTAAGCTTACCCTTACCCTTACCCTTACCCTTACCCTTACCGTTGCTTTTACCCTTAAGCTTACCCTTACCCTTACCCTTACCCTTAAGCTTACCCTTACCCTTACCCTTACCCTTACCCTTACCCTTACCCTTACCCTTACCCTTACCCTTACCCTTACCCTTGCTTTTACCCTTAAGCTTACCCTTACCCTTACCCTAAGTAAGGGTAAGGGTAAGGGTAAGGGTAAGGGTAAGGGTAAGGGTAAGGGTAAGGGTAAGGGTAAGGGTAAGGGTAAGGGTAAGCTTAAGGGTAAAAGCAAGGGTAAGGGTAAGGGTAAGGGTAAGGGTAAGGGTAAGGGTAAGGGTAAAGGTGAGGGTAAGCCTAAGGGTAAAAGCAAGGGTAAGGGTAAGGGTAAGGGTAAGGGTAAGGGTAAGGGTAAGGGTAAGGGTAAGGGTAAGCTTAAGGGTAAAAGCAAGGGTAAGGGTAAGGCTAAGGGTAAGGGTAAGGGTAAGGGTAAGGGTAAGGGTAAGCTTAAGGGTAAAAGCAAGGGTAAGGGTAAGGGTAAGGGTAAGGGTAAGGGTAAGGGTAAGGGTAAAGGTGAGGGTAAGCCTAAGGGTAACAGCAAGGGTAAGGGTAAGGGTAAGGGTAAGGGTAAGGGTAAGGGTAAGGGTAAGGGTAGGGGTAAGAGTAAGGGTAAGGGTAAGCTTAAGGGTAAAAGCAAGGGTAAGGGTAAGGGTAAGGGTAAGGGTAAGGGTAAGCTTAAGGGTAAAAGCAAGGGTAAGGGTAAGGGTAAGGGTAAGGGTAAGGGTAAGGGTAAGGGTAAGGGTAAGGGTAAGGGTAAGGGTAAGGGTAAGGGTAAGGGTAAGGGTAAGGGTAAGGGTAAGGGTAAGGGTAAGGGTAAGGGTAAGGGTAAGGGTAAGGGTAAGGGTAAGGGTAAGGGTAAGGGTAAGGGTAAGCTTAAGGGTAAAAGCAAGGGTAAGGGTAAGGGTAAGGGTAAGGGTAAGGGTAATGGTAAGGGTAAAGGTAAGGGTAAGCCTAAGGGTAAAAGCAAGGGTAAGGGTAAGGGTAAGGGTAAGGGAAAGGGTAAGGGTAAGGGTAAGGGTAAGGGTAAGGGTAAGGGTAAGGGTAAGCTTAAGGGTAAAAGCAAGGGTAAGGGTAGGGGTAAGGGTAAGGGTAAGGGTAAGGGTAAGGGTAAGCTTAAGGGTAAGGGTAAGGGTAAGGGTAAGGGTAAGCTTAAGGGTAAAAGCAAGGGTAAGGGTAAGGGTAAGGGTAAGGGTAAGGGTAAGGGTAAGGGTAAGGGTAAGGGTAAGGGTAAGGGTAAGCTTAAGGGTAAAAGCAAGGGTAAGGGTAGGGGTAAGGGTAAGGGTAAGGGTAAGGGTAAGCTTAAGGGTAAGGGTAAGGGTAAGGGTAAGGTTAAGCTTAAGGGTAAAAGCAAGGGTAAGGGTAAGGGTAAGGGTAAGGGTAAGGGTAAGCTTAAGGGTAAAAGCAAGAGTAAGGGTAAGGGTAAGGGTAAGGGTAAGGGTAAGGGTAAGGGTAAGCTTAAGGGTAAGGGTAAGGGTAAGGGTAAGGGTAAGCTTAAGGGTAAAAGCAAGGGTAAGGGTAAGAGTAAGGGTAAGGGTAAGGGTAAGGGTAAGGGTAAGGGTAAGGGTAAGGGTAAGGGTAAGGGTTAGGGTAAGGGTAAGGGTAAGGGTAAGGGTAAGGGTAAGCTTAAGGGTAAAAGCAAGGGTAAGGGTAAGGGTAAGGGTAAGGGTAAGGGTAAGGGTAAGGGTAAGGGTAAGGGTAAGGGTAAAGGTAAGGGTAAGCCTAAGGGTAAAAGCAAGGGTAAGGGTAAGGGTAAGAGTAAGGGTAAGGGTAAGGGTAAGGGTAAGCTTAAGGGTAAAAGCAAGTATAAGGGTAAGGGTAAGGGTAAGGGTAAGCCTAAGGGTAAAAGCAAGGGTAAGGGTAAGGGTAAGGGTAAGGGTAAGCTTAAGGGTAAAAGCAAGGGTAAGGGTAAGGGTAAGGGTAAGGGTAAGGGTAAGGGTAAGCTTAAGGGTAAAAGCAAGGGTGAGGGTAAGGGTAAGGGTAAGGGTAAGGGTAAGGGTAAGGGTAAGCTTAAGGGTAAAAGCAAGGGTAAGGGTAAGGGTAAGGGTAAGGGTAAGGGTAAGGGTAAGGGTAAGGGTAAGGGTAAGGGTAAGGGTAAGGGTAAGGGTAAGGGTAAGGGTAAGGGTAAGGGTAAGGGTAAGCTTAAGGGTAAAAGCAAGGGTAAGGGTAAGCCTAAGGGTGAAAGCAAGGGTAAGGGTAAGGGTAAGGGTAAGGGTAAGGGTAAGCTTAAGGGTAAAAGCAAGGGTAAGGGTAAGGGTAAGGGTAAGGGTAAGGGTAAGGGTAAGGGTAAGCTTAAGGGTAAAAGCAAGGGTAAGGGTAAGGGTAAGGGTAAGGGTAAGGGTAAGGGTAAGGGTAAGGGTAAAGGTAAGGGTAAGCCTAAGGGTAAAAGCAAGGGTAAGGGTAAGGGTAAGGGTAAGGGTAAGGGTAAGGGTAAGGGTAAGCTTAAGGGTAAAAGCAAGGGTAAGGGTAAGGGTAAGGGTAAGGGTAAGGGTAAGGGTAAGGGTAAGGGTAAGGGTAAGGGTAAGGGTAAGGGTAAGGGTAAGCTTAAGGGTAAGGGTAAGGGTAAGGGTAAGGGTAAGCTTAAGGGTAAAAGCAAGGTTAAGGGTAAGGGTAAGGGTAAGGGTAAGCTTAAGGGTAAAAGCAAGAGTAAGGGTAAGGGTAAGGGTAAGGGTAAGGGTAAGGGTAAGTGTAAGGGTAAGCTTAAGGGTAAGGGTAAGGGTAAGGGTAAGGGTAAGCTTAAGGGTAAAAGCAAGGGTAAGGGTAAGGGTAAGGGTAAGGGTAAGCTTGAGGGTAAGGGTAAGGGTAAGGGTAAGGGTAAGCTTAAGGGTAAAAGCAAGGGTAAGGTTAAGGGTAAGGGTAAGGGTAAGGGTAAGGGTAAGGGTAAGCTTAAGGGTAAGGGTAAGGGTAAGGGTAAGGGTAAGGGTAAGCTTAAGGGTAAAAGCAAGGGTAAGGGTAAGGGTAAGGGTAAGGGTAAGGGTAAGGGTAAGGGTAAGGGTAAGGGTAAGGGTAAGCTTAAGGGTAAGGGTAAGGGTAAGGGTAAGCTTAAGGGTAAAAGCAAGGGTAAGGGTAAGGGTAAGGGTAAGGGTAAGGGTAAGCTTAAGGCTAAAAGCAAGGGTAAGGGTAAGGGTAGGGAAAAGGGTAAGGTTAAGGGTAAGGGTAAGGGTTACCCTTACCCTTACCCTTACCCTTACCCTTACCCTTACCCTTACCCTCACCCTTACCCTTACCCTTACCCTTACCCTTGCTTTTACTCTTAGGCTTACCCTTACCTTTACCCTTACCCTTACCCTTACCCTTACCCTCACCCTTACCCTTACCCTTGCTTTTACCCTTAAGCTTACCCTTACCCTTACCCTTACCCTTACCCTTACCCTTGCTTTTACCCTTTAGCTTACCCTTACCCTTACCCTTAACCTTACCCTTACCCTTGCTTTTACCCTTAGGCTTACCCTTACCCTTACCCTTACCCTTACCCTTGCTTTTACCCTTAAGCTTACCCTTACCCTTACCCTTACTCTTACCCTTACCCTTACCCTTACCCTTACCCTTACCCTTACCCTTACCCTTACCCTTACCCTTACCCTTACCCTTGCTTTTACCCTTAGGCTTACCCTTACCTTTACCCTTACCCTAACCCTTACCCTTACCCTTACCCTTACCCTTACCCTTGCTTTTACCCTTAAGCTTACCCTTACCCTTACCCTTACCCTTACCCTTACTCTTACCCTTACCCTTACCCTTACCCTTGCTTTTACCCTTAAGCTTACCCTTACCCTTACCCTTACCCTTACCCTTACCCTTACCCTTACCCTTACCCTTACCCTTGCTTTTACCCTTAAGCTTACCCTTACCCTTACCCTTAACCTTACCCTTACCCTTACCCTTACCCTTACCCTTACCCTTACCCTTACCCTTACCCTTACCCTTACCCTTGCTTTTACCCTTAGGCTTACCCTTACCTTTACCCTTACCCTTACCCCTACCCTTACCCTTGCTTTTACCCTTAAGCTTACCCTTACCCTTACCCTTACCCTTAAGCTTACCCTTACCCTTACCCTTACCCTTACCCTTACCCTTACCCTTACCCTTACCCTTACCCTTACCCTTGCTTTTACCCTTAAGCTTACGTTTACCCTTACCCTTACCCTTACCCTTACCCTTGCTTTTACCCTTAAGCTTACCCTTACCCTTACCCTTACCCTTAAGCTTACCCTTACCCTTACCCTTACCCTTACCCTTACCCTTACCCTTACCCTTACCCTTACCCTTACCCTCACCCTTACCCTTACCCTTACCCTTACCCTTGCTTTTACCCTTAAGCTTACCCTTACCCTTACCCTTACCCTTACCCTTAAGCTTACCCTTACCCTTACCCTTACCCTTACCCTTACCCTTAACCTTACCCTTGCTTTTACCCTTAAGCTTACCCTTACCCTTACCCTTACCCTTACCCTTAAGCTTACCCTTACCCTTACCCTTACCCTTACCCTTACCCTTGCTTTTACCCTTAAGCTTACCCTTACCCTTACCCTCACCCTTACCCTTAAGCTTACCCTTACCCTTACCCTTACCCTTACCCTTACCCTTACCCTTACCCTTACCCTTACCCTTACCCTTGCTTTTACCCTTAAGCTTACCCTTACCCTTACCCTAAGTAAGGGTAAGGGTAAGGGTAAGGGTAAGGGTAAGGGTAAGGGTAAGGGTAAGCTTAAGGGTAAAAGCAAGGGTAAGGGTAAGGGTAAGGGTAAGGGTAAGGGTAAGGTCAAGGGTAAGGGTAAGGGTAAGGGTAAGGGTAAGCTTAAGGGTAAGGGTAAGGGTAAGGGTAAGGGTAAGCCTAAGGGTAAAAGCAAGGGTAAGGGTAAGGGTAAGGGTAAGGGTAAGCTTAAGGGTAAAAGCAAGGGTAAGGGTAAGGCTAAGGGTAAGGGTTAGGGTAAGGGTAAGGGTAAGCTTAAGGGTAAAAGCAAGGGTAAGGGTAAGGGTAAGGGTAAGGGTAAGGGTAAGGGTAAGGGTAAGGGTAAGGGTAAAGGTGAGGGTAAGCCTAAGGGTAAAAGCAAGGGTAAGGGTAAGGGTAAGGGTAAGGGTAAGGGTAAGGGTAAGGGTAAGGGTAGGGGTAAGAGTAAGGGTAAGGGTAAGCTTAAGGGTAAAAGCAAGGGTAAGGGTAAGGGTAAGGGTAAGGGTAAGGGTAAGGGTAAGGGTAAGCTTAAGGGTAAAAGCAAAGGTAAGGGTAAGGGTAAGGGTAAGGGTAAGGGTAAGGGTAAGCTTAAGGGTAAAAGCAAGGGTAAGGGTAAGGGTAAGGGTAAGGGTAAGGGTAAGGGTAAGGGTAATGGTAAGGGTAAAGGTAAGGGTAAGCCTAAGGGTAAAAGCAAGGGTAAGGGTAAGGGTAAGGGTAAGGGTAAGGGTAAGGGTAAGGGTAAGGGTAAGGGTAAGGGTAAGTGTAAGGGTAAGGGTAAGCTTAAGGGTAAAAGCAAGGGTAAGGGTAAGGGTAAGGGTAAGGGTAAGGGTAAGGGTAAGCGTAAGCTTAAGGGTAAGGGTAAGGGTAAGGGTAAGGGTAAGCTTAAGGGTAAAAGCAAGGGTAAGGGTAAGGGTAAGGGTAAGGGTAAGGGTAAGCTTAAGGGTAAAAGCAAGGGTAAGGGTAAGGGTAAGGGTAAGGGTAAGTGTAAGGGTAAGCTTAAGGGTAAGGGTAAGGGTAAGGGTAAGCTTAAGGGTAAAAGCAAGGGTAAGGGTAAGAGTAAGGGTAAGGGTAAGGGTAAGGGTAAGGGTAAGGGTAAGGGTAAGGGTGAGCTTAAGGGTAAAAGCAAGGGTAAGGGTAAGGGTAAGGGTAAGGGTAAGGGTAAGGGTAAGGGTAAGGGTAAGGGTAAGGGTAAGGGTAAGGGTAAGGGTAAGGGTAAGGGTAAGGGTAAGGGTAAGGGTAAGGGTAAGGGTAAGGGTAAGGGTAAGGGTAAGGGTAAGGGTAAGGGTAAGCTTAAGGGTAAAAGCAAGGGTAAGGGTAAGGGTAAGGGTAAGGGTAAGGGTAAGGGTAAGGGTAAGGGTAAGGGTAAAGGTAAGGGTAAGCCTAAGGGTAAAAGCAAGGGTAAGGGTAAGGGTAAGGGTAAGGGTAAGAGTAAGGGTAAGGGTAAGGGTAAGGGTAAGCTTAAGGGTAAAAGCAAGGGTAAGGGTAAGGGTAAGGGTAAGGGTAAGCCTAAGGGTAAAAGCAAGGGTAAGGGTAAGGGTAAGGGTAAGGGTAAGGGTAAGCTTAAGGGTAAAAGCAAAGGTAAGGGTAAGGGTAAGGGTAAGGGTAAGGGTAAGGGTAAGCTTAAGGGTAAAAGCAAGGGTGAGGGTAAGGGTAAGGGTAAGGGTAAGGGTAAGGGTAAGGGTAAGGGTAAGGGTAAGGGTAAGGGTAAGGGTGAGCTTAAGGGTAAAAGCAAGGGTAAGGGTAAGGGTAAGGGTAAGGGTAAGGGTAAGGGTAAGGGTAAGGGTAAGGGTAAGCTTAAGGGTAAAAGCAAGGGTAAGGGTAAGGGTAAGGGTAAGGGTAAGCCTAAGGGTAAAAGCAAGGGTAAGGGTAAGGGTAAGGGTAAGGGTAAGGGTAAGCTTAAGGGTAAAAGCAAGGGTAAGGGTAAGGGTAAGGGTAAGGGTAAGGGTAAGGGTAAGGGTAAGGGTAAGCTTAAGGGTAAAAGCAAGGGTAAGGGTAAGGGTAAGGGTAAGGGTAAGGGTAATGGTAAGGGTAAAGGTAAGGGTAAGCCTAAGGGTAAAAGCAAGGGTAAGGGTAAGGGTAAGGGTAAGGGTAAGGGTAAGGGTAAGGGTAAGGGTAAGGGTAAGCTTAAGGGTAAAAGCAAGGGTAAGGGTAAGGGTAAGGGTAAGGGTAAGGGTAAGGGTAAGGATAAGGGTAAGGGTAAGGGTAAGGGTAAGCTTAAGGGTAAGGGTAAGGGTAAGTTTAAGGGTAAGCTTAAGGGTAAAAGCAAGGGTAAGGGAAAGGGTAAGGGTAAGGGTAAGCTTAAGGGTAAAAGCAAGGGTAAGGGTAAGGGTAAGGGTAAGGGTAAGGGTAAGGGTAAGGGTAAGGGTAAGGGTAAGGGTAAGGGTAAGGGTAAGCTTAAGGGTAAGGGTAAGGCTAAGGGTAAGGGTAAGCTTAAGGGTAAAAGCAAGGGTAAGGGTAAGGGTAAGGCTAAGGGTAAGGGTAAGCTTAAGGGTAAGGGTAAGGGTAAGGGTAAGGGTAAGCTTAAGGGTAAAAGCAAGGGTAAGGTTAAGGGTAAGGGTAAGGGTAAGGGTAAGGGTAAGGGTAAGGGTAAGGGTAAGCTTAAGGGTAAGGGTAAGGGTAAGGGTAAGGGTAAGCTTAAGGGTAAAAGCAAGGGTAAGGGTAAGGGTAAGGGTAAGGGTAAGGGTAAGGGTAAGGGTAAGGGTAAAGGTAAGGGTAAGGGTAAGGGTAAGGGTAAGGGTAAGCTTAAGGGTAAGGGTAAGGGTAAGGGTAAGCTTAAGGGTAAAAGCAAGGGTAAGGGTAAGGGTAAGGGTAAGGGTAAGCTTAAGGGTAAAAGCAAGGGTAAGGGTAAGGGTTAGGGTAAGGGTAAGGGTAAGGGTAAGGGTAAGGGTAAGGGTAAGGGTAAGGGTAAGGGTAAGGGTAAGGGTAAGCTTAAGGGTAAGGGTAAGGGTAAGGGTAAGCTTAAGGGTAAAAGCAAGGGTAAGGGTAAGGGTAAGGGTAAGGGTAAGGGTAAAGGTAAGGGTAAGCCTAAGGGTAAAAGCAAGGGTAAGGGTAAGGGTAAGGGTAAGGGTAAGGGTAAGGGTAAGGGTAAGGGTAAGGGTAAGGGTAAGGGTAAGGGTAAGGGTAAGCTTAAGGGTAAAAGCAAGGGTAAGGGTGAGGGTAAGGGTAAGGGTAAGGGTAAGGGTAAGGGTAAGGGTAAGGGTGAGCTTAAGGGTAAAAGCAAGGGTAAGGGTAAGGTTAAGGATAAGGGTAAGGGTAAGGGTAAGGGTAAGGGTAAGGGTAAGGGTAAGGGTAAGGGTAAGGGTAAGGGTAAGGGTAAGGGTAAGGGTAAGCTTAAGGGTAAAAGCAAGGGTAAGTGTAAGGGTAAGGGTAAGGGTAAGGGTTAGGGTAAGGGTAAAGGTAAGGGTGAGCCTAAGGGTAAAAGCAAGGGTAAGGGTAAGGGTAAGGGTAAGGGTAAGGGTAAGGGTAAGGGTAAGGGTAAGGGTAAGGGTAAGAGTAAGGGTAAGGGTAAGGGTAAGCTTAAGGGTAAAAGCAAGGGTAAGGGTAAGGGTAAGGGTAAGGGTAAGCCTAAGGGTAAAAGCAAGGGTAAGGGTAAGGTTAAGGGTAAGGGTAAGGGTAAGCTTAAGGGTAAAAGCAAGGGTAAGGGTGAGGGTAAGGGTAAGGGTAAGGGTAAGCTTAAGGGTAAAAGCAAGGGTAAGGGTAAGGGTGAGGGTAAGGGTAAGGGTAAGGGTAAGGGTAAGGGTAAAGGTAAGGGTAAGCCTAAGAGTAAAAGCAAGGGTAAGGGTAAGGGTAAGGGTAAGGGTAAGGGTAAGGGTAAGGGTAAGGGTAAGGGTAAGGGTAAGGGTAAGGGTAAGGGTAAGCTTAAGGGTAAAAGCAAGGGTAAGGATAAGGGTAAGGGTAAGGGTAAGGGTAAGGGTAAGGGTAAGGGTAAGGGTAAGGGTAAGCTTAAGGGTAAAAGCAAGGGTAAGGGTAAGGGTAAGGGTAAGGGTAAGGGTAAGGGTAAGGGTAAGGGTAAGGGTAAGGGTAAGGGTAAGGGTAAGGGTAAGGGTAAGGGTAAGGGTAAGGGTAAGGGTAAGCTTAAGGGTAAAAGCAAGGGTAAGGGTTAGGGTAAGGGTAAGAGTAAGGGTAAGGGTAAGGGTAAGCTTAAGGGTAAAAGCAAGGGTAAGGGTAAGGGTAAGGGTAAGGGTAAGGGTAAGGGTAAGGGTAAGGGTAAGGGTAAAGGTAAGGGTAAGCCTAAGGGTAAAAGCAAGGGTAAGGGTAAGGGTAAGGGTAAGGGTAAGGGTAAGGGTAAGGGTAAGGGTAAGGGTAAGGGTAAGGGTATGGGTAAGGGTAAGGGTAAGGGTAAGGGTAAGCTTAAGGGTATAAGCAAGTGTAAGGGTAAGGGTAAGGGTGAGGGTAAGGGTAAGGGTAAGGGTAAGGGTAAGCTTAAGGGTAAAAGCAAGGGTAAGGGTAAGGGTAAGGGTAAGGGTAAGGGTAAGGGTAAGGGTAAGGGTAAGGGTAAGCTTAAGGGTAAAAGCAAGGGTAAGGGTAAGGGTAAGGGTAAGGGTAAGGGTAAGGGTAAGGGTAAGGGTAAGGGTAAGGGTAAGGGTAAGAGTAAGGGTAAGGGTAAGGGTAAGGGTAAGGGTAAAGGTAAGGTTAAGCCTAAGGGTAAAAGCAAGGGTAAGGGTAAGGGTAAGGGTAAGGGTAAGGGTAAGGGTAAGGGTAAGGGTAAGGGTAAGGGTAAGGGTAAGGGTAAGGGTAAGGGTAAGGGTAAGCTTAAGGGTAAAAGCAAGGGTAAGGGTAAGGGTAAGGGTAAGGGTAAGCCTAAGGGTAAAAGCAAGGGTAAGGGTAAGGGTAAGGGTAAGGGTAAGGGTAAGCTTAAGGGTAAAAGCAAGGGTAAGGGTAAGGGTAAGGGTAAGGGTAAGGGTAAGGGTAAGGGTAAGCTTAAGGGTAAAAGCAAGGGTAAGGTTAAGGGTAAGGGTAAGGGTAAGGGTAAGGGTAAGGGTAAGGGTAAGGGTAAGGGTAAGGGTAAGGGTAAAGGTAAGGGTAAGCCTAAGGGTCAAAGCAAGGGTAAGGGTAAGGGTAAGGGTAAGGGTAAGGGTAAAAGTAAGGGTAAGGGTAAGGGTAAGCTTAAGGGTAAAAGCAAGGGTAAGGGTAAGGGTAAGGGTAAGGGTAAGGGTAAGGGTAAGGGTAAGGGTGAGGGTAAGGGTAAGGGTAAGGGTAAGGGTAAGCTTAAGGGTAAGGGTAAGGGTAAGGGTAAGGGTAAGCCTAAGGGTAAAAGCAAGGGTAAGTGTAAGGGTAAGGGTAAGGGTAAGGGTAAGCTTAAGGGTAAAAGCAAGGGTAAGGGTAAGGGTAAGGGTAAGGGTAAGGGTAAGGGTAAGGGTAAGGGTAAGCTTAAGGGTAAAAGCAAGGGTAAGGGTAAGGGTAAGGGTAAGGGTAAGGGTAAGGGTAAGGGTAAGGCTAAAGGTAAGGGTAAGCCTAAGGGTAAAAGCAAGGGTAAGGGTAAGGGTAAGGGTAAGAGTAAGGGTAAGGGTAAGGGTAAGGGTAAGGGTAAGGGTGAAGGTAAGGGTAAGGGTAAGCTTAAGGGTAAAAGCAAGGGTAAGGGTAAGGGTAAGGGTAAGGGTAAGAGTAAGGGTAAGGGTAAGGGTAAGCTTAAGGGTAAAAGCAAGGGTAAGGGTAAGGGTAAGGGTAAGGGTAAGGGTAAGGGTAAGGGTAAGGGTAAGGGTAAGGGTAAGGGTAAGCTTAAGGGTTAAAGCAAGGGTAAGGGTAAGGGTAAGGGTAAGGGTAAGGGTAAGGGTAAGGGTAAGGGTAAGGGTAAGGGTAAGGGTAAGGGTAAGGGTAAGCTTAAAGGTAAAAGCAAGGGTAAGGGTAAGGGTAAGGGTAAGGGTAAGGGTAAGGGTAAGGGTAATGGTAAGGGTAAAGGTAAGGGTAAGCCTAAGGGTAAAAGCAAGGGTAAGGGTAAGGGTAAGGGTAAGGGTAAGGGTAAGGCTAAGGGTAAGGGTTAGGGTAAGGGTAAGGGTAAGGGTAAGGGTAAGCTTAAGGGTAAAAGCAAGGGTAAGGGTAAGGGTAAGGGTAAGGGTAAGGGTAAGGGTAAGCTTAAGGGTAAGGGTAAGGGTAAGGGTAAGCTTAAGGGTAAAAGCAAGGGTAAGGGTAAGGGTAAGGGTAAGGGTAAGGGTAAGCTTAAGGGTAAAAGCAAGGGTAAGGGTAAGGGTAAGGGTAAGGGTAAGGGTAAGGTTAAGGGTAAGGGTAAGCTTAAGGGTAAGGGTAAGGGTAAGAGTAAGGGTAAGCTTAAGGGTAAAAGCAAGGGTAAGGGTCAGGGTAAGGGTAAGTGTAAGGGTAAGGGTAAGGGTAAGGGTAAGGGTGAGCTTAAGGGTAAAAGCAAGGGTAAGGGTAAGGTTAAGGGTAAGGGTAAGGGTAAGGGTAAGGGTAAGGGTAAGGGTAAGGGTAAGGGTAAGGGTTAGCTTAAGGGTAAAAGCAAGGGTAAGGGTAAGGGTAAGGGTAAGGGTAAGGGTAAGGGTAAGGGTAAGGGTAAGGGTAAGGGTAAAGGTAAGGGTAAGCCTAAGGGTAAAAGCAAGGGTAAGGGTAAGGGTAAGGGTAAGGGTAAGAGTAAGGGTAAGGGTAAGGGTAAGCTTAAGGGTAAAAGCAGGGGTAAGGGTAAGGGTAAGGGTAAGGGTAAGCCTAAGGGTAAAAGCAAGGGTAAGGGTAAGGGTAAGGGTAAGGGTAAGGGTAAGCTCAAGGGTAAAAGCAAGGGTAAGGGTAAGGGTAAGGGTAAGGGTAAGGGTAAGGGTAAGGGTAAGGGTAAGCTTAAGGGTAAAAGCAAGGGTGAGGGTAAGGGTAAGGGTAAGGGTAAGGGTAAGGGTAAGGGTAAGGGTAAGGGTAAGGGTAAGTTTAAGGGTAAAAGCAAGGGTAAGGGTAAGGGTAAGGGTAAGGGTAAGGGTAAGGGTAAGGGTAAGGGTAAGGGTAAGGGTAAGGGTAAGGGTAAGGGTAAGCTTAAGGGTAAAAGCAAGGGTAAGGGTAAGGGTAAGGGTAAGGGTAAGGGTAAAGGTAAGGGTAAGCCTAAGGGTAAAAGCAAGGGTAAGGGTAAGGGTAAGGGTAAGGGTAAGGGTAAGGGTTAGGGTAAGGGTAAGGGTAAGGGTAAGGGTAAGGGTAAGGGTAAGGGTAAGGGTAAGGGTAAGGGTAAGGGTAAGGGTAAGGGTAAGGGTAAGCTTAAGGGTAAAAGCAAGGGTAAGGGTAAGGGAAAGGGTAAGGGTAAGCCTAAGGGTAAAAGCAAGGGTAAGGGTAAGGGTAAGGGTAAGGGTAAGGGTAAGGGTAAGGGTAAGCTTAAGGGTAAAAGCAAGAGTAAGGGTAAGGGTAAGGGTAAGGGTAAGGGTAAGGGTAGGCTTAAGGGTAAAAGCAAGGGTAAGGGTAAAGGTAAGGGTAAGGGTAAGGGTAAGGGTAAGGGTAAGGGTAAGGGTAAGGGTAAGGGTAAGGGTAAGGGTAAAGGTAAGGGTAAGCCTAAGGGTAAAAGCAAGGGTAAGGGTAAGGGTAAGGGTAAGGGTAAGGGTAAGGTTAAGGGTAAGGGTAAGGGTAAGCTTAAGGGTAAAAGCAAGGGTAAGGGTAAGGGTAAGGGTAAGGGTAAGGGTAAGGGTAAGGGTAAGGGTAAGGGTAAGGGTAAGGGTAAGGGTAAGGGTAAGGGTAAGGGTAAGCTTAAGGGTAAGGGTAAGGGTAAGGGTAAGGGTAAGCTTAAGGGTAAAAGCAAGGGTAAGGGTAAGGGTAAGGGTAAGGGTAAGCTTAAGGGTAAAAGCAGGGGTAAGGGTAAGGTTAAGGGTAAGGGTAAGGGTAAGGGTAAGGGTAAGGGTAAGGGTAAGCTTAAGGGTAAAAGCAAGGGTAAGGGTAAGGGTAAGGGTAAGGGTAAGGGTAAGGGTAAGGGTAAGGGTAAGGGTAAGGGTAAGGGTAAGGGTAAGCTTAAGGGTAAAAGCAAGGGTAAGGGTAAGGGTAAGGGTAAGGGTAAACCTAAGGGTAAAAGCAAGGGTAAGGGTAAGGTTATGGGTAAGGGTAAGGGTAAGCTTAAGGGTAAAAGCAAGGGTAAGGGTGAGGGTAAGGGTAAGGGTAAGGGTAAGCTTAAGGGTAAAAGCAAGGGTAAGGGTAAGGGTGAGGGTAAGGGCAAGGGTAAGGGTAAGGGTAAGGGTAAAGGTAAGGGTAAGCCTAAGAGTAAAAGCAAGGGTAAGGGTAAGGGTAAGGGTAAGGGTAAGGGTAAGGGTAAGGGTAAGGGTAAGGGTGAGCTTAAGGGTAAAAGCAAGGGTAAGGATAAGGGTAAGGGTAAGGGTAAGGGTAAGGGTAAGGGTAAGGGTAAGGGTAAGCTTAAGGGTAAAAGCAAGGGTAAGGGTAAGGGTTAGGGTAAGGGTAAGGGTATGGGTAAGGGTAAGGGTAAGGGTAAGGGTAAGGGTAAGGGTAAGCTTAAGGGTAAAAGCAAGGGTGAGGGTTAGGGTAAGGGTAAGAGTAAGGGTAAGGGTAAGGGTAAGGGTAAGCTTAAGGGTAAAAGCAAGGGTAAGGGTAAGGGTAAGGGTAAGGGTAAGGGTAAGGGTAAGTGTAAGGGTAAAGGTAAGGGTAAGCCTAAGGGTAAAAGCAAGGGTAAGGGTGAGGGTAAGGGTAAGGGTAAGGGTAAGGGTAAGGGTAAGGGTAAGGGTAAGGGTAAGGGTAAGGGTAAGGGTAAGGGTAAGGGTAAGGGTAAGGGTAAGGGTAAGGGTAAGGGTAAGCTTAAGGGTAAGGGTAAGGGTAAGGGTAAGGGTAAGCTTAAGGGTAAAAGCAAGGGTAAGGGTAAGGGTAAGGGTAAGGGTAAGCTTAAGGGTAAAAGCAGGGGTAAGGGTAAGGTTAAGGGTAAGGGTAAGGGTAAGGGTAAGGGTAAGGGTAAGGGTAAGCTTAAGGGTAAAAGCAAGGGTAAGGGTAAGGGTAAGGGTAAGGGTAAGGGTAAGGGTAAGGGTAAGGGTAAGGGTAAGGGTAAGGGTAAGGGTAAGGGTAAGGGTAAGCTTAAGGGTAAAAGCAAGGGTAAGGGTAAGGGTAAGGGTAAGGGTAAACCTAAGGGTAAAAGCAAGGGTAAGGGTAAGGTTATGGGTAAGGGTAAGGGTAAGCTTAAGGGTAAAAGCAAGGGTAAGGGTGAGGGTAAGGGTAAGGGTAAGGGTAAGCTTAAGGGTAAAAGCAAGGGTAAGGGTAAGGGTGAGGGTAAGGGCAAGGGTAAGGGTAAGGGTAAGGGTAAAGGTAAGGGTAAGCCTAAGAGTAAAAGCAAGGGTAAGGGTAAGGGTAAGGGTAAGGGTAAGGGTAAGGGTAAGGGTAAGGGTAAGGGTGAGCTTAAGGGTAAAAGCAAGGGTAAGGATAAGGGTAAGGGTAAGGGTAAGGGTAAGGGTAAGGGTAAGGGTAAGGGTAAGCTTAAGGGTAAAAGCAAGGGTAAGGGTAAGGGTTAGGGTAAGGGTAAGGGTATGGGTAAGGGTAAGGGTAAGGGTAAGGGTAAGGGTAAGGGTAAGCTTAAGGGTAAAAGCAAGGGTGAGGGTTAGGGTAAGGGTAAGAGTAAGGGTAAGGGTAAGGGTAAGGGTAAGCTTAAGGGTAAAAGCAAGGGTAAGGGTAAGGGTAAGGGTAAGGGTAAGGGTAAGGGTAAGTGTAAGGGTAAAGGTAAGGGTAAGCCTAAGGGTAAAAGCAAGGGTAAGGGTGAGGGTAAGGGTAAGGGTAAGGGTAAGGGTAAGGGTAAGGGTAAGGGTAAGGGTAAGGGTAAGGGTAAGGGTAAGGGTAAGCTTAAGGGTATAAGCAAGTGTAAGGGTAAGGGTAAGGGTGAGGGTAAGGGTAAGGGTAAGGGTAAGGGTAAGCTTAAGGGTAAAAGCAAGGGTAAGGTTAAGGGTAAGGGTAAGGGTAAGGGTAAGGGTAAGGGTAAGGGTAAGGGTAAGCTTAAGGGTAAGGGTAAGGGTAAGGGTAAGGGTAAGCTTAAGGGTAAAAGCAAGGGTAAGGGTAAGGGTAAGGGTAAGGGTAAGGGTAAGGGTAAAGGTAAAGGTAAGGGTAAGGGTAAGGGTAAGGGTAAGGGTAAGCTTAAGGGTAAGGGTAAGGGTAAGGGTAAGCTTAAGGGTAAAAGCAAGGGTAAGGGTAAGGGTAAGGGTAAGGGTAAGGGTAAGCTTAAGGGTAAAAGCAAGGGTAAGGGTAAGGGTAAGGGTAAGGGTAAGGGTAAGGGTAAGGGTAAGGGTAAGGGTAAGGGTAAGGGTAAGTGTAAGAGTAAGGGTAAGGGTAAGGGTAAGCTTAAGGGTAAGGGTAAGGGTAAGGGTAAGCTTAAGGGTAAAAGCAAGGGTAATGGTAAGGGTAAGGGTAAGGGTAAGGGTAAGGGTAAGGGTAAAGGTGAGGGTAAGCCTAAGGGTAAAAGCAAGGGTAAGGGTAAGGGTAAGGGTAAGGGTAAGGGTAAGGGTAAGGGTAAGGGTAAGGGTAAGGGTAAGGGTAAGGGTAAGGGTAAGCTTAAGGGTAAAAGCAAGGGTAAGGGTAAGGGTAAGGGTAAGGGTAAGGGTAAGGGTAAGGGTTAGGGGAAAGGGTAAGGGTGAGCTTAAGGGTAAAAGCAAGGGTAAGGGTAAGGGTAAGGGTAAGGGTAAGGGTAAGGGTAAGGGTAAGGGTAAGGGTAAGCTTAAGGGTAAAAGCAAGGGTAAGTGTAAGGGTAAGGGTAAGGGTAAGGGTTAGGGTGAGGGTAAAGGTAAGGGTAAGCCTAAGGGTAAAAGCAAGGGTAAGGGTAAGGGTAAGGGTAAGGGTAAGGGTAAGGGTAAGGGTAAGGGTAAGGGTAAGGGTAAGGGTAAGAGTAAGGGTAAGGGTAAGGGTAAGCTTAAGGGTAAAAGCAAGGGTAAGGGTAAGGGTAAGGGTAAGGGTAAGGGTAAGCCTAAGGGTAAAAGCAAGGGTAAGGGTAAGGTTAAGGGTAAGGGTAAGGGTAAGCTTAAGGGTAAAAGCAAGGGTAAGGGTGAGGGTAAGGGTAAGGGTAAGGGTAAGCTTAAGGGTAAAAGCAAGGGTAAGGGTAAGGGTAAGGGTAAGGGTAAGGGTAACGGTAAGGGTAAGGGTAAGGGTAAGGGTAAGGGTAAAGGTAAGGATAAGCCTAAGAGTAAAAGCAAGGGTAAGGGTAAGGGTAAGGGTAAGGGTAAGGGTAAGGGTAAGGGTAAGGGTAAGGGTAAGGGTAAGCTTAAGGGTAAGGGTAAGGGTAAGGGTAAGGGTAAGCTTAAGGGTAAAAGCAAGGGTAAGGGTAAGGGTAAGGGTAAGGGTAAGCTTAAGGGTAAAAGCAGGGGTAAGGGTAAGGTTAAGGGTAAGGGTAAGGGTAAGGGTAAGGGTAAGGGTAAGGGTAAGCTTAAGGGTAAAAGCAAGGGTAAGGGTAAGGGTAAGGGTAAGGGTAAGGGTAAGGGTAAGGGTAAGGGTAAGGGTAAGGGTAAGGGTAAGGGTAAGCTTAAGGGTAAAAGCAAGGGTAAGGGTAAGGGTAAGGGTAAGGGTAAACCTAAGGGTAAAAGCAAGGGTAAGGGTAAGGTTATGGGTAAGGGTAAGGGTAAGCTTAAGGGTAAAAGCAAGGGTAAGGGTGAGGGTAAGGGTAAGGGTAAGGGTAAGCTTAAGGGTAAAAGCAAGGGTAAGGGTAAGGGTGAGGGTAAGGGCAAGGGTAAGGGTAAGGGTAAGGGTAAAGGTAAGGGTAAGCCTAAGAGTAAAAGCAAGGGTAAGGGTAAGGGTAAGGGTAAGGGTAAGGGTAAGGGTAAGGGTAAGGGTAAGGGTGAGCTTAAGGGTAAAAGCAAGGGTAAGGATAAGGGTAAGGGTAAGGGTAAGGGTAAGGGTAAGGGTAAGGGTAAGGGTAAGCTTAAGGGTAAAAGCAAGGGTAAGGGTAAGGGTTAGGGTAAGGGTAAGGGTATGGGTAAGGGTAAGGGTAAGGGTAAGGGTAAGGGTAAGGGTAAGCTTAAGGGTAAAAGCAAGGGTGAGGGTTAGGGTAAGGGTAAGAGTAAGGGTAAGGGTAAGGGTAAGGGTAAGCTTAAGGGTAAAAGCAAGGGTAAGGGTAAGGGTAAGGGTAAGGGTAAGGGTAAGGGTAAGTGTAAGGGTAAAGGTAAGGGTAAGCCTAAGGGTAAAAGCAAGGGTAAGGGTGAGGGTAAGGGTAAGGGTAAGGGTAAGGGTAAGGGTAAGGGTAAGGGTAAGGGTAAGGGTAAGGGTAAGGGTAAGGGTAAGCTTAAGGGTATAAGCAAGTGTAAGGGTAAGGGTAAGGGTGAGGGTAAGGGTAAGGGTAAGGGTAAGGGTAAGCTTAAGGGTAAAAGCAAGGGTAAGGTTAAGGGTAAGGGTAAGGGTAAGGGTAAGGGTAAGGGTAAGGGTAAGGGTAAGCTTAAGGGTAAGGGTAAGGGTAAGGGTAAGGGTAAGCTTAAGGGTAAAAGCAAGGGTAAGGGTAAGGGTAAGGGTAAGGGTAAGGGTAAGGGTAAAGGTAAAGGTAAGGGTAAGGGTAAGGGTAAGGGTAAGGGTAAGCTTAAGGGTAAGGGTAAGGGTAAGGGTAAGCTTAAGGGTAAAAGCAAGGGTAAGGGTAAGGGTAAGGGTAAGGGTAAGGGTAAGCTTAAGGGTAAAAGCAAGGGTAAGGGTAAGGGTAAGGGTAAGGGTAAGGGTAAGGGTAAGGGTAAGGGTAAGGGTAAGGGTAAGGGTAAGTGTAAGAGTAAGGGTAAGGGTAAGGGTAAGCTTAAGGGTAAGGGTAAGGGTAAGGGTAAGCTTAAGGGTAAAAGCAAGGGTAATGGTAAGGGTAAGGGTAAGGGTAAGGGTAAGGGTAAGGGTAAAGGTGAGGGTAAGCCTAAGGGTAAAAGCAAGGGTAAGGGTAAGGGTAAGGGTAAGGGTAAGGGTAAGGGTAAGGGTAAGGGTAAGGGTAAGGGTAAGGGTAAGGGTAAGGGTAAGCTTAAGGGTAAAAGCAAGGGTAAGGGTAAGGGTAAGGGTAAGGGTAAGGGTAAGGGTAAGGGTTAGGGGAAAGGGTAAGGGTGAGCTTAAGGGTAAAAGCAAGGGTAAGGGTAAGGGTAAGGGTAAGGGTAAGGGTAAGGGTAAGGGTAAGGGTAAGGGTAAGCTTAAGGGTAAAAGCAAGGGTAAGTGTAAGGGTAAGGGTAAGGGTAAGGGTTAGGGTGAGGGTAAAGGTAAGGGTAAGCCTAAGGGTAAAAGCAAGGGTAAGGGTAAGGGTAAGGGTAAGGGTAAGGGTAAGGGTAAGGGTAAGGGTAAGGGTAAGGGTAAGGGTAAGAGTAAGGGTAAGGGTAAGGGTAAGCTTAAGGGTAAAAGCAAGGGTAAGGGTAAGGGTAAGGGTAAGGGTAAGGGTAAGCCTAAGGGTAAAAGCAAGGGTAAGGGTAAGGTTAAGGGTAAGGGTAAGGGTAAGCTTAAGGGTAAAAGCAAGGGTAAGGGTGAGGGTAAGGGTAAGGGTAAGGGTAAGCTTAAGGGTAAAAGCAAGGGTAAGGGTAAGGGTAAGGGTAAGGGTAAGGGTAACGGTAAGGGTAAGGGTAAGGGTAAGGGTAAGGGTAAAGGTAAGGATAAGCCTAAGAGTAAAAGCAAGGGTAAGGGTAAGGGTAAGGGTAAGGGTAAGGGTAACGGTAAGGGTAAGGGTAAGGGTAAGGGTAAGCTTAAGGGTAAAAGCAAGGGTAAGGATAAGGGTAAGGGTAAGGGTAAGGGTAAGGGTAAGGGTAAGGGTAAGGGTAAGGGTAAGCTTAAGGGTAAAAGCAAGGGTAAGGGTAAGGGTAAGGGTAAGGGTAAGGGTAAGGGTAAGGGTAAGGGTAAGGGTAAGGGTAAGGGTAAGGGTAAGGGTAAGCTTAAGGGTAAAAGCAAGGGTAAGGGTTAGGGTAAGGGTAAGAGTAAGGGTAAGGGTAAGGGTAAGCTTAAGGGTAAAAGCAAGGGTAAGGGTAAGGGTAAGGGTAAGGGTAAGGGTAAGGGTAAGGGTAAAGGTAAGGGTAAGCTTAAGGGTAAAAGCAAGGGTAAGGGTAAGGGTAAGGGTAAGGGTAAGGGTAAGGGTAAGGGTAAGGGTAAGGGTAAGGGTAAGGGTAAGGGTAAGGGTAAGCTTAAGGGTATAAGCAAGTGTAAGGGTAAGGGTAAGGGTGAGGGTAAGGGTAAGGGTAAGGGTAAGGGTAAGCTTAAGGGTAAAAGCAAGGGTAAGGGTAAGGGTAAGGGTAAGGGTAAGGGTAAGGGTAAGGGTAAGGGTAAGTGTAAGCTTAAGGGTAAAAGCAAGGGTAAGGGTAAGGGTAAGGGTAAGGGTAAGGGTAAGGGTAAGGGTAAGGGTAAGGGTAAGGGTAAGGGTAAGGGTAAGGGTAAGGGTAAGAGTAAGGGTAAGGGTAAGGGTAAGGGTAAGGGTAAAGGTAAGGTTAAGCCTAAGGGTAAAAGCAAGGGTAAGGGTGAGGGTAAGGGTAAGGGTAAGAGTAAGGGTAAGGGTAAGGGTAAGGGTAAGGGTAAGGGTAAGGGTAAGGGTAAGGGTAAGGGTAAGGGTAAGGGTAAGGGTAAGGGTAAGGGTAAGGGTAAGGGTAAGGGTAAGGGTAAGGGTAAGCTTAAGGGTAAAAGCAAGGGTAAGGGTAAGGGTAAGGGTAAGGGTAAGCCTAAGGGTAAAAGCAAGGGTAAGGGTAAGGGTAAGGGTAAGGGTAAGGGTAAGCTTAAGGGTAAAAGCAAGGGTAAGGGTAAGGGTAAGGGTAAGGGTAAGGGTAAGGGTAAGGGTAAGCTTAAGGGTAAAAGCAAGGGTAAGGGTAAGGGTAAGGGTAAGGGTAAGGGAAGGGTAAGGGTAAAGGTAAGGGTAAGCCTAAGGGTCAAAGC
The DNA here is from genome assembly GCA_958510865.1 of Myrrha octodecimguttata. NCBI lineage: Eukaryota > Metazoa > Arthropoda > Insecta > Coleoptera > Coccinellidae > Myrrha > Myrrha octodecimguttata. The sequence goes on along the minus strand of CAUEHS010000258.1, from coordinate 588,213 downwards.
AAGGGTAAGGGTAAGGGTAAGGGTAAGGGTAAGGGTAAGAGTAAGGGTAAGGGTAAGGGTAAGCTTAAGGGTAAAAGCAAGGGTAAGGGTAAGGGTAAGGGTAAGGGTAAGGGTAAGGGTAAGTGTAAGGGTAAGGGTGAGGGTAAGGGTAAGGGTAAGGGTAAGGGTAAGCTTAAGGGTAAGGGTAAGGGTAAGGGTAAGGGTAAGCCTAAGGGTAAAAGCAAGGGTAAGTGTAAGGGTAAGGGTAAGGGTAAGGGTAAGCTTAAGGGTAAAAGCAAGGGTAAGGGTAAGGGTAAGGGTAAGGGTAAGGGTAAGGGTAAGGGTAAGGGTAAGCTTAAGGGTAAAAGCAAGGGTAAGGGTAAGGGTAAGGGTAAGGGTAAGGGTAAGGGTAAGGGTAAGGCTAAAGGTAAGGGTAAGCCTAAGGGTAAAAGCAAGGGTAAGGGTAAGGGTAAGGGTAAGAGTAAGGGTAAGGGTAAGGGTAAGGGTAAGGGTAAGGGTAAAGGTAAGGGTAAGGGTAAGCTTAAGGGTAAAAGCAAGGGTAAGGGTAAGGGTAAGGGTAAGGGTAAGAGTAAGGGTAAGGGTAAGGGTAAGCTTAAGGGTAAAAGCAAGGGTAAGGGTAAGGGTAAGGGTAAGGGTAAGGGTAAGGGTAAGGGTAAGGGTAAGGGTAAGGGTAAGGGTAAGGGTAAGGGTAAGGGTAAGGGTAAGCTTAAGGGTAAAAGCAAGGGTAAGGGTAAGGGTAAGGGTAAGGGTAAGGGTAAGGGTAAGGGTAAGGGTAAGGGTAAGGGTAAGGGTAAGGGTAAGGGTAAGCTTAAGGGTAAAAGCAAGGGTAAGGGTAAGGGTAAGGGTAAGGGTAAGGGTAAGGGTAAGGGTAAGGGTAAGGGTAATGGTAAGGGTAAAGGTAAGGGTAAGCCTAAGGGTAAAAGCAAGGGTAAGGGTAAGGGTAAGGGTAAGGGTAAGGGTAAGGCTAAGGGTAAGGGTTAGGGTAAGGGTAAGGGTAAGGGTAAGGGTAAGCTTAAGGGTAAAAGCAAGGGTAAGGGTAAGGGTAAGGGTAAGGGTAAGGGTAAGGGTAAGGGTAAGCTTAAGGGTAAGGGTAAGGGTAAGGGTAAGCTTAAGGGTAAAAGCAAGGGTAAGGGTAAGGGTAAGGGTAAGGGTAAGGGTAAGCTTAAGGGTAAAAGCAAGGGTAAGGGTAAGGGTAAGGTTAAGGGTAAGGGTAAGGGTAAGGGTAAGGGTAAGCTTAAGGGTAAGGGTAAGGGTAAGAGTAAGGGTAAGCTTAAGGGTAAAAGCAAGGGTAAGGGTCAGGGTAAGGGTAAGTGTAAGGGTAAGGGTAAGGGTAAGGGTAAGGGTGAGCTTAAGGGTAAAAGCAAGGGTAAGGGTAAGGTTAAGGGTAAGGGTAAGGGTAAGGGTAAGGGTAAGGGTAAGGGTTAGCTTAAGGGTAAAAGCAAGGGTAAGGGTAAGGGTAAGGGTAAGGGTAAGGGTAAGGGTAAGGGTAAGGGTAAGGGTAAGGGTAAAGGTAAGGGTAAGCCTAAGGGTAAAAGCAAGGGTAAGGGTAAGGGTAAGGGTAAGGGTAAGAGTAAGGGTAAGGGTAAGGGCAAGCTTAAGGGTAAAAGCAGGGGTAAGGGTAAGGGTAAGGGTAAGGGTAAGCCTAAGGGTAAAAGCAAGGGTAAGGGTAAGGGTAAGGGTAAGGGTAAGCTTAAGGGTAAAAGCAAGGGTAAGGGTAAGGGTAAGGGTAAGGGTAAGGGTAAGGGTAAGCTTAAGGGTAAAAGCAAGGGTGAGGGTAAGGGTAAGGGTAAGGGTAAGGGTAAATGTAAGGGTAAGGGTAAGGGTAAGTTTAAGGGTAAAAGCAAGGGTAAGGGTAAGGGTAAGGGTAAGGGTAAGGGTAAGGGTAAGGGTAAGGGTAAGGGTAAGGGTAAGGGTAAGGGTAAGGGTAAGGGTAAGGGTAAGGGTAAGGGTAAGGGTAAGGGTAAGCTTAAGGGTAAAAGCAAGGGTAAGGGTAAGGGTAAGGGTAAGGGTAAGGGTAAAGGTAAGGGTAAGCCTAAGGGTAAAAGCAAGGGTAAGGGTAAGGGTAAGGGTAAGGGTAAGGGTTAGGGTAAGGGTAAGGGTAAGTGTAAGGGTAAGGGTAAGGGTAAGGGTAAGGGTAAGGGTAAGGGTAAGGGTAAGGGTAAGGGTAAGGGTAAGGGTAAGCTTAAGGGTAAAAGCAAGGGTAAGGGTAAGGGAAAGGGTAAGGGTAAGCCTAAGGGTAAAAGCAAGGGTAAGGGTAAGGGTAAGGGTAAGGGTAAGCTTAAGGGTAAAAGCAAGAGTAAGGGTAAGGGTAAGGGTAAGGGTAAGGGTAAGGGTAAGCTTAAGGGTAAAAGCAAGGGTAAGGGTAAAGGTAAGGGTAAGGGTAAGGGTAAGGGTAAGGGTAAGGGTAAGGGTAAGGGTAAGGGTAAAGGTAAGGGTAAGCCTAAGGGTAAAAGCAAGGGTAAGGGTAAGGGTAAGGGTAAGGGTAAGGGTAAGGTTAAGGGTAAGGGTAAGGGTAAGCTTAAGGGTAAAAGCAAGGGTAAGGGTAAGGGTAAGGGTAAGGGTAAGGGTAAGGGTAAGGGTAAGGGTAAGGGTAAGGGTAAGGGTAAGCTTAAGGGTAAGGGTAAGGGTAAGGGTAAGGGTAAGCTTAAGGGTAAAAGCAAGGGTAAGGGTAAGGGTAAGGGTAAGGGTAAGCTTAAGGGTAAAAGCAAGGGTAAGGGTAAGGGTAAGGGTAAGGGTAAGGGTAAGGGTAAGGGTAAGGGTAAGGGTAAGGGTAAGCTTAAGGGTAAAAGCAAGGGTAAGGGTAAGGGTAAGGGTAAGGGTAAGGGTAAGGGTAAGGGTAAGGGTAAGGGTAAGCTTAAGGGTAAAAGCAAGGGTAAGGGTAAGGGTAAGGGTAAGGGTAAGCCTAAGGGTAAAAGCAAGGGTAAGGGTAAGGTTAAGGGTAAGGGTAAGGGTAAGCTTAAGGGTAAAAGCAAGGGTAAGGGTGAGGGTAAGGGTAAGGGTAAGGGTGAGCTTAAGGGTAAAAGCAAGGGTAAGGGTAAGGGTGAGGGTAAGGGTAAGGGTAAGGGTAAGGGTAAAGGTAAGGGTAAGCCTAAGAGTAAAAGCAAGGGTAAGGGTAAGGGTAAGGGTAAGGGTAAGGGTAAGGGTAAGGGTAAGGGTAAGGGTAAGGGTAAGGGTAAGGGTAAGCTTAAGGGTAAAAGCAAGGGTAACGATAAGGGTAAAGGTAAGGGTAAGGGTAAGGGTAAAGGTAAGGGTAAGGGTAAGCTTAAGGGTAAAAGCAAGGGTAAGGGTAAGGGTAAGGGTAAGGGTAAGGGTAAGGGTAAGGGTAAGGGTAAGGGTAAGGGTAAGGGTAAGCTTAAGGGTAAAAGCAAGGGTAAGGGTTAGGGTAAGGGTAAGAGTAAGGGTAAGGGTAAGGGTAAGCTTAAGGGTAAAAGCAAGGGTAAGGGTAAGGGTAAGGGTAAGGGTAAGGGTAAGGGTAAGGGTAAGGGTAAGGGTAAGGGTAAAGGTGAGGGTAAGCCTAAGGGTAAAAGCAAGGGTAAGGGTAAGGGTAAGGGTAAGGGTAAGGGTAAGGGTAAGGGTAAGGGTAAGGGTAAAGGTAAGGGTAAGGGTAAGGGTAAGGGTAAGCTTAAGGGTATAAGCAAGTGTAAGGGTAAGGGTAAGGGTGAGGGTAAGGGTAAGGGTAAGGGTAAGGGTAAGCTTAAGGGTAAAAGCAAGGGTAAGGGTAAGGGTAAGGGTAAGGGTAAGGGTAAGGGTAAGGGTAAGGGTAAGGGTAAGGGTAAGCTTAAGGGTAAAAGCAAGGGTAAGGGTAAGGGTAAGGGTAAAGGTAAGGGTAAGGGTAAGGGTAAGGGTAAGGGTAAGGGTAAGGGTAAGAGTAAGGGTAAGGGTAAGGGTAAGGGTAAGGGTAAAGGTAAGGTTAAGCCTAAGGGTAAAAGCAAGGGTAAGGGTAAGGGTAAGGGTAAGGGTAAGGGTAAGGGTAAGGGTAAGGGTAAGGGTAAGGGTAAGGGTTAGGGTAAGGGTAAGCTTAAGGGTAAAAGCAAGGGTAAGGGTATGGGTAAGGGTAAGGGTAAGCCTAAGGGTAAAAGCAAGGGTAAGGGTAAGGGTAAGGGTAAGGGTAAGGGTAAGCTTAAGGGTAAAAGCAAGGGTAAGGGTAAGGGTAAGGGTAAGGGTAAGGGTAAGGGTAAGGGTAAGGGTAAGGGTAAGGGTAAGCTTAAGGGTAAAAGCAAGGGTAAGGGTAAGGGTAAGGGTAAGGGTAAGGGTAAGGGTAAGGGTAAGGGTAAGGGTAAAGGTAAGGGTGAGCCTAAGGGTCAAAGCAAGGGTAATGGTAAGGGTAAGGGTAAGGGTAAGAGTAAGGGTAAGGGTAAGGGTAAGCTTAAGGGTAAAAGCAAGGGTAAGGGTAAGGGTAAGGGTAAGGGTAAGGGTAAGGGTAAGGGTAAGGGTGAGGGTAAGGGTAAGGATAAGGGTAAGGGTAAGCTTAAGGGTAAGGGTAAGGGTAAGGGTAAGGGTAAGCCTAAGGGTAAAAGCAAGGGTAGGTGTAAGGGTAAGGGTAAGGGTAAGGGTAAGCTTAAGGGTAAAAGCAAGGGTAAGGGTAAGGGTAAGGGTAAGGGTAAGGGTAAGGGTAAGGGTAAGGGTAAGCTTAAGGGTAAAAGCAAGGGTAAGGGTAAGGGTAAGGGTAAGGGTAAGGGTAAGGGTAAGGCTAAAGGTAAGGGTAAGCCTAAGGGTAAAAGCAAGGGTAAGGGTAAGGGTAAGGGTAAGAGTAAGGGTAAGGGTAAGGGTAAGGGTAAGGGTAAGGGTAAGGGTAAAGGTAAGGGTAAGGGTAAGCTTAAGGGTAAAAGCAAGGGTAAGGGTAAGGGTAAGGGTAAGGGTAAGAGTAAGGGTAAGGGTAAGGGTAAGCTTAAGGGTAAAAGCAAGGGTAAGGGTAAGGGTAAGGGTAAGGGTAAGGGTAAGGGTAAGGGTAAGGGTAAGGGTAAGGGTAAGGGTAAGGGTAAGGGTAAGGGTAAGGGTAAGGGTAAGGGTAAGCTTAAGGGTAAAAGCAAGGGTAAGGGTAAGGGTAAGGGTAAGGGTAAGGGTAAGGGTAAGGGTAAGGGTAAGGGTAAGCTTAAGGGTAAAAGCAAGGGTAAGGGTAAGGGTAAGGGTAAGGGTAAGGGTAAGGGTAATGGTAAGGGTAAAGGTAAGGGTAAGCCTAAGGGTAAAAGCAAGGGTAAGGGTAAGGGTGAGGGTAAGGGTAAGGGTAAGGGTAAGGTTAAGGGTAAGGGTTAGGGTAAGGGTAAGGGTAAGGGTAAGGGTAAGCTTAAGGGTAAAAGCAAGGGTAAGGGTAAGGGTAAGGGTAAGGGTAAGGGTAAGGGTAAGCTTAAGGTTAAGGGTAAGGGTAAGGGTAAGCTTAAGGGTAAAAGCAAGGGTAAGGGTAAGGGTAAGGTTAAGGGTAAGGGTAAGCTTAAGGGTAAAAGCAAGGGTAAGGGTAAGGGTAAGGGTAAGGGTAAGGGTAAGGGTAAGGGTAAGCTTAAGGGTAAGGGTAAGGGTAAGAGTAAGGGTAAGCATAAGGGTAAAAGCAAGGGTAAGGGTCAGGGTAAGGGTAAGTGTAAGGGTAAGGGTAAGGGTAAGGGTAAGGGTGAGCTTAAGGGTAAAAGCAAGGGTTAGGGTAAGGTTAAGGGTAAGGGTAAGGGTAAGGGTAAGGGTAAGGGTAAGGGTTAGCTTAAGGGTAAAAGCAAGGGTAAGGGTAAGGGTAAGGGTAAGGGTAAGGGTAAGGGTAAGGGTAAGGGTAAGGGTAAGGGTAAAGGTAAGGGTAAGCCTAAGGGTAAAAGCAAGGGTAAGGGTAAGGGTAAGGGTAAGGGTAAGGGTAAGAGTAAGGGTAAGGGTAAGGGTAAGCTTAAGGGTAAAAGCAGGGGTAAGGGTAAGGGTAAGGGTAAGGGTAAGCCTAAGGGTAAAAGCAAGGGTAAGGGTAAGGGTAAGGGTAAGGGTAAGGGTAAGCTTAAGGGTAAAAGCAAGGGTAAGGGTAAGGGTAAGGGTAAGGGTAAGGGTGAGGGTAAGCTTAAGGGTAAAAGCAAGGGTGAGGGTAAGGGTAAGGGTAAGGGTAAGGGTAAGGGTAAGGGTAAGGGTAAGTTTAAGGGTAAAAGCAAGGGTAAGGGTAAGGATAAGGGTAAGGGTAAGGGTAAGGGTAAGGGTAAGGGTAAGGGTAAGGGTAAGGGTAAGGGTAAGGGTAAGGGTAAGGGTAAGCTTAAGGGTAAAAGCAAGGGTAAGGGTAAGGGTAAGGGTAAGGGTAAGGGTAAAGGTAAGGGTAAGCCTAAGGGTAAAAGCAAGGGTAAGGGTAAGGGTAAGGGTAAGGGTAAGGGTAAGGGTTAGGGTAAGGGTAAGGGTAAGGGTAAGGGTTAGGGTAAGGGTAAGGGTAAGGGTAAGGGTAAGGGTAAGGGTAAGGGTAAGGGTAAGGGTAAGGGTAAGGGTAAGGGTAAGGGTAAGGGTAAGGGTAAGCTTAAGGGTAAAAGCAAGGGTAAGGGTAAGGGAAAGGGTAAGGGTAAGCCTAAGGGTAAAAGCAAGGGTAAGGGTAAGGGTAAGGGTAAGGGTAAGGGTAAGCTTAAGGGTAAAAGCAAGAGTAAGGGTAAGGGTAAGGGTAAGGGTAAGGGTAAGCTTAAGGGTAAAAGCAAGGGCATGGGTAAAGGTAAGGGTAAGGGTAAGGGTAAGGGTAAGGGTAAGGGTAAGGGTAAGGGTAAGGGTAAAGGTAAGGGTAAGCCTAAGGGTAAAAGCAAGGGTAAGGGTAAGGGTAAGGGTAAGGGTAAGGGTAAGGTTAAGGGTAAGGGTAAGGGTAAGCTTAAGGGTAAAAGCAAGGGTAAGGGTAAGGGTAAGGGTAAGGGTAAGGGTAAGGGTAAGGGTAAGGGTAAGGGTAAGGGTAAGGGTAAGGGTAAGGGTAAGGGTAAGGGTAAGCTTAAGGGTAAGGGTAAGGGTAAGGGTAAGGGTAAGCTTAAGGGTAAAAGCAAGGGTAAGGGTAAGGGTAAGGGTAAGGGTAAGCTTAAGGGTAAAAGCAAGGGTAAGGGTAAGGGTAAGGGTAAGGGTAAGGGTAAGGGTAAGGGTAAGGGTAAGGGTAAGGGTAAGGGTAAGGGTAAGGGTAAGGGTAAGGGTAAGGGTAAGCTTAAGGGTAAGGGTAAGGGTAAGGGTAAGGGTAAGCTTAAGGGTAAAAGCAAGGGTAAGGGTAAGGGTAAGGGTAAGGGTAAGGGTAAGGGTAAGGGTAAGCTTAAGGGTAAGGGTAAGGGTAAGGGTAAGGGTAAGCTTAAGGGTAAAAGCAAGGGTAAGGGTAAGGGTGAGGGTAAGGTTAAGGGTAAGGGTAAGGGTAAGCTTAAGGGTAAGGGTAAGGGTAAGGGTAAGGGTAAGCTTAAGGGTAAAAGCAAGGGTAAGGGTAAGGGTAAGGGTAAGGGTAAGGGTAAGGGTAAGGGTAAGGGTAAGGGTAAGGGTAAGGGTAAGGGTAAGGGTAAGGGTAAGGGTAAGGGTAAGGGTAAGGGTAAGGGTAAGGGTAAGGGTAAGGGTAAGGGTAAGGGAAAGCTTAAGGGTAAGGGTAAGGGTAAGGGTAAGGGTAAGCTTAAGGGTAAAAGCAAGGGTAAGGGTAAGGGTAAGGGTAAGGGTAAGGGTAAGCTTAAGGGTAAAAGCAAGGGTAAGGTTAAGGGTAAGGGTAAGGGTAAGGGTAAGGGTAAGGGTAAGGGTAAGGGTAAGGGTAAGGGTAAGCTTAAGGGTAAGGGTAAGGGTAAGGGTAAGGGTAAGCTTAAGGGTAAAAGCAAGGGTAAGGGTAAGGGTAAGGGTAAGGGTAAGGGTAAAGGTAAGGGTAAGCCTAAGGGTAAAAGCAAGGATAAGGGTAAGGGTAAGGGTAAGGGTAAGGGTAAGGGTAAGGGTAAGGGTAAGGGTAAAAGCAAGGGTAAGGGTAATGGTAAGGGTAAGGGTAAGGGTAAGGGTAAGGGTAAGGGTAAGGGTAAGGGTAAGGGTAAGGGTAAGGGTAAGGGTAAGGGTAAGGGTAAGGGTAAGGGTAAGGGTAAGGGTAAGGGTAAGGGTAAGGGTAAGGGTAAGGGTAAGCTTAAGGGTAAAAGCAAGGGTAAGGGTAAGGGTAAGGGTAAGGGTAAGGGTAAGGGTAAGGGTAAGGGTAAGGGTAAGCTTAAGGGTAAAAGCAAGGGTAAGGGTAAGGGTAAGGGTAAGGGTAAGGGTTAGGGTGAGGGTAAAGGTAAGCGTAAGCCTAAGGGTAAAAGCAAGGGTAAGGGTAAGGGTAAGGGTAAGGGTAAGGGTAAGGGTAAGGGAAAGGGTAAGGGTAAGGGTAAGGGTAAGGGTAAGAGTAAGGGTAAGGGTAAGGGTAAGCTTAAGGGTAAAAGCAAGGGTAAGGGTAAGGGTAAGGGTAAGCCTAAGGGTAAAAGCAAGGGTAAGGGTAAGGGTAAGGGTAACGGTAAGGGTAAGCTTAAGGGTAAAAGCAAGGGTAAGGGTAAGGGTAAGGGTAAGGGTAAGGGTAAGGGTAAGGGTAAGGGTAAGCTTAAGGGTAAAAGCAAGGGTAAGGGTAAGGGTAAGGGTAAGGGTAAGGGTAAGGGTAAGGGTAAAGGTAAGGGTAAGGGTAAAGGTAAGGGTAAGCCTAAGGGTAAAAGCAAGGGTAAGGGTAAGGGTAAGGGTAAGGGTAAGGGTAAGGGTAAGGGTAAGCTTAAGGGTAAAAGCAAGGGTAAGGGTAAGGGTAAGGGTAAGGGTAAGGGTAAGGGTAAGGGTAAGGGTAAGCTTAAGGGTAAAAGCAAGGGTAAGGGTAAGGGTAAGGGTAAGGGTAAGGGTAAGGGTAAGGGTAAAGGTAAGGGTAAGGGTAAGGGTAAGGGTAAGGGTAAGGGTAAGGGTAAGCTTAAGGGTAAAAGCAAGGGTAAGGGTTAGGGTAAGGGTAAGGGTAAGGGTAAGGGTAAGGGTAAGCTTAAGGGTAAAAGCAAGGGTAAGGGTAAGGGTAAGGGTAAGGGTAAGGGTAAGGGTAAGGGTAAGGGTAAGGGTAAGGGTAAGGGTAAGGGTAAGGGTAAGGGTAAGGGTAAGGGTAAGCTTAAGGGTAAAAGCAAGGGTAAGGGTAAGGGTAAGGGTAAGGGTAAGGGTAAGGGTAAGGGTAAGGGTAAGGGTAAGGGTAAGGGTAAGGGTAAGCTTAAGGGTAAAAGCAAGGGTAAGGGTAAGGGTAAGGGTAAGGGTAAGGGTTAGGGTAAGGGTAAAGGTAAGGGTAAGCCTAAGGGTAAAAGCAAGGGTAAGGGTAAGGGTAAGGGTAAGGGTAAGGGTAAGGTAAGGGTAAGGGTAAGGGTAAGGGTAAGGGTAAGAGTAAGGGTAAGGGTGAGGGTAAGCTTAAAGGTAAAAGCAAGGGTAAGGGTAAGGGTAAGGGTAAGGGTAAGCCTAAGGGTAAAAGCAAGGGTAAGGGTAAGGGTAAGGGTAAGGGTAAGGGTAAGCTTAAGGGTAAAAGCAAGGGTAAGGGTAAGGGTAAGGGTAAGGGTAAGGGTAAGGGTAAGGGTAAGCTTAAGGGTAAAAGCAAGGGTAAGGGTAAGGGTAAGGGTAAGGGTAAGGGTAAGGGTAAGGGTAAGGGTAAGGGTAAGGGTAAGGGTACAGGTAAGGGTAAGCCTAAGGGTAAAAGCAAGGGTAAGGGTAAGGGTAAGGGTAAGGGTAATGGTAAGCTTAAGGGTAAAAGCAAGGGTAAGGGTAAGGGTAAGGGTAAGGGTAAGGGTAAGGGTAAGGGTAAGGGTAAGGGTAAGGGTAAGCTTAAGGGTAAAAGCAAGGGTAAGGGTAAGGGTAAGGGTAAGGGTAAGGGTAAGGGTAAGGGTAAGGGTAATGGTAAGGGTAAGGGTAAGGGTAAGGGTAAGGGTAATGGTAAGCTAAAGGGTAAAAGCAAGGGTAAGGGTTAGGGTAAGGGTAAGGGTAAGGGTAAGGGTAAGGGTAAGCTTAAGGGTAAAAGCAAGGGTAAGGGTAAGGGTAAGGGTAAGGGTAAGGGTAAGGGTAAGGGTAAGGGTGAGGGTAAGGGTAAGGGTAAGGGTAAAGGTAAGGGTAAGCCTAAGGGTAAAAGCAAGGGTAAGGGTAAGGGTAAGGGTAAGGGTAAGGGTAAGGGTAAGGGTAAGGGTAAGGGTAAGGGTAAGGGTAAGGGTAAGGGTAAGGGTAAGGGTAAGGGTAAGGGTAAGGGTAAGGGTAAGGGTAAGGGTAAGGGTAAGCTTAAGGGTATAAGCAAGGGTAAGGGTAAGGGTAAGGGTAAGGGTAAGGGTAAGGGTAAGGGTAAGGGTAAGGGTAAGGGTAAGGGTAAGGGTAAGGGTAAGGGTAAGGGTAAGGGTAAGGGTAAGGGTAAAGGTAAGGGTAAGCCTAAGGGTAAAAGCAAGGGTAAGGGTAAGGGTAAGGGTAAGGGTAAGGGTAAGGGTAAGGGTAAGGGTAAGGGTAAGGGTAAGGGTAAGTGTAAGGGTAAGCTTAAGGGTAAAAGCAAGGGTAAGGGTAAGGGTAAGGGTAAGGGTAAGCCTAAGGGTAAAAGCAAGGGTAAGGGTAAGGGTAAGGGTAAGGGTAAGGGTAAGCTTAAGGGTAAAAGCAAGGGTAAGGGTAAGGGTAAGGGTAAGGGTAAGGGTAAGGGTAAGGGTAAGGGTAAGGGTAAGGGTAAGGGTAAGGGTAAGGGTAATTGTGAGGGTAAGCTTAAGGGTAAGGGTAAGGGTAAGGGTAAGGGTAAGCTTAAGGGTAAAAGCAAGGGTAAGGGTAAGGGTAAGGGTAAGGGTAAGGGTAAAGGTAAGGGTAAGCCTAAGGGTAAAAGCAAGGATAAGGGTAAGGGTAAGGGTAAGGTAAGGGTAAGGGTAAGGGTAAGGGTAAGGGTAAGGGTAAGGGTAAGGGTAAGGGTAAGCTTAAGGGTAAAAGCAAGGGTAAGGGTAAGGGTAAGGGTAAGCTTAAGGGTAAAAGCAAGGGTAAGGGTAAGGGTAAGGGTAAGGGTAAGGGTTGGGGTAAGGGTAAAGGTAAGGGTAAGCCTAAGGGTAAAAGCAAGGGTAAGGGTAAGGGTAAGGGTAAGGGTAAGGGTAAGGGTAAGGGTAAGGGTAAGGGTAAGGGTAAGGGTAAGGGTAAGAGTAAGGGTAAGGGTAAGGGTAAGCTTAAAGGTTAAAGCAAGGGTAAGGGTAAGGGTAAGGGTAAGGGTAAGCCTAAGGGTAAAAGCAAGGGTAAGGGTAAGGGTAAGGGTAAGGGTAAGGGAAAGCTTAAGGGTAAAAGCAAGGGTAAGGGTAAGGGTAAGGGTAAGGGTAAGGGTAAGGGTAAGGGTAAGGGTAAGGGTAAGGGTAAGGGTAAGCTTAAGGGTAAAAGCAAGGGTAAGGGTAAGGGTAAGGGTAAGGGTAAGCTTAAGGGTAAAAGCGAGGGTAAGGGTAAGGGTAAGGGTAAGGGTAAGCCTAAGGGTAGAAGCAAGGGTAAGGGTAAGGGTAAGGGTAAGGGTAAGGGTAAGCTTAAGGGTAAAAGCAAGGGTAAGGGTAAGGGTAAGGGTTAGGGTAAGGGTAAGGGTAAGGGTAAGGGTAAGGGTAAGGGTAAGGGTAAGGGTAAGGGTAAGCTTAAGGGTAAAAGCAAGGGTAAGGGTAAGGGTAAGGGTAAGGGTAAGCGTAAGGGTAAGGGTAAAGGTAAGGGTAAGCCTAAGGGTAAAAGCAAGGGTAAGGGTAAGGGTAAGGGTAAGGGTAAGGGTAAGGGTAAGGGTAAGGGTAAGCTTAAGGGTAAAAGCAAGGGTAAGGGTAAGGGTAAAAGTAAGGGTAAGGGTAAGGGTAAGGGTAAGGGTAAGGGTAAGCTTAAGGGTAAAAGCAAGGGTAAAGGTAAGGGTAAGGGTAAGGGTAAGGGTAAGGGTAAGGGTAAGGGTAAGGGTAAAGGTAAGGGTAAGGGTAAGGGTAAGGGTAAGGGTAAGGGTAAGGGTAAGGGTAAGCTTAAGGGTAAAAGCAAGGGTAAGGGTTAGGGTAAGGGTAAGGGTAAGGGTAAGGGTAAGGGTAAGCTTAAGGGTAAAAGCAAGGGTAAGGGTAAGGGTAAGGGTAAGGGTAAGGGTAAGGGTAAGGGTAAGGGTAAGGGTAAGGGTAAGGGTAAGGGTAAGCTTAAGGGTAAAAGCAAGGGTAAGGGTAAGGGTAAGGGTAAGCGTAAGGGTAAGGGAAAGGGTAAGCTTAAGGGTAAAAGCAAGGGTAAGGGTAAGGGTAAGGGTAAGGGTAAGGGTTAGGGTAAGGGTAAAGGTAAGGGTAAGCCTAAGGGTAAAAGCAAGGGTAAGGGTAAGGGTAAGGGTAAGGGTAAGGGTAAGGGTAAGGGTAAGGGTAAGGGTAAGGGTAAGGGTAAGGGTAAGAGTAAGGGTAAGGGTAAGGGTAAGCTTAAGGGTAGAAGCAAGGGTAAGGGTAAGGGAAAGGGTAAGGGTAAGCCTAAGGGTAAAAGCAAGGGTAAGGGTAAGGGTAAGGGTAAGGGTAAGGGTAAGCTTAAGGGTAAAAGCAAGGGTAAAGGTAAGGGTAAGGGTAAGGGTAAGGGTAAGGGTAAGCTTAAGGGTAAAAGCAAGGTTAAGGGTAAGGGTAAGGGTAAGGGTAAGGGTAAGCTTAAGGGTAAAAGCAAGGGTAAAGGTAAGGGTAAGGGTAAGGGTAAGGGTAAGCTTAAGGGTAAAAGCAAGGGTAAGGGTAAGGGTAAGGGTAAGGGTAAGGGTAAGGGTAAGGGTAAGGGTAAGGGTAAAGGTAAGGGTAAGCCTAAGGGTAAAAGCAAGGGTAAGGGTAAGGGTAAGGGTAAGGGTAAGGGTAAGGGTAAGGGTAAGGGTAAGGGTAAGGGTAAGGGTAAGGGTAAGGGTAAGGGTAAGGGTAAGGGTAAGGGTAAGGGTGAGGGTAAGGGTAAGGGTAAGGGTAAGGGTAAGGGTAAGCTAAAGGGTAAAAGCAAGGGTAAGGGTTAGGGTAAGGGTAAGGGTAAGGGTAAGGGTAAGGGTAAGCTTAAGGGTAAAAGCAAGGGTAAGGGTAAGGGTAAGGGTAAGGGTAAGGGTAAGGGTAAGGGTAAGGGTAAGGGTAAGGGTAAGGGTAAGGGTAAAGGTAAGGGTAAGCCTAAGGGTAAAAGCAAGGGTAAGGGTAAGGGTAAGGGTAAGGGTAAGGGTAAGGGTAAGGGTAAGGGTAAGGGTAAGGGTAAGGGTAAGCTTAAGGGTATAAGCAAGGGTAAGGGTAAGGGTAAGGGTAAGGGTGAGGGTAAGGGTAAGGGTAAGGGTAAGGGTAAGGGTAAGCTTAAGGGTAAAAGCAAGGGTAAGGGTAAGGGTAAGGGTAAGGGTAAGGGTAAGGGTAAGGGTAAGCTTAAGGGTAAAAGCAAGGGTAAGGGTAAGGGTAAGGGTAAGGGTAAGGGTAAGGGTAAGGGTAAGGGTAAGGGTAAGGGTAAGGGTAAGGGTAAGGGTAAGGGTAAGGGTAAGGGTAAAGGTAAGGGTAAGCCTAAGGGTAAAAGCAAGGGTAAGGGTAAGGGTAAGGGTAAGGGTAAGGGTAAGGGTAAGGGTAAGGGTAAGGGTAAGGGTAAGGGTAAGGGTAAGGGTAAGTGTAAGGGTAAGCTTAAGGGTAAAAGCAAGGGTAAGGGTAAGGGTAAGGGTAAGGGTAAGCCTAAGGGTAAAAGCAAGGGTAAGGGTAAGGGTAAGGGTAAGGGTAAGCTTAAGGGTAAAAGCAAGGGTAAGGGTAAGGGTATGGGTAAGGGTAAGGGTAAGGGTAAAGGTAAGGGTAAGCCTAAGGGTAAAAGCAAGGGTAAGGGTAAGGGTAAGGGTAAGGGTAAGGGTAAGGGTAAGGGTAAGGGTAAGGGTAAGGGTAAGGGTAAGGGTAAGGGTAAGGGTAAGGGTAAGGGTAAGGGTAAGGGTAAGGGTAAGGGTAAGCTTAAGGGTAAAAGCAAGGGTAAGGGTAAGGGTAAGGGTAAGGGTAAGGGTAAGGGTAAGGGTAAGCTTAAGGGTAAAAGCAAGGGTAAGGGTAAGGGTAAGGGTAAGGGTAAGGGTAAGGGTCAGGGTAAGGGTAAGGGTAAGCTTGAGGGTAAGCTTAAGGGTAAAAGCAAGGGTAAGGGTAAGGGTAAGGGTAAGGGTAAGCTTAAGGGTAAAAGCAAGGGTAAGGGTAAGGGTAAGGGTAAGGGTAAGGGTAAGGGTAAGGGTAAGGGTAAGGGTAAAGGTAAGGGTAAGCCTAAGGGTAAAAGCAAGGGTAAGGGTAAGGGTAAGGGTAAGGGTAAGGGTAAGGGTAAGGGTGAGGGTAAGGGTAAGGGTAAGGGTAAGGGTAAGGGTAAGGGTAAGGGTAAGGGTAAGGGTAATCTTAAGGGTAAAAGCAAGGGTGAGGGTAAGGGTAAGGGTAAGGGTAAGGGTAAGGGTAAGGGTAAGGGTAAGGGTAAGGGTAAGGGTAAGGGTAAGGGTAAGGGTAAGGGTAAGGGTAAGGGTAAGGGTAAGGGTAAGGGTAAGGGTAAGCCTAAGGGTAAAAGCAAGGGTAAGGGTAAGGGTAAGGGTAAGGGTAAGGGTAAGCTTAAGGGTAAAAGCAAGGGTAAGGGTAAGGGTAAGGGTAAGGGTAAGGGTAAGGGTAAGCTTAAGGGTAAAAGCAAGGGTAAGGGTAAGGGTAAGGGTAAGGGTAAGGGTAAGGGTAAGGGTAAAGGTAAGGGTAAGCCTAAGGGTAAAAGCAAGGGTATGGGTAAGGGTAAGGGTAAGGGTAAGGGTAAGGGTAAGGGTAAGGGTAAGGGTAAGGGTAAGGGTAAGGGTAAGGGTAAGGGTAAGGGTAAGGGTAAGGGTAAGGGTAAGGGTAAGGGTAAGCTTAAGGGTAAAAGCAAGGGTAAGGGTAAGGGTAAGGGTAAGGGTAAGGGTAAGGGTAAGGGTAAGCTTAAGGGTAAAAGCAAGGGTAAGGGTAAGGGTAAGGGTAAGGGTAAGGGTAAGGGTAAGGGTAAGGGTAAGGGTAAGGGTAAGGGTAAGGGTAAGGGTAAGGGTAAGGGTAAGGGTAAGGGTAAGGGTAAGCTTAAGGGTAAAAGCAAGGGTAAGGGTAAGGGTAAGGGTAAGGGTAAGGGTAAGGGTAAGGGTAAGGGTAAGGGTAAGGGTAAGGGTAAGGGTAAGGGTAAGGGTAAGCTTAAGGGTAAAAGCAAGGGTAAGGGTAAGGGTAAGGGTAAGGGTAAGGGTAAGGGTAAGGGTAAGCCTAAGGGTAAAAGCAAGGGTAAGGGTAAGGGTAAAAGCAAGGGTAAGGGTAAGGGTAAGGGTAAGGGTAAGGGTTAGGGTAAGGGTAAGGGTAAGGGTAAGCTTAAGGGTAAAAGCAAGGGTAAGGGTAAGGGTAAGGGTAAGGGTAAGGGTAAGTGTAAGCTTAAGGGTAAAAGCAAGGGTAAGGGTAAGGGTAAAGGTAAGCGTAAGCCTTAGGGTAAAAGCAAGGGTAAGGGTAAGGGTAAGGGTAAGGGTAAGGGTAAGGGTAAGGGTAAGGGTAAGGGTAAGGGTAAGCTTAAGGGTAAAAGCAAGGGTAAGGGTAAGGGTAAGGGTAAGGGTAAGGGTAAGGGTAAGGGAAAGGGTAAGGGTAAGCTTAAGGGTAAAAGCAAGGGTAAGGGTAAGGGTAAGGGTAAGGGTAAGGGTAAGGGTAAGGGTAAGCCTAAGGGTAAAAGCAAGGGTAAGGGTAAGGGTAAAAGCAAGGGTAAGGGTAAGGGTAAGGGTAAGGGTAAGGGTTAGGGTAAGGGTAAGGGTAAGGGTAAGCTTAAGGGTAAAAGCAAGGGTAAGGGTAAGGGTAAGGGTAAGGGTAAGGGTAAGTGTAAGCTTAAGGGTAAAAGCAAGGGTAAGGGTAAGGGTAAAGGTAAGCGTAAGCCTTAGGGTAAAAGCAAGGGTAAGGGTAAGGGTAAGGGTAAGGGTAAGGGTAAGGGTAAGGGTGAGGGTAAGGGTAAGCTTAAGGGTAAAAGCAAGGGTAAGGGTAAGGGTAAGGGTAAGGGTAAGGGTAAGGGTAAGGGTAAGGGTAAGCTTAAGGGTAAAAGCAAGGGTAAGGGTAAGGGTAAGGGTAAGGGTAAGGGTAAGGGTAAGCTTAAGGGTAAAAGCAAGGGTAAGGGTTAGGGTAAGGGTAAGGGTAAGGGTAAGGGTAAGCTTGAGGGTAAAAGCAAGGGTAAGGGTAAGGGTAAGGGTAAGGGTAAAGGTAAGGGTAAGCCTAAGGGTAAAAGCAAGGGTAAGGGTAAGGGTAAGGGTAAGGGTAAGGGTAAGGGTAAGGGTAAGGGTAAGGGTAAGGGTAAGGGTAAGCTTAAGGGTATAAGCAAGGGTAAGGGTAAGGGTAAGGGTGAGGGTAAGGGTAAGGGTAAGGGTAAGCTTAAGGGTAAAAGCAAGGGTAAGGGTAAGGGTAAGGGTAAGGGTAAGGGTAAGGGTAAGGGTAAGGGTAAGGGTAAGCTTAAGGGTAAAAGCAAGGGTAAGGGTAAGGGTAAGGGTAAGGTTAAGGGTAAGGGTAAGGGTAAGGGTAAGGGTAAGGGTAAAGGTTAGGGTAAGCCTAAGGGTAAAAGCAAGGGTAAGGGTAAAGGTAAGGGTAAGGGTAAGGGTAAGGGTAAGGGTAAGGGTAAGGGTAAGGGTAAGGGTAAGGGTGAGGGTAAGCTTAAGGGTAAAAGCAAGGGTAAGGGTAAGGGTAAGGGTAAGGGTAAGCCTAAGGTTAAAACAAGGGTAAGGGTAAGGGTAAGGGTAAGGGTAAGGGTAAGCTTAAGGGTAAAAGCAAGGGTAAGGGTAAGGGAAAGGGTGAGGGTAAGGGTAAGCTTAAGGGTTAAAGCAAGGCTAAGGGTAAGGGTAAGGGTAAGGGTAAGGGTAAGGGTAAAGGTAAGGGTAAGCCTAAGGGTAAAAGCAAGGGTAAGGGTAAGGGTAAGGGTAAGGGTAAGGGTAAGGGTAAGGGTAAGGGTAAGGGTAAGGGTAAGGGTAAGGGTAAGGGTAAGGGTAAGGGTAAGGGTAAGGGTAAGGGTAAGGGTAAGGGTAAGGGTAAGCTTAAGGGTAAAAGCAAGGGTAAGGGTAAGGGTAAGGGTAAGGGTAAGGGTGAGGGTAAGGGTAAGGGTAAGCTTAAGGGTAAAAGCAAGGGTAAGGGTAAGGGTAAGGGTGAGGGTAAGGGTAAGGGTAAGGGTAAGGGTAAGCTTAAGGGTAAAAGCAAGGGTAAGGGTAAGGGTAAGGGTAAGGGTAAGGGTAAGGGTAAGGGTAAGCTTAAGGGTAAAAGCAAGGTTAAGGGTAAGGGTAAGGGTAAGGGTAAGGGTAAGGGTAAGGGTAAGGGTAAGGGTAAGGGTAAGCTTAAGGGTAAAAGCAAGGGTAAGGGTAAGGGTAAGGGTGAGGGTAAGGGTAAGGGTAAGGGTAAGGGTAAGCTTAAGGGTAAAAGCAAGGGTAAGGGTAAGGGTAAGGGTAAGGGTAAGGGTAAGGGTAAGGGTAAGGGTAAGCTTAAGGGTAAAAGCAAGGGTAAGGGTAAGGGTAAGGGTAAGGGTAAGGGTAAGGGTAAGGGTAAGGGTAAGGGTAAAGGTAAGGGTAAGCCTAAGGGTAAAAGCAAGGGTAAGGGTAAGGGTTAGGGTAAGGGTAAGGGTAAGGGTAAGGGTAAGGGTAAGGGTAATGGTAAGGGTAAGGGTAAGTGTGAGGGTAAGGGTAAGGGTAAGCTTAAGGGTAAAAGCAAGGGTAAGGGTAAGGGTAAGGGTAAGGGTAAGTGTAAGGGTAAGGGTAAGGGTAAGCTTAAGGGTAAGGGTAAGTGTAAGGGTAAAGGTAAGGGTAAGCCTAAGGGTAAAAGCAAGGGTAAGGGTAAGGGTTAGGGTAAGGGTAAGGGTAAGGGTAAGGGTAAGGGTAAGTGTAAGGGTTAGGGTAAGGGTAAGCTTAAGGGTAAAAGCAAGGGTAAGGGTAAGGGTAAGGGTAAGGGTAAGGGTAAGGGTAAGGGTAAGGGTAAGGGTAAGGGTAAGGGTAAGGGTAAGGGTAAGGGTAAGGGTAAGCTTAAGGGTAAGGGTAAGGGTAAGGGAAAGGGTAAGCCTAAGGGTAAAAGCAAGGGTAAGGGTAAGGGTAAGGGTAAGGGTAAACTTAAGGGTAAAAGCAAGGGTGAGGGTAAGGGTAAGGGTAAGGGTAAGGGTAAGGGTAAGCTTAAGGGTAAAAGCAAGGGTAAGGGTAAGGGTAAGGGTAAGGGTAAGGGTAAGGGTAAGGGTAAGGGTAAAGGTAAGGGTAAGCCTAAGGGTAAAAGCAAGGGTAAGGGTAAGGGTAAGGGTAAGGGTAAGGGTAAGGGTAAGGGTAAGGGTAAGGGTAAGGGTAAGGGTAAGGGTAAGGGTAAGCTTAAGGGTGAAAGCAAGGGTAAGGGTAAGGGTAAGGGTAAGGGTAAGGGTAAGGGTAAGGGTAAGGGTAAGGGTAAGGGTAAGGGTAAGGGTAAGGGTAAGGGTAAGGGTAAGGGTAAGGGTAAGGGTAAGGGTAAGGGTAAGCTTAAGGGTAAAAGCAAGGGTGAGGGTAAGGGTAAGGGTAAGGGTAAGGGTAAGGGTAAGGGTAAGGGTAAGCTTAAGGGTAAAAGCAAGGGTAAGGGTAAGGGTAAGGGTAAGGGTAAGGGTAAGGGTAAGGGTAAGGGTAAGGGTAAGGGTAAGCTTAAGGGTAAGGATAAGGGTAAGGGTAAAAGCAAGGGTAAGGGTAAGGGTAAGGGTAAGGGTAAGGGTAAGCTTAAGGGTAAAAGCAAGGGTAAGGGTAAGGGTAAGGGTAAGGGTAAGGGTAAGGGTAAGGGTAAGGGTAAGGGTAAGGGTAAGCTTAAGGGTAAGGGTAAGGGTAAGGGTAAGGGTAAGCTTAAGGGTAAAAGCAAGGGTAAGGGTAAGGGTAAGGGTAAGGGTAAGGGTAAGGGTAAGGGTAAGGGTAAGGGTAAGGGTAAGGGTAAGGGTAAGGGTAATGGTAAGGGTAAGCTTAAGGGTAAAAGCAAGGGTAAGGGAAAGGGTAAGGGTAAGGGTAAGGGTAAGGGTAAGGGTAAGGGTAAGGGTAAGCTTAAGGGTAAAAGCAAAGGTAAGGGTAAGGGTAAGGGTAAGGGTAAGGGTAAGGGTAAGGGTAAGGGTAAGGGTAAGGGTAAAGGTAAGGGTAAGCCTAAGGAAAAAAGCAAGGGTAAGGGTAAGGGTAAGGGTAAGGGTAAGGGTAAGAGTTAGGGTAAGGGTAAGGGTAAGGGTAAGCTTAAGGGTAAAAGCAAGGGTAAGGGTAAGGGTAAGGGTAAGGGTAAGCCTAAGGGTAAAAGCAAGGGTAAGGGTAAGGGTAAGGGTAAGGGTAAGGGTAAGCTTAAGGGTAAAAGCAAGGGTAAGGGTAAGGGTAAGGGTAAGGGTAAGGGTAAGGGTAAGGGTAAGCTTAAGGCTAAAAGCAAGGGTGAGGGTAAGGGTAAGGGTAAGGGTAAGGGTAAGGGTAAGGGTGAGGGTAAGGGTAAGCTTAAGGGTAAAAGCAAGGGTAAGGGTAAGGGTAAGGGTAAGGGTAAGGGTAAGGGTAAGGGTAAGGGTAAAGGTAAGGGTAAGGGTAAGGGTAAGGGTAAGGGTAAGGGTAAGGGTAAGGGTAAGGGTAAGGGTAAGCTTAAGGGTAAAAGCAAGGGTAAGGGTAAGGGTAAGGGTAAGCCTAAGGGTAAAAGCAAGGGTAAGGGTAAGGGTAAGGGTAAGGGTAAGGGTAAGCTTAAAGGTAAAAGCAAGGGTAAGGGTAAGGGTAAGGGAAAGGGTAAGGGTAAGGGTAAGCTTAAGGGTAAATGCAAGGGTAAGGGTAAGGGTAAGGGTAAGGGTAAGGGTAAAGGTAAGGGTAAGCCTTAGGGTAAAAGCAAGGGTAAGGGTAAGGGTAAGGGTAAGGGTAAGGGTAAGGGTAAGGGTAAGGGTAAGGGTAAGGGTAAGGGTAAGGGTAAGGGTAAGCTTAAGGGTAAAAGCAAGGGTAAGGGTAAGGGTAAGGGTAAGGGTAAGGGTAAGGGTAAGGGTAAGGGTAAGTGTAAGGGTAAGCTTAAGGGTAAGGGTAAGGGTAAGGGTAAGGGTAAGCTCAAGGGTAAAAGCAAGGGTAAGGGTAAGGGTAAGGGCAAGGGTAAGCTTAAGGGTAAAAGCAAGGGTAAGGGTAAGGGTAAGGGTAAGGGTAAGGGTAAGGGTAAGGGTAAGGGTAAGGGTAAGGGTAAGGGTAAGCTTAAGGGTAAGGGTAAGGGTAAGGGTAAGGGTAAGCTTAAGGGTAAAAGCAAGGGTAAGGGTAAGGGTAAGGGTGAGGGTAAGGGTAAGGGTAAGGGTTAGGGTAAGGGTAAGCTTAAGGGTAAGGGTAAGGGTAAGGGTAAGGGTAAGCTTAAGGGTAAAAGCAAGGGTAAGGGTAAGGGTAAGGGTAAGGGTAAGGGTAAGCTTAAGGGTAAGGGTAAGGGTAAGGGTAAGGGTAAGCTTAAGGGTAAAAGCAAGGGTAAGGGTAAGGGTAAGGGTAAGGGTAAGGGTAAGGGTAAGGGTAAGGGTAAGGGTAAGGGTAAGGGTAAGGGTAAGGGTAAGCTTAAGGGTAAAAGCAAGGGTAAGGGTAAGGGTAAGGGTAAGGGTAAGGGTAAGGGTAAGGGTAAGGGTAAGGGTAAGCTTAAGGGTAAGGGTAAGGGTAAGGGTAAGGGTAAGCTTAAGGGTAAAAGCAAGGGTAAGGGTAAGGGTAAGGGTAAGGGTAAGGGTAAGGGTAAGGGTAAGGGTAAGGGTAAGGGTAAGCTTAAGGGTAAAAGTAAGGGTAAGGGTAAGGGTAAGGGTAAGGGTAAGGGTAAGGGTAAGGGTAAGGGTAAGGGTAAGGGTAAGGGTAAGGGTAAGGGTAAGGGTAAGCTTAAGGGTAAAAGCAAGGGTAAGGGTAAGGGTGAGGGTAAGGGTAAGGGTAAGGGTAAGGGTAAGGGTAAGGGTAAGGGTAAGGGTAAAGGTAAGGGTAAGCCTAAGGGTAAAAGCAAGGGTAAGGGTAAGGGTAAGGGTAAGGGTAAGGGTAAGGGTAAGGGTAAGGGTACGGGTAAGCTTAAGGGTAAAAGCAAGGGTAAGGGTGAGGGTAAGGGTAAGGGTAAGCCTAAGGGTAAAAGCAAGGGTAAGGGTTAGGGTAAGGCTAAGTGTAAGGGTAAGGGTAAGGGTAAGCTTAAGGGTAAAAGCAAGGGTAAGGGTAAGGGTAAGGCTTACCCTTACCCTTACCCTTACCCTTGCTTTTACCCTTAAGCTTACCCTTACCCTTACCCTTACCCTCACCCTTACCCTTACCCTTACCCTTACCCTTACCCTTTCCCTTACCCTTACCCTTACCCTTACCCTTACCCTTACCTTTACCCTTACCCTTACCCCTACCCTTGCTTTTACCCTTAGGCTTACCCTTACCTTCACCCATACCCTTACCCTCACCCTTACCCTTGCTTTTACCCTTAAGCTTACCCTTACCCTTACCCTTACCCTTACCCTTACCCTTACCCTTACCCTTGCTTTTACCCTTAAGCTTACCCTTACCCTTACCCTTACCCTTACCCTTACCCTTGCTTTTACCCTTAAGCTTACCCTTACCCTTACCCTTTTCCTTACCCTTAAGCTTAACCTTACCCTTACCCTTACCCTTACCCTTACCCTTACCCTTACCCTTACCCTTACCCTTACCCTTGCTTTTACCCTTAAGCTTACCCTTACCCTTACCCTCACCCTTACCCTTACCCTTACCCTAACCCTTACACTTACCCTTACCCTTACCCTTACCCTTACCCTTACCCTTGCATTTACCCTTAGGCTTACCCTTACCTTTACCCTTACCCTTACCCTTACCCTTACCCTTACCCTTACCCTTACCCTTACCCTTACCCTTGCTTTTACCCTTAAGCTTACCCTTACCCTTACCCTTACCCTTACCCTTACCCTTACCCTTACCCTTACCCTTGCTTTTACCCTACCCTTACCCTTACCCTTACCCTTACCCTTACCCTTACCCTTGCTTTTACCCTAAAGCTTACCCTTACCCTTACCCTTACCCTTACCCTTACCCTTACCCTTACCCTTACCCTTACCCTTACCCTTAGCTTTTACCCTTAAGCTTACCCTTACCCTTACCCTTACCCTTACCCCTACCCTTACCCTTACCCTTACCCTTACCCTTACCCTTGCTTTTACCCTTAAGCTTACCCTTACCCTTACCCTTACCCTTACCCTTACCCTTACCCTTACCCTTACCCTTACCCTTACCCTTACCCTTACCCTTACCCTTACCCTTACCCTTACCCTTGCATTTACCCTTAGGCTTACCCTTACCTTTACCCTTACCCTTACCCTTACCCTTACCCTTACCCTTACCCTTACCCTTACCCTTGCTTTTACCCTTAAGCTTACCCTTACCCTTACCCTTACCCTTACCCTTACCCTTACCCTTACCCTTACCCTTACCCTTACCCTTACCCTTGCTTTTACCCTTAGGCTTACCCTTACCTTTACCCTTACCCTTACCCTTACCCTTACCCTTACCCTTACACTTACCCTTACCTTTGCTTTTACCCTTAAGCTAACCCTTACCCTTACCCTTTCCCTTACCCTTACCCTTACCCTTGCTTTTACCTTTAAGCTTACCCTTACCCTTAGCCTTACCCTTACCCTTACCCTTGCTTTTACCCTTAGGCTTACCCTTACCCTTACCCTTACCCTTACCCTTGCTTTTACCCTTAAGCTTACCCTTACCCTTACCCTTACCCTTACCCTTACCCTTACCCTTACCCTTACCCTTACCCTAACCCTTACCCTTACCCTTACCCTTACCCTTACCTTTACCCTTACCCTTACCCTTACCCTTACCCTTACCCTTACCCTTACCCTTACCCTTACCCTTGCTTTTACCCTTAAGCTTACCCTTACCCTTACCCTTACCCTTACCCTTACCCTTACCCTTACCCTCACCCTTGCTTTAACCCTTAAGCTTACCCTTACCCTTACCCTTACTCTTACCCTTACCCTTACCCTTACCCTTGCTTTTACCCTTAAGCTTACCCTTACCCTTACCCTTACCCTTACCCTTACCCTTGCTTTTACCCTTAGGCTTACCCTTACCCTTACCCTTACCCTTACCCTTACCCTTGCTTTTACCCTTAAGCTAACCCTTACCCTTACCCTTACCCTTACTCTTACCCTAACCCTTACCCTTACCCTTACCCTTACCCTTGCTTTTACCCTTAGGCTTACCCTTACCTTTACCCTTACCCTTACCCTTACCCTTACCCTTACCCTTACCCTTACCCTTACCCTCGCTTTTACCCTTAAGCTTACCCTTACCCTTACCCTTACCCTTACCCTTACCCTTACCCTTACCCTTACCTTTACCCTTACTCTTACCCTTACCCTTACCCTTGCTTTTACCCTTAAGCTTACCCTTACCCTTACCCTTACCCTTACCCTCACCCTTACCCTTACCCTTACCCTTGCTTTTACCCTTAAGCTTACCCTTACCCTTACCCTTACCCTTACCCTTAAGCTTACCCTTACCCTTACCCTTACCCTTACCCTTACCCTTACCCTTACCCTTACCCTTACCCTTGCTTTTACCCTTAAGCTTACCCTTACCCTTACCCTTACCCTTACCCTTACCCTTACCCTTGCTTTGACCCTTACCCTTATCCTTACCCTTAAGCTTACCCTTACCCTTACCCTTACCCTTACCCTTACCCATAC
Organism: Myrrha octodecimguttata; assembly: GCA_958510865.1. Taxonomy (NCBI): domain Eukaryota; kingdom Metazoa; phylum Arthropoda; class Insecta; order Coleoptera; family Coccinellidae; genus Myrrha; species Myrrha octodecimguttata. Next base: position 564,729 of record CAUEHS010000258.1, on the reverse strand, counting down.
CCTTACCCTTACCCTTACCCTTGCTTTTACCCTTAAGCTTACCCTTACCCTTACCCTTACCCTTACCCTTGATTTTACCCTTAGGCTTACCCTTACCTTTACCCTTACCCTTACCCTTACCCTTACCCTTACCCTTACCCTTACCCTTGCTTTTACCCTTAAGCTTACCCTTACCCTTACCCTTACCCTTACCCTTACCCTTACCCTTACCCTTACCCTCACCCTTGCTTTTACCCTTAAGCTTACCCTTACCCTTACCCTTACCCTTACCCTTACCCTTACCCTTACCCTTACCCTTACCCTTACCCTTACCCTTACCCTTACCCTTACCCTTACCCTTACCCTTACCCTTACCCTTACCCTTACCCTTACCCTTACCCTTACCCTTACCCTTACCCTTGCTTTTACCCTTAAGCTTACCCTTACCCTTACCCTTACCCTTACCCTTACCCTTACCCTTACCCTTACCCTTACCCTTGCTTTTACCCTTAGGCTTACCCTTACCTTTACCCTTACCCTTACCCTTACCCTTACCCTTACCCTTACCCTTGCTTTTACCCTTAAGCTTACCCTTACCCTTACCCTTACCCTTACCCTTACCCTTACCCTTACCCTTGCTTTTACCCTTAAGCTTACCCTTACCCTTACCCTTACCCTTACCCTTACCCTTACCCTTGCTTTTACCCTTGGGCTTACCCTTACCCTTACCCTTACCCTTACCCTTAAGCTTACCCTTACCCTTACCCTTACCCTTACCCTTACCCTTACCCTTACTCTTACCCTTACCCTTACCCTTACCCTTACCCTTACCCTTACCCTTACCCTTACCCTTACCCTTGCTTTTACCCTTGAGCTTACCCTTACCCTTACCCTTACACTTACCCTTACCCTTACCTATACCCTTACCCTTACCCTTACCCTAACCCTTACCCTTACCCTTGCTTTTACCCTTAGGCTTACCCTTACCTTTACCCTTACCCTTACCCTTACCCTTAAGCTTACCCTTACCCTTACCCTTACCCTTACCCTTACCCTTACCCTTACCCTTACCCTTACCCTTACCCTTACCCTTACCCTTACCCTTACCCTTACCCTTACCCTTACCCTTACCCTTGCTTTTACCCTTAAGCTTACCCTTACCCTTACCCTTACACTTACCCTTACCCTTACCCTTACCCTTACCCTTACCCTTACCCTTACCCTTACCCTTACCCTTACCCTAACCCTTACCCTTACCCTTGCTTTTACCCTTAGGCTTACCCTTACCTTTACCCTTACCCTTACCCTTACCCTTACCCTTACCCTTACCCTTACCCTTACCCTTACCCTTGCTTTTACCCTTAAGCTTACCCTTACCCTTACCCTTACCCTTACCCTTACCCTTACCCTTGCTTTTACCCTTAAGCTTACCCTTACCCTTACCCTTACCCTTACCCTCACCCTTACCCTTACCCTTACCCTTGCTTTTACCCTTAAGCTTACCCTTACCCTTACCCTTACCCTTACCCTTACCCTTACCCTTACCCTTACCCTTACCCTTACCCTTGCTTTTACCCTTAAGCTTACCCTTACCCTTACCCTTACCCTTACCCTTACCCTTACCCTTACCCTTACCCTTACCCTTACCCTTACCCTTACCCTTACCCTTACCCTTACCCTTACCCTTACCCTTACCCTCACCCTTACCCTTGCTTTTACCCTTAGGCTTACCCTTACCTTTACCCTTACCCTTACCCTTACCCTTACCCTTACCCTTACCCTTGCTTTAACCCTTAAGCTTACCCTTACCCTCACCCTTACCCTTACCCTTGCTTTTACCCTTAAGCTTACCCTTACCCTTACCCTTACCCTTACCCTTGTTTTACCCTTAGGCTTACCCTTACCCTTACCCTTACCCTTACCCTTGCTTTTACCCTTAAGCTTACCCTTACCCTTACCCTTACCCTTACCCTTACCCTTACCCTTACCCTTACCCTTACCCTTACCCTTACCTTTACCCTTACCCTTGCTTTTACCCTTAGGCTTACCCTAACCTTTACCCTTACCCTTACCCTTACCCTTACCCTTACCCTTACCCTTACCCTTACCCTTACCCTTGCTTTTACCCTTAAGCTTACCCTTACCCTTACCCTTACCCTTATCCTTACCCTTACCCTTACCCTTGCTTTTACCCTTAAGCTTACCCTTACCCTTACCCTTACCCTTACCCTCACCCTTACCCTTACCCTTACCCTTGCTTATACCCTTAAGCTTACCCTTACCCTTACCCTTACCCTTACCCTTACCCTTACCCTTACCCTTACCCTTACCCTTACCCTTACCCTTACCCTTGCTTTTACCCTTAGGCTTACCCTTACCTTTACCCTTACCCTTACCCTTACCCTTACCCTTACCCTTACCCTTACCCTTGCTTTTACCCTCAAGCTTACCCTTACCCTTACCCTTACCCTTACCCTATCCCTTACCCTTGCTTTTACCCTTAAGCTTACCCTTACCCTTACCCTTACCCTTACCCTTACCCTTACCCTTACCCTTAACCTTACCCTTACCCTTACCCTTGCTTTTACCCTTAAGCTTACCCTTACCCTTACCCTTACCCTTACCTTTACCCTTACCCTTACCCTTACCCTTACCCTTGCTTTTACCCTTAAGCTTACCCTTACCCTTACCCTTACCCTTACCCTTACCCTTACCCTTACCCTTACCCTTACCCTTACCCTTACCCTTGCTTTTACCCTAAGGCTTACCCTTACCTTTACCCTTACCCTTACCCTTACCCTTGCTTTTACCCTTAAGCTTACACTTACCCTTACCCTTACCCTTACCCTTACCCTTACCCTTGCTTTTACCCTTAAGCTTACCCCTACCCTTACCCTTACCCTTACCCTTACCCTTACCCTTACCCTTACCCTTACCCTTACCCTTGCTTTTACCCTTACACTTACCCTTGCTTTTACCCTTAGGCTTACCCTTACCCTTACCCTTACCCTTACCCTTACCCTTACCCTTACCCTTACCCTTACCATTACCCTTACCCTTACCCTTGCTTTTACCCTTAAGCTTACCCTTACCCTTACCCTTACCCTTACCCTTACCCTTACCCTTACCCTTGCTTTTACCCTAAGGCTTACCCTTACCTTTACCCTTACCCTTACCCTTACCCTTGCTTTTACCCTTAAGCTTACACTTACCCTTACCCTTACCCTTACCCTTACCCTTACCCTTGCTTTTACCCTTAAGCTTACCCCTACCCTTACCCTTACCCTTACCCTTACCCTTACCCTTACCCTTACCCTTACCCTTACCCTTACCCTTGCTTTTACCCTTACCCTTACCCTTGCTTTTACCCTTAGGCTTACCCTTACCCTTACCCTTACCCTTAACCTTACCCTTACCCTTACCCTTGCTTTTACCCTTACCCTTACCCTTGCTTTTACCCTCAGGCTTACCCTTACCCTTACCCTTACCCTTACCCTTACCCTTACCCTTACCCTTACCCTTACCATTACCCTTACTCTTACCCTTGCTTTTACCCTTAAGCTTACCCTTACCCTTACCCTTACCCTTACCCTTACCCTTACCCTTACCCTTGCTTTTACCCTAAGGCTTACCCTTACCTTTACCCTTACCCTTACCCTTACCCTTGCTTTTACCCTTAAGCTTACACTTACCCTTACCCTTACCCTTACCCTTACCCTTACCCTTGCTTTTACCCTTAAGCTTACCCCTACCCTTACCCTTACCCTTACCCTTACCCTTACCCTTACCCTTACCCTTACCCTTACCCTTGCTTTTACCCTTACCCTTACCCTTGCTTTTACCCTTAGGCTTACCCTTACCCTTACCCTTACCCTTAACCTTACCCTTACCCTTACCCTTGCTTTTACCCTTAAGCTTACCCTTACCCTTACCCTTACCCTTACCTTTACCCTTACCCTTACCCTTACCCTTACCCTTGCTTTTACCCTTAAGCTTACCCTTACCCTTACCCTTACCCTTACCCTTACCCTTACCCTTACCCTTACCCTTACCCTTACCCTTGCTTTTACCCTAAGGCTTACCCTTACCTTTACCCTTACCCTTACCCTTACCCTTGCTTTTACCCTTAAGCTTACACTTACCCTTACCCTTACCCTTACCCTTACCCTTACCCTTGCTTTTACCCTTAAGCTTACCCCTACCCTTACCCTTACCCTTACCCTTACCCTTACCCTTACCCTTACCCTTACCCTTACCCTTGCTTTTACCCTTACCCTTACCCTTGCTTTTACCCTTAGGCTTACCCTTACCCTTACCCTTACCCTTACCCTTACCCTTACCCTTACCCTTACCCTTACCATTACCCTTACCCTTACCCTTGCTTTTACCCTTAAGCTTACCCTTACCCTTACCCTTACCCTTACCCTTACCCTTACCCTTACCCTTACCCTTACCATTACCTTTACCCTTACCCTTGCTTTTACCCTTAAGCTTACCCTTACACTTACCCTTACCCTTACCCTTACCCTTACCCTTACCCTTGCTTTTACCCTTAAGCTTACCCCTACCCTTACCCTTACCCTTACCCTTACCCTTACCCTTACCCTTACCCTTACCCTTACCCTTACCCTTGCTTTTACCCTTACCCTTGCTTTTACCCTTAGGCTTACCCTTACCCTTACCCTTACCCTTACCCTTACCCTTACCCTTACCCTTACCCTTACCCTTACCCTTACCCTTACCCTTACCCTTACCCTTACCCTTACCCTTACCCTTGCTTTTACCCTTAAGCTTACCCTTACCCTTACCCTTACCCTTACCCTTACCCTTACCCTTACCCTTACCCTTACCCTTACCCTTACCCTTACCCTTACCCTTACCCTTACCCTTACCCTTACCCTTGCTTTTACCCTTAAGCTTACCCTTACCCTTACCCTTACCCTTACCCTTACCCTTACCCTTACCCTTACCCTTACCCTTACCCTTACCCTTACCCTTACCCTTACCCATACCCTTGCTTTTACCCTTAGGCTTACCCTTACCTTTACCCTTACCCTTACCCTTACCCTTACCCTTACCCTTACCCTTACCCTTACCCTTGCTTTTACCCTTAAGCTTACCCTTACCCTTACCCTTACCCTTACCCTTACCCTTGCTTTTACCCTTAAGCTTACCCTTACCCTTACCCTTACCCTTACCCTTACCCTTGCTTTTACCCTTAGGCTTACCCTTACCCTTACCCTTACCCTTACCCTTACCCTTACCCTTACCCTTACCCTTACCCTCACCCTTACCCTTACCCTTACCCTCACCCTTGCTTTTACCCTTAAGCTTACCCTTACCCTTACCCTTACCCTTACCCTTACCCTTACCCTTACCCTTACCCTTACCCTTACCCTTACCCTTACCCTTACCCTTACCCTTACCCTTACCCTTACCCTTACCCTTACCCTTGCTTTTACCCTTAGGCTTACCCTTACCTTTACCCTTACCCTTACCCTTACCCTTACCCTTACCCTTACCCTTACCCTTACCCTTACCCTTAAGCTTACCCTTACCCTTACCCTTACCCTTACCCTTGCTTTCACCCTTAAGCTTACCCTTACCCTTAACCTTACCCTTACCCTTACCCTTACCCTTACCCTTACCCTCACCCTTACCCTTACCCTTACCCTTACCCTTACCCTTACCCTTACCCTTGCTTTTACCCTTAAGCTTACCCTTACCCTTACCCTTACCCTTACCCTTACCCTTACCCTTACCCTTGCTTTTACCCTTAAGCTTACCCTTACCCTTACCCTTACCCTTACCCTTACCCTTACCCTTACCCTTACCCTTACCCTTACCCTTACCCTTACCCTTACCCTTACCCTTACCCTTACCCTTACCCTTACCCTTACCCTTGCTTTTACCCTTAGGCTTACCCTTACCTTTACCCTTACCCTTACCCTTACCCTTACCCTTACCCTTACCCTTACCCTTGCTTTTACCCTTAAGCTTACCCTTACCCTTACCCTTACCCTTACCCTTACCCTTACCCTTGCTTTTACCCTTAAGCTTACCCTTACCCTTACCCTTACCCTTACCCTTACCCTTGCTTTTACCCTTAGGCTTACCCTTACCCTTACCCTTACCCTTACCCTTGCTTTTACCCTTAAGCTTACCCTTACACTTACCCTTACCCTTACCCTTACCCTTACCCTTACCCTTACCCTTACCCTTACCCTTACCCTTACCCTTACCCTTACCCTTACCCTTGCTTTTACCCTTAGGCTTACCCTTACCTTTACCCTTACACTTACCCTTACCCTTACCCTCACCCTTACCCTTACCCTTACCCTTACCCTTACCCTTACCCTTACCCTTACCCTTGCTTTTACCCTTAAGCTTACCCTTACCCTTACCCTTACCCTTACCCTTACCCTTACCCTTACCCTTACCCTTACCCTTGCTTTTACCCTTAAGCTTACCCTTACCCTTATCCTTACCCTTACCCTTACCCTCACCCTTACCCTTACCCTTACCCTTGCTTATACCCTTAAGCTTACCCTTACCCTTACCCTTACCCTTACCCTTACCCTTACCCTTACACTTACCCTTACCCTTACCCTTGCTTTTACCCTTAGGCTTACCCTTACCTTTACCCTTACCCTTACCCTTACCCTTACCCTTACCCTTACCCTTACCCTTACCCTTACCCTTACTCTTACCCTTGCTTTTACCCTTAAGCTTACCCTTACCCTTACCCTTACCCTTACCCTTACCCTAACCCTTACCCTTGCTTTTACCCTTTAGCTTACCATTACCCTTACCCTTACCCTTACCCTTACCCTTACCATTACCCTTACCCTTACCCTTACCCTTACCCTTACCCTTACCCTTACCCTTACCCTTGCTTTTACCCTTAAGCTTACCCTTACCCTTACCCTTACCCTTACCCTTACCCTTACCCTTACCCTTACCCTTACCCTTACCCTTACCCTTACCCTTGCTTTTACCCTTAAGCTTACCCTTACCCTTACCCTTACCCTTACCCTTACCCTTGCTTTTACCCTTAGGCTTACCCTTACCTGTACCCTTACCCTTACCCTTACCCTTACCCTTACCCTTACCCTTACCCTTACCCTTACCCTTACCCTTACCCTTACCCTTGCTTTTACCCTTAAGCTTACCCTTACCCTTACCCTTACCCTTACCCTTACCCTTACCCTTGCTTTTACCCTTAAGCTTACCCTTACCCTTACCCTTACCCTTACCCTTACCCTTGCTTTTACCCTTAGGCTTACCCTTACCCTTACCCTTACCCTTACCCTTGCTTTTACCCTTAAGCTTACCCTCACCCTTACCCTTACTCTTACCCTTACCCTTACCCTTACCCTTACCCTTACCCTTACCCTTACCCTTACCCTTACCCTTGCTTTTACCCTTAGGCTTACCCTTACCTTTACCCTTACCCTAACCCTTACCCTTACCCTTACCCTAACCCTTACCCTTGCTTTTACCCTTAAGCTTACCCTTACCCTTACCCTTACCCTTACCCTTACCCTTACCCTTACCCTTACCCTTACCCTTACCCTTGCTTTTACCCTTAAGCTTACCCTTACCCTTACCCTTACCCTTACCCTTACCCTTACCCTTACCCTTACCCTTACCCTTACCCTTACCCTTACCCTTACCCTTGCTTTTACCCTTAAGCTTACCCTTACCCTTACCCTTACCCTTACCCTTACCCTAACCCTTACCCTTGCTTTTACCCTTAAGCTTACCCTTACCCTTACCCTTACCCTTACCCTTACCCTTACCCTTACCTTTACCCTTACCCTTACCCTTACCCTTACCCTTACCCTTACCCTTACCCTTACCCTTACCCTTGCTTTTACCCTTAAGCTTACCCTTACCCTTACCCTTACCCTTACCCTTACCCTTACCCTTACCCTTACCCTTACCCTTACCCTTGCTTTTACCCTTAAGCTTACCCTTACCCTTACCCTTACCCTTACCCTTACCCTAACCCTTACCCTTGCTTTTACCCTTAAGCTTACCCTTACCCTTACCCTTACCCTTACCCTTACCCTTACCCTTACCCTTACCCTTACCCTTACCCTTACCCTTGCTTTTACCCTTAAGCTTACCCTTACCCTTACCCTTACCCTTACCCTTACCCTTACCCTTACCCTTGCTTTTACCCTTAGGCTTACCCTCACCTTTACCCTTACCCTTACCCTTACCCTTACCCTTACCCTTACCCTTACCCTTACCCTTACCCTTGCTTTTACCCTTAAGCTTACCCTTACCCTTACCCTTACCCTTACCCTTACCCTTACCCTTACCCTTACCCTTACCCTTACCCTTGCTTTTACCCTTAAGCTTACCCTTACCGTTACCCATACCCTTACCCTTACCCTTGCTTTTACCCTTAGGCTTACCCTTACCCTTACCCTTACCCTTGCTTTTACCCTAAAGCTTACCCTTACTCTTACCCTTACTCTTACCCTTACCCTTACCCTCACCCTTACCCTTACCCTTACCCTTACCCTTACCCTTACCCTTACCCTTGCTTTTACCCTCAGGCTTACCCTTACATTTACCCTTACCCTAACCCTTACCCTTACCCTTACCCTTACCCTTACCCTTGCTTTTACCCTTAAGCTTACCCTTACCCTTACCCTTACCCTAACCCTTACCCTTACCCTTACCCTTACCCTTGGTTTTACCCTTAAGCTTACCCTTACCCTTACCCTTACCCTTACCCTTACCCTTACCCTTACCCTTACCCTTACCCTTACCCTTACCCTTACCCTTACCCTTACCCTTACCCTTACCCTTAACCTTACCATTACCCTTACCCTTGCTTTTACCCTTAAGCTTACCCTTACCCTTACCCTTACCCTTACCCTTACCCTTACCCTTACCCTTACCCTTACCCTTACCCTTATCCTTGCTTTTACCCTTAGGCTTACCCTTACCTTTACCCTTACCCTTACCCTTACACTTACCCTTACCCTTGCTTTTACCCTTAAGCTTACCCTTACCCTTACCCTTACCCTTAAGCTTACCCTTACCCTTACCCTTACCCTTACCCTTACCCTTACCCTTACCCTTACCCTTACCCTTACCCTTACCCTTAACCTTACCCTTGCTTTTACCCTTAAGCTTACCCTTACCCTTACCCTTACCCTTACCCTTACCCTTGCTTTTACCCTTAAGCTTACCCTTACCCTTACCCTTACCCTTACCCTTAAGCTTTCCCTTACCCTTACCCTTACCCTTACCCTTACCCTTACCCTTACCCTTACCCTTACCCTTACCCTTACCCTTACCCTTACCCTTACCCTTACCCTTACCCTTACCCTTACCCTTACCCTTACCCTTACCCTTACCCTTACCCTTGCTTTTACCCTTAAGCTTACCCTTACCCTTACCCTTACCCTTACCCTTAAGCTTACCCTTACCCTTACCCTTACCCTTACCCTCACCCTTACCCTTACCCTTGCTTTTACCCTTAAGCTTACCCTTACCCTTACCCTTACCCTTACCCTTAAGCTTACCCTTACCCTTACCCTTACCATTACCCTTACCCTTACCCTTACCCTTGCTTTTACCCTTAAGCTTACCCTTACCCTTACCCTTACCCTTACCCTTAAGCTTACCCTTACCCTTACCCTTACCCTTACCCTTACCCTTACCCTTACCCTTACCCTTACCCTTACCCTTACCCTTACCCATGCTTTTACCCTTAAGCTTACCCTTACTCTTACCCTTACTCTTACCCTTACCCTTACCCTCACCCTTACCCTTACCCTTACCCTTACCCTTACCCTTACCCTTACCCTTGCTTTTACCCTTAGGCTTACCCTTACATTTACCCTTACCCTAACCCTTACCCTTACCCTTACCCTTACCCTTACCCTTGCTTTTACCCTTAAGCTTACCCTTACCCTTACCCTTACCCTTACCCTTACCCTTACCCTTACCCTTACCCTTGCTTTTACCCTTAAGCTTACCCTTACCCTTACCCTTACCCTTACCCTTACCCTTACCCTTACCCTTACCCTTACCCTTACCCTTACCCTTACCCTTACCCTTACCCTTACCCTTAACCTTACCATTACCCTTACCCTTGCTTTTACCCTTAAGCTTACCCTTACCCTTACCCTTACCCTTACCCTTACCCTTACCCTTACCCTTACCCTTACCCTTACCCTTACCCTTATCCTTGCTTTTACCCTTAGGCTTACCCTTACCTTTACCCTTACCCTTACCCTTACCCTTACCCTTACCCTTGCTTTTACCCTTAAGCTTACCCTTACCCTTACCCTTACCCTTAAGCTTACACTTACCCTTACCCTTACCCTTACCCTTACCCTTACCCTTACCCTTACCCTTACCCTTACCCTTACCCTTAACCTTACCCTTGCTTTTACCCTTAAGCTTACCCTTACCCTTACCCTTACCCTTACCCTTACCCTTGCTTTTACCCTTAAGCTTACCCTTACCCTTACCCTTACCCTTACCCTTAAGCTTTCCCTTACCCTTACCCTTACCCTTACCCTTACCCTTACCCTTACCCTTACCCTTACCCTTACCCTTACCCTTACCCTTACCCTTACCCTTACCCTTACCCTTACCCTTACCCTTACCCTTGCTTTTACCCTTAAGCTTACCCTTACCCTTACCCTTACCCTTACCCTTAAGCTTACCCTTACCCTTACCCTTACCCTTACCCTCACCCTTACCCTTACCCTTGCTTTTACCCTTAAGCTTACCCTTACCCTTACCCTTACCCTTAAGCTTACCCTTACCCTTACCCTTACCATTACCCTTACCCTTACCCTTACCCTTGCTTTTACCCTTAAGCTTACCCTTACCCTTACCCTTACCCTTACCCTTAAGCTTACCCTTACCCTTACCCTTACCCTTACCCTTACCCTTACCCTTACCCTTACCCTTACCCTTACCCTTACCCTTACCCTTACCCTTGCTTTTACCCTTAAGCTTACCCTTACCCTTACCCTTACCCTTTCCCTTGCCTTTACCCTTAAGCTTACCCTTACCCTTACCCTTACCCTTACCCTTAAGCTTACCCTTACCCTTACCCTTACCCTTACCCTTACCCTTACCCTTACCCTTACCCTTACCCTTACCCTTACCCTTACCCTTGCTTTTACCCTTAAGCTTTCCCTTACCCTTACCCTTAACCTTACCCTTACCCTTACCCTTACCCTTACCCTTACCCTTGCTTTTACCCTTAGGCTTACCCTTACCTTTACCCTTACCCTTACCCTTACCCTTACCCTTACCCTTACCCTTACCCTTACCCTTACCTTTACCCTTACCCTTGCTTTTACCCTTAAGCTTACCCTTACCCTTACCCTTACCCTTACCCTTACCCTTACCCTTGCTTTTACCCTTAAGCTTACCCTTACCCTTACCCTTACCCTTACCCTTACCCTTACCCTTGCTTTTACCCTTAAGCTTACCCTTACCCTTACCCTTACCCTTACCCTTACCCTTGCTTTTACCCTTAGGCTTACCCTTACCCTTACCCTTACCCTTACCCTTGCTTTTACCCTTAAGCTTACCCTTACACTTACCCTTACCCTTACCCTTACCCTTACCCTTACCCTTACCCTTACCCTTACCCTTACCCTTACCCTTACCCTTACCCTTACCCTTGCTTTTACCCTTAGGCTTACCCTTACCTTTACCCTTACACTTACCCTTACCCTTACCCTCACCCTTACCCTTACCCTTACCCTTACCCTTACCCTTACCCTTACCCTTACCCTTGCTTTTACCCTTAAGCTTACCCTTACCCTTACCCTTACCCTTACCCTTACCCTTACCCTTACCCTTACCCTTACCCTTGCTTTTACCCTTAAGCTTACCCTTACCCTTATCCTTACCCTTACCCTTACCCTCACCCTTACCCTTACCCTTACCCTTGCTTATACCCTTAAGCTTACCCTTACCCTTACCCTTACCCTTACCCTTACCCTTACCCTTACCCTTACCCTTACCCTTACCCTTACCCTTACCCTTACCCTTACCCTTGCTTTTACCCTTAGGCTTACCCTTACCTTTACCCTTACCCTTACCCTTACCCTTACCCATACCCTTACCCTTACCCTTACCCTTACTCTTACCCTTGCTTTTACCCTTAAGCTTACCCTTACCCTTACCCTTACCCTTACCCTTACCCTAACCCTTACCCTTGCTTTTACCCTTTAGCTTACCATTACCCTTACCCTTACCCTTACCCTTACCCTTACCATTACCCTTACCCTTACCCTTACCCTTACCCTTACCCTTACCCTTACCCTTACCCTCGCTTTTACCCTTAAGCTTACCCTTACCCTTACCCTTACCCTTACCCTTACCCTTACCCTTACCCTTACCCTTACCCTTACCCTTACCCTTACCCTTGCTTTTACCCTTAAGCTTACCCTTACCCTTACCCTTACCCTTACCCTTACCCTTGCTTTTACCCTTAGGCTTACCCTTACCTGTACCCTTACCCTTACCCTTACCCTTACCCTTACCCTTACCCTTACCCTTACCCTTACCCTTACCCTTACCCTTACCCTTACCCTTGCTTTTACCCTTAAGCTTACCCTTACCCTTACCCTTACCCTTACCCTTACCCTTACCCTTGCTTTTACCCTTAAGCTTACCCTTACCCTTACCCTTACCCTTACCCTTACCCTTGCTTTTACCCTTAGGCTTACCCTTACCCTTACCCTTACCCTTACCCTTGCTTTTACCCTTAAGCTTACCCTCACCCTTACCCTTACTCTTACCCTTACCCTTACCCTTACCCTTACCCTTACCCTTACACTTACCCTTACCCTTACCCTTACCCTTGCTTTTACCCTTAGGCTTACCCTTACCTTTACCCTTACCCTAACCCTTACCCTTACCCTTACCCTTACCCTTACCCTTGCTTTTACCCTTAAGCTTACCCTTACCCTTACCCTTACCCTTACCCTTACCCTTACCCTTACCCTTACCCTTACCCTTACCCTTGCTTTTACCCTTAAGCTTACCCTTACCCTTACCCTTACCCTTACCCTTACCCTTACCCTTACCCTTACCCTTACCCTTACCCTTACCCTTACCCTTACCCTTACCCTTACCCTTGCTTTTACCCTTAAGCTTACCCTTACCCTTACCCTTACCCTTACCCTTACCCTTACCCTAACCCTTACCCTTGCTTTTACCCTTAAGCTTACCCTTACCCTTACCCTTACCCTTACCCTTACCCTTACCCTTACCTTTACCCTTACCCTTACCCTTACCCTTACCCTTACCCTTACCCTTACCCTTACCCTTACCCTTGCTTTTACCCTTAAGCTTACCCTTACCCTTACCCTTACCCTTACCCTTACCCTTACCCTTACCCTTACCCTTACCCTTACCCTTGCTTTTACCCTTAAGCTTACCCTTACCCTTACCCTTACCCTTACCCTTACCCTAACCCTTACCCTTGCTTTTACCCTTAAGCTTACCCTTACCCTTACCCTTACCCTTACCCTTACCCTTACCCTTACCCTTACCCTTACCCTTACCCTTACCCTTGCTTTTACCCTTAAGCTTACCCTTACCCTTACCCTTACCCTTACCCTTACCCTTACCCTTACCCTTGCTTTTACCCTTAGGCTTACCCTTACCTTTACCCTTACCCTTACCCTTACCCTTACCCTTACCCTTACCCTTACCCTTACCCTTACCCTTGCTTTTACCCTTAAGCTTACCCTTACCCTTACCCTTACCCTTACCCTTACCCTTACCCTTACCCTTACCCTTGCTTTTACCCTTAAGCTTACCCTTACCGTTACCCATACCCTTACCCTTACCCTTGCTTTTACCCTTAGGCTTACCCTTACCCTTACCCTTACCCTTGCTTTTACCCTTAAGCTTACCCTTACTCTTACCCTTACTCTTACCCTTACCCTTACCCTCACCCTTACCCTTACCCTTACCCTTACCCTTACCCTTACCCTTACCCTTGCTTTTACCCTTAGGCTTACCCTTACATTTACCCTTACCCTAACCCTTACCCTTACCCTTACCCTTACCCTTGCTTTTACCCTTAAGCTTACCCTTACCCTTACCCTTACCCTTACCCTTACCCTTACCCTTACCCTTACCCTTGCTTTTACCCTTAAGCTTACCCTTACCCTTACCCTCACCCTTACCCTTACCCTTACCCTTACCCTTACCCTTACCCTTACCCTTACCCTTACCCTTACCCTTACCCTTACCCTTACCCTTACCCTTAACCTTACCATTACCCTTACCCTTGCTTTTACCCTTAAGCTTACCCTTACCCTTACCCTTACCCTTACCCTTACCCTTACCCTTACCCTTACCCTTACCCTTACCCTTACCCTTATCCTTGGTTTTACCCTTAGGCTTACCCTTACCTTTACCCTTACCCTTACCCTTACCCTTACCCTTACCCTTGCTTTTACCCTTAAGCTTACCCTTACCCTTACCCTTACCCTTAAGCTTACCCTTACCCTTACCCTTACCCTTACCCTTACCCTTACCCTTACCCTTACCCTTACCCTTACCCTTACCCTTACCCTTAACCTTACCCTTGCTTTTACCCTTAAGCTTACCCTTACCCTTACCCTTACCCTTACCCTTACCCTTGCTTTTACCCTTAAGCTTACCCTTACCCTTACCCTTACCCTTACCCTTAAGCTTTCCCTTACCCTTACCCTTACCCTTACCCTTACCCTTACCCTTACCCTTACCCTTACCCTTACCCTTACCCTTACCCTTACCCTTACCCTTACCCTTACCCTTACCCTTACCCTTGCTTTTACCCTTAAGCTTACCCTTACCCTTACCCTTACCCTTACCCTTAAGCTTACCCTTACCCTTACCCTTACCCTTACCCTCACCCTTACCCTTACCCTTGCTTTTACCCTTAAGCTTACCCTTACCCTTACCCTTACCCTTACCCTTAAGCTTACCCTTACCCTTACCCTTACCATTACCCTTACCCTTACCCTTACCCTTCTTTTACCCTTAAGCTTACCCTTACCCTTACCCTTACCCTTACCCTTAAGCTTACCCTTACCCTTACCCTTACCCTTACCCTTACCCTTACCCTTACCCTTACCCTTACCCTTACCCTTACCCTTACCCTTACCCTTGCTTTTACCCTTAAGCTTACCCTTACCCTTACCCTTACCCTTACCCTTGCTTTTACCCTTAAGCTTACCCTTACCCTTACCCTTACCCTTACCCTTAAGCTTACCCTTACCCTTACCCTTACCCTTACCCTTACCCTTACCCTTACCCTTACCCTTACCCTTACCCTTACCCTTACCCTTGCTTTTACCCTTAAGCTTTCCCTTACCCTTACCCTTAACCTTACCCTTACCCTTACCCTTACCCTTACCCTTACCCTTGCTTTTACCCTTAGGCTTACCCTTACCTTTACCCTTACCCTTACCCTTACCCTTACCTTTACCCTTACCCTTACCCTTACCCTTACCTTTACCCTTACCCTTGCTTTTACCCTTAAGCTTACCCTTACCCTTACCCTTACCCTTACCCTTACCCTTACTCTTGCTTTTACCCTTAAGCTTACCCTTACCCTTACCCTTACCCTTACCCTTACCCTTACCCTTGCTTTTACCCTTAGGCTTACCCTTACCCTTTCCCTTACCCTTACCCTTGCTTTTACCCTTAAGCTTACCCTTACCCTTACCCTTACCCTTACCCTTACCCTTACCCTTACCCTTACCCTTACCCTTACCCTTACCCTTACCCTTACCCTAACCCTTACCCTTACCCTTACCCTTACCCTTACCCTTACCCTTGCTTTTACCCTTAGGCTTACCCTTACCTTTACCCTTACCCTTACCCTTACCCTTACCCTTACCCTTGCTTTTACCCTTAAGCTTACCCTTACCCTTACCCTTACCCTTACCCTTACCCTTACCCTTACCCTTACCCTTACCCTTACCCTTGCTTTTACCCTTAAACTTACCCTTACCCTTACCCTTACCCTTACCCTTACCCTTACCCTTACCCTTACCCTCACCCTTGCTTTTACCCTTAAGCTTACCCTTACCCTTACCCTTACCCTTACCCTTACCCTTACCCTTGATTTTACCCTTAAGCTTACCCTTACCCTTACCCTTACCCTTACCCTTACCCTTGCTTTTACCCTTAGGCTTACCCTTACCCTTACCCTTACCCTTACCCCTGCTTTTACCCTTAAGCTTACCCTTACCCTTACCCTTACTCTTACCCTTACCCTTACCCTTACCCTTACCCTTGCTTTTACCCTTAGGCTTACCCTTACCTTTACCCTTACCCTTACCCTTACCCTTACCCTTACCCTTACCCTTACCCTTACCCTTACCCTTGCTTTTACCCTTAAGCTAACCCTTACCCTTACCCTTACCCTTACCCTTACCCTTACCCTTAACCTTACCCTTACCCTTGCTTTTACCCTTACGCTCACCCTTACCCTTACCCTTACCCTTACCCTTACACTTACCCTTACCCTGACCCTTACCCTTGCTTTTACCCTTATGCTTACCCTTACTCTTACCCTTACCCTTACCCTTAAGCTTACCCTTACCCTTACCCTTACCCTTACCCTTACCCTTACCCTTACCCTTACCCTTACCCTTACCCTTACCCTTACCCTTGCTTTTACCCTTAAGCTTACCCTTACCCTTACCCTTACCCTTACCCTTACCCTTGCTTTTACCCTTAAGCTTACCCTTACCCTTACCCTTAACCTTAAGCTTACCCTTACCCTTACCCTTACCCTTACCCTTACCCTTACCCTTGCTTTTACCCTTAAGCTTACCCTTACCCTTACCCCTACCCTTACCCTAACCCTTACCCTTAACCTTACCCTTACCCTTACCCTTACCCTTACCCTTACCCTTACCCTTGCTTTTACCCTTAGGCTTACCCTTACCTTTACCCTTACCATTACCCTTACCCTTAACCTTACCCTTACCCTTACCCTTACCCTTACCCTTACCCTTACCCTTACCCTTACCCTTACCCTAACCCTTACCCTTACCCTTACCCTTACCCTTACCCTTACCCTTGCTTTTACCCTTAGGCTTACCCTTACCTTTACCCTTACCCTTACCCTTACCCTTACCCTTACCCTTGCTTTTACCCTTAAGCTTACCCTTACCCTTACCCTTACCCTTACCCTTACCATTACCCTTACCCTTACCCTTGCTTTTACCCTTAAACTTACCCTTACCCTTACCCTTACCCTTACCCTTACCCTTACCCTTCCCCTTACCCTCACCCTTGCTTTTACCCTTAAGCTTACCCTTACCCTTACCCTTACCCTTACCCTTAACCTTACCCTTGATTTTACCCTTAAGCTTACCCTTACCCTTACCCTTACCCTTACCCTTACCCTTGCTTTTACCCTTAGGCTTACCCTTACCCTTACCCTTACCCTTACCCCTGCTTTTACCCTTAAGCTTACCCTTACCCTTACCCTTACTCTTACCCTTACCCTTACCCTTACCCTTACCCTTGCTTTTACCCTTAGGCTTACCCTTACCTTTACCCTTACCCTTACCCTTACCCTTACCCTTACCCTTACCCTTACCCTTACCCTTACCCTTACCCTTACCCTTGCTTTTACCCTTAAGCTAACCCTTACCCTTACCCTTACCCTTACCCTTACCCTTACCCTTAACCTTACCCTTACCCTTGCTTTTACCCTTAAGCTCACCCTTACCCTTACCCTTACCCTTACCCTTACACTTACCCTTACCCTGACCCTTACCCTTGCTTTTACCCTTATGCTTACCCTTACTCTTACCCTTACCCTTACCCTTAAGCTTACCCTTACCCTTACCCTTACCCTTACCCTTACCCTTACCCTTACCCTTACCCTTACCCTTACCCTTACCCTTGCTTTTACCCTTAAGCTTACCCTTACCCTTACCCTTACCCTTACCCTTACCCTTGCTTTTACCCTTAAGCTTACCCTTACCCTTACCCTTAACCTTAAGCTTACCCTTACCCTTACCCTAACCCTTACCCTTACCCTTACCCTTGCTTTTACCCTTAAGCTTACCCTTACCCTTACCCCTACCCTTACCCTAACCCTTACCCTTAACCTTACCCTTACCCTTACCCTTACCCTTACCCTTACCCTTACCCTTGCTTTTACCCTTAGGCTTACCCTTACCTTTACCCTTACCATTACCCTTACCCTTAACCTTACCCTTACCCTTACCCTTACCCTTACCCTTGCTTTTACCCTTAAGCTTACCCTTACCCTTACCCTTACCCCTACCCTTACCCTTACCCTTACCCTTACCCTTACCCTTATCCTTACCCTTGCTTTTACCCTTAAGCTTACCCTTACACTTACCCTTACCCTTACCCTTACCCTAACCCTTACCCTTACCCTTACCCTTACCCTTACCCTTACCCTTACCCTTACCCCTACCCTTACCCTTGCTTTTACCCTTAAGCTTACCCTTACCCTTACCCCTACTCTTACCCTTACCCTTACCCTTACCCTTACCCTTGCTTTTACCCTTAAGCTTACCCTTACCCTTACCTTTACCCTTACCCTTACCCTTACCCTTACCCTTACCCTTACCCTTACCCTTACTCTTACCCTTACCCTTACCCTTACCCTTGCTTTTACCCTTAGGCTTACCCTTACCTTTAGCCTTACCCTTACCCTTACCCTTACCCTTACCCTTACCCTTGCTTTTACCCTTAAGCTTACCCTTACCCTTACCCTTACCCTTACCCTTACCCTTACCCTTACCCTTACCCTTACCCTTGCTTTTACCCTTAAGCTTACCCTTACCCTTACCCTTACCTTTACACTTACCCTTGCTTTTACCCTTAGGCTTACCCTTACCCTTACCCTTACCCTTACCCTTAAGCTTACCCTTACCCTTACCCTTACCCTTACCCTCACCCTTACCCTTACCCTTACCCTTACCCTTACCCTTACCCTTACCCTTACCCTTACCCTTACCCTTGCTTTTACCCTTAAGCTTACCCTTACCCTTACCCTTACTCTTACCCTTACCCTTACCCTTACCCTTACCATTACCCTTGCTTTGACCCTTAGGCTTACCCTTACCTTTACCCTTACCCTTACCTTACCCTTACCCTTACCCTTACCCTTACCCTTACCCTTACCCTTACTTTTACCCTTAAGCTTACCCTTACCCTTACCCTTACCCTTACCCTTACCCTTACCCTTACCCTTGCTTTTACCCTTAAGCTTACCCTTACCCTTACCCTTACCCTTACCCTTACCCTTGCTTTTACCCTTAGGCTTACCCTTACCCTTACCCTTACCCTTACCCTTACCCTTGCTTTTACCCTTAAGCTTACCCTTACCCTTACCCTTACCCTTACCCTTACCCTTACCCTTAACCTTACCCTTACCCTTACCCTTACCCTTACCCTTACCCTTACCCTTACCCTTGCTTTTACCCTTAGGCTTAACCTTACCTTTACCCTTACCCTTACCCTTACCCTTACCCTTACCCTTACCCTTACCCTTACCCTTACCCTTGCTTTTACCCTTAAGCTTACCCTTACCCTTACCCTTACCCTTACCCTTACCCTTACCCTTACCCTTACCCTTACCCTTATCCTTACCCTTGCTTTTACCCTTAAGCTTACCCTTACCCTTACCCTTACCCTTACCCTTACCCTTACCCTTACCCTTACCCTTACCCTTACCCTTGCTTTTACTCTTAGGCTTACCCTTACCTTTACCCTTACCCTTACCCTTACCCTTACCCTTACCCTCACCCTTACCCTTACCCTTGCTTTTACCCTTAAGCTTACCCTTACCCTTACCCTTACCCTCACCCTTACCCTTGCTTTTACCCTTAAGCTTACCCTTACCCTTACCCTTAACCTTACCCTTACCCTTGCTTTTACCCTTAGGCTTACCCTTACCCTTACCCTTACCCTTACCCTTGCTTTTACCCTTAAGCTTACCCTTACCCTTACCCTTACCCTTACCCTTACCCTTACCCTTACCCTTACCCTTACCCTTACCCTTACCCTTACCCTTGCTTTTACCCTTAAGCTTACCCTTACCCTTACCCTTACCCTTACCCTTACCCTTACCCTTACCCTTACCCTTACCCTTACCCTTACCCTTGCTTTTACCCTTAAGCTTACCCTTACCCTTACCCTTACCCTTACCCTTGCTTTTACCCTTAAGCTCACCCTTACCCTTACCCTTACCCTTACCCTTAAGCTTACCCTTACCCTTACCCTTACCCTTACCCTTACCCTTACCCTTAACCTTACCCTTACCCTTACCCTTACCCTTACCCTTACCCTTACCCTTGCTTTTACCCTTAGGCTTACCCTTACCTTTACCCTTACCCTTACCCTTACCCTTACCCTTACCCTTACCCTTACCCTTACCCTTACCCTTACCTTTACCCTTACCCTTGCTTTTACCCTTAAGCTTACCCTTACCCTTACCCTTACCCTTACCCTTACCCTTACTCTTGCTTTTACCCTTAAGCTTACCCTTACCCTTACCCTTACCCTTACCCTTGCTTTTACCCTTAGGCTTACCCTTACCCTTTCCCTTACCCTTACCCTTGCTTTTACCCTTAAGCTTACCCTTACCCTTACCCTTACCCTTACCCTTACCCTTACCCTTACCCTTACCCTTACCCTTACCCTTACCCTTACCCTTACCCTTACCCTTACCCTAACCCTTACCCTTACCCTTACCCTTACCCTTACCCTTGCTTTTACCCTTAGGCTTACCCTTACCTTTACCCTTACCCTTACCCTTACCCTTACCCTTGCTTTTACCCTTAAGCTTACCCTTACCCTTACCCTTACCCTTACCCTTACCCTTACCCTTACCCTTACCCTTACCCTTACCCTTACCCTTACCCTTACCCTTACCCTTACCCTTACCCTTACCCTTGCTTTTACCCTTAAACTTACCCTTACCCTTACCCTTACCCTTACCCTTACCCTTACCCTTACCCTTACCCTCACCCTTGCTTTTACCCTTAAGCTTACCCTTACCCTTACCCTTACCCTTACCCTTACCCTTACCCTTGCTTTTACCCTTAAGCTTAACCTTACCCTTACCCTTACCCTTACCCTTACCCTTGCTTTTACCCTTAGGCTTACCCTTACCCTTACCCTTACCCTTACCCCTGCTTTTACCCTTAAGCTTACCCTTACCCTTACCCTTACTCTTACCCTTACCCTTACCCTTACCCTTACCCTTGCTTTTACCCTTAGGCTTACCCTTACCTTTACCCTTACCCTTACCCTTACCCTTACCCTTACCCTTACCCTTACCCTTACCCTTACCCTTGCTTTTACCCTTAAGCTAACCCTTACCCTTACCCTTACCCTTACCCTTACCCTTACCCTTAACCTTACCCTTACCCTTGCTTTTACCCTTAAGCTCACCCTTACCCTTACCCTTACCCTTACCCTTACACTTACCCTTACCCTGACCCTTACCCTTGCTTTTACCCTTAAGCTTACCCTTACTCTTACCCTTACCCTTACCCTTAAGCTTACCCTTACTCTTACCCTTACCCTTACCCTTACCCTTACCCTTACCCTTGCTTTTACCCTTAAGCTTACCCTTACCCTTACCCTTACCCTTACCCTTACCCTTGCTTTTACCCTTAAGCTTACCCTTACCCTTACCCTTACCCTTAAGCTTACCCCTACCCTTACCCTTACCCTTACCCTTACCCTTACCCTTGCTTTTACCCTTAAGCTTACCCTTACCCTTACCCTTACCCTTACCCTTACCCTAACCCTTACCCTTACCCTAACCCTTACCCTTAGCCTTACCCTTACCCTTACCCTTACCCTTACCCTTACCCTTGCTTTTACCCTTAGGCTTACCCTTACCTTTACCCTTACCATTACCCTTACCCTTACCCTTACCCTTACCCTTACCCTTACCCTTACCCTTGCTTTTACCCTTAAGCTTACCCTTACCCTTACCCTTACCCTTACCCTTACCCTTACCCTTACCGTTACCCTTACCCTTACCCTTACCCTTACCCTTGCTTTTACCCTTAAGCTTACCCTTACCCTTACCCTTACCCTTACCCTTACCCTTACCCTTACCCTTACCCTTACCCTTACCCTTACCCTTACCCTTACCCTTACCCTTACCCTTACCCTTACCCTTACCCTTACCCTTACCCTTACCCTTACCCTTACCCTTACCCTTGCTTTTACCCTTAAGCTTACCCTTACCCTTACCCTTACTCTTACCCTTACCCTTACCCTTACCCTTACCCTTGCTTTTACCCTTAAGCTTACCCTTACCCTTACCTTTACCCTTACCCTTACCCTTACCCTTACCCTTACCCTTACTCTTACCCTTACCCTTACCCTTACCCTTGCTTTTACCCTTAGGCTTACCCTTACCTTTAGCCTTACCCTTACCCTTACCCTTACCCTTGCCCTTACCCTTACCCTTGCTTTTACCCTTAAGCTTACCCTTACCCTTACCCTTACCCTTACCCTTACCCTTACCCTTACCCTTACCCTAGCTTTTACCCTTAAGCTTACCCTTACCCTTACCCTTACCCTTACACTTACCCTTGCTTTTACCCTTAGGCTTACCCTTACCCTTACCCTTACCCTTACCCTTAAGCTTACCCTTACCCTTACCCTTACCCTTACCCTCACCCTTACCCTTACACTTACCCTTACCCTTACCCTTACCCTTACCCTTACCCTTGCTTTTACCCTTAAGCTTACCCTTACCCTTACCCTTACTCTTACCCTTACCCTTACCCTTACCCTTACCCTTGCTTTGACCCTTAGGCTTACCCTTACCTTTACCCTTACCCTTACCCTTACCCTTACCCTTACCCTTACCCTTACTCTTACCCTTACCCTTACCCTTACCCTTACCCTTGCTTTTACCCTTAAGCTTACCCTTACCCTTACCCTTACCCTTACCCTTACCCTTACCCTTACCCTTGCTTTTACCCTTAAGCTTACCCTTACCCTTACCCTTACCCTTACCCTTACCCTTGCTTTTACCCTTAGGCTTACCCTTACCCTTACCCTTACCCTTACCCTTGCTTTTACCCTTAAGCTTACCCTTACCCTTACCCTTACCCTTACCCTTACCCTTACCCTTACCCTTACCCTTACCCTTACCCTTACCCTTACCCTTACCCTTACCCTTACCCTTACCCTTGCTTTTACCCTTAGGCTTAACCTTACCTTTACCCTTACCCTTACCCTTACCCTTACCCTTACTCTTAACCTTACCCTTACCCTTACCCTTACCCTTACCCTTACCCTTACCCTTACCCTTACCCTTACCCTCACCCTTACCCTTGCTTTTACCCTTAAGCTTACCCTTACCCTTACCCTTACCCTTACCCTTACCCTTACCCTTGCTTTTACCCTTAAGCTTACCCTTACCCTTACCCTTACCCTTACCCTTACCCTTACCCTCACCCTTACCCTTACCCTTACACTTGCTTATACCCTTAAGCTTACCCTTACCCTTACCCTTACCCTTACCCTTACCCTTACCCTTACCCTTACCCTTACCCTTACCCTTACCCTTACCCTTACCCTTACCCTTACCCTTGCTATTACCCTTAGGCTTACCCTTACCTTTACCCTTACCCTTACCCTTACCCTTACCCTTACCCTTACCCTTACCCTTACCCTTGCTTTTACCCTTAAGCTTACCCTTACCCTTACCCTTACTCTTACCCTCACCCTAACCCTTACCCTTGCTTTTACCCTTAAGCTTACCCTTACCCTTACCCTTACCCTTACCCTTACCCTTACCCTTACCCTTACCCTTACCCTTACCCTTACCCTTACCTTTACCCTTGCTTTTACCCTTAAGCTTACCCTTACCCTTACCCTTACCCTTACCCTTACCGTTACCCTTACCCTTACCCTTATCCTTACCCTTGCTTTTACCCTTAAGCTTACCCTTACCCTTACCCTTACCCTTACCGTTACCCTTACCCTTACCCTTACCCTTACCCTTACCCTTGCTTTTACTCTTAGGCTTACCCTTACCTTTACCCTTACCCTTACCCTTACCCTTTCCCTCACCCTTACCCTTACCCTTGCTTTTACCCTTAAGCTTACCCTTACCCTTACCCTTACCCTCACCCTTACCCTTTCTTTTACCCTTAAGCTTACCCTTACCCTTACCCTTAACCTTACCCTTACCCTTGCTTTTACCCTTAGGCTTACCCTTACCCTTACCCTTACCCTTACCCTTACCCTTGCTTTTACCCTTAAGCTTACCCTTACCCTAACCCTTACTCTTACCCTTACCCTTACCCTTACCCTTACCCTTACCCTTACCCTTACCCTTACCCTTACCCTTACCCTTACCCTTACCCTTACCTTTGCTTTTACCCTTAGGCTTACCCTTACCTTTACCCTTACCCTAACCCTTACCCTTACCCTTACCCTTACACTTACCCTTGCTTTTACCCTTAAGCTTACCCTTACCCTTACCCTTACCCTTACCCTTACCCTTACCCTTACCCTTACCCTTACCCTTACCCTTGCTTTTACCCTTAAGCTCACCCTTACCCTTTCCCCTAACCCTTACCCTTACCCTTACCCTTACCCTTACCCTTACCCTTACCCTTGCTTTTACCCTTAAGCTTACCCTTACCCTTACCCTTACCCTTACCCTTACCCTTACCCTTACCCTTACCCTTACCCTTACCCTTACCCTTACCCTTACCCTTACCCTTACCCTTACCCTTACCCTTGCTTTTACCCTTAGGCTTACCCTTACCTTTACCCTTACCCTTACCCTTACCCTTACCCTTACCCTTACCCTTACCCTTGCTTTTACCCTTGAGCTTACCCTTACCCTTACCCTTACCCTTAAGCTTACCCTTACCCTTACCCTTACCCTTACCCTTACCCTTACCCTTACCCTTACCCTTACCCTTACCCTTACCCTTACCCTTACCCTTACCCTTACCCTTACCCTTACCCTTACCCTTACCCTTACCCTTGCTTTTACCCTTAAGCTTACCCTTACCCATACCCTTACCCTTACCCTTACCCTTGCTTTTACCCTTAAGCTTACCCTTACCCTTACCCTTACCCTTAAGCTTACCCTTACCCTTACCCTTACCCTTACCCTTACCTTTACCTTTGCCCTTACCCTTACCCTTACCCTTACCCTTACCCTTGCTTTTACCCTTAAGCTTACCCTTACCCTTACCCTTACCCTTACCCTTAAGCTTACCCTTACCCTTACCCTTACCCTTACCCTTACCCTTAACCTTACCCTTGCTTTTACCCTTAAGCTTACCCTTACCCTTACCCTTACCCTTACCCTCACCCTTACCCTTACCCTTACACTTGCGTATACCCTTAAGCTTACCCTTACCCTTACCCTTACCCTTACCCTTACCCTTACCCTTACCCTTACCCTTACCCTTACCCTTACCCTCACCCTTACCCTTGCTTTTACCCTTAGGCTTACCCTTACCTTTACCCTTACCCTTACCCTTACTCTTACCCTTACCCTAACCCTTACCCTTGCTTTTACCCTTAAGCTTACCCTTACCCTTACCCTTACCCTTACCCTTACCCTTACCCTTACCCTTACCCTTACCCTTACCCTTACCCTTACCCTTACCCTTACCCTTACCCTTACCCTTGCTTTTACCCTTAAGCTTACCCTTACCCTTACCCTTACCCTTACCCTTACCCTTACCCTTACCCTTATCCTTACCCTTGCTTTTACCCTTAAGCTCACCCTTACCCTTACCCTTACCCTTACCCTTACCCTTACCCTTACCCTTACCCTTACCCTTGCTTTTACTCTTAGGCTTACCCTTACCTTTACCCTTACCCTTACCCTTACCCTTACCCTTACCCTTACCCTCACCCTTACCCTTACCCTTGCTTTTACCCTTAAGCTTACCCTTACCCTTACCCTTACCCTCACCCTTACCCTTGCTTTTACCCTTAAGCTTACCCTTACCCTTACCCTTAACCTTACCCTTACCCTTGCTTTTACCCTTAGGCTTACCCTTACCCTTACCCTTACCCTTACCCTTGCTTTTACCCTTAAGCTTACCCTTACCCTTACCCTTACCCTTACCCTTACTCTTACCCTTACCCTTACCCTTACCCTTACCCTTACCCTTGCTTTTACCCTTAAGCTTACCCTTACCCTTACCCTTACCCTTACCCTTACCCTTACCCTTACCCTTAACCTTACCCTTACCCCTGCTTTTACCCTTAAACTTACCCTTACCCTTACCCTTACCCTTACCCTTGCTTTTACCCTTAAGCTTACCCTTACCCTTACCCTTACCCTTACCCTTAAGCTTACCCTTACCCTTACCCTTACCCTTACCCTTACCCTTACCCTTACCCTTACCCTTACCCTTACCCTTACCCTTACCCTTACCCTTACCCTTACCCTTACCCTTACCCTTGCTTTTACCCTTAAGCTTACCCTTACCCTTACCCTTAACCTTACCCTTACCCTTACCCTTACCCTTACCCTTACCCTTGCTTTTACCCTTAGGCTTACCCTTACCTTTACCCTTACCTTTACCCTTACCCTTACCCTTACCCTTACCCTTACCCTTACCCTTACCCTTACCCTTACCTTTACCCTTACCCTTGCTTTTACCCTTAAGCTTACCCTTACCCTTACCCTTACCCTTACCCTTACCCTTACCCTTGCTTTTACCCTTAAGCTTACCCTTACCCTTACCCTAACCCTTACCCTTACCCTTACCCTTACCCTTACCCTTACCCTTGCTTTTACCCTTAGGCTTACCCTTACCTTTACCCTTACCCTTACCCTTACCCTTACCCTTACCCTTGCTTTTACCCTTAAGCTTACCCTTACCCTTACCCTTACCCTTACCCTTACCCTTACCCTTACCCTTACCCTTACCCTTACCCTTACCCTTACCCTTGCTTTTACCCTTAAACTTACCCTTACCCTTACCCTTACCCTTACCCTTACCCTTACCCTTACCCTTACCCTTACCCTCACCCTTGCTTTTACCCTTAAGCTTACCCTTACCCTTACCCTTACCCTTACCCTTACCCTTACCCTTGCTTTTACCCTTAAGCTTACCCTTACCCTTACCCTTACCCTTACCCTTACCCTTGCTTTTACCCTTAGGCTTACCCTTACCCTTACCCTTACCCTTACCCCTGCTTTTACCCTTAAGCTTACCCTTACCCTTACCCTTACTCTTACCCTTACCCTTACCCTTACCCTTACCCTTGCTTTTACCCTTAGGCTTACCCTTACCTTTACCCTTACCCTTACCCTTACCCTTACCCTTACCCTTACCCTTACCCTTACCCTTACCCTTACCCTTACCCTTACCCTTACCCTTACCCTTGCTTTTACCCTTAAGCTAACCCTTACCCTTACCCTTACCCTTACCCTTACTCTTACCCTTACCCTTAACCTTACCCTTACCCTTGCTTTTACCCTTAAGCTCACCCTTACCCTTACCCTTACCCTTACCCTTACACTTACCCTTACCCTGACCCTTACCCTTGCTTTTACCCTTAAGCTTACCCTTACTCTTACCCTTACCCTTACCCTTAAGCTTACCCTTACCCTTACCCTTACCCTTACCCTTACCCTTGCTTTTACCCTTAAGCTTACCCTTACCCTTACCCTTACCCTTACCCTTACCCTTGCTTTTACCCTTAAGCTTACCCTTCCCCTTACCCTTACCCTTAAGCTTACCCTTACCCTTACCCTTACCCTTACCCTTACCCTTGCTTTTACCCTTAAGCTTACCCTTACCCTTACCCTTACCCTAACCCTTACCCTTAGCCTTACCCTTACCCTTACCCTTACCCTTACCCTTGCTTTTACCCTTAGGCTTACCCTTACCTTTACCCTTACCATTACCCTTACCCTTACCCTTACCCTTACCCTTACCCTTACCCTTACCCTTGCTTTTACCCTTAAGCTTACCCTTACCCTTACCCTTACCCTTACCCTTACCCTTACCCTTACCCTTACCCTTACCCTTACCCTTGCTTTTACCCTTAAGCTTACCCTTACCCTTACCCTTACCCTTACCCTTACCCTTACCCTTACCCTTACCCTTACCCTTACCCTTACCCTTGCTTTTACCCTTAAGCTTACCCTTACCCTTACCCTTACTCTTACCCTTACCCTTACCCTTACCCTTACCCTTGCTTTTACCCTTAAGCTTACCCTTACCCTTACCTTCACCCTTACCCTTACCCTTACCCTTACCCTTACCCTTACTCTTACCCTTACCCTTACCCTTACCCTTGCTTTTACCCTTAGGCTTACCCTTACCTTTAGCCTTACCCTTACCCTTACCCTTACCCTTACCCTTACCCTTACCCTTACCCTTGCTTTTACCCTTAAGCTTACCCTTACCCTTACCCTTACCCTTACCCTTACCCTTACCCTTACCCTTACCCTTGCTTTTACCCTTAAGCTTACCCTTACCCTTACCCTTACCCTTACACTTACCCTTGCTTTTACCCTTAGGCTTACCCTTACCCTTACCCTTACCCTTACCCTTAAGCTTACCCTTACCCTTACCCTTACCCTTACCCTCACCCTTACCCTTACCCTTACCCTTACCCTTACCCTTACCCTTACCCTTACCCTTACCCTTACCCTTGCTTTTACCCTTAAGCTTACCCTTACCCTTACCCTTACTCTTACCCTTACCCTTACCCTTACCCTTACCCTTACCCTTGCTTTGACCCTTAGGCTTACCCTTACCTTTACCCTTACCCTTACCCTTACCCTTACCCTTACCCTTACCCTTACCCTTACCCTTACCCTTACCCTTACCCTTGCTTTTACCCTTAAGCTTACCCTTACCCTTACCCTTACCCTTACCCTTACCCTTACCCTTGCTTTTACCCTTAAGCTTACCCTTACCCTTACCCTTACCCTTACCCTTACCCTTGCTTTTACCCTTAGGCTTACCCTTACCCTTACCCTTACCCTTACCCTTGCTTTTACCCTTAAGCTTACCCTTACCCTTACCCTTACCCTTACCCTTACCCTTACCCTTACCCTTACCCTTACCCTTACCCTTACCCTTACCCTTACCCTTACCCTTGCTTTTACCCTTAGGCTTAACCTTACCTTTACCCTTACCCTTACCCTTACCCTTACCCTTACTCTTACCCTTACCCTTACCCTTACCCTTACCCTTACCCTTACCCTTACCCTTACCCTTACCCTTACCCTTGCTTTTACCCTTAAGCTTACCCTTACCCTTACCCTTACCCTTACCCTTACCCTTACCCTTACCCTTACCCTTACCCTTACCCTTGCTTTTACCCTTAAGCTCACCCTTACCCTTACCCTTACCCTTACCCTCACCCTTACCCTTACCCTTACACTTGCTTATACCCTTAAGCTTTCCCTTACCCTTACCCTTACCCTTACCCTTACCCTTACCCTTACCCTTACCCTTACCCTTACCCTTACCCTTACCCTTACCCTTACCCTTACCCTTACCCTTGCTTTTACCCTTAGGCTTACCCTTACCTTTACCCTTACCCTTACCCTTACCCTTACCCTTACCCTTACCCTTACCCTTGCTTTTACCTTTAAGCTTACCCTTACCCTTACCCTTACTCTTACCCTTACCCTAATCCTTACCCTTGCTTTTACCCTTAAGCTTACCCTTACCCTTACCCTTACCCTTACCCTTACCCTTACCCTTACCCTTACCCTTACCCTTACCCTTACCCTTACCCTTACCCTTACCCTTGCTTTTACCCTTAAGCTTACCCTTACCCTTACCCTTACCCTTACCCTTACCCTTACCCTTACCCTTATCCTTACCCTTGCTTTTACCCTTAAGCTTACCCTTACCCTTACCCTTACCCTTACCCTTACCCTTACCCTTACCCTTACCCTTACCCTTACCCTTGCTTTTACTCTTGGGCTTACCCTTACCTTTACCCTTACCCTTACCCTTACCCTTACCCTTACCCTCACCCTTACCCTTACCCTTGCTTTTACCCTTAAGCTTACCCTTACTCTTACCCTTACCCTCACCCTTACCCTTGCTTTTACCCTTAAGCTTACCCTTACCCTTACCCTTAACCTTACCCTTACCCTTGCTTTTACCCTTAGGCTTACCCTTACCCTTACCCTTACCCTTACCCTTGCTTTTACCCTTAAGCTTACCCTTACCCTTACCCTTACTCTTACCCTTACCCTTACCCTTACCCTTACCCTTACCCTTACCCTTACCCTTACCCTTACCCTTGCTTTTACCCTTAGGCTCACCCTTACCTTTACCCTTACCCTAACCCTTACCCTTACCCTTACCCTTACACTTACCCTTGCTTTTACCCTTAAGCTTACCCTTACCCTTACCCTTACCCTTACCCTTACCCTTACCCTTACCCTTACCCTTACCCTTACCCTTACCCTTACCCTTACCCTTAACCTTACCCTTACCCTTGCTTTTACCCTTAAGCTCACCCTTACCCTTACCCTTACCCTTACCCTTACCCTTACCCTTACCCTTACCCTTACCCTTACCCTTACCCTTGCTTTTACCCTTAAGCTTACCCTTACCCTTACCCTTACCCTTACCCTTACCCTTACCCTTACCCTTACCCTTACCCTTGCGTTTACCCTTAGGCTTACCCTTACCTTTACCCTTACCCTTACCCTTACCCTTACCCTTACCCTTGCTTTTACCCTTAAGCTTACCCTTACCCTTACCCTTACCCTTAAGCCTACCCTTACCCTTACCCTTACCCTTACCCTTACCCTTACCCTTACCCTTACCCTTACCCTTACCCTTACCCTTACCCTTACCCTTACCCTTACCCTTACCCTTACCCTTGCTTTTACCCTTAAGCTTACCCTTACCCTTACCCTTACCCTTACCCTTACCCTTGCTTTTACCCTTAAGCTTACCCTTACCCTTACCCTTAAGCTTACCCTTACCCTTACCCTTACCCTAACCCTTACCTTTTCCCTTACCCTTACCCTTACCCTTACCCTTACCCTTACCCTTACCCTTACCCTTGCTTTTACCCTTAAGCTTACCCTTACCCTTACCCTTACCCTTACCCTTAAGCTTACCCTTACCCTTACCCTTACCCTTACCCTTACCCTTAACCTTACCCTTGCTTTTACCCTTAAGCTTACCCTTACCCTTACCCTTACCCTTACCCTTAAGCTTACCCTTACCCTTACCCTTACCCTTACCCTTACCCTTGCTTTTACCCTTAAGCTTACCCTTACCCTTAGCCTTACCCTTACCCTTAAGCTTACCCTTACCCTTACCCTTACCCTTACCCTTACCCTTACCCTTACCCTTACACTTACCCTTACCCTTACCCTTGCTTTTACCCTTAAGCTTACCCTTACCCTTACCCTTTTCCTTACCCTTGCTTTTACCCTTAAGCTTACCCTTAAACTTACCCTTACCCTTACCCTTAAGCTTACCCTTACCCTTACCCTTACCCTTACCCTTGCTTTTACCCTTAAGCTTACCCTTACCCTTACCCTAACCCTTACCCTTACCCTTACCCTTACCCTTACCCTTACCCTTGCTTTTACCCTTAGGCTTACCCTTACCTTTACCCTTACCCTTACCCTTACCCTTACCCTTACCCTTGCTTTTACCCTTAAGCTTACCCTTACCCTTACCCTTACCCTTACCCTTACCCTTACCCTTACCCTTACCCTTACCCTTACCCTTACCCTTACCCTTGCTTTTACCCTTAAACTTACCCTTACCCTTACCCTTACCCTTACCCTTACCCTTACCCTTACCCTTACCCTTACCCTCACCCTTGCTTTTACCCTTAAGCTTACCCTTACCCTTACCCTTACCCTTACCCTTACCCTTACCCTTGCTTTTACCCTTAAGCTTACCCTTACCCTTACCCTTACCCTTACCCTTACCCTTGCTTTTACCCTTAGGCTTACCCTTACCCTTACCCTTACCCTTACCCCTGCTTTTACCCTTAAGCTTACCCTTACCCTTACCCTTACTCTTACCCTTACCCTTACCCTTACCCTTACCCTTGCTTTTACCTTTAGGCTTACCCTTACCTTTACCCTTACCCTTACCCTTACCCTTACCCTTACCCTTACCCTTACCCTTACCCTTACCCTTACCCTTACCCTTACCCTTACCCTTGCTTTTACCCTTAAGCTAACCCTTACCCTTACCCTTACCCTTACCCTTACTCTTACCCTTACCCTTAACCTTACCCTTACCCTTGCTTTTACCCTTAAGCTCACCCTTACCCTTACCCTTACCCTTACCCTTACACTTACCCTTACCCTGACCCTTACCCTTGCTTTTACCCTTAAGCTTACCCTTACTCTTACCCTTACCCTTACCCTTAAGCTTACCCTTACTCTTACCCTTACCCTTACCCTTACCCTTGCTTTTACCCTTAAGCTTACCCTTACCCTTACCCTTACCCTTACCCTTACCCTTGCTTTTACCCTTAAGCTTACCCTTACCCTTACCCTTACCCTTAAGCTTACCCTTACCCTTACCCTTACCCTTACCCTTACCCTTGCTTTTACCCTTAAGCTTACCCTTACCCTTACCCTTACCCTAACCCTTACCCTTAGCCTTACCCTTACCCTTACCCTTACCCTTACCCTTACCCTTGCTTTTACCCTTAGGCTTACCCTTACCTTTACCCTTACCATTACCCTTACCCTTACCCTTACCCTTACCCTTACCCTTACCCTTACCCTTGCTTTTACCCTTAAGCTTACCCTTACCCTTACCCTTACCCTTACCCTTACCCTTACCCTTACCCTTACCCTTACCCTTACCCTTACCCTTGCTTTTACCCTTAAGCTTACCCTTACCCTTACCCTTACCCTTACCCTTACCCTTACCCTTACCCTTACCCTTACCCTTACCCTTGCTTTTACCCTTAAGCTTACCCTTACCCTTACCCTTACTCTTACCCTTACCCTTACCCTTACCCTTACCCTTGCTTTTACCCTTAAGCTTACCCTTACCCTTACCTTCACCCTTACCCTTACCCTTACCCTTACCCTTACCCTTACTCTTACCCTTACCCTTACCCTTACCCTTGCTTTTACCCTTAGGCTTACCCTTACCTTTAGCCTTACCCTTACCCTTACCCTTACCCTTACCCTTACCCTTACCCTTACCCTTGCTTTTACCCTTAAGCTTACCCTTACCCTTACCCTTACCCTTACCCTTACCCTTACCCTTACCCTTACCCTTGCTTTTACCCTTAAGCTTACCCTTACCCTTACCCTTACCCTTACACTTACCCTTGCTTTTACCCTTAGGCTTACCCTTACCCTTACCCTTACCCTTACCCTTAAGCTTACCCTTACCCTTACCCTTACCCTTACCCTCACCCTTACCCTTACCCTTACCCTTACCCTTACCCTTACCCTTACCCTTACCCTTACCCTTACCCTTGCTTTTACCCTTAAGCTTACCCTTACCCTTACCCTTACTCTTACCCTTACCCTTACCCTTACCCTTACCCTTACCCTTGCTTTGACCCTTAGGCTTACCCTTACCTTTACCCTTACCCTTACCCTTACCCTTACCCTTACCCTTACCCTTACCCTTACCCTTACCCTTACCCTTGCTTTTACCCTTAAGCTTACCCTTACCCTTACCCTTACCCTTACCCTTACCCTTACCCTTACCCTTGCTTTTAGCCTTAAGCTTACCCTTACCCTTACCCTTACCCTTACCCTTACCCTTGCTTTTACCCTTAGGCTTACCCTTACCCTTACCCTTACCCTTACCCTTGCTTTTACCCTTAAGCTTACCCTTACCCTTACCCTTACCCTTACCCTTACCCTTACCCTTACCCTTACCCTTACCCTTACCCTTACCCTTACCCTTACCCTTACCCTTACCCTTGCTTTTACCCTTAGGCTTAACCTTACCTTTACCCTTACCCTTACCCTTACCCTTACCCTTACTCTTACCCTTACCCTTACCCTTACCCTTACCCTTACCCTTACCCTTACCCTTACCCTTACCCTTACCCTTGCTTTTACCCTTAAGCTTACCCTTACCCTTACCCTTACCCTTACCCTTACCCTTACCCTTACCCTTACCCTTACCCTTACCCTTACCCTTGCTTTTACCCTTAAGCTCACCCTTACCCTTACCCTTACCCTTACCCTCACCCTTACCCTTACCCTTACACTTGCTTATACCCTTAAGCTTTCCCTTACCCTTACCCTTACCCTTACCCTTACCCTTACCCTTACCCTTACCCTTACCCTTACCCTTACCCCTACCCTTACCCTTACCCTTACCCTTACCCTTACCCTTGCTTTTACCCTTAGGCTTACCCTTACCTTTACCCTTACCCTTACCCTTACCCTTACCCTTACCCTTACCCTTACCCTTACCCTTGCTTTTACCCTTAAGCTTACCCTTACCCTTACCCTTACTCTTACCCTTACCCTAACCTTTACCCTTGCTTTTACCCTTAAGCTTACCCTTACCCTTACCCTTACCCTTACCCTTACCCTTACCCTTACCCTTACCCTTACCCTTACCCTTACCCTTACCCTTACCCTTACCCTTGCTTTTACCCTTAAGCTTACCCTTACCCTTACCCTTACCCTTACCCTTACCCTTACCCTTACCCTTATCCTTACCCTTGCTTTTACCCTTAAGCTTACCCTTACCCTTACCCTTACCCTTACCCTTACCCTTACCCTTACCCTTACCCTTACCCTTACCCTTGCTTTTACTCTTAGGCTTACCCTTACCTTTACCCTTACCCTTACCCTTACCCTTACCCTTACCCTCACCCTTACCCTTACCCTTGCTTTTACCCTTAAGCTTACCCTTACTCTTACCCTTACCCTCACCCTTACCCTTGCTTTTACCCTTAAGCTTACCCTTACCCTTACCCTTAACCTTACCCTTACCCTTGCTTTTACCCTTAGGCTTACCCTTACCCTTACCCTTACCCTTACCCTTGCTTTTACCCTTAAGCTTACCCTTACCCTTACCCTTACTCTTACCCTTACCCTTACCCTTACCCTTACCCTTACCCTTACCCTTACCCTTACCCTTACCCTTACCCTTGCTTTTACCCTTAGGCTCACCCTTACCTTTACCCTTACCCTAACCCTTACCCTTACCCTTACCCTTACACTTACCCTTGCTTTTACCCTTAAGCTTACCCTTACCCTTACCCTTACCCTTACCCTTACCCTTACCCTTACCCTTACCCGTACCCTTACCCTAACCCTTAACCTTACCCTTACCCTTGCTTTTACCCTTAAGCTCACCCTTACCCTTACCCTTACCCTTACCCTTACCCTTACCCTTACCCTTACCCTTACCCTTACCCTTACCCTTACCCTTGCTTTTACCCTTAAGCTTACCCTTACCCTTACCCTTACCCTTACCCTTACCCTTACCCTTACCCTTACCCTTACCCTTGCTTTTACCCTTAGGCTTACCCTTACCTTTACCCTTACCCTTACCCTTACCCTTACCCTTACCCTTGCTTTTACCCTTAAGCTTACCCTTACCCTTACCCTTACCCTTAAGCCTACCCTTACCCTTACCCTTACCCTTACCCTTACCCTTACCCTTACCCTTACCCTTACCCTTACCCTTACCCTTACCCTTACCCTTACCCTTACCCTTACCCTTGCTTTTACCCTTAAGCTTACCCTTACCCTTACCCTTACCCTTACCCTTACCCTTGCTTTTACCCTTAAGCTTACCCTTACCCTTACCCTTAAGCTTACCCTTACCCTTACCCTTACCCTTACCCTTACCTTTTCCCTTACCCTTACCCTTACCCTTACCCTTACCCTTACCCTTACCCTTACCCTTGCTTTTACCCTTAAGCTTACCCTTACCCTTACCCTTACCCTTACCCTTAAGCTTACCCTTACCCTTACCCTTACCCTTACCCTTACCCTTAACCTTACCCTTGCTTTTACCCTTAAGCTTACCCTTACCCTTACCCTTACCCTTACCCTTAAGCTTACCCTTACCCTTACCCTTACCCTTACCCTTACCCTTGCTTTTACCCTTAAGCTTACCCTTACCCTTAGCCTTACCCTTACCCTTAAGCTTACCCTTACCCTTACCCTTACCCTTACCCTTACCCTTACCCTTACACTTACCCTTACCCTTACCCTTGCTTTTACCCTTAAGCTTACCCTTACCCTTACCCTTTTCCTTACCCTTGCTTTTACCCTTAAGCTTACCCTTAAACTTACCCTTACCCTTACCCTTAAGCTTACCCTTACCCTTACCCTTACCCTTACCCTTATCCTTACCCTTACCCTTACCCTTACCCTTACCCTTACCCTTACCCTTACCCTTACCCTTGCTTTTACCCTTAAGCTTACCCTTACCCTTACCCTTACCCTTACCCTTACCCTTACCCTTACCCTTACCCTTACCCTTACCCTTACCCTTGCTTTTACCCTAAGGCTTACCCTTACCTTTACCCTTACCCTTACCCTTACCCTTACCCTTACCCTTACCCTTACCCTTGCTTTTACCCTTAAGCTTACCCTTACCCTTACCCTTACCCTTACCCTTACCCTTACCCTTACCCTTACCCTTGCTTTTACCCTTAAGCTTACCCTTACACTTACCCTTACCCTTACCCTTACCCTTGCTTTTACCCTTAGGCTTACCCTTACCCTTACCCTTACCCTTACCCTTGCTTTTACCCTTCAGCTTACCCTTACCCTTACCCTTACCCTTACCCTTACCCTTACCCTTACCCTTACCCTTACCCTTACCCTTACCCTTACCCTTACCCTTGCTTTTACCCTTAAGCTTACCCTTACCCTTACCCTTACCCTTACCCTTACCCTTACCCTTACCCTTACCCTTGCTTTTACCCTTAAGCTTACCCTTACACTTACCCTTACCCTAACCCTTACCCTTGCTTTTACCCTTAGGCTTACCCTTACCCTTACCCTTACCCTTACCCTTGCTTTTACCCTTCAGCTTACCCTTACCCTTACCCTTACCCTTACCCTTACCCTTACCCTTACCCTTACCCTTACCCTTACCCTTACCCTTACCCTTGCTTTTACCCTTAAGCTTACCCTTACCCTTACCCTTACCCTTACCCTTACCCTTACCCTTACCCTTACCCTCACCCTTGCTTTTACCCTTAAGCTTACCCTTACCCTTACCCTTACCCTTACCCTTACCCTTACCCTTGCTTTTACCCTTAAGCTTACACTTACCCTTACCCTTACCCTTACCCTTACCACCCTTACCCTTGCTTTTACCCTTAGGCTTACCCTTACCCTTACCCTTACCCTTACCCTTACCCTTACCCTTACCCTTACCCTTACCCTTGCTTTTACCCTTAAGCTTACCCTTACCCTTACCCTTACCCTTACCCTTACCCTTACCCTTACCCTTACCCTTACCCTTACCCTTACCCTCACCCTTGCTTTTACCCTTAAGCTTACCCTTACCCTTACCCTTACCCTTACCCTTACCCTTACCCTTGCTTTTACCCTTAAGCTTACCCTTACCCTTACCCTTACCCTTACCCTTACCCTTGCTTTTACCCTTAGGCTTACCCTTACCCTTACCCTTACCCTTACCCTTGCTTTTACCCTTAAGCTTACCCTTACCCTTACCCTTACCCTTACTCTTACCCTTACCCTTACCCTTACCCTTACCCTTGCTTTTACCCTTAGGCTTACCCTTACCTTTACCCTTACCCTTACCCTTACCCTTACCCTTACCCTTACCCTTACCCTTACCCTTGCTTTTACCCTTAAGCTTACCCTTACCCTTACCCTTACCCTTACCCTTACCCTTACCCTTACCCTTACCCTTACCCTTACCCTTACTCTTACCCTTGCTTTTACCCTTAAGCTCACCCTTACCCTTACCCTTACCCTTACCCTTACCCTTACCCTTACTCTTACCCTTACCCTTGCTTTTACCCTTAAGCTTACCCTTACCCTTACCCTTACCCTTAAGCTTACCCTTACACTTACCCTTACCCTTACCCTTACCCTTACCCTTACCCTTACCCTTGCTTTTACCCTTAAGCTTACCCTTACCCTTACCCTTACCCTTACCCTTACCCTTGCTTTTACCCTTAAGCTTACCCTTACCCTTACCCTTACCCTTACCCTTAAGCTTACGCTTACCCTTACCCTTACCCTTACCCTTACCCTTACCCTTGCTTTTACCCTTAAGCTTACCTTTACCCTTACCCTTACCCTTACCCTTACCCTTACCCTTACCCTTACCCTTACCCTTACCCTTGCTTTTACCCTTAGGCTTACCCTTACCTTTACCCTTACCATTACCCTTACCCTTACCCTTACCCTTACCCTTACCCTTACCCTTACCCTTACCCTTGCTTTTACCCTTAAGCTTACCCTTACCCTTACCCTTACCCTTACCCTTACCCTTACCCTTACCCTTGCTTTTACCCTTAAGCTTACCCTTACCCTTACCCTTACCCTTACCCTTACCCTTACCCTTACCCTTACCCTTACCCTTACCCTTACCCTTACCCTTACCCTTACCCTTACCCTTACCCTTACCCTTACCCCTACCCTTACCCTTACCCTTACCCTTACCCTTACCCTTACCCTTACCCTTACCCTTGCTTTTACCCTTAAGCTTACCCTTACCCTTACCTTTACCCTTACCCTTACCCTTACCCTTACCCTTGCTTTTACCCTTAAGCTTACCCTTACCCTTACCCTTACCCTTACCCTTACCCTTACCCTTACCCTTACCCTTGCTTTTACCCTTAGGCTTACCCTCACCTTTACCCTTACCCTCACCTTTACCCTTACCCTTACCCTTACCCTTACCCTTACCCTTACCCTTACCCTTGCTTTTACCCTTAAGCTTACCCTTACCCTTACCCTAACCCTTACCCTTAGCCTTACCCTTACCCTTGCTTTTACCCTTAAGCTTACCCTTACCCTTACCCTTACCCTTACCCTTGCTTTTACCCTTAGGCTTACCCTTACCCTTACCCTTACCCTTACCCTTAAGCTTACCCTTACCCTTACCCTTACCCTTACCCTTACCCTTACCCTTACCCTTACCCTTACCCTTACCCTTGCTTTTACCCTTAAGCTTACCCTTACCCTTACCCTTACCCTTACCCTTACCCTTACCCTTACTTAGGGTAAGGGTAAGGGTAAGCTTAAGGGTAAAAGCAAGGGTAAGGGTAAGGGTAAGGGTAAGGGTAAGGGTAAGGGTAAGGGTAAGGGTAAGGGTAAGCTTAAGGGTAAGGGTGAGGGTAAGGGTAAGGGTAAGCTTAAGGGTAAAAGCAAGGGTAAGGGTAAGGGTAAGGGTAAGGGTAAGGGTAAGGGTAAGCTTAAGGGTAAGGGTAAGGGTAAGGGTAAGGGTAAGCTTAAGGGTAAAAGCAAGGGTAAGGTTAAGGGTAAGGGTAAGGGTAAGGGTAAGGGTAAGGGTAAGCTTAAGGGTAAGGGTAAGGGTAAGGGTAAGGGTAAGCTTAAGGGTAAAAGCAAGGGTAAGGGTAAGGGTAAGGGTAAGGGTAAGGGTAAGGGTAAGGGTAAGGGTAAGGGTAAGGGTAAGGGTAAGGGTAAGGGTAAGGGTAAGGGTAAGGGTAAGGGTAAGGGTAAGGGTAAGCTTAAGGGTAAGGGTAAGGGTAAGGGTAAGCTTAAGGGTAAAAGCAAGGGTAAGGGTAAGGGTAAGGGTAAGGGTAAACGTAAGCTTAAGGGTAAAAGCAAGGGTAAGGGTAAGGGTAAGGGTAAGGGTAAGGGTAAGGGTAAGGGTAAGGGTAAGGGTAAGGGTAAGCTTAAGGGTAAGGGTAAGGGTAAGGGTAAGCTTAAGGGTAAAAGCAAGGGTAAGGGTAAGGGTAAGGGTAAGGGTAAAGGTAAGGGTAAGCCTAAGGGTAAAAGCAAGGGTAAGGGTAAGGGTAAGGGTAAGGGTAAGGGTAAGGGTAAGGGTAAGGGTAAGGGTAAGGGTAAGGGTAAGGGTAAGGGTAAGGGTAAGGGTAAGGGTAAGCTTAAGGGTAAAAGCAAGGGTAAGGGTAAGGGTAAGGGTAAGGGTAAGGGTGAGGGTAAGGGTAAGGGTAAGGGTAAGCTTAAGGGTAAAAGCAAGGGTAAGGGTAAGGGTGAGGGTAAGAGTAAGGGTAAGGGTAAGGGTAAGGGTAAGGGTAAGGGTAAGCTTAAGGGTAAAAGCAAGGGTAAGGGTAAGGGTAAAGGTAAGGGTAAAGGTTAGGGTAAGGGTAAAGGTAAGGGTAAGCCTAAGGGTGAAAGCAAGGGTAAGGGTAAGGGTAAGGGTAAGGGTAAGGGTAAGGGTAAGGGTAAGGGTAAGGGTAAGGGTAAGGGTAAGGGTAAGGGTAAGGGTAAGGGTAAGCTTAAGGGTAAAAGCAAGGGTAAGGGTAAGGGAAAGGGTAAGGGTAAGGGTAAGCCTAAGGGTAAAAGCAAGGGTAAGGGTAAGGTTAAGGGTAAGGGTAAGGGTAAGCTTAAGGGTAAAAGCAAGGGTAAGGGTAAGGGTAAGGGTAAGGGTAAGGGTAAGCTTAAGGGTAAAAGCAAGGGTAAGGGTAAGGGTGAGGGTAAGGGTAAGGGTAAGGGTAAGGGTAAAGGTAAGGGTAAGCCTAAGAGTAAAAGCAAGGGTAAGGGTAAGGGTAAGGGTAAGGGTAAGGGTAAGGGTAAGGGTAAGGGTAAGGGTAAGGGTAAGGGTAAGCTTAAGGGTAAAAGCAAGGGTAAGGATAAGGGTAAGGGTAAGGGTAAGGGTAAGGGTAAGGGTAAGGGTAAGGGTAAGGGTAAGCTTAAGGGTAAAAGCAAGGGTAAGGGTAAGGGTAAGGGTAAGGGTAAGGGTAAGGGTAAGGGTAAGAGTAAGGGTAAGGGTAAGCTTAAGGGTAAAAGCAAGGGTAAGGGTTAGGGTAAGGGTAAGGGTAAGGGTAAGGGTAAGGGTAAGGGTAAGCTTAAGGGTAAAAGCAAGGGTAAGGGTAAGGGTAAGGGTAAGGGTAAGGGTAAAGGTAAGGGTAAGCCTAAGGGTAAAAGCAAGGGTAAGGGTAAGGGTAAGGGTAAGGGTAAGGGTAAGGGTAAGGGTAAGGGTGAGGGTAAGGGTAAGGGTAAGGGTAAGCTTAAGGGTATAAGCAAGGGTAAGGGTAAGGGTAAGGGTGAGGGTAAGGGTAAGGGTTAGGGTAAGGGTAAGCTTAAGGGTAAAAGCAAGGGTAAGGGTAAGGGTAAGGGTAAGGGTAAGGGTAAGGGTAAGCTTAAGGGTAAAAGCAAGGGTAAGGGTAAGGGTAAGGGTGAGGGTAAGGGTAAGGGTAAGGGTAAGGGTAAGGGTAAGGGTAAAGGTAAGGTTAAGCCTAAGGGTAAAAGCAAGGGTAAGGGTAAGGGTAAGGGTAAGGGTAAGCCTAAGGGTAAAAGCAAGGGTAAGGGTAAGGGTAAGGGTAAGGGTAAGCTTAAGGGTAAAAGCAAGGGTAAGGGTAAGGGTAAGGGTAAGGGTAAGGCTAAGGGTAAGGGTAAGGGTGAGGGTAAGGGTAAGGGTAAGGGTAAGCTTAAGGGTATAAGCAAGGGTAAGGGTAAGGGTAAGGGTGAGGGTAAGGGTGAGGGTAAGGGTAAGGGTAAGCTTAAGGGTAAAAGCAAGGGTAAGGGTAAGGGTAAGGGTAAGGGTAAGGGTAAGGGTAAGGGTAAGGGTAAGCTTAAGGGTAAAAGCAAGGGTAAGGGTAAGGGTAAGGGTGAGGGTAAGGGTAAGGGTAAGGGTAAGGGTAAGGGTAAGGGTAAAGGTAAGGTTAAGCCTAAGGGTAAAAGCAAGGGTAAGGGTAAGGGTAAGGGTAAGGGTAAGCCTAAGGGTAAAAGCAAGGGTAAGGGTAAGGGTAAGGGTAAGGGTAAGGGTAAGCTTAAGGGTAAAAGCAAGGGTAAGGGTAAGGGTAAGGGTAAGGGTAAGGGTAAGGGTAAGGGTAAGCTTAAGGGTAAAAGCAAGGGTAAGGGTAAGGGTAAGGGTAAGGGTAAGGGTAAGGGTAAGGGTAAGGGTAAAGGTAAGGGTAAGCCTAAGGGTCAAAGCAAGGGTAAGGGTAAGGGTAAGGGTAAGGGTAAGGGTAAGGGTAAGGGTAAGCTTAAGGGTAAAAGCAAGGGTAAGGGTAAGGGTAAGGGTTAGGGTAAGGGTAAGGGTAAGGGTAAGGGTAAGGGTAAGGGTAAGCTTAAGGGTAAGGGTAAGGGTAAGGGTAAGGGTAAACCTAAGGGTAAAAGCAAGGGTAAGTGTAAGGGTAAGGGTAAGGGTAAGGGTAAGCTTACCCTTACCCTTACCCTTACCCTTACCCTTACCCTTACCCTTACCCTTGCTTTTACCCTTAAGCTTACCCTTACCCTTACCCTTACCCTTACCCTTACCCTTGCTTTTACCCTTAGGCTTACCCTTACCCTTACCCTTACCCTTACCCTTGCTTTTACCCTTAGGCTTAACCTTACCTTTACCCTTACCCTTACCCTTACCCTTACCCTTACCCTTACCCTCACCCTTACCCTTACCCTTACCCTTGCTTTTACCCTTAAGCTTACCCTTACCCTTACCCTTACCCTTACCCTTACCCTTACCCTTACCCTTACCCTTGCTTTTACCCTTAAGCTTACCCTTACCCTTACCCTCACCCTTACCCTCACCCTTACCCTTACCCTTACCCTTGCTTATACCCTTAAGCTTACCCTTACCCTTACCCTTACCCTCACCCTTACCCTTACCCTTAGCCTTACCCTTACCCTTACCCTTACCCTTACCCTTGCTTTTACCCTTAAGCTTACCCTTACCCTTACCCTTACCCTTACCCTTGCTTTTACCCTTAGGCTTACCCTTACCCTTACCCTTACCCTTACCCTTGCTTTTACCCTTAGGCTTAACCTTACCTTTACCCTTACCCTTACCCTTACCCTTACCCTTACCCTTACCCTCACCCTTACCCTTACCCTTACCCTTGCTTTTACCCTTAAGCTTACCCTTACCCTTACCCTTACCCTTACCCTTACCCTTACCCTTGCTTTTACCCTTAAGCTTACCCTTACCCTTACCCTTACCCTTACCCTCACCCTTACCCTTACCCTTACCCTTGCTTATACCCTTAAGCTTACCCTTACCCTTACCCTTACCCTCACCCTTACCCTTACCCTTACCCTTACCCTTACCCTTACCCTTACCCTTACCCTTGCTTTTACCCTTAGGCTTACCCTTACCTTTACCCTTACCCTTACCCTTACCCTTACCCTTACCCTTGCTTTTACCCTTAAGCTTACCCTTACCCTTACCCTTACCCTTACCCTTACCCTTACCCTAACCCTTACCCTTGCTTTTACCCTTAAGCTTACCCTTACCCTTACTCTTACCCTTACCCTTACCCTTACCCTTACCCTTACCCTTACCCTTACCCTTGCTTTTACCCTTAAGCTTACCCTTACCCTTACCCTTACCCTTACCCTTACCCTTACCCTTACCCTTACCCTTATCCTTACCCTTGCTTTTACCCTTAAGCTTACCCTTACCCTTACCCTTACCCTTACCCTTACCCTTACCCTTACCCTTACCCTTACCCTTACCCTTACCCTTGCTTTTACTCTTAGGCTTACCCTTACCTTTACCCTTACCCTTACCCTTACCCTTACCCTCACCCTTACCCTTACCCTTGCTTTTACCCTTAAGCTTACCCTTACCCTTACCCTTACCCTTACCCTTACCCTTGCTTTTACCCTTAAGCT
Source organism: Myrrha octodecimguttata (assembly GCA_958510865.1). Taxonomy (NCBI): domain Eukaryota; kingdom Metazoa; phylum Arthropoda; class Insecta; order Coleoptera; family Coccinellidae; genus Myrrha; species Myrrha octodecimguttata. Next base: position 521,018 of record CAUEHS010000258.1, on the reverse strand, counting down.
TACCCTTACCCTTACCCTTAACCTTACCCTTACCCTTGCTTTTACCCTTAGGCTTACCCTTACCCTTACCCTTTCCCTTACCCTTACCCTTGCTTTTACCCTTAAGCTTACCCTTACCCTTACCCTTACCCTTACCCTTACCCTTACCCTTACCCTTACCCTTACCCTTACCCTTACCCTTACCCTTACCCTTACCCTTACCCTTGCTTTTACCCTTAGGCTTACCCTTACCTTTACCCTTACCCTAACCTTTACCCTTACCTTTACCCTTACCCTTACCCTTGCTTTTACCCTTAAGCTTACCCTTACCCTTACCCTTACCCTTACCCTTACCCTTACTCTTACCCTCACCCTTACCCTTACCCTTGCTTTTACCCTTAAGCTTACCCTTACCCTTACCCTTACCCTCACCCTCACCCTTACCCTTACCCTTGCTTTTACCCTTAAGCTTACCCTTACCCTTACCCTTACCCTTACCCTTACCCTTACCCTTGCTTTTACCCTTGCTTTTACTCTTAGGCTTACCCTTACCTTTACCCTTACCCTTACCCTTACCCTTACCCTCACCCTTACCCTTACCCTTGCTTTTACCCTTAAGCTTACCCTTACCCTTACCCTTACCCTTACCCTTACCCTTACCCTTGCTTTTACCCTTAAGCTTACCCTTACCCTTACCCTTAACCTTACCCTTACCCTTGCTTTTACCCTTTGGCTTACCCTTACCCTTACCCTTACCCTTACCCTTGCTTTTACCCTTAAGCTTACCCTTACCCTTACCCTTACTCTTACCCTTACCCTTACCCTTACCCTTACTCTTACCCTTACCCTTACCCTTACCCTTACCCTTGCTTTTACCCTTAGGCTTACCCTTACCTTTACCCTTACCCTAACCCTTACCCTTACCCTTACCCTTACCCTTACCCTTGCTTTTACCCTTAAGCCTACCCTTACCCTTACCCTTACCCTTACCCTTACCCTTACCCTTACCCTTACCCTTACCCTTACCCTTACCCTTACCCTTACCCTTACCCTTGCTTTTACCCTTAAGCTCACCCTTACCCTTACCCTTACCCTTACCCTTACCCTTACCCTTACCCTTACCCTTACCCTTGCTTTTACCCTTAAGCTAACCCTTACCCTTACCCTTACCCTTACCCTTACCCTTACCCTTACCCTTACCCTTACCCTTACCCTTACCCTTACCCTTACCCTTGCTTTTACCCTTAGGCTTACCCTTACCTTTACCCTTACCCTTACCCTTACCCTTACCCTTACCCTTACCCTTGCTTTTACCCTTAAGCTTACCCTTACCCTTACCCTTACCCTTAAGCTTACCCTTACCCTTACCCTTACCCTTACCCTTACCCTTACCCTTACCCTTACCCTTACCCTTACCCTTACCCTTACCCTTACCCTTGCTTTTACCCTTAAGCTTACCCTTACCCTTACCCTTACCCTTACCCTTACCCTTGCTTTTACCCTTAAGCTTACCCTTACCCTTACCCTTACCCTTAAGCTTACCCTTACCCTTACCCTTACCCTTACCCTTACCCTTATCCTTACCCTTACCCTGACCCTTACCCTTACCCTTACCCTTGCTTTTACCCTTAAGCTTACCCTTACCCTTACCCTTACCCTTACCCTTACCCTTACGCTTAAGCTTACCCTTACCCTTACCCTTACCCTTACCCTTACCCTTAAACTTACCCTTGCTTTTACCCTTAAGCTTACCCTTACCCTTACCCTTACCCTTACCCTTACCCTTAAGCTTACCCTTACCCTTACCCTTACCCTTACCCTTACCCTTGCTTTTACCCTTAAGCTTACCCTTACCCTTACCCTTACCCTTAAGCTTACCCTTACCCTCACCCTTACCCTCACCCTTACCCTTACCCTTACCCTTACCCTTGCTTTTACCCTTAAGCTTACCCTTACCCTTACCCTAAGTAAGGGTAAGGGTAAGGGTAAGGGTAAGGGTAAGGGTAAGGGTAAGGGTAAGGGTAAGGGTAAGGGTAAGGGTAAGGTTAAGGGTAAGGGTAAGGGTAAGGGTAAGGGTAAGCTTAAGGTTAAAAGCAAGGGTAAGGGTAAGGGAAAGGGTAAGGGTAAGGGTAAGGGTAAGGGTAAGGGTAAGGGTAAGGGTAAGGGTAAGGGTAAGGGTAAGCTTAAGGGTAAGGGTAAGGGTAAGGGTAAGGGTAAGCCTAAGGGTAAAAGCAAGGGTAAGGGTAAGGGTAAGGGTAAGGGTAAGGGTAAGCTTAAGGGTAAAAGCAAGGGTAAGGGTAAAGCTAAGGGTAAGGGTAAGGGTAAGGGTAAGGGTAAGCTTAAGGGTAAAAGCAAGGGTAAGGGTAAGGGTAAGGGTAAGGGTAAGGGTAAGGGTAAAGGTGAGGGTAAGCCTAAGGGTAAAAGCAAGGGTAAGGGTAAGGGTAAGGGTAAGGGTAAGGGTAAGGGTAAGGGTAGGGGTAAGAGTAAGGGTAAGGGTAAGCTTAAGGGTAAAAGCAAGGGTAAGGGTAAGGGTAAGGGTAAGGGTAAGGGTAAGGGTAAGCTTAAGGGTAAAAGCAAGGGTAAGGGTAAGGGTAAGGGTAAGGGTAAGGGTAAGGGTAAGGGTAAGGGTAAGGGTAAGGGTAAGGGTAAGGGTAAGGGTAAGGATAAGGGTAAGGGTAAGGGTAAGGGTAAGGGTAAGGGTAAGGGTAAGGGTAAGGGTAAGGGTAAGCTTAAGGGTAAAAGCAAGGGTAAGGGTAAGGGTAAGGGTAAGGGTAAGGGTAAGGGTAATGGTAAGGGTAAAGGTAAGGGTAAGCCTAAGGGTAAAAGCAAGGGTAAGGGTAAGGGTAAGGGTAAGGGTAAGGGTAAGGGTAAGGGTAAGGGTAAGGGTAAGGGTAAGGGTAAGGGTAAGCTTAAGGGTAAAAGCAAGGGTAAGGGTAAGGGTAAGGGTAAGGGTAAGGGTAAGCTTAAGGGTAAGGGTAAGGGTAAGGGTAAGGGTAAGCTTAAGGGCAAAAGCAAGGGTAAGGGTAAGGGTAAGGGTAAGGGTAAGGGTAAGCTTAAGGGTAAAAGCAAGGGTAAGGGTAAGGGTAAGGGTAAGGGTAAGGGTAAGGGTAAGGGTAAGGGTAAGCTTAAGGGTAAGGGTAAGGGTAAGGGTAAGGGTAAGCTTAAGGGTAAAAGCAAGGGTAAGGGTAAGAGTAAGGGTAAGGGTAAGGGTAAGGGTAAGGGTAAGGGTAAGGGTGAGCTTAAGGGTAAAAGCAAGGGTAAGGGTAAGGGTAAGGGTTAGGGTAAGGGTAAGGGTAAGGGTAAGGGTAAAGGTAAGGGTAAGGGTAAGGGTAAGGGTAAGCTTAAGGGTAAAAGCAAGGGTAAGGGTAAGGGTAAGGGTAAGGGTAAGGGTAAGGGTAAGGGTAAGGGTAAGGGTAAGGGTAACGGTAAGGGTAAAGGTAAAGGTAAGGTTAAGCCTAAGGGTAAAAGCAAGGGTAAGGGTAAGGGTAAGGGTAAGAGTAAGGGTAAGGGTAAGGGTAAGGGTAAGCTTAAGGGTAAAAGCAAGGATAAGGGTAAGGGTAAGGGTAAGGGTAAGGGTAAGCCTAAGGGTAAAAGCAAGGGTAAGGGTAAGGGTAAGGGTAAGGGTAAGCTTAAGGGTAAAAGCAAGGGTAAGGGTAAGGGTAAGGGTAAGGGTGAGGGTAAGCTTAAGGGTAAAAGCAAGGGTGAGGGTAAGGGTAAGGGTAAGGGTAAGGGTAAGGGTAAGGGTAAGGGTAAGGGTAAGGGTAAGGGTAAGGGTAAGCTTAAGGGTAAAAGCAAGGGTAAGGGTAAGGGTAAGGGTAAGGTTAAGGGTAAGGGTAAGGGTAAGGGTAAGGGTAAGGGTAAGCTTAAGGGTAAAAGCAAGGGTAAGGGTAAGGGTAAGGGTAAGGGTAAGGGTAAAGGTAAGGGTAAGCCTAAGGGTAAAAGCAAGGGTAAGGGTAAGGGTAAGGGTAAGGGTAAGGGTAAGGGTAAAGGTAAGGGTAAGGGTAAGGGTAAGGGTAAGGGTAAGGGTAAGGGTAAGGGTAAGGGTAAGGGTAAGGGTAAGGGTAAGGGTAAGGGTAAGGGTAAGGGTAAGGGTAAGGGTAAGGGTAAGCTTAAGGGTAAAAGCAAGGGTAAGGGTAAGGGTAAGGGTAAGGGTAAGCCTAAGGGTAAAAGCAAGGGTAAGGGTAAGGGTAAGAGTAAGGGTAAGGGTAAGGGTAAGCTTAAGGGTAAAAGCAAGGGTAAGGGTAAGGGTAAGGGTAAGGGTAAGGGTAAGCTTAAGGGTAAAAGCAAGGGTAAGGGTAAGGGTAAGGGTAAGGGTAAGGGTAAGGGTAAGGGTAAGGGTAAGGGTAAGGGTAAAGGTAAGGGTAAGCCTAAGGGTAAAAGCAAGGGTAAGGGTAAGGGTAAGGGTAAGGGTAAGGGTAAGGGTAAGGGTAAGGGTAAGGGTAAGCTTAAGGGTAAAAGCAAGGGTAAGGGTAAGGGTAAGGGTAAGGGTAAGGGTAAGGGTAAGGGTAAGGGTAAGGGTAAGGGTAAGCTTAAGGGTAAGGGTAAGGGTAAGGGTAAGGGTAAGCTTAAGGGTAAAAGCAAGGGTAAGGGTAAGGGTAAGGGTAAGGGTAAGCTTAAGGGTAAAAGCAAGGGTAAGGGTAAGGGTAAGGGTAAGGGTAAGGGTAAGGGTAAGGGTAAGGGTAAGCTTAAGGGTAAGGGTAAGGGTAAGGGTAAGGGTAAGCTTAAGGGTAAAAGCAAGGGTAAGGGTAAGGGTAAGGGTAAGGGTAAGGGTAAGGGTAAGCTTAAGGGTAAGGGTAAGGGTAAGGGTAAGCTTAAGGGTAAAAGCAAGGGTAAGGTTAAGGGTAAGGGTAAGGGTAAGGGTAAGGGTAAGGGTAAGCTTAAGGGTAAGGGTAAGGGTAAGGGTAAGGGTAAGCTTAAGGGTAAAAGCAAGGGTAAGGGTAAGGGTAAGGGTAAGGGTAAGGGTAAGGGTAAGGGTAAGGGTAAGGGTAAGGGTAAGGGTAAGGGTAAGGTTAAGGGTAAGGGTAAGCTTAAGGGTAAGCTTAAGGGTAAAAGCAAGGGTAAGGGTAAGGGTAAGGGTAAGGGTAAGGGTAAGCTTAAGGGTAAAAGCAAGGGTAAGGGTAAGGGTAAGGGTAAGGGTAAGGGTAAGGGTAAGGGTAAGGGTAAGGGTAAGGGTAAGGGTAAGCTTAAGGGTAAGGGTAAGGGTAAGGGTAAGCTTAAGGGTAAAAGCAAGGGTAAGGGTAAGGGTAAGGGTAAGGGTAAAGGTAAGGGTAAGCCTAAGGGTAAAAGCAAGGGTAAGGGTAAGGGTAAGGGTAAGGGTAAGGGTAAGGGTAAGGGTAAGGGTAAGGGTAAGGGTAAGGGTAAGGGTAAGGGTAAGCTTAAGGGTAAAAGCAAGGGTAAGGGTAAGGGTAAGGGTAAGGGTAAGGGTAAGGGTAAGGGTAAGGGTAAGCTTAAGGGTAAAAGCAAGGGTAAGGGTAAGGGTAAGGGTAAGGGTAAGGGTAAGGGTAAGGGTAAGGGTAAGGGTAAGGGTAAGGGTAAGGGTAATGGTAAGGGTAAGCTTAAGGGTAAAAGCAAGGGTAAGGGTAAGGGTAAGGGTAAGGGTAAGGGTTAGGGTAAGGGTAAAGGTAAGGGTAAGCCTAAGGGTAAAAGCAAGGGTAAGGGTAAGGGTAAGGGTAAGGGTAAGGGTAAGGGTAAGGGTAAGGGTAAGGGTAAGGGTAAGGGTAAGGGTAAGGGTAAGGGTAAGGGTAAGAGTAAGGGTAAGGGTAAGGGTAAGCTTAAGGGTAAAAGCAAGGGTAAGGGTAAGGGTAAGGGTAAGGGTAAGCCTAAGGGTAAAAGCAAGGGTAAGGGTAAGGTTAAGGGTAAGGGTAAGGGTAAGCTTAAGGGTAAAAGCAAGGGTAAGGGTAAGGGTAAGGGTAAGGGTAAGGGTAAGGGTAAGCTTAAGGGTAAAAGCAAGGGTAAGGGTAAGGTTGGGGGTAAGGGTAAGGGTAAGGGTAAGGGTAAAGGTAAGGGAAAGCCTAAGAGTAAAAGCAAGGGTAAGGGTAAGGGTAAGGGTAAGGGTAAGGGTAAGGGTAAGGGTAAGGGTAAGCTTAAGGGTAAAAGCAAGGGTAAGGATAAGGGTAAGGGTAAGGGTAAGGGTAAGGGTAAGGGTAAGGGTAAGGGTAAGGGTAAGGGTAAGCTTAAGGGTAAAAGCAAGGGTAAGGGTAAGGGTAAGGGTAAGGGTAAGGGTAAAGGTAAGGGTAAGCCTAAGGGTAAAAGCAAGGGTAAGGGTAAGGGTAAGGGTAAGGGTAAGGGTAAGGGTAAGGGTAAGGGTAAGGGTAAGGGTAAGGGTAAGGGTAAGCTTAAGGGTAAAAGCAAGGGTAAGGGTAAGGGTAAGGGTAAGGGTAAGGGTAAGGGTAAGGGTAAGGGTAAGGGTAAGCTTAAGGGTAAAAGCAAGGGTAAGGGTAAGGGTAAGGGTAAGGGTAAGGGTAAGGGTAAGGGTAAGGGTAAGGGTAAGGGTAAGGGTAAGGGTAATGGTAAGGGTAAGCTTAAGGGTAAAAGCAAGGGTAAGGGTAAGGGTAAGGGTAAGGGTAAGGGTTAGGGTAAGGGTAAAGGTAAGGGTAAGCCTAAGGGTAAAAGCAAGGGTAAGGGTAAGGGTAAGGGTAAGGGTAAGGGTAAGGGTAAGGGTAAGGGTAAGGGTAAGGGTAAGGGTAAGGGTAAGAGTAAGGGTAAGGGTAAGGGTAAGCTTAAGGGTAAAAGCAAGGGTAAGGGTAAGGGTAAGGGTAAGGGTAAGCCTAAGGGTAAAAGCAAGGGTAAGGGTAAGGTTAAGGGTAAGGGTAAGGGTAAGCTTAAGGGTAAAAGCAAGGGTAAGGGTAAGGGTAAGGGTAAGGGTAAGGGTAAGCTTAAGGGTATAAGCAAGGGTAAGGGTAAGGGTGAGGGTATGGGTAAGGGTAAGGGTAAGGGTAAAGGTAAGGGTAAGCCTAAGAGTAAAAGCAAGGGTAAGGGTAAGGGTAAGGGTAAGGGTAAGGGTAAGGGTAAGGGTAAGGGTAAGCTTAAGGGTAAAAGCAAGGGTAAGGATAAGGGTAAGGGTAAGGGTAAGGGTAAGGGTAAGGGTAAGGGTAAGGGTAAGGGTAAGCTTAAGGGTAAAAGCAAGGGTAAGGGTAAGGGTAAGGGTAAGGGTAAGGGTAAGGGTAAGGGTAAGGGTAAGGGTAAGGGTAAGGGTAAGGGTAAGCTTAAGGGTAAAAGCAAGGGTAAGGGTTAGGGTAAGGGTAAGGGTAAGGGTAAGGGTAAGTGTAAGCTTAAGGGTAAAAGCAAGGGTAAGGGTAAGGGTAAGGGTAAGGGTAAGGGTAAGGGTAAGGGTGAAGGTAAGGGTAAGCCTAAGGGTAAAAGCAAGGGTAAGGGTAAGGGTAAGGGTAAGGGTAAGGGTAAGGGTACCTTTACCCTTACCCTTACCCTTACCCTTACCCTTACCCTTACCCTTACCCTTACCCTTACCCTTGCTTTTACCCTTAAGCTAACCCTTACCCTTACCCTTACCCTTACCCTTACCCTTACCCTTAACCTTACCCTTACCCTTGCTTTTACCCTTACGCTCACCCTTACCCTTACCCTTACCCTTACCCTTACACTTACCCTTACCCTGACCCTTACCCTTGCTTTTACCCTTATGCTTACCCTTACTCTTACCCTTACCCTTACCCTTAAGCTTACCCTTACCCTTACCCTTACCCTTACCCTTACCCTTACCCTTACCCTTACCCTTACCCTTACCCTTACCCTTACCCTTGCTTTTACCCTTAAGCTTACCCTTACCCTTACCCTTACCCTTACCCTTACCCTTGCTTTTACCCTTAAGCTTACCCTTACCCTTACCCTTAACCTTAAGCTTACCCTTACCCTTACCCTTACCCTTACCCTTACCCTTACCCTTGCTTTTACCCTTAAGCTTACCCTTACCCTTACCCCTACCCTTACCCTAACCCTTACCCTTAACCTTACCCTTACCCTTACCCTTACCCTTACCCTTACCCTTACCCTTGCTTTTACCCTTAGGCTTACCCTTACCTTTACCCTTACCATTACCCTTACCCTTAACCTTACCCTTACCCTTACCCTTACCCTTACCCTTACCCTTACCCTTACCCTTACCCTTACCCTAACCCTTACCCTTACCCTTACCCTTACCCTTACCCTTACCCTTGCTTTTACCCTTAGGCTTACCCTTACCTTTACCCTTACCCTTACCCTTACCCTTACCCTTACCCTTGCTTTTACCCTTAAGCTTACCCTTACCCTTACCCTTACCCTTACCCTTACCCTTACCCTTACCCTTGCTTTTACCCTTAAACTTACCCTTACCCTTACCCTTACCCTTACCCTTACCCTTACCCTTCCCCTTACCCTCACCCTTGCTTTTACCCTTAAGCTTACCCTTACCCTTACCCTTACCCTTACCCTTAACCTTACCCTTGATTTTACCCTTAAGCTTACCCTTACCCTTACCCTTACCCTTACCCTTACCCTTGCTTTTACCCTTAGGCTTACCCTTACCCTTACCCTTACCCTTACCCCTGCTTTTACCCTTAAGCTTACCCTTACCCTTACCCTTACTCTTACCCTTACCCTTACCCTTACCCTTACCCTTGCTTTTACCCTTAGGCTTACCCTTACCTTTACCCTTACCCTTACCCTTACCCTTACCCTTACCCTTACCCTTACCCTTACCCTTACCCTTGCTTTTACCCTTAAGCTAACCCTTACCCTTACCCTTACCCTTACCCTTACCCTTACCCTTAACCTTACCCTTACCCTTGCTTTTACCCTTAAGCTCACCCTTACCCTTACCCTTACCCTTACCCTTACACTTACCCTTACCCTGACCCTTACCCTTGCTTTTACCCTTATGCTTACCCTTACTCTTACCCTTACCCTTACCCTTAAGCTTACCCTTACCCTTACCCTTACCCTTACCCTTACCCTTACCCTTACCCTTACCCTTACCCTTACCCTTACCCTTGCTTTTACCCTTAAGCTTACCCTTACCCTTACCCTTACCCTTACCCTTACCCTTGCTTTTACCCTTAAGCTTACCCTTACCCTTACCCTTAACCTTAAGCTTACCCTTACCCTTACCCTTACCCTTACCCTTACCCTTACCCTTGCTTTTACCCTTAAGCTTACCCTTACCCTTACCCCTACCCTTACCCTAACCCTTACCCTTAACCTTACCCTTACCCTTACCCTTACCCTTACCCCTACCCTTACCCTTGCTTTTACCCTTAGGCTTACCCTTACCTTTACCCTTACCATTACCCTTACCCTTAACCTTACCCTTACCCTTACCCTTACCCTTACCCTTGCTTTTACCCTTAAGCTTACCCTTACCCTTACCCTTACCCCTACCCTTACCCTTACCCTTACCCTTACCCTTACCCTTATCCTTACCCTTGCTATTACCCTTAAGCTTACCCTTACACTTACCCTTACCCTTACCCTTACCCTAACCCTTACCCTTACCCTTACCCTTACCCTTACCCTTACCCTTACCCTTACCCCTACCCTTACCCTTGCTTTTACCCTTAAGCTTACCCTTACCCTTACCCCTACTCTTACCCTTACCCTTACCCTTACCCTTACCCTTGCTTTTACCCTTAAGCTTACCCTTACCCTTACCTTTACCCTTACCCTTACCCTTACCCTTACCCTTACCCTTACCCTTACCCTTACTCTTACCCTTACCCTTACCCTTACCCTTGCTTTTACCCTTAGGCTTACCCTTACCTTTAGCCTTACCCTTACCCTTACCCTTACCCTTACCCTTACCCTTGCTTTTACCCTTAAGCTTACCCTTACCCTTACCCTTACCCTTACCCTTACCCTTACCCTTACCCTTACCCTTGCTTTTACCCTTAAGCTTACCCTTACCCTTACCCTTACCTTTACACTTACCCTTGCTTTTACCCTTAGGCTTACCCTTACCCTTACACTTACCCTTACCCTTAAGCTTACCCTTACCCTTACCCTTACCCTTACCCTCACCCTTACCCTTACCCTTACCCTTACCCTTACCCTTACCCTTACCCTTACCCTTACCCTTACCCTTGCTTTTACCCTTAAGCTTACCCTTACCCTTACCCTTACTCTTACCCTTACCCTTACCCTTACCCTTACCATTACCCTTGCTTTGACCCTTAGGCTTACCCTTACCTTTACCCTTACCCTTACCCTTACCCTTACCCTTACCCTTACCCTTACCCTTACCCTTACCCTTACTTTTACCCTTAAGCTTACCCTTACCCTTACCCTTACCCTTACCCTTACCCTTACCCTTACCCTTGCTTTTACCCTTAAGCTTACCCTTACCCTTACCCTTACCCTTACCCTTACCCTTGCTTTTACCCTAAGGCTTACCCTTACCCTTACCCTTACCCTTACCCTTGCTTTTACCCTTAAGCTTACCCTTACCCTTACCCTTACCCTTACCCTTACCCTTACCCTTACCCTTACCCTTACCCTTACCCTTACCCTTACCCTTACCCTTACCCTTACCCTTGCTTTTACCCTTAGGCTTAACCTTACCTTTACCCTTACCCTTACCCTTACCCTTACCCTTACCCTTACCCTTACCCTTACCCTTACCCTTGCTTTTACCCTTAAGCTTACCCTTACCCTTACCCTTACCCTTACCCTTACCCTTACCCTTACCCTTACCCTTATCCTTACCCTTGCTTTTACCCTTAAGCTTACCCTTACCCTTACCCTTACCCTTACCCTTACCCTTACCCTTACCCTTACCCTTACCCTTACCCTTGCTTTTACTCTTAGGCTTACCCTTACCTTTACCCTTACCCTTACCCTTACCCTTACCCTTACCCTCACCCTTACCCTTACCCTTGCTTTTACCCTTAAGCTTACCCTTACCCTTACCCTTACCCTCACCCTTACCCTTGCTTTTACCCTTAAGCTTACCCTTACCCTTACCCTTAACCTTACCCTTACCCTTGCTTTTACCCTTAGGCTTACCCTTACCCTTACCCTTACCCTTACCCTTGCTTTTACCCTTAAGCTTACCCTTACCCTTACCCTTACCCTTACCCTTACCCTTACCCTTACCCTTACCCTTACCCTTACCCTTACCCTTACCCTTACCCTTGCTTTTACCCTTAAGCTTACCCTTACCCTTACCCTTACCCTTACCCTTACCCTTACCCTTACCCTTACCCTTACCCTTGCTTTTACCCTTAAGCTTACCCTTACCCTTACCCTTACCCTTACCCTTGCTTTTACCCTTAAGCTCACCCTTACCCTTACCCTTACCCTTACCCTTAAGCTTACCCTTACCCTTACCCTTACCCTTACCCTTACCCTTACCCTTACCCTTACCCTTACCCTTACCCTTACCCTTACCATTGCTTTTACCCTTAAGCTTTCCCTTACCCTTACCCTTAACCTTACCCTTACCCTTACCCTTACCCTTACCCTTACCCTTACCCTTGCTTTTACCCTTAGGCTTACCCTTACCTTTACCCTTACCCTTACCCTTACCCTTACCCTTACCCTTACCCTTACCCTTACCCTTACCTTTACCCTTACCCTTGCTTTTACCCTTAAGCTTACCCTTACCCTTACCCTTACCCTTACCCTTACCCTTACTCTTGCTTTTACCCTTAAGCTTACCCTTACCCTTACCCTTACCCTTACCCTTGCTTTTACCCTTAGGCTTACCCTTACCCTTTCCCTTACCCTTACCCTTGCTTTTACCCTTAAGCTTACCCTTACCCTTACCCTTACCCTTACCCTTACCCTTACCCTTACCCTTACCCTTACCCTTACCCTTACCCTTACCCTTACCCTTACCCTTACCCTAACCCTTACCCTTACCCTTACCCTTACCCTTACCCTTGCTTTTACCCTTAGGCTTACCCTTACCTTTACCCTTACCCTTACCCTTACCCTTACCCTTACCCTTGCTTTTACCCTTAAGCTTACCCTTACCCTTACCCTTACCCTTACCCTTACCCTTACCCTTACCCTTACCCTTACCCTTACCCTTACCCTTACCCTTACCCTTACCCTTACCCTTACCCTTACCCTTGCTTTTACCCTTAAACTTACCCTTACCCTTACCCTTACCCTTACCCTTACCCTTACCCTTACCCTTACCCTCACCCTTGCTTTTACCCTTAAGCTTACCCTTACCCTTACCCTTACCCTTACCCTTACCCTTACCCTTGCTTTTACCCTTAAGCTTAACCTTACCCTTACCCTTACCCTTACCCTTACCCTTGCTTTTACCCTTAGGCTTACCCTTACCCTTACCCTTACCCTTACCCCTGCTTTTACCCTTAAGCTTACCCTTACCCTTACCCTTACTCTTACCCTTACCCTTACCCTTACCCTTACCCTTGCTTTTACCCTTAGGCTTACCCTTACCTTTACCCTTACCCTTACCCTTACCCTTACCCTTACCCTTACCCTTACCCTTACCCTTACCCTTGCTTTTACCCTTAAGCTAACCCTTACCCTTACCCTTACCCTTACCCTTACCCTTACCCTTAACCTTACCCTTACCCTTGCTTTCACCCTTAAGCTCACCCTTACCCTTACCCTTACCCTTACCCTTACACTTACCCTTACCCTGACCCTTACCCTTGCTTTTACCCTTAAGCTTACCCTTACTCTTACCCTTACCCTTACCCTTAAGCTTACCCTTACTCTTACCCTTACCCTTACCCTTACCCTTACCCTTACCCTTGCTTTTACCCTTAAGCTTACCCTTACCCTTACCCTTACCCTTACCCTTACCCTTGCTTTTACCCTTAAGCTTACCCTTACCCTTACCCTTACCCTTAAGCTTACCCTTACCCTTACCCTTACCCTTACCCTTACCCTTACCCTTGCTTTTACCCTTAAGCTTACCCTTACCCTTACCCTTACCCTTACCCTAACCCTTACCCTTACCCTAACCCTTACCCTTAGCCTTACCCTTACCCTTACCCTTACCCTTACCCTTACCCTTGCTTTTACCTTTAGGCTTACCCTTACCTTTACCCTTACCATTACCCTTACCCTTACCCTTACCCTTACCCTTACCCTTACCCTTACCCTTGCTTTTACCCTTAAGCTTACCCTTACCCTTACCCTTACCCTTACCCTTACCCTTACCCTTCCCGTTACCCTTACCCTTACCCTTACCCTTACCCTTGCTTTTACCCTTAAGCTTACCCTTACCCTTACCCTTACCCTTACCCTTACCCTTACCCTTACCCTTACCCTTACCCTTACCCTTACCCTTACCCTTACCCTTACCCTTACCCTTACCCTTACCCTTACCCTTACCCTTACCCTTACCCTTACCCTTACCCTTGCTTTTACCCTTAAGCTTACCCTTACCCTTACCCTTACTCTTACCCTTACCCTTACCCTTACCCTTACCCTTGCTTTTACCCTTAAGCTTACCCTTACCCTTACCTTTACCCTTACCCTTACCCTTACCCTTACCCTTACCCTTACTCTTACCCTTACCCTTACCCTTACCCTTGCTTTTACCCTTAGGCTTACCCTTACCTTTAGCCTTACCCTTACCCTTACCCTTACCCTTGCCCTTACCCTTACCCTTGCTTTTACCCTTAAGCTTACCCTTACCCTTACCCTTACCCTTACCCTTACCCTCACCCTTACCCTTACCCTTGCTTTTACCCTTAAGCTTACCCTTACCCTTACCCTTACCCTTACACTTACCCTTGCTTTTACCCTTAGGCTTACCCTTACCCTTACCCTTACCCTTACCCTTAAGCTTACCCTTACCCTTACCCTTACCCTTACCCTCACCCTTACCCTTACACTTACCCTTACCCTTACCCTTACCCTTACCCTTAGCCTTGCTTTTACCCTTAAGCTTACCCTTACCCTTACCCTTACTCTTACCCTTACCCTTACCCTTACCCTTACCCTTACCCTTGCTTTGACCCTTAGGCTTACCCTTACCTTTACCCTTACCCTTACCCTAACCCTTACCCTTACCCTTACCCTTACTCTTACCCTTACCCTTACCCTTACCCTTACCCTTGCTTTTACCCTTAAGCTTACCCTTACCCTTACCCTTACCCTTACCCTTACCCTTACCCTTACCCTTGCTTTTACCCTTAAGCTTACCCTTACCCTTACCCTTACCCTTACCCTTACCCTTACCCTTACCCTTGCTTTTACCCTTAGGCTTACCCTTACCCTTACCCTTACCCTTACCCTTGCTTTTACCCTTAAGCTTACCCTTACCCTTACCCTTACCCTTACCCTTACCCTTACCCTTACCCTTACCCTTACCCTTACCCTTACCCTTACCCTTACCCTTACCCTTACCCTTACCCTTACCCTTACCCTTACCCTTACCCTTACCCTTGCTTTTACCCTTAGGCTTAACCTTACCTTTACCCTTACCCTTACCCTTACCCTTACCCTTACTCTTAACCTTACCCTTACCCTTACCCTTACCCTTACCCTTACCCTTACCCTTACCCTTACCCTTACCCTTACCCTCACCCTTACCCTTGCTTTTACCCTTAAGCTTACCCTTACCCTTACCCTTACCCTTACCCTTACCCTTACCCTTGCTTTTACCCTTAAGCTTACCCTTACCCTTACCCTTACCCTTACCCTCACCCTTACCCTTACCCTTACACTTGCTTATACCCTTAAGCTTACCCTTACCCTTACCCTTACCCTTACCCTTACCCTTACCCTTACCCTTACCCTTACCCTTACCCTTACCCTTACCCTTACCCTTACCCTTACCCTTACCCTTGCTATTACCCTTAGGCTTACCCTTACCTTTACCCTTACCCTTACCCTTACCCTTACCCTTACCCTTACCCTTACCCTTACCCTTACCCTTGCTTTTACCCTTAAGCTTACCCTTACCCTTACCCTTACTCTTACCCTTACCCTAACCCTTACCCTTGCTTTTACCCTTAAGCTTACCCTTACCCTTACCCTTACCCTTACCCTTACCCTTATCCTTACCCTTACCCTTACCCTTACCCTTACCCTTACCTTTACCCTTGCTTTTACCCTTAAGCTTACCCTTACCCTTACCCTTACCCTTACCCTTACCCTTACCCTTACCCTTATCCTTACCCTTGCTTTTACCCTTAAGCTTACCCTTACCCTTACCCTTACCCTTACCGTTACCCTTACCCTTACCCTTACCCTTACCCTTACCCTTGCTTTTACTCTTAGGCTTACCCTTACCTTTACCCTTACCCTTACCCTTACCCTTTCCCTCACCCTTACCCTTACCCTTGCTTTTACCCTTAAGCTTACCCTTACCCTTACCCTTACCCTCACCCTTACCCTTGCTTTTACCCTTAAGCTTACCCTTACCCTTACCCTTAACCTTACCCTTACCCTTGCTTTTACCCTTAGGCTTACCCTTACCCTTACCCTTACCCTTACCCTTACCCTTGCTTTTACCCTTAAGCTTACCCTTACCCTAACCCTTACTCTTACCCTTACCCTTACCCTTACCCTTACCCTTACCCTTACCCTTACCCTTACCCTTACCCTTACCCTTACCCTTACCCTTACCTTTGCTTTTACCCTTAGGCTTACCCTTACCTTTACCCTTACCCTAACCCTTACCCTTACCCTTACCCTTACACTTACCCTTGCTTTTACCCTTAAGCTTACCCTTACCCTTACCCTTACCCTTACCCTTACCCTTACCCTTACCCTTACCCTTACCCTTACCCTTGCTTTTACCCTTAAGCTCACCCTTACCCTTTCCCCTAACCCTTACCCTTACCCTTACCCTTACCCTTACCCTTACCCTTACCCTTGCTTTTACCCTTAAGCTTACCCTTACCCTTACCCTTACCCTTACCCTTACCCTTACCCTTACCCTTACCCTTACCCTTACCCTTACCCTTACCCTTACCCTTACCCTTACCCTTGCTTTTACCCTTAGGCTTACCCTTACCTTTACCCTTACCCTTACCCTTACCCTTACCCTTACCCTTACCCTTACCCTTGCTTTTACCCTTGAGCTTACCCTTACCCTTACCCTTACCCTTAAGCTTACCCTTACCCTTACCCTTACCCTTACCCTTACCCTTACCCTTACCCTTACCCTTACCCTTACCCTTACCCTTACCCTTACCCTTACCCTTACCCTTGCTTTTACCCTTAAGCTTACCCTTACCCATACCCTTACCCTTACCCTTACCCTTGCTTTTACCCTTAAGATTACCCTTACCCTTACCCTTACCCTTAAGCTTACCCTTACCCTTACCCTTACCCTTACCCTTACCTTTACCTTTGCCCTTACCCTTACCCTTACCCTTACCCTTACCCTTGCTTTTACCCTTAAGCTTACCCTTACCCTTACCCTTACCCTTACCCTTAAGCTTACCCTTACCCTTACCCTTACCCTTACCCTTACCCTTAACCTTACCCTTGCTTTTACCCTTAAGCTTACCCTTACCCTTACCCTTACCCTTACCCTCACCCTTACCCTTACCCTTACACTTGCGTATACCCTTAAGCTTACCCTTACCCTTACCCTTACCCTTACCCTTACCCTTACCCTTACCCTTACCCTTACCCTTACCCTTACCCTTACCCTCACCCTTACCCTTGCTTTTACCCTTAGGCTTACCCTTACCTTTACCCTTACCCTTACCCTTACTCTTACCCTTACCCTAACCCTTACCCTTGCTTTTACCCTTAAGCTTACCCTTACCCTTACCCTTACCCTTACCCTTACCCTTACCCTTACCCTTACCCTTACCCTTACCCTTACCCTTACCCTTACCCTTACCCTTACCCTTGCTTTTACCCTTAAGCTTACCCTTACCCTTACCCTTACCCTTACCCTTACCCTTACCCTTACCCTTATCCTTACCCTTGCTTTTACCCTTAAGCTCACCCTTACCCTTACCCTTACCCTTACCCTTACCCTTACCCTTACCCTTACCCTTACCCTTGCTTTTACTCTTAGGCTTACCCTTACCTTTACCCTTACCCTTACCCTTACCCTTACCCTTACCCTTACCCTCACCCTTACCCTTACCCTTGCTTTTACCCTTAAGCTTACCCTTACCCTTACCCTTACCCTCACCCTTACCCTTGCTTTTACCCTTAAGCTTACCCTTACCCTTACCCTTAACCTTACCCTTACCCTTGCTTTTACCCTTAGGCTTACCCTTACCCTTACCCTTACCCTTACCCTTGCTTTTACCCTTAAGCTTACCCTTACCCTTACCCTTACCCTTACCCTTACCCTTACCCTTACCCTTACCCTTACCCTTACCCTTACCCTTACCCTTGCTTTTACCCTTAAGCTTACCCTTACCCTTACCCTTACCCTTACCCTTACCCTTACCCTTACCCTTAACCTTACCCTTACCCCTGCTTTTACCCTTAAACTTACCCTTACCCTTACCCTTACCCTTACCCTTGCTTTTACCCTTAAGCTTACCCTTACCCTTACCCTTACCCTTACCCTTAAGCTTACCCTTACCCTTACCCTTACCCTTACCCTTACCCTTACCCTTACCCTTACCCTTACCCTTACCCTTACCCTTACCCTTACCCTTACCCTTACCCTTACCCTTACCCTTGCTTTTACCCTTAAGCTTACCCTTACCCTTACCCTTAAACTTACCCTTACCCTTACCCTTACCCTTACCCTTACCCTTGCTTTTACCCTTAGGCTTACCCTTACCTTTACCCTTACCTTTACCCTTACCCTTACCCTTACCCTTACCCTTACCCTTACCCTTACCCTTACCCTTACCCTTACCTTTACCCTTACCCTTGCTTTTACCCTTAAGCTTACCCTTACCCTTACCCTTACCCTTACCCTTACCCTTACCCTTGCTTTTACCCTTAAGCTTACCCTTACCCTTACCCTAACCCTTACCCTTACCCTTACCCTTACCCTTACCCTTACCCTTGCTTTTACCCTTAGGCTTACCCTCACCTTTACCCTTACCCTTACCCTTACCCTTACCCTTACCCTTGCTTTTACCCTTAAGCTTACCCTTACCCTTACCCTTACCCTTACCCTTACCCTTACCCTTACCCTTACCCTTACCCTTACCCTTACCCTTACCCTTGCTTTTACCCTTAAACTTACCCTTACCCTTACCCTTACCCTTACCCTTACCCTTACCCTTACCCTCACCCTTGCTTTTACCCTTAAGCTTACCCTTACCCTTACCCTTACCCTTACCCTTACCCTTACCCTTGCTTTTACCCTTAAGCTTACCCTTACCCTTACCCTTACCCTTACCCTTACCCTTGCTTTTACCCTTAGGCTTACCCTTACCCTTACCCTTACCCTTACCCCTGCTTTTACCCTTAAGCTTACCCTTACCCTTACCCTTACTCTTACCCTTACCCTTACCCTTACCCTTACCCTTGCTTTTACCCTTAGGCTTACCCTTACCTTTACCCTTACCCTTACCCTTACCCTTACCCTTACCCTTACCCTTACCCTTACCCTTACCCTTACCCTTACCCTTACCCTTACCCTTACCCTTGCTTTTACCCTTAAGCTAACCCTTACCCTTACCCTTACCCTTACCCTTACTCTTACCCTTACCCTTAACCTTACCCTTACCCTTGCTTTTACCCTTAAGCTCACCCTTACCCTTACCCTTACCCTTACCCTTACACTTACCCTTACCCTGACCCTTACCCTTGCTTTTACCCTTAAGCTTACCCTTACTCTTACCCTTACCCTTACCCTTAAGCTTACCCTTACCCTTACCCTTACCCTTACCCTTACCCTTGCTTTTACCCTTAAGCTTACCCTTACCCTTACCCTTACCCTTACCCTTACCCTTGCTTTTACCCTTAAGCTTACCCTTACCCTTACCCTTACCCTTAAGCTTACCCTTACCCTTACCCTTACCCTTACCCTTACCCTTGCTTTTACCCTTAAGCTTACCCTTACCCTTACCCTTACCCTAACCCTTACCCTTAGCCTTACCCTTACCCTTACCCTTACCCTTACCCTTACCCTTGCTTTTACCCTTAGGCTTACCCTTACCTTTACCCTTACCATTACCCTTACCCTTACCCTTACCCTTACCCTTACCCTTACCCTTACCCTTGCTTTTACCCTTAAGCTTACCCTTACCCTTACCCTTACCCTTACCCTTACCCTTACCCTTACCCTTACCCTTACCCTTACCCTTACCCTTACCCTTGCTTTTACCCTTAAGCTTACCCTTACCCTTACCCTTACCCTTACCCTTACCCTTACCCTTACCCTTACCCTTACCCTTACCCTTACCCTTGCTTTTACCCTTAAGCTTACCCTTACCCTTACCCTTACTCTTACCCTTACCCTTACCCTTACCCTTACCCTTGCTTTTACCCTTAAGCTTACCCTTACCCTTACCTTCACCCTTACCCTTACCCTTACCCTTACCCTTACCCTTACTCTTACCCTTACCCTTACCCTTACCCTTGCTTTTACCCTTAGGCTTACCCTTACCTTTAGCCTTACCCTTACCCTTACCCTTACCCTTACCCTTACCCTTACCCTTACCCTTGCTTTTACCCTTAAGCTTACCCTTACCCTTACCCTTACCCTTACCCTTACCCTTACCCTTACCCTTACCCTTGCTTTTACCCTTAAGCTTACCCTTACCCTTACCCTTACACTTACCCTTGCTTTTACCCTTAGGCTTACCCTTACCCTTACCCTTACCCTTACCCTTAAGCTTACCCTTACCCTTACCCTTACCCTTACCCTCACCCTTACCCTTACCCTTACCCTTACCCTTACCCTTACCCTTACCCTTACCCTTACCCTTACCCTTGCTTTTACCCTTAAGCTTACCCTTACCCTTACCCTTACTCTTACCCTTACCCTTACCCTTACCCTTACCCTTACCCTTGCTTTGACCCTTAGGCTTACCCTTACCTTTACCCTTACCCTTACCCTTACCCTTACCCTTACCCTTACCCTTACCCTTACCCTTACCCTTACCCTTACCCTTACCCTTACCCTTGCTTTTACCCTTAAGCTTACCCTTACCCTTACCCTTACCCTTACCCTTACCCTTACCCTTACCCTTGCTTTTACCCTTAAGCTTACCCTTACCCTTACCCTTACCCTTACCCTTACCCTTGCTTTTACCCTTAGGCTTACCCTTACCCTTACCCTTACCCTTACCCTTGCTTTTACCCTTAAGCTTACCCTTACCCTTACCCTTACCCTTACCCTTACCCTTACCCTTACCCTTACCCTTACCCTTACCCTTACCCTTACCCTTACCCTTACCCTTGCTTTTACCCTTAGGCTTAACCTTACCTTTACCCTTACCCTTACCCTTACCCTTACCCTTACTCTTACCCTTACCCTTACCCTTACCCTTACCCTTACCCTTACCCTTACCCTTACCCTTACCCTTACCCTTGCTTTTACCCTTAAGCTTACCCTTACCCTTACCCTTACCCTTACCCTTACCCTTACCCTTACCCTTACCCTTACCCTTACCCTTGCTTTTACCCTTAAGCTCACCCTTACCCTTACCCTTACCCTTACCCTCACCCTTACCCTTACCCTTACACTTGCTTATACCCTTAAGCTTTCCCTTACCCTTACCCTTACCCTTACCCTTACCCTTACCCTTACCCTTACCCTTACCCTTACCCTTACCCTTACCCTTACCCTTACCCTTACCCTTACCCTTGCTTTTACCCTTAGGCTTACCCTTACCTTTACCCTTACCCTTACCCTTACCCTTACCCTTACCCTTACCCTTACCCTTGCTTTTACCCTTAAGCTTACCCTTACCCTTACCCTTACTCTTACCCTTACCCTAACCCTTACCCTTGCTTTTACCCTTAAGCTTACCCTTACCCTTACCCTTACCCTTACCCTTACCCTTACCCTTACCCTTACCCTTACCCTTACCCTTACCCTTACCCTTACCCTTACCCTTGCTTTTACCCTTAAGCTTACCCTTACCCTTACCCTTACCCTTACCCTTACCCTTACCCTTACCCTTATCCTTACCCTTGCTTTTACCCTTAAGCTTACCCTTACCCTTACCCTTACCCTTACCCTTACCCTTACCCTTACCCTTACCCTTACCCTTACCCTTGCTTTTACTCTTAGGCTTACCCTTACCTTTACCCTTACCCTTACCCTTACCCTTACCCTTACCCTCACCCTTACCCTTACCCTTGCTTTTACCCTTAAGCTTACCCTTACTCTTACCCTTACCCTCACCCTTACCCTTGCTTTTACCCTTAAGCTTACCCTTACCCTTACCCTTAACCTTACCCTTACCCTTGCTTTTACCCTTAGGCTTACCCTTACCCTTACCCTTACCCTTACCCTTGCTTTTACCCTTAAGCTTACCCTTACCCTTACCCTTACTCTTACCCTTACCCTTACCCTTACCCTTACCCTTACCCTTACCCTTACCCTTACCCTTACCCTTACCCTTGCTTTTACCCTTAGGCTCACCCTTACCTTTACCCTTACCCTAACCCTTACCCTTACCCTTACCCTTACACTTACCCTTGCTTTTACCCTTAAGCTTACCCTTACCCTTACCCTTACCCTTACCCTTACCCTTACCCTTACCCTTACCCTTACCCTTACCCTTACCCTTAACCTTACCCTTACCCTTGCTTTTACCCTTAAGCTCACCCTTACCCTTACCCTTACCCTTACCCTTACCCTTACCCTTACCCTTACCCTTACCCTTACCCTTACCCTTGCTTTTACCCTTAAGCTTACCCTTACCCTTACCCTTACCCTTACCCTTACCCTTACCCTTGCTTTTACCCTTAGGCTTACCCTTACCTTTACCCTTACCCTTACCCTTACCCTTACCCTTACCCTTGCTTTTACCCTTAAGCTTACCCTTACCCTTACCCTTACCCTTAAGCCTACCCTTACCCTTACCCTTACCCTTACCCTTACCCTTACCCTTACCCTTACCCTTACCCTTACCCTTACCCTTACCCTTACCCTTACCCTTACCCTTACCCTTGCTTTTACCCTTAAGCTTACCCTTACCCTTACCCTTACCCTTACCCTTACCCTTGCTTTTACCCTTAAGCTTACCCTTACCCTTACCCTTAAGCTTACCCTTACCCTTACCCTTACCCTTACCCTTACCTTTTCCCTTACCTTTTCCCTTACCCTTACCCTTACCCTTACCCTTACCCTTACCCTTACCCTTACCCTTACTTTTACCCTTAAGCTTACCCTTACCCTTACCCTTACCCTTACCCTTAAGCTTACCCTTACCCTTACCCTTACCCTTACCCTTACCCTTAACCTTACCCTTGCTTTTACCCTTAAGCTTACCCTTACCCTTACCCTTACCCTTACCCTTAAGCTTACCCTTACCCTTACCCTTACCCTTACCCTTACCCTTGCTTTTACCCTTAAGCTTACCCTTACCCTTAGCCTTACCCTTACCCTTAAGCTTACCCTTACCCTTACCCTTACCCTTACCCTTACCCTTACCCTTACCCTTACACTTACCCTTACCCTTGCCCTTGCTTTTACCCTTAAGCTTACCCTTACCCTTACCCTTTTCCTTACCCTTGCTTTTACCCTTAAGCTTACCCTTAAACTTACCCTTACCCTTACCCTTAAGCTTACCCTTACCCTTACCCTTACCCTTACCCTTGCTTTTACCCTTAAGCTTACCCTTACCCTTACCCTAACCCTTACCCTTACCCTTACCCTTACCCTTACCCTTACCCTTGCTTTTACCCTTAGGCTTACCCTTACCTTTACCCTTACCCTTACCCTTACCCTTACCCTTACCCTTGCTTTTACCCTTAAGCTTACCCTTACCCTTACCCTTACCCTTACCCTTACCCTTACCCTTACCCTTACCCTTACCCTTACCCTTACCCTTACCCTTGCTTTTACCCTTAAACTTACCCTTACCCTTACCCTTACCCTTACCCTTACCCTTACCCTTACCCTTACCCTTACCCTCACCCTTGCTTTTACCCTTAAGCTTACCCTTACCCTTACCCTTACCCTTACCCTTACCCTTACCCTTGCTTTTACCCTTAAGCTTACCCTTACCCTTACCCTTACCCTTACCCTTACCCTTGCTTTTACCCTTAGGCTTACCCTTACCCTTACCCTTACCCTTACCCCTGCTTTTACCCTTAAGCTTACTCTTACCCTTACCCTTACTCTTACCCTTACCCTTACCCTTACCCTTACCCTTGCTTTTACCCTTAGGCTTACCCTTACCTTTACCCTTACCCTTACCCTTACCCTTACCCTTACCCTTACCCTTACCCTTACCCTTACCCTTACCCTTACCCTTACCCTTACCCTTACCCTTGCTTTTACCCTTAAGCTAACCCTTACCCTTACCCTTACCCTTACCCTTACTCTTACCCTTACCCTTAACCTTACCCTTACCCTTGCTTTTACCCTTAAGCTCACCCTTACCCTTACCCTTACCCTTACCCTTACACTTACCCTTACCCTGACCCTTACCCTTGCTTTTACCCTTAAGCTTACCCTTACTCTTACCCTTATCCTTACCCTTAAGCTTACCCTTACCCTTACCCTTACCCTTACCCTTACCCTTGCTTTTACCCTTAAGCTTACCCTTACCCTTACCCTTACCCTTACCCTTACCCTTGCTTTTACCCTTAAGCTTACCCTTACCCTTACCCTTACCCTTAAGCTTACCCTTACCCTTACCCTTACCCTTACCCTTACCCTTGCTTTTACCCTTAAGCTTACCCTTACCCTTACCCTTACCCTAACCCTTACCCTTAGCCTTACCCTTACCCTTACCCTTACCCTTACCCTTACCCTTGCTTTTACCCTTAGGCTTACCCTTACCTTTACCCTTACCATTACCCTTACCCTTACCCTTACCCTTACCCTTACCCTTACCCTTACCCTTGCTTTTACCCTTAAGCTTACCCTTACCCTTACCCTTACCCTTACCCTTACCCTTACCCTTACCCTTACCCTTACCCTTACCCTTACCCTTGCTTTTACCCTTAAGCTTACCCTTACCCTTACCCTTACCCTTACCCTTACCCTTACCCTTACCCTTACCCTTACCCTTACCCTTGCTTTTACCCTTAAGCTTACCCTTACCCTTACCCTTACTCTTACCCTTACCCTTACCCTTACCCTTACCCTTGCTTTTACCCTTAAGCTTACCCTTACCCTTACCTTCACCCTTACCCTTACCCTTACCCTTACCCTTACCCTTACTCTTACCCTTACCCTTACCCTTGCTTTTACCCTTAGGCTTACCCTTACCTTTAGCCTTACCCTTACCCTTACCCTTACCCTTACCCTTACCCTTACCCTTACCCTTGCTTTTACCCTTAAGCTTACCCTTACCCTTACCCTTACCCTTACCCTTACCCTTACCCTTACCCTTACCCTTGCTTTTACCCTTGAGCTTACCCTTACCCTTACCCTTACCCTTACACTTACCCTTGCTTTTACCCTTAGGCTTACCCTTACCCTTACCCTTACCCTTACCCTTAAGCTTACCCTTACCCTTACCCTTACCCTTACCCTCACCCTTACCCTTACCCTTACCCTTACCCTTACCCTTACCCTTACCCTTACCCTTACCCTTACCCTTGCTTTTACCCTTAAGCTTACCCTTACCCTTACCCTTACTCTTACCCTTACCCTTACCCTTACCCTTACCCTTACCCTTGCTTTGACCCTTAGGCTTACCCTTACCTTTACCCTTACCCTTACCCTTACCCTTACCCTTACCCTTACCCTTACCCTTACCCTTACCCTTACCCTTGCTTTTACCCTTAAGCTTACCCTTACCCTTACCCTTACCCTTACCCTTACCCTTACCCTTACCCTTGCTTTTACCCTTAAGCTTACCCTTACCCTTACCCTTACCCTTACCCTTACCCTTGCTTTTACCCTTAGGCTTACCCTTACCCTTACCCTTACCCTTACCCTTGCTTTTACCCTTAAGCTTACCCTTACCCTTACCCTTACCCTTACCCTTACCCTTACCCTTACCCTTACCCTTACCCTTACCCTTACCCTTACCCTTACCCTTACCCTTACCCTTGCTTTTACCCTTAGGCTTAACCTTACCTTTACCCTTACCCTTACCCTTACCCTTACCCTTACTCTTACCCTTACCCTTACCCTTACCCTTACCCTTACCCTTACCCTTACCCTTACCCTTACCCTTACCCTTGCTTTTACCCTTAAGCTTACCCTTACCCTTACCCTTACCCTTACCCTTACCCTTACCCTTACCCTTACCCTTACCCTTGCTTTTACCCTTAAGCTCACCCTTACCCTTACCCTTACCCTTACCCTCACCCTTACCCTTACCCTTACACTTGCTTATACCCTTAAGCTTTCCCTTACCCTTACCCTTACCCTTACCCTTACCCTTACCCTTACCCTTACCCTTACCCTTACCCTTACCCTTACCCTTACCCTTACCCTTACCCTTACCCTTGCTTTTACCCTTAGGCTTACCCTTACCTTTACCCTTACCCTTACCCTTACCCTTACCCTTACCCTTACCCTTGCTTTTACCCTTAAGCTTACCCTTACCCTTACCCTTACTCTGACCCTTACCCTAACCCTTACCCTTGCTTTTACCCTTAAGCTTACCCTTACCCTTACCCTTACCCTTACCCTTACCCTTACCCTTACCCTTACCCTTACCCTTACCCTTACCCTTACCCTTACCCTTGCTTTTACCCTTAAGCTTACCCTTACCCTTACCCTTACCCTTACCCTTACCCTTACCCTTACCCTTATCCTTACCCTTGCTTTTACCCTTAAGCTTACCCTTACCCTTACCCTTACCCTTACCCTTACCCTTACCCTTACCCTTACCCTTACCCTTACCCTTGCTTTTACTCTTAGGCTTACCCTTACCTTTACCCTTACCCTTACCCTTACCCTTACCCTTACCCTCACCCTTACCCTTACTTGCTTTTACCCTTAAGCTTACCCTTACTCTTACCCTTACCCTCACCCTTACCCTTGCTTTTACCCTTAAGCTTACCCTTACCCTTACCCTTAACCTTACCCTTACCCTTGCTTTTACCCTTAGGCTTACCCTTACCCTTACCCTTACCCTTACCCTTGCTTTTACCCTTAAGCTTACCCTTACCCTTACCCTTACTCTTACCCTTACCCTTACCCTTACCCTTACCCTTACCCTTACCCTTACCCTTACCCTTACCCTTGCTTTTACCCTTAGGCTCACCCTTACCTTTACCCTTACCCTAACCCTTACCCTTACCCTTACCCTTACACTTACCCTTGCTTTTACCCTTAAGCTTACCCTTACCCTTACCCTTACCCTTACCCTTACCCTTACCCTTACCCTTACCCTTACCCTTACCCTTACCCTTACCCTTAACCTTACCCTTACCCTTGCTTTTACCCTTAAGCTCACCCTTACCCTTACCCTTACCCTTACCCTTACCCTTACCCTTACCCTTACCCTTACCCTTACCCTTACCCTTGCTTTTACCCTTAAGCTTACCCTTACCCTTACCCTTACCCTTACCCTTACCCTTACCCTTACCCTTACCCTTACCCTTGCTTTTACCCTTAGGCTTACCCTTACCTTTACCCTTACCCTTACCCTTACCCTTACCCTTACCCTTGCTTTTACCCTTAAGCTTACCCTTACCCTTACCCTTACCCTTAAGCCTACCCTTACCCTTACCCTTACCCTTACCCTTACCCTTACCCTTACCCTTACCCTTACCCTTACCCTTACCCTTACCCTTACCCTTACCCTTACCCTCACCCTTGCTTTTACCCTTAAGCTTACCCTTACCCTTACCCTTACCCTTACCCTTACCCTTGCTTTTACCCTTAAGCTTACCCTTACCCTTACCCTTAAGCTTACCCTTACCCTTACCCTTACCCTTACCCTTACCTTTTCCCTTACCCTTACCCTTACCCTTACCCTTACCCTTACCCTTACCCTTACCCTTACCCTTGCTTTTACCCTTAAGCTTACCCTTACCCTTACCCTTACCCTTACCCTTAAGCTTACCCTTACCCTTACCCTTACCCTTACCCTTACCCTTAACCTTACCCTTGCTTTTACCCTTAAGCTTACCCTTACCCTTACCCTTACCCTTACCCTTAAGCTTACCCTTACCCTTACCCTTACCCTTACCCTTACCCTTGCTTTTACCCTTAAGCTTACCCTTACCCTTAGCCTTACCCTTACCCTTAAGCTTACCCTTACCCTTACCCTTACCCTCACCCTTACCCTTACCTTTACCCTTACACTTACCCTTACCCTTACCCTTGCTTTTACCCTTAAGCTTACCCTTACCCTTACCCTTTTCCTTACCCTTGCTTTTACCCTTAAGCTTACCCTTAAACTTACCCTTACCCTTACCCTTAAGCTTACCCTTACCCTTACCCTTACCCTTACCCTTATCCTTACCCTTACCCTTACCCTTACCCTTACCCTTACCCTTACCCTTACCCTTACCCTTGCTTTTACCCTTAAGCTTACCCTTACCCTTACCCTTACCCTTACCCTTACCCTTACCCTTACCCTTACCCTTACCCTTACCCTTACCCTTGCTTTTACCCTAAGGCTTACCCTTACCTTTACCCTTACCCTTACCCTTACCCTTACCCTTACCCTTACCCTTACCCTTGCTTTTACCCTTAAGCTTACCCTTACCCTTACCCTTACCCTTACCCTTACCCTTACCCTTACCCTTGCTTTTACCCTTAAGCTTACCCTTACACTTACCCTTACCCTTACCCTTACCCTTGCTTTTACCCTTAGGCTTACCCTTACCCTTACCCTTACCCTTACCCTTGCTTTTACCCTTCAGCTTACCCTTACCCTTACCCTTACCCTTACCCTTACCCTTACCCTTACCCTTACCCTTACCCTTACCCTTACCCTTACCCTTGCTTTTACCCTTAAGCTTACCCTTACCCTTACCCTTACCCTTACCCTTACCCTTACCCTTACCCTTACCCTTGCTTTTACCCTTAAGCTTACCCTTACACTTACCCTTACCCTTACCCTTATCCTTGCTTTTACCCTTAGGCTTACCCTTACCCTTACCCTTACCCTTACCCTTGCTTTTACCCTTCAGCTTACCCTTACCCTTACCCTTACCCTTACCCTTACCCTTACCCTTACCCTTACCCTTACCCTTACCCTTACCCTTACCCTTGCTTTTACCCTTAAGCTTACCCTTACCCTTACCCTTACCCTTACCCTTACCCTTACCCTTACCCTTACCCTCACCCTTGCTTTTACCCTTAAGCTTACCCTTACCCTTACCCTTACCCTTACCCTTACCCTTACCCTTGCTTTTACCCTTAAGCTTACCCTTACCCTTACCCTTACCCTTACCCTTACCACCCTTACCCTTGCTTTTACCCTTAGGCTTACCCTTACCCTTACCCTTACCCTTACCCTTACCCTTACCCTTACCCTTACCCTTACCCTTGCTTTTACCCTTAAGCTTACCCTTACCCTTACCCTTACCCTTACCCTTACCCTTACCCTTACCCTTACCCTTACCCTTACCCTTACCCTCACCCTTGCTTTTACCCTTAAGCTTACCCTTACCCTTACCCTTACCCTTACCCTTACCCTTACCCTTGCTTTTACCCTTAAGCTTACCCTTACCCTTACCCTTACCCTTACCCTTACCCTTGCTTTTACCCTTAGGCTTACCCTTACCCTTACCCTTACCCTTACCCTTGCTTTTACCCTTAAGCTTACCCTTACCCTTACCCTTACCCTTACTCTTACCCTTACCCTTACCCTTACCCTTACCCTTGCTTTTACCCTTAGGCTTACCCTTAGCTTTACCCTTACCCTTACCCTTACCCTTACCCTTACCCTTACCCTTACCCTTACCCTTGCTTTTACCCTTAAGCTTACCCTTACCCTTACCCTTACCCTTACCCTTACCCTTACCCTTACCCTTACCCTTACCCTTACCCTTACCCTTACCCTTACCCTTACCCTTACCCTTACTCTTACCCTTGCTTTTACCCTTAAGCTCACCCTTACCCTTACCCTTACCCTTACCCTTACCCTTACTCTTACTCTTACCCTTACCCTTGCTTTTACCCTTAAGCTTACCCTTACCCTTACCCTTACCCTTAAGCTTACCCTTACACTTACCTTTACCCTTACCCTTACCCTTACCCTTACCCTTACCCTTGCTTTTACCCTTAAGCTTACCCTTACCCTTACCCTTACCCTTACCCTTACCCTTGCTTTTACCCTTAAGCTTACCCTTACCCTTACCCTTACCCTTACCCTTAAGCTTACGCTTACCCTTACCCTTACCCTTACCCTTACCCTTACCCTTGCTTTTACCCTTAAGCTTACCTTTACCCTTACCCTTACCCTTACCCTTACCCTTACCCTTACCCTTACCCTTACCCTTACCCTTACCCTTGCTTTTACCCTTAGGCTTACCCTTACCTTTACCCTTACCATTACCCTTACCCTTACCCTTACCCTTACCCTTACCCTTACCCTTACCCTTACCCTTGCTTTTACCCTTAAGCTTACCCTTACCCTTACCCTTACCCTTACCCTTACCCTTACCCTTACCCTTGCTTTTACCCTTAAGCTTACCCTTACCCTTACCCTTACCCTTACCCTTACCCTTACCCTTACCCTTACCCTTACCCTTACCCTTACCCTTACCCTTACCCTTACCCTTACCCTTACCCTTACCCTTACCCTTACCCTTACCCTTACCCTTACCCTTACCCTTACCCTTGCTTTTACCCTTAAGCTTACCCTTACCCTTACCTTTACCCTTACCCTTACCCTTACCCTTACCCTTGCTTTTACCCTTAAGCTTACCCTTACCCTTACCCTTACCCTTACCCTTACCCTTACCCTTACCCTTACCCTTGCTTTTACCCTTAGGCTTACCCTCACCTTTACCCTTACCCTCACCTTTACCCTTACCCTTACCCTTACCCTTACCCTTACCCTTACCCTTACCCTTGCTTTTACCCTTAAGCTTACCCTTACCCTTACCCTAACCCTTACCCTTAGCCTTACCCTTACCCTTGCTTTTACCCTTAAGCTTACCCTTACCCTTACCCTTACCCTTACCCTTGCTTTTACCCTTAGGCTTACCCTTACCCTTACCCTTACCCTTACCCTTAAGCTTACCCTTACCCTTACCCTTACCCTTACCCTTACCCTTACCCTTACCCTTACCCTTACCCTTGCTTTTACCCTTAAGCTTACCCTTACCCTTACCCTTACCCTTACCCTTACCCTTACCCTTACTTAGGGTAAGGGTAAGGGTAAGCTTAAGGGTAAAAGCAAGGGTAAGGGTAAGGGTAAGGGTAAGGGTAAGGGTAAGGGTAAGGGTAAGGGTAAGGGTAAGCTTAAGGGTAAGGGTGAGGGTAAGGGTAAGGGTAAGCTTAAGGGTAAAAGCAAGGGTAAGGGTAAGGGTAAGGGTAAGGGTAAGGGTAAGCTTAAGGGTAAGGGTAAGGGTAAGGGTAAGGGTAAGCTTAAGGGTAAAAGCAAGGGTAAGGTTAAGGGTAAGGGTAAGGGTAAGGGTAAGGGTAAGGGTAAGCTTAAGGGTAAGGGTAAGGGTAAGGGTAAGGGTAAGCTTAAGGGTAAAAGCAAGGGTAAGGGTAAGGGTAAGGGTAAGGGTAAGGGTAAGGGTAAGGGTAAGGGTAAGGGTAAGGGTAAGGGTAAGGGTAAGGGTAAGGGTAAGGGTAAGGGTAAGCTTAAGGGTAAGGGTAAGGGTAAGGGTAAGCTTAAGGGTAAAAGCAAGGGTAAGGGTAAGGGTAAGGGTAAGGGTAAACGTAAGCTTAAGGGTAAAAGCAAGGGTAAGGGTAAGGGTAAGGGTAAGGGTAAGGGTAAGGGTAAGGGTAAGGGTAAGGGTAAGGGTAAGGGTAAGCTTAAGGGTAAGGGTAAGGGTAAGGGTAAGCTTAAGGGTAAAAGCAAGGGTAAGGGTAAGGGTAAGGGTAAGGGTAAAGGTAAGGGTAAGCCTAAGGGTAAAAGCAAGGGTAAGGGTAAGGGTAAGGGTAAGGGTAAGGGTAAGGGTAAGGGTAAGGGTAAGGGTAAGGGTAAGGGTAAGGGTAAGGGTAAGGGTAAGGGTAAGCTTAAGGGTAAAAGCAAGGGTAAGGGTAAGGGTAAGGGTAAGGGTAAGGGTGAGGGTAAGGGTAAGGGTAAGGGTAAGCTTAAGGGTAAAAGCAAGGGTAAGGGTAAGGGTGAGGGTAAGAGTAAGGGTAAGGGTAAGGGTAAGGGTAAGGGTAAGGGTAAGCTTAAGGGTAAAAGCAAGGGTAAGGGTAAGGGTAAAGGTAAGGGTAAAGGTTAGGGTAAGGGTAAAGGTAAGGGTAAGCCTAAGGGTAAAAGCAAGGGTAAGGGTAAGGGTAAGGGTAAGGGTAAGGGTAAGGGTAAGGGTAAGGGTAAGGGTAAGGGTAAGGGTAAGGGTAAGGGTAAGGGTAAGGCTAAGCTTAAGGGTAAAAGCAAGGGTAAGGGTAAGGGAAAGGGTAAGGGTAAGGGTAAGCCTAAGGGTAAAAGCAAGGGTAAGGGTAAGGTTAAGGGTAAGGGTAAGGGTAAGCTTAAGGGTAAAAGCAAGGGTAAGGGTAAGGGTAAGGGTAAGGGTAAGGGTAAGCTTAAGGGTAAAAGCAAGGGTAAGGGTAAGGGTGAGGGTAAGGGTAAGGGTAAGGGTAAGGGTAAAGGTAAGGGTAAGCCTAAGAGTAAAAGCAAGGGTAAGGGTAAGGGTAAGGGTAAGGGTAAGGGTAAGGGTAAGGGTAAGGGTAAGGGTAAGGGTAAGGGTAAGGGTAAGCTTAAGGGTAAAAGCAAGGGTAAGGATAAGGGTAAGGGTAAGGGTAAGGGTAAGGGTAAGGGTAAGGGTAAGGGTAAGGGTAAGCTTAAGGGTAAAAGCAAGGGTAAGGGTAAGGGTAAGGGTAAGGGTAAGGGTAAGGGTAAGGGTAAGAGTAAGGGTAAGGTTAAGCTTAAGGGTAAAAGCAAGGGTAAGGGTTAGGGTAAGGGTAAGGGTAAGGGTAAGGGTAAGGGTAAGGGTAAGCTTAAGGGTAAAAGCAAGGGTAAGGGTAAGGGTAAGGGTAAGGGTAAGGGTAAAGGTAAGGGTAAGCCTAAGGGTAAAAGCAAGGGTAAGGGTAAGGGTAAGGGTAAGGGTAAGGGTAAGGGTAAGGGTAAGGGTGAGGGTAAGGGTAAGGGTAAGGGTAAGCTTAAGGGTATAAGCAAGGGTAAGGGTAAGGGTAAGGGTGAGGGTAAGGGTAAGGGTAAGGGTAAGGGTAAGGGTAAGCTTAAGGGTAAAAGCAAGGGTAAGGGTAAGGGTAAGGGTAAGGGTAAGGGTAAGGGTAAGCTTAAGGGTAAAAGCAAGGGTAAGGGTAAGGGTAAGGGTGAGGGTAAGGGTAAGGGTAAGGGTAAGGGTAAGGGTAAGGGTAAAGGTAAGGTTAAGCCTAAGGGTAAAAGCAAGGGTAAGGGTAAGGGTAAGGGTAAGGGTAAGCCTAAGGGTAAAAGCAAGGGTAAGGGTAAGGGTAAGGGTAAGGGTAAGCTTAAGGGTAAAAGCAAGGGTAAGGGTATGGGTAAGGGTAAGGGTAAGGCTAAGGGTAAGGGTAAGGGTGAGGGTAAGGGTAAGGGTAAGGGTAAGCTTAAGGGTATAAGCAAGGGTAAGGGTAAGGGTAAGGGTGAGGGTAAGGGTGAGGGTAAGGGTAAGGGTAAGCTTAAGGGTAAAAGCAAGGGTAAGGGTAAGGGTAAGGGTAAGGGTAAGGGTAAGGGTAAGGGTAAGGGTAAGCTTAAGGGTAAAAGCAAGGGTAAGGGTAAGGGTAAGGGTGAGGGTAAGGGTAAGGGTAAGGGTAAGGGTAAGGGTAAGGGTAAAGGTAAGGTTAAGCCTAAGGGTAAAAGCAAGGGTAAGGGTAAGGGTAAGGGTAAGGGTAAGCCTAAGGGTAAAAGCAAGGGTAAGGGTAAGGGTAAGGGTAAGGGTAAGGGTAAGCTTAAGGGTAAAAGCAAGGGTAAGGGTAAGGGTAAGGGTAAGGGTAAGGGTAAGGGTAAGGGTAAGGGTAAGCTTAAGGGTAAAAGCAAGGGTAAGGGTAAGGGTAAGGGTAAGGGTAAGGGTAAGGGTAAGGGTAAGGGTAAGGGTAAAGG
The DNA here is from genome assembly GCA_958510865.1 of Myrrha octodecimguttata. NCBI lineage: Eukaryota > Metazoa > Arthropoda > Insecta > Coleoptera > Coccinellidae > Myrrha > Myrrha octodecimguttata. The sequence goes on along the minus strand of CAUEHS010000258.1, from coordinate 487,926 downwards.
TAAGGGTAAGCCTAAGGGTCAAAGCAAGGGTAAGGGTAAGGGTAAGGGTAAGGGTAAGGGTAAGGGTAAGGGTAAGCTTAAGGGTAAAAGCAAGGGTAAGGGTAAGGGTAAGGGTTAGGGTAAGGGTAAGGGTAAGGGTAAGGGTAAGGGTAAGGGTAAGCTTAAGGGTAAGGGTAAGGGTAAGGGTAAGGGTAAGCCAAAGGGTAAAAGCAAGGGTAAGTGTAAGGGTAAGGGTAAGGGTAAGGGTAAGCTTACCCTTACCCTTACCCTTACCCTTACCCTTACCCTTACCCTTACCCTTATCCTTACCCTTGCTTTTACCCTTAAGCTTACCCTTACCCTTACCCTTACCCTTACCCTTACCCTTACCCTTACCCTTACCCTTACCCTTACCCTTACCCTTGCTTTTACTCTTAGGCTTACCCTTACCTTTACCCTTACCCTTACCCTTACCCTTACCCTCACCCTTACCCTTACCCTTGCTTTTACCCTTAAGCTTACCCTTACCCTTACCCTTACCCTTACCCTTACCCTTACCCTTGCTTTTACCCTTAAGCTTACCCTTACCCTTACCCTTAACCTTACCCTTACCCTTGCTTTTACCCTTTGGCTTACCCTTACCCTTACCCTTACCCTTACCCTTGCTTTTACCCTTAAGCTTACCCTTACCCTTACCCTTACTCTTACCCTTACCCTTACCCTTACCCTTACTCTTACCCTTACCCTTACCCTTACCCTTACCCTTGCTTTTACCCTTAGGCTTACCCTTACCTTTACCCTTACCCTAACCCTTACCCTTACCCTTACCCTTACCCTTACCCTTGCTTTTACCCTTAAGCTTACCCTTACCCTTACCCTTACCCTTACCCTTACCCTTACCCTTACCCTTACCCTTACCCTTACCCTTACCCTTACCCTTACCCTTGCTTTTACCCTTAAGCTCACCCTTACCCTTACCCTTACCCTTACCCTTACCCTTACCCTTACCCTTACCCTTACCCTTGCTTTTACCCTTAAGCTTACCCTTACCCTTACCCTTACCCTTACCCTTACCCTTACCCTTACCCTTACCCTTACCCTTACCCTTACCCTTACCCTTACCCTTACCCTTGCTTTTACCCTTAGGCTTACCCTTACCTTTACCCTTACCCTTACCCTTACCCTTACCCTTACCCTTACCCTTACCCTTGCTTTTACCCTTAAGCTTACCCTTACCCTTACCCTTACCCTTAAGCTTACCCTTACCCTTACCCTTACCCTTACCCTTACCCTTACCCTTACCCTTACCCTTACCCTTACCCTTACCCTTACCCTTACCCTTGCTTTTACCCTTAAGCTTACCCTTACCCTTACCCTTACCCTTACCCTTACCCTTGCTTTTACCCTTAAGCTTACCCTTACCCTTACCCTTACCCTTAAGCTTACCCTTACCCTTACCCTTACCCTTACCCTTACCCTTATCCTTACCCTTACCCTGACCCTTACCCTTACCCTTACCCTTGCTTTTACCCTTAAGCTTACCCTTACCCTTACCCTTACCCTTACCCTTACCCTTACCCTTAAGCTTACCCTTACCCTTACCCTTACCCTTACCCTTACCCTTAACCTTACCCTTGCTTTTACCCTTAAGCTTACCCTTACCCTTACCCTTACCCTTACCCTTACCCTTAAGCTTACCCTTACCCTTACCCTTACCCTTACCCTTACCCTTGCTTTTACCCTTAAGCTTACCCTTACCCTTACCCTTACCCTTAAGCTTACCCTTACCCTCACCCTTACCCTCACCCTTACCCTTACCCTTACCCTTACCCTTGCTTTTACCCTTAAGCTTACCCTTACCCTTACCCTAAGTAAGGGTAAGGGTAAGGGTAAGGGTAAGGGTAAGGGTAAGGGTAAGGGTAAGGGTAAGGGTAAGGGTAAGGGTAAGGTTAAGGGTAAGGGTAAGGGTAAGGGTAAGGGTAAGCTTAAGGTTAAAAGCAAGGGTAAGGGTAAGGGAAAGGGTAAGGGTAAGGGTAAGGGTAAGGGTAAGGGTAAGGGTAAGGGTAAGGGTAAGCTTAAGGGTAAGGGTAAGGGTAAGGGTAAGGGTAAGCCTAAGGGTAAAAGCAAGGGTAAGGGTAAGGGTAAGGGTAAGGGTAAGGGTAAGCTTAAGGGTAGAAGCAAGGGTAAGGGTAAAGCTAAGGGTAAGGGTAAGGGTAAGGGTAAGGGTAAGCTTAAGGGTAAAAGCAAGGGTAAGGGTAAGGGTAAGGGTAAGGGTAAGGGTAAGGGTAAAGGTGAGGGTAAGCCTAAGGGTAAAAGCAAGGGTAAGGGTAAGGGTAAGGGTAAGGGTAAGGGTAAGGGTAAGGGTAGGGGTAAGAGTAAGGGTAAGGGTAAGCTTAAGGGTAAAAGCAAGGGTAAGGGTAAGGGTAAGGGTAAGGGTAAGGGTAAGGGTAAGCTTAAGGGTAAAAGCAAGGGTAAGGGTAAGGGTAAGGGTAAGGGTAAGGGTAAGGGTAAGGGTAAGGGTAAGGGTAAGGGTAAGGGTAAGGGTAAGGGTAAGGATAAGGGTAAGGGTAAGGGTAAGGGTAAGGGTAAGGGTAAGGGTAAGGGTAAGGGTAAGGGTAAGGGTAAGGGTAAGGGTAAGGGTAAGGGTAAGGGTAAGGGTAAGCTTAAGGGTAAAAGCAAGGGTAAGGGTAAGGGTAAGGGTAAGGGTAAGGGTAAGGGTAATGGTAAGGGTAAAGGTAAGGGTAAGCCTAAGGGTAAAAGCAAGGGTAAGGGTAAGGGTAAGGGTAAGGGTAAGGGTAAGGGTAAGGGTAAGGGTAAGGGTAAGGGTAAGGGTAAGGGTAAGGGTAAGCTTAAGGGTAAAAGCAAGGGTAAGGGTAAGGGTAAGGGTAAGGGTAAGGGTAAGCTTAAGGGTAAGGGTAAGGGTAAGGGTAAGGGTAAGCTTAAGGGTAAAAGCAAGGGTAAGGGTAAGGGTAAGGGTAAGGGTAAGGGTAAGCTTAAGGGTAAAAGCAAGGGTAAGGGTAAGGGTAAGGGTAAGGGTAAGGGTAAGGGTAAGGGTAAGCTTAAGGGTAAGGGTAAGGGTAAGGGTAAGGGTAAGCTTAAGGGTAAAAGCAAGGGTAAGGGTAAGAGTAAGGGTAAGGGTAAGGGTAAGGGTAAGGGTAAGGGTAAGGGTGAGCTTAAGGGTAAAAGCAAGGGTAAGGGTAAGGGTAAGGGTAAGGGTAAGGGTAGGGGTAAGGGTAAGGGTAAAGGTAAGGGTAAGGGTAAGGGTAAGGGTAAGCTTAAGGGTAAAAGCAAGGGTAAGGGTAAGGGTGAGGGTAAGGGTAAGGGTAAGGGTAAGGGTAAGGGTAAGGGTAAGGGTAAGGGTAACGGTAAGGGTAAAGGTAAAGGTAAGGTTAAGCCTAAGGGTAAAAGCAAGGGTAAGGGTAAGGGTAAGGGTAAGAGTAAGGGTAAGGGTAAGGGTAAGGGTAAGCTTAAGGGTAAAAGCAAGGATAAGGGTAAGGGTAAGGGTAAGGGTAAGGGTAAGCCTAAGGGTAAAAGCAAGGGTAAGGGTAAGGGTAAGGGTAAGGGTAAGCTTAAGGGTAAAAGCAAGGGTAAGGGTAAGGGTAAGGGTAAGGGTGAGGGTAAGCTTAAGGGTAAAAGCAAGGGTGAGGGTAAGGGTAAGGGTAAGGGTAAGGGTAAGGGTAAGGGTAAGGGTAAGGGTAAGGGTAAGGGTAAGGGTAAGGGTAAGCTTAAGGGTAAAAGCAAGGGTAAGGGTAAGGGTAAGGGTAAGGTTAAGGGTAAGGGTAAGGGTAAGGGTAAGGGTAAGGGTAAGCTTAAGGGTAAAAGCAAGGGTAAGGGTAAGGGTAAGGGTAAGGGTAAGGGTAAAGGTAAGGGTAAGCCTAAGGGTAAAAGCAAGGGTAAGGGTAAGGGTAAGGGTAAGGGTAAGGGTAAGGGTAAGGGTAAGGGTAAGGGTAAGGGTAAGGGTAAGGGTAAGGGTAAGGGTAAGGGTAAGGGTAAGGGTAAGGGTAAGGGTAAGGGTAAGGGTAAGGGTAAGGGTAAGCTTAAGGGTAAAAGCAAGGGTAAGGGTAAGGGTAAGGGTAAGGGTAAGCCTAAGGGTAAAAGCAAGGGTAAGGGTAAGGGTAAGAGTAAGGGTAAGGGTAAGGGTAAGCTTAAGGGTAAAAGCAAGGGTAAGGGTAAGGGTAAGGGTAAGGGTAAGGGTAAGGGTAAGCTTAAGGGTAAAAGCAAGGGTAAGGGTAAGGGTAAGGGTAAGGGTAAGGGTAAGGGTAAGGGTAAGGGTAAGGGTAAAGGTAAGGGTAAGCCTAAGGGTAAAAGCAAGGGTAAGGGTAAGGGTAAGGGTAAGGGTAAGGGTAAGGGTAAGGGTAAGGGTAAGGGTAAGCTTAAGGGTAAAAGCAAGGGTAAGGGTAAGGGTAAGGGTAAGGGTAAGGGTAAGGGTAAGGGTAAGGGTAAGGGTAAGGGTAAGCTTAAGGGTAAGGGTAAGGGTAAGGGTAAGGGTAAGCTTAAGGGTAAAAGCAAGGGTAAGGGTAAGGGTAAGGGTAAGGGTAAGCTTAAGGGTAAAAGCAAGGGTAAGGGTAAGGGTAAGGGTAAGGGTAAGGGTAAGGGTAAGGGTAAGGGTAAGCTTAAGGGTAAGGGTAAGGGTAAGGGTAAGGGTAAGCTTAAGGGTAAAAGCAAGGGTAAGGGTAAGGGTAAGGGTAAGGGTAAGGGTAAGCTTAAGGGTAAGGGTAAGGGTAAGGGTAAGCTTAAGGGTAAAAGCAAGGGTAAGGTTAAGGGTAAGGGTAAGGGTAAGGGTAAGGGTAAGGGTAAGGGTAAGCTTAAGGGTAAGGGTAAGGGTAAGGGTAAGGGTAAGCTTAAGGGTAAAAGCAAGGGTAAGGGTAAGGGTAAGGGTAAGGGTAAGGGTAAGGGTAAGGGTAAGGGTAAGGGTAAGGGTAAGGGTAAGGGTAAGGGTAAGGGTAAGGGTAAGCTTAAGGGTAAGCTTAAGGGTAAAAGCAAGGGTAAGGGTAAGGGTAAGGGTAAGGGTAAGGGTAAGCTTAAGGGTAAAAGCAAGGGTAAGGGTAAGGGTAAGGGTAAGGGTAAGGGTAAGGGTAAGGGTAAGGGTAAGGGTAAGGGTAAGGGTAAGGGTAAGCTTAAGGGTAAGGGTAAGGGTAAGGGTAAGCTTAAGGGTAAAAGCAAGGGTAAGGGTAAGGGTAAGGGTAAGGGTAAGGGTAAGGGTAAAGGTAAGGGTAAGCCTAAGGGTAAAAGCAAGGGTAAGGGTAAGGGTAAGGGTAAGGGTAAGGGTAAGGGTAAGGGTAAGGGTAAGGGTAAGGGTAAGGGTAAGGGTAAGCTTAAGGGTAAAAGCAAGGGTAAGGGTAAGGGTAAGGGTAAGGGTAAGGGTAAAGGTAAGGGTAAGGGTAAGCTTAAGGGTAAAAGCAAGGGTAAGGGTAAGGGTAAGGGTAAGGGTAAGGGTAAGGGTAAGGGTAAGGGTAAGGGTAAGGGTAAGGGTAAGGGTAATGGTAAGGGTAAGCTTAAGGGTAAAAGCAAGGGTAAGGGTAAGGGTAAGGGTAAGGGTAAGGGTTAGGGTAAGGGTAAAGGTAAGGGTAAGCCTAAGGGTAAAAGCAAGGGTAAGGGTAAGGGTAAGGGTAAGGGTAAGGGTAAGGGTAAGGGTAAGGGTAAGGGTAAGGGTAAGGGTAAGGGTAAGGGTAAGGGTAAGAGTAAGGGTAAGGGTAAGGGTAAGCTTAAGGGTAAAAGCAAGGGTAAGGGTAAGGGTAAGGGTAAGGGTAAGCCTAAGGGTAAAAGCAAGGGTAAGGGTAAGGTTAAGGGTAAGGGTAAGGGTAAGCTTAAGGGTAAAAGCAAGGGTAAGGGTAAGGGTAAGGGTAAAAGTAAGGGTAAGGGTAAGCTTAAGGGTAAAAGCAAGGGTAAGGGTAAGGGTGGGGGTAAGGGTAAGGGTAAGGGTAAGGGTAAAGGTAAGGGAAAGCCTAAGAGTAAAAGCAAGGGTAAGGGTAAGGGTAAGGGTAAGGGTAAGGGTAAGGGTAAGGGTAAGGGTAAGGGTAAGCTTAAGGGTAAAAGCAAGGGTAAGGATAAGGGTAAGGGTAAGGGTAAGGGTAAGGGTAAGGGTAAGGGTAAGGGTAAGGGTAAGGGTAAGCTTAAGGGTAAAAGCAAGGGTAAGGGTAAGGGTAAGGGTAAGGGTAAGGGTAAAGGTAAGGGTAAGCCTAAGGGTAAAAGCAAGGGTAAGGGTAAGGGTAAGGGTAAGGGTAAGGGTAAGGGTAAGGGTAAGGGTAAGGGTAAGGGTAAGCTTAAGGGTAAAAGCAAGGGTAAGGGTAAGGGTAAGGGTAAGGGTAAGGGTAAGGGTAAGGGTAAGGGTAAGGGTAAGCTTAAGGGTAAAAGCAAGGGTAAGGGTAAGGGTAAGGGTAAGGGTAAGGGTAAGGGTAAGGGTAAGGGTAAGGGTAAGGGTAAGGGTAAGGGTAATGGTAAGGGTAAGCTTAAGGGTAAAAGCAAGGGTAAGGGTAAGGGTAAGGGTAAGGGTAAGGGTTAGGGTAAGGGTAAAGGTAAGGGTAAGCCTAAGGGTAAAAGCAAGGGTAAGGGTAAGGGTAAGGGTAAGGGTAAGGGTAAGGGTAAGGGTAAGGGTAAGGGTAAGGGTAAGGGTAAGGGTAAGAGTAAGGGTAAGGGTAAGGGTAAGCTTAAGGGTAAAAGCAAGGGTAAGGGTAAGGGTAAGGGTAAGGGTAAGCCTAAGGGTAAAAGCAAGGGTAAGGGTAAGGTTAAGGGTAAGGGTAAGGGTAAGCTTAAGGGTAAAAGCAAGGGTAAGGGTAAGGGTAAGGGTAAGGGTAAGGGTAAGCTTAAGGGTATAAGCAAGGGTAAGGGTAAGGGTGAGGGTATGGGTAAGGGTAAGGGTAAGGGTAAAGGTAAGGGTAAGCCTAAGAGTAAAAGCAAGGGTAAGGGTAAGGGTAAGGGTAAGGGTAAGGGTAAGGGTAAGGGTAAGGGTAAGCTTAAGGGTAAAAGCAAGGGTAAGGATAAGGGTAAGGGTAAGGGTAAGGGTAAGGGTAAGGGTAAGGGTAAGGGTAAGGGTAAGCTTAAGGGTAAAAGCAAGGGTAAGGGTAAGGGTAAGGGTAAGGGTAAGGGTAAGGGTAAGGGTAAGGGTAAGGGTAAGGGTAAGGGTAAGGGTAAGCTTAAGGGTAAAAGCAAGGGTAAGGGTTAGGGTAAGGGTAAGGGTAAGGGTAAGGGTAAGTGTAAGCTTAAGGGTAAAAGCAAGGGTAAGGGTAAGGGTAAGGGTAAGGGTAAGGGTAAGGGTAAGGGTAAAGGTAAGGGTAAGCCTAAGGGTAAAAGCAAGGGTAAGGGTAAGGGTAAGGGTAAGGGTAAGGGTAAGGGTAAGGGTAAGGGTAAGGGTAAGGGTAAGGGTAAGGGTAAGGGTAAGGGTAAGGGTAAGGGTAAGGGTAAGGGTAAGGGTAAGGGTAAGGGTAAGGGTAAGGGTAAGGGTAAGCTTAAGTGTATAAGCAAGGGTAAGGGTAAGGGTAAGGGTGAGGGTAAGGGTAAGGGTAAGGGTAAGGGTAAGCTTAAGGGTAAAGGCAAGGGTAAGGGTAAGGGTAAGGGTAAGGGTAAGGGTAAGGGTAAGGGTAAGGGTAAGGGTAAGCTTAAGAGTAAAAGCAAGGGTAAGGGTAAGGGTAAGGGTAAGGGTAAGGGTAAGGGTAAGGGTAAGGGTAAGGGTAAGGGTAAGGGTAAGGGTAAGGGTAAGGGTAAGGGTAAGGGTAAAGGTAAGGTTAAGCCTAAGGGTAAAAGCAAGGGTAAGGGTAAGGGTAAGGGTAAGGGTAAGGGTAAGGGTAAGGGTAAGGGTAAGGGTAAGCTTAAGGGTAAAAGCAAGGGTAAGGGTAAGTGTAAGGGTAAGGGTAAGCCTAAGGGTAAAAGCAAGGGTAAGGGTAAGGGTAAGGGTAAGGTAAGGGTGCCCTTACCCTTACCATTACCCTCACCCTTACCCTTGCTTTTACCCTTGAGCTTACCCCTACCGTTACCCTTACCCTTACCCTTACCCTTACCCTTACCCTTACCCTTACCCTTACCCTTACCCTTGCTTTTACCCTTAGGCTTACCCTTACCTTTACCCTCACCCTTACCCTTACCCTTACCCTTACCCTTACCCTTACCCTTACCCTTACCCTTGCTTTTACCCTTAAGCTTACCCTTACCCTTACCCTTACCCTTACCCTTACCCTTTCCCTTACCTTTACCCTTACCCTTTCCCTTGCTTTTACCCTTAAGCTTACCCTTACCCTTACCCTTACCCTTACCCTTACCCTTACCCTTACCCTTACCCTTGCTTTTACCCTAAAGCTTACCCTTACCCTTACCCTTACCCTTACCCTTACCCTTAACCTTACCCTTACCCTTGCTTTTACCCTAAAGCTTACCCTTACCCTTACCCTTACCCTTACCCTTACCCTTACCCTTACCCTTACCCTTACCCTTACCCTTACCCTTACCCTTACCCTTACCCTTACCCTTACCCTTACCCTTACCCTTACCCTTACCCTTACCCTTACCCTTGCTTTTACCCTTAAGCTTACCCTTACCCTTACCCTTACCCTTACCCTTACCCTTACCCTTACCCTTACCCTTACCCTTGCTTTTACCCTTAAGCTTACCCTTACCCTTACCCTTACCCTTACCCTTACCCTTACCCTTACCCTTACCCTTACCCTTACCCTTACCCTTACCCTTACCCTTACCCTTACCCTTACCCTTACCCTTACCCTTACCCTTACCCTTACCCTTACCCTTGCTTTTACCCTTAGGCTTACCCTTACCTTTACCCTTACCCTTACCCTTACCCTTACCCTTACCCTTACCCTTACCCTTGCTTTTACCCTTAAGCTTACCCTTACCCTTACCCTTACCCTTACCCTTACCCTTACCCTTGCTTTTACCCCTAAGCTTACCCTTACCCTTACCCTTACCCTTACCCTTACCCTTGCTTTTACCCTTAGGCTTACCCTTACCCTTACCCTTACCCTTACCCTTGCTTTTACCCTTAAGCTTACCCTTACCCTTACCCTTACCCTTACCCTTACCCTTACCCTTACCCTTACCCTTACCCTTACCCTTACCCTTACCCTTACCCTTACCCTTACCCTTACCCTTATCCTTACCCTTACCCTTGCTTTTACCCTTAGGCTTACCCTTACCTTTACCCTTACCCTTACCCTTTTCCTTACCCTTACCCTTACCCTTACCCTTACCCTTACCCTTACCCTTGCTTTTACCCTTAAGCTTACCCTTACCCTTACCCTTACCCTTACCCTTACCCTTACCCTTACCCTCACCCTTACCCTCACCCTTGCTTTTAACCTTAAGCTTACCCTTACCCTTACCCTTACCCTTACCCTTACCCTTGCTTAGGGTAAAAGCAAGGGTAAGGGTAAGGGTAAGGTTAAGGGTAAGGGTAAGGGTAAGGGTAAGGGTAAGGGTAAGCTTAAGGGTAAAAGCAAGGGTAAGGGTAAGGGTAAGTGTAAGGGTAAGGGTAAGGGTAAGGGTAAGGGTAAGGGTAAGGGTAAGTGTAAGGGTAAGGGTAAGGGTAAGCTTAAGGGTAAAAGCAAGGGTAAGGGTAAGGGTAAGGGTAAGGGTAAGGGTAAGGGTAAGGGTAAGGGTAAGGGTAAGCTTAAGGGTAAAAGCAAGGGTAAGGGTTAGGGTAAGGGTAAGGGTAAGGGTAAGGGTAAGCTTGAGGGTAAAAGCAAGGGTAAGGGTAAGGGTAAGGGTAAAGGTAAGGGTAAGCCTAAGGGTAAAAGCAAGGGTAAGGGTAAGGGTAAGGGTAAGGGTAAGGGTAAGGGTAAGGGTAAGGGTAAGGGTAAGGGTAAGGGTAAGGGTAAGGGTAAGCTTAAGGGTATAAGCAAGGATAAGGGTAAGGGTAAGGGTGAGGGTAAGGGTAAGGGTAAGGGTAAGCTTAAGGGTAAAAGCAAGGGTAAGGGTAAGGGTAAGGGTAAGGGTAAGGGTAAGGGTAAGGGTAAGGGTAAGCTTAAGGGTAAAAGCAAGGGTAAGGGTAAGGGTAAGGGTAAGGGTAAGGGTAAGGGTAAGGGTAAGGGTAAAGGTTAGGGTAAGCCTAAGGGTAAAAGCAAGGGTAAGGGTAAAGGTAAGGGTAAGGGTAAGGGTAAGGGTAAGGGTAAGGGTAAGGGTAAGGGTAAGGGTAAGGGTAAGTGTAAGGGTAAGGGTAAGGGTAAGGGTAAGCTTAAGGGTAAAAGCAAGGGTAAGGGTAAGGGTAAGGGTAAGGGTAAGCCTAAGGGTAAAACAAGGGTAAGGGTAAGGGTAAGGGTAAGGGTAAGGGTAAGCTTAAGGGTAAAAGCAAGGGTAAGGGTAAGGGTAAGGGTGAGGGTAAGGGTAAGCTTAAGGGTTAAAGCAAGGGTAAGGGTAAGGGTAAGGGTAAGGGTAAGGGTAAGGGTAAAGGTAAGGGTAAGCCTAAGGGTAAAAGCAAGGGTAAGGGTAAGGGTAAGGGTAAGGGTAAGGGTAAGGGTAAGGGTAAGGGTAAGGGTAAGGGTAAGGGTAAGGGTAAGGGTAAGGGTAAGGGTAAGGGTAAGGGTAAGGGTAAGGGTAAGGGTAAGGGTAAGCTTAAGGGTAAAAGCAAGGGTAATGGTAAGGGTAAGGGTAAGGGTAAGGGTAAGGGTAAGGGTAAGGGTAAGGGTAAGGGTAAGCTTAAGGGTAAAAGCAAGGGTAAGGGTAAGGGTAAGGGTGAGGGTAAGGGTAAGGGTAAGGGTAAGCTTAAGGGTAAAAGCAAGGGTAAGGGTAAGGGTAAGGGTAAGGGTAAGGGTAAGGGTAAGGGTAAGGGTAAGGGTAAGCTTAAGGGTAAAAGCAAGGGTAAGGGTAAGGGTAAGGGTAAGGGTAAGGGTAATTGTAAGGGTAAGGGTAAAGGTAAGGGTAAGCCTAAGGGTAAATGCAAGGGTAAGGGTAAGGGTTAGGTTAAGGGTAAGGGTAAGGGTTAGGGTAAGGGTAAGGGTAAGGGTAAGGGTAAGTGTAAGGGTAAGGGTAAGGGTAAGCTTAAGGGTAAAAGCAAGGGTAAGGGTAAGGCTAAGGGTAAGGGTAAGGGTAAGGGTAAGGGTAAGGGTAAGGGTAAGGGTAAGGGTAAGCTTAAGGGTAAGGGTAAGGGTAAGGGTAAGGGTAAAGGTAAGGGTAAGCCTAAGGGTAAAAGCAAGGGTAAGGGTAAGGGTTAGGGTAAGGGTAAGGGTAAGGGTAAGGGTAAGGGTAAGGGTAAGGGTAAGTGTAAGGGTAAGGGTAAGGGTAAGCTTAAGGGTAAAAGCAAGGGTAAGTGTAAGGGTAAGGGTAAGGGTAAGCTTAAGGGTAAAAGCAAGGGTAAGGGTAAGGGTAAGGGTAAGGGTAAGGGTAAGGGTAAGGGAAAGGGTAAGCCTAAGGGTAAAAGCAAGGGTAAGGGTAAGGGTAAGGGTAAGGGTAAGGGTAAGGGTAAGGGTAAGGGTAAGCTTAAGGGTAAAAGCAAGGGTAAGAGTAAGGGTAAGGGTAAGGGTAAGGGTAAGGGTAAGCTTAAGGGTAAAAGCAAGGGTAAGGGTAAGGGTAAGGGTAAGGGTAAGGGTAAGGGTAAGGGTAAGGGTAAAGGTAAGGGTAAGCCTAAGGGTAAAAGCAAGGGTAAGGGTAAGGGTAAGGGTAAGGGTAAGGGTAAGGGTAAGGGAGAGGGTAAGGGTAAGGGTAAGCTTAAGGGTAAAAGCAAGGGTAAGGGTAAGGGTAAGGGTAAGGGTAAGGGTAAGGGTAAGGGTAAGGGTAAGGGTAAGGGTAAGGGTAAGGGTAAGGGTAAGGGTAAGGGTAAGGGTAAGGGTAAGGGTAAGGGTAAGGGTAAGGGTAAGGGTAAGCTTAAGGGTAAAAGCAAGGGTGAGGGTAAGGGTAAGGGTAAGGGTAAGGGTAAGGGTAAGGGTAAGGGTAAGGGTAAGGGTAAGCTTAAGGGTAAGGGTAAGGGTAAGGGTAAGGGTAAGCTTAAGGGTAAAAGCAAGGGTAAGGGTAAGGGTAAGGGTAAGGGTAAGGGTAAGGGTAAGGGTAAGGGTAAGGGTAAGGGTAAGGGTAAGGGTAAGGGTAAGGGTAAGGGTAAGGGTAAGGGTAAGCTTAAGGGTAAAAGCAAGGGTAAGGGTAAGGGTAAGGGTAGGGGTAAGGGTAAGGGTAAGGGTAAGGGTAAGGGTAAGGGTAAGGGTAAGCTTAAGGGTAAAAGCAAGGGTAAGGGTAAGGGTAAGGGTAAGGGTAAGGGTAAGGGTAAGGGTAAGGGTAAGGGTAAAGGTAAGGGTAAGCCTAAGGGTAAAAGCAAGGGTAAGGGTAAGGGTAAGGGTAAGGGTAAGAGTAAGGGTAAGGGTAAGGGTAAGGGTAAGCTTAAGGGTAAAAGCAAGGGTAAGGGTAAGGGTAAGGGTAAGGGTAAGGGTAAGCCTAAGGGTAAAAGCAAGGGTAAGGGTAAGGGTAAGGGTAAGGGTAAGGGTAAGCTTAAGGGTAAAAGCAAGGGTAAGGGTAAGGGTAAGGGTAAGGGTAAGGGTAAGGGTAAGCTTAAGGGTAAAAGCAAGGGTGAGGGTAAGGGTAAGGGTAAGGGTAAGGGTAAGGGTAAGGGTAAGGGTAAGGGTAAGCTTAAGGGTAAAAGCAAGGGTAAGGGTAAGGGTAAGGGTAAGGGTAAGGGTAAGGGTAAGGGTAAGGGTAAGGGTAAGGGTAAGGGTAAGGGTAAAGGTAAGGGTAAGGGTAAGGGTAAGGGTAAGGGTAAGGGTAAGGGTAAGGGTAAGGGTAAGGGTAAGGGTAAGGGTAAGGGTAAGGGTAAGGGTAAGGGTAAGGGTAAGCTTAAGGGTAAAAGCAAGGGTAAGGGTAAGGGTAAGGGTATGGGTAAGCCTAAGGATAAAAGCAAGGGTAAGGGTAAGGGTAAGGGTAAGGGTAAGGGTAAGCTTAAAGGTAAAAGCAAGGGTAAGGGTAAGGGTAAGGGAAAGGGTAAGGGTAAGGGTAAGCTTAAGGGTAAAAGCAAGGGTAAGGGTAAGGGTAAGGGTAAGGGTAAGGGTAAGGGTAAGGGTAAGGGTAAAGGTAAGGGTAAGCCTCAGGGTAAAAGCAAGGGTAAGGGTAAGGGTAAGGGTAAGGGTAAGGGTAAGGGTAAGGGTAAGGGTAAGGGTAAGGGTAAGGGTAAGGGTAAGGGTAAGGGTAACTTAAGCTTTTACCCTTAAGCTTACCCTAAGGGTAAGGGTAAGGGTAAGGGTAAGCTTAAGGGTGAAAGCAAGGGTAAGGGTAAGGGTAAGGGTAAGCCTAAGGGTAAAAGCAAGGGTAAGGGTAAGGGTAAGGGTAAGGGTAAGGGTAAGCTTAAGGGTAAAAGCAAGGGTAAGGGTAAGGGTAAGGGTAAGGGTAAGGGTAAGGGTAAGGGTAAGCTTAAGGGTAAAAGCAAGGGTGAGGGTAAGGGTAAGGGTAAGGGTAAGGGTAAGGGTAAGGGTAAGGGTAAGGGTAAGCTTAAGGGTAAAAGCAAGGGTAAGGGTATGGGTAAGGGTAAGGGTAAGGGTAAGGGTAAGGGTAAGGGTAAAGGTAAGGGTAAGGGTAAGGGTAAGGGTAAGGGTAAGGGTAAGGGTAAGGGTAAGGGTAAGGGTAAGGGTAAGGGTAAGGGTAAGGGTTAGGGTAAGGGTAAGCTTAAGGGTAAAAGCAAGGGTAAGGGTAAGGGTAAGGGTAAGGGTAAGCCTAAGGGTAAAAGCAAGGGTAAGGGTAAGGGTAAGGGTGAGGGTAAGGGTAAGCTTAAAGGTAAAAGCAAGGGTAAGGGTAAGGGTAAGGGAAAGGGTAAGGGTAAGGGTAAGCTTAAGGGTAAAAGCAAGGGTAAGGGTAAGGGTAATGGTAAGGGTAAGGGTAAGGGTAAGGGTAAGGGTAAAGGTAAGGGTAAGCCTAAGGGTAAAAGCAAGGGTAAGGGTAAGGGTAAGGGTAAGGGTAAGGGTAAGGGTAAGGGTAAGGGTAAGGGTAAGGGTAAGGGTAAGGGTAAGGGTAAGGGAAAGCTTAAGGGTAAAAGCAAGGGTAAGGGTAAGGGTAAGGGTAAGGGTAAGGGTAAGGGTAAGGGTAAGGGTAAGGGTAAGGGTAAGGGTAAGCTTAAGGGTAAGGGTAAGGGTAAGGGTAAGGGTAAGCTCAAGGGTAAAAGCAAGGGTAAGGGTAAGGGTAAGGGTAAGGGTAAGCTTAAGGGTAAAAGCAAGGGTAAGGGTAAGGGTACCCTTAAGCTTACCCTTACCCTTACCCTTACCCTTACCCTTAAGCTTACCCTTACCCTTACCCTTACCCTTACCCTTACCCCTACCCTTACCCTTGCTTTTACCCTTAAGCTTACCCTTACCCTTTCCCTTACCCTTACCCTTACCCTTACCCTTACCCTTACCCTTACCCTTACCCTTACCCTTACCCTTGCTTTTACCCTTAGGCTTACCCTTACCTTTACCCTTACCCTTACCCTTACCCTTACCCTTACCCTTACCCTTACCCTTACCCTTACCCTTACCCTTACCCTTACCCTTGCTTTTACCCTTAAGCTTACCCTTACCCTTACCCTCACCCTTACCCTTACCCTTACCCTTACCCTTACCCTTACCCTTACCCTTACCCTTACCCTTACCCTTACCCTTACCCTTACCCTTGCTTTTACCCTTAAGCTCACCCTTACCCTTACCCTTACCCTTACCCTTACCCTTACCCTTACTCTTACCCTTACCCTTGCTTTTACCCTTAAGCTTACCCTTACCCTTACCCTTACCCTTACCCTTAAGCTTACCCTTACCCTTACCCTTACCCTTACCCTTACCCTTACCCTTACCCTTACCCTTGCTTTTACCCCTAAGCTTACCCTTACCCTTACCCTTACCCTTACCCTTACCCTTGCTTTTACCCTTAAGCTTACCCTTACCCTTACCCTTACCCTTACCCTTAAGCTTACCCTTACCCTTACCCTTACCCTTACCCTTACCCCTACCCTTACCCTTGCTTTTACCCTTAAGCTTACCCTTACCCTTTCCCTTACCCTTACCCTTACCCTTACCCTTGCTTTTACCCTTAGGCTTACCCTCACCTTTACCCTTACCCTTACCCTTACCCTTACCCTTACCCTTACCCTTACCCTTACCCTTACCCTTACCCTTACCCTTGCTTTTACCCTTAGGCTTACCCTTACCTTTACCCTTACCATTACCCTTACCCTTACCCTTACCCTTACCCTTACCCTTGCTTTTACCCTTGAGCTTACCCTTACCCTTACCCTTACCGTTACCCTTACCCTTACCCTTACCCTTACCCTTACCCTTACCCTTACCCTTACCCTTACCCTTACCCTTACCCTTACCCTTACCCTTACCCTTACCCTTACCCTTACCCTTACCCTTACCCTTACCCTTACCCTTACCCTTACCCTTACCCTTACCCTTACCCTTACCCTTACCCTTGCTTTTACCCTTAAGCTTACCCTTACCCTTACCCTTACCCTTACCCTTACCCTTACCCTTGCTTTTACCCTTAAGCTTACCCTTACCCTTACTCTTACCCCTACCCTTACCCTTACCCTTACCCTTACCCTTACCCTTACCCTTGCTTTTACCCTTAGGCTTACCCTCACCTTTACCCTTACCCTTACCCTTACCCTTACCCTTACCCTTACCCTTACCCTTGCTTTTACCCTTAAGCTTACCCTTACCCTTACCCTTACCCTTACCCTTAGCCTTACCCTTACCCTTGCTTTTACCCTTAAGCTTACCCTTACCCTTACCCTTACCCTTACCCTTACCCTTACCCTTGCTTTTACCCTTAGGCTTACCCTCACCTTTACCCTTACCCTTACCCTTACCCTTACCCTTACCCTTACCCTTACCCTTACCCTTACCCTTGCTTTTACCCTTAAGCTTACCCTTACCCTTACCCTTACCCTTACCCTTACCCTTACCCTTACCCTTACCCTTACCCTTACCCTTACACTTACCCTTACCCTTACTTAGGGTAAGGGTAAGGGTAAGCTTAAGGGTAAAAGCAAGGGTAAGGGTAAGGGTAAGGGTAAGGGTAAGGGTAAGGGTAAGGGTAAGGGTAAGCTTAAGGGTAAGGGTAAGGGTAAGGGTAAGGGTAAGCTTAAGGGTAAAAGCAAGGGTAAGGGTAAGGGTAAGGGTAAGGGTAAGGGTAAGCTTAAGGGTAAGGGTAAGGGTAAGGGTAAGGGTAAGCTTAAGGGTAAAAGCAAGGGTAAGGTTAAGGGTAAGGGTAAGGGTAAGGGTAAGGGTAAGGGTAAGCTTAAGGGTAAGGGTAAGGGTAAGGGTAAGGGTAAGCTTAAGGGTAAAAGCAAGGGTATGGGTAAGGGTAAGGGTAAGGGAAAGGGTAAGGGTAAGGGTAAGGGTAAGGGTAAGGATAAGGGTAAGGGTAAGGGTAAGCTTAAGGGTAAGGGTAAGGGTAAGGGTAAGCTTAAGGGTAAAAGCAAGGGTAAGGGTAAGGGTAAGAGTAAGGGTAAGGGTAAGCTTAAGGGTAAAAGCAAGGGTAAGGGTAAGGGTAAGGGTAAGGGTAAGGGTAAGGGTAAGGGTAAGGGTAAGGGTAAGGGTAAGGGTAAGGGTAAGGGTAAGCTTAAGGGTAAGGGTAAGGGTAAGGGTAAGCTTAAGGGTAAAAGCAAGGGTAAGGGTAAGGGTAAGGGTAAGGGTAAGGGTAAAGGTAAGGGTAAGCCTAAGGGTAAAAGCAAGGGTAAGGGTAAGGGTAAGGGTAAGGGTAAGGGTAAGGGTAAGGGTAAGGGTAAGGGTAAGGGTAAGGGTAAGAGTAAGGGTAAGGGTAAGCTTAAGGGTAAAAGCAAGGGTAAGGGTAAGGGTAAGGGTAAGGGTAAGGGTAAGGGTAAGGGTAAGGGTAAGGGTAAGGGTAAGGGTAAGGGTAAGGGTAAGCTTAAGGGTAAAAGCAAGGGTAAGGGTAAGGGTAAGGGTAAGGGTAAGGGTAAGGGTAAGGGTAAGGGTAAGGGTAAGGGTAAGGGTAAGGGTAAGGGTAAGCTTAAGGGTAAAAGCAAGGGTAAGGGTAAGGGTAAGGGTAAGGGTAAGGGTTAGGGTAAGGGTAAAGGTAAGGGTAAGCCTAAGGGTAAAAGCAAGGGTAAGGGTAAGGGTAAGGGTAAGGGTAAGGGTAAGGGTAAGGGTAAGGGTAAGGGTAAGGGTAAGGGTAAGGGTAAGGGTAAGAGTAAGGGTAAGGGTAAGGGTAAGCTTAAGGGTAAAAGCAAGGGTAAGGGTAAGGGTAAAGGTAAGGGTAAGCCTAAGGGTAAAAGCAAGGGTAAGGGTAAGGTTAAGGGTAAGGGTAAGGGTAAGCTTAAGGGTAAAAGCAAGGGTAAGGGTAAGGGTAAGGGTAAGGGTAAGGGTAAGCTTAAGGGTAAAAGCAAGGGTAAGGGTAAGGGTGAGGGTAAGGGTAAGGGTAAGGGTAAGGATAAAGGTAAGGGTAAGCCTAAGAGTAAAAGCAAGGGTAAGGTTAAGGGTAAGGGTAAGGGTAAGGGTAAGGGTGAGCTTAAGGGTAAAAGCAAGGGTAAGGATAAGGGTAAGGGTAAGGGTAAGGGTAAGGGTAAGGGTAAGGGTAAGGGTAAGCTTAAGGGTAAAAGCAAGGGTAAGGGTAAGGGTAAGGTTTACCCTTACCCTTACCCTTACCCTTACCCTTACCCTTACCCTTACCCTTACTCTTACCCTTGCTTTTACCCTTAAGCTTACCCTTACCCTTACCCTTACCCTTACCCTTACCCTTGCTTTTACCCTTAGGCTTACCCTTACCCTTACCCTTACCCTTACCCTTGCTTTTACCCTTAAGCTCACCCTTACACTTACCCTTACCCTTACCCTTACCCTTACCCTTACCCTTACCCTTACCCTTACCCTTACCCTTGCTTTTACCCTTAGGCTTACCCTTACCTTTACCCTTACCCTTACCCTTACCCTTACCCTTACCCTTACCCTTACCCTTACCCTTACCCTTACTCTTGCTTTTACCCTTAGGCTTACCCTTACCTTTACCCTTACCCTTACCCTTACCCTTACCCTTACCCTTACCCTTACCCTTACCCTTACCCTTACCCTTACTCTTACCCTTACCCTTACCCTTACCCTTGCTTTTAACCTTAGGCTTACCCTTACCTTTACCCTTACCCTTACCCTTACCCTTACCCTTACCCTTACCCTTACCCTTACCCTTACCCTTACCCTTAACCTTACCCTTACCCTTGCTTTTACCCTTAAGCTTACCCTTACCCTTACCCTTACCCTTACCCTTACCCTTACCCTAACCCTTACCCTTGCTTTTACCCTTTAGCTTACCCTTACCCTTACCCTTACCCTTACCCTTACCCTTACCCTTACCCTTACCCCTACCCTTACCCTTACCCTTACCCTTACCCTTACCCTTACCCTTGCTTTTACCCTTAAGCTTTCCCTTACCCTTACCCTTACCCTTACCCTTACCCTTACCCTTACCCTTACCCTTACCCTTACCCTTACCCTTACCCTTACCCTTGCTTTTACCCTTAAGCTTACCCTTACCCTTACCCTTACCCTTACCCTTACCCTTGCTTTTACCCTTAGGCTTACCCTTACCTTTACCCTTACCCTTACCCTTACCCTTACCCTTACCCTTACCCTTACCCTTACCCTTACCCTTGCTTTTACCCTTAAGCTTACCCTTACCCTTACCCTTACCCTTACCCTTACCCTTACCCTTACCCTTACCCTTGCTTTTACCCTTAAGCTTACCCTTACCCTTACCCTTACCCTTACCCTTACCCTTGCTTTTACCCTTAGGCTTACCCTTACCCTTACCCTTACCCTTACCCTTGCTTTTACCCTTAAGCTTACCCTTACCCTTACCCTTACTCTTACCCTTACCCTTACCCTTACCCTTACCCTTACCCTTACCCTTACCCTTACCCTTACCCTTACCCTTACCCTTACCCTTACCCTTACCCTTACCCTTGCTTTTACCCTTAGGCTTACCCTTACCTTTACCCTTACCCTAACCCTTACCCTTACCCTTACCCTTACCCTTACCCTTGCTTTTACCCTTAAGCTTACCCTTACCCTTACCCTTACCCTTACCCTTGCTTTTACACTTAAGCTTACCCTTACCCTTACCCTTACCCTTACCCTTACTCTTACCCTTACCCTTACCCTTACCCTTACCCTTACCCTTACCCTTACCCTTACCCTTACCCTTACCCTTACCCTTGCTTTTACCCTTAAGCTTACCCTTACCTTTAC
The DNA here is from genome assembly GCA_958510865.1 of Myrrha octodecimguttata. Classification (NCBI taxonomy): domain Eukaryota; kingdom Metazoa; phylum Arthropoda; class Insecta; order Coleoptera; family Coccinellidae; genus Myrrha; species Myrrha octodecimguttata. The sequence continues at coordinate 468,799 of CAUEHS010000258.1, read as the reverse complement.
CCTTACCCTTACCCTTACCCTAACCCTTACCCTTGCTTTTACCCTTAAGCTTACCCTTACCCTTACCCTTACCCTTACCCTTACCCTTACCCTTACCTTTACCCTTACCCTTACCCTTACCCTTACCCTTACCCTTACCCTTACCCTTACCCTTACCCTCACCCTTACCCTTATCCTTACCCTTACCCTTGCTTTTACCCTTAAGCTTACCCTTACCCTCACCCTTACCCTTACCCTTACCCTTACCCTTACCCTTACCCTTGCTTTTACCCTTAAGCTTACCCTTACCCTTACCCTTACCCTTACCCTTACCCTTACCCTTACCCTTACCCTTGCTTTTACCCTTAGGCTTACCCTTACCTTTACCCTTACCCTTACCCTTACCCTTACCCTTACCCTTACCCTTACCCTTGCTTTTACCCTTAAGCTTACCCTTACCCTTACCCTTACCCTTACCCTTGCTTTTACCCTTAAGCTTACCCTTACCCTTACCCTTACTCTTACCCTTACCCTTACCCTTACCCTTACCCTTACCCTTACCCTTACCCTTACCCTTACCCTTACCCTTGCTTTTACCCTTAGGCTTACCCTTACCTTTACCCTTACCCTAACGCTTACCCTTACCCTTACCCTTACCCTTACCCTTGCTTTTACCCTTAAGCTTACCCTTACCCTTACCCTTACCCTTACCCTTACCCTTACCCTTACCCTTACCCTTGCTTTTACCCTTAAGCTCACCCTTACCCTTACCCTTACACTTACCCTTACCCTTACCCTTACCCTTACCCTTACCCTTACCCTTACCCTTACCCTTACCCTTACCCTTACCCTTGCTTTTACCCTTAAGCTTACCCTTACCCTTACCCTTACCCTTACCCTTGCCCTTACCCTTACCCTTACCCTTATCCTTGCTTTTACCCTTAGGCTTACCCTTACCTTTACCCTTACCCTTACCCTTACCCTTACCCTTACCCTTGCTTTTACCCTTAAGCTTACCCTCACCCTTACCCTTACCCTTACCCTTAAGCTTACCCTTACCCTTACCCTTACCCTTACCCTTACCCTTACCCTTACACTTACCCTTACCCTTACCCTTACCCTTACCCTTGCTTTTACCCTTAAGCTTACCCTTACCCTTACCCTTACCCTTGCTTTTACCCTTAAGCTTACCCTTACCCTTACCCTTACCCTTACCCTTAAGCTTTCCCTTACCCTTACCCTTACCCTTACCCTTACCCTTACCCTTACCCTTACCCTTACCCTTACCCTTACCCTTACCTTTACCCTTACCCTTACCCTTACCCTTACCCTTACCCTTACCCTTACCCTTACCCTTACCCTTGCTTTTACCCTTAAGCTTACCCTTACCCTTACCCTTACCCTTACCCTTAAGCTTACCCTTACCCTTACCCTTACCCTTACCCTTACCCTCACCCTTACCCTTACCCTTGCTTTTACCCTTAAGCTTACCCTTACCCTTACCCTTACCCTTACCCTTAAGCTTACCCTTACCCTTACCCTTACCCTTACCCTTACCCTTACCCTTACCCTTGCTTTTACCCTTAAGCTTACCCTTACCCTTACCCTTACCCTCACCCTTAAGCTTACCCTTACCCTTACCCTTACCCTTACCCTTACCCTTACCCTTACCCTTACCCTTACCCTTACCCTTGCTTTTACCCTTTAGCTTACCCTTACCCTTACCTTTACCCTTACCCTTGCTTTTACCTTTAAGCTTACCCTTACCCTTACCCTTACCCTTACCCTTAAGCTTACCCTTACCCTTACCCTTACCCTTACCCTTACCCTTACTCTTGCTTTTACCCTTAAGCTTACCCTTACCCTTACCCTTACCCTTACCCTTACCCTTGCTTTTACCCTTAGGCTTACCCTTACCCTTTCCCTTACCCTTACCCTTGCTTTTACCCTTAAGCTTACCCTTACCCTTACCCTTACCCTTACCCTTACCCTTACCCTTACCCTTACCCTTACCCTTACCCTTACCCTTACCCTTACCCTTACCCTTACCCTTACCCTAACCCTTACCCTTACCCTTACCCTTACCCTTACCCTTGCTTTTACCCTTAGGCTTACCCTTACCTTTACCCTTACCCTTACCCTTACCCTTACCCTTACCCTTGCTTTTACCCTTAAGCTTACCCTTACCCTTACCCTTACCCTTACCCTTACCCTTACCCTTTCTTTTACCCTTAAGCTTACCCTTACCCTTACCCTTACCCTTACCCTTACCCTTACCCTTACCCTTACCCTCACCCTTGCTTTTACCCTTAAGCATACCCTTACCCTTACCCTTACCCTTACCCTTGCTTTTACCCTTAAGCTTACACTTACCCTTACCCTTACCCTTACCCTTACCCTTGCTTTTACCCTTAGGCTTACCCTTACCCTTACCCTTACCCTTACCCTTGCTTTTACCCTTAAGCTTACCCTTACCCTTACCCTTACCCTTACTCTTACCCTTACCCTTACCCTTACCCTTACCCTTGCTTTTACCCTTAGGCTTACCCTTACCCTTACCCTTACCCTTACCCTTACCCTTACCCTTACCCTTACCCTTGCTTTTACCCTTAAGCTTACCCTTACCCTCACCCTTACCCTTACCCTTACCCTTACACTTACCCTTACCCTTGCTTTTACCCTTAAGCTTACCCTTACCCTTACCCTTACCCTTACCCCTACCCTTACCCTTACCCTTACCCTTGCTTTTACCCTTAGGCTTAACCTTACCTTTACCCTTACCCTTACCCTTACCCTTACCCTTACCCTTACCCTTACCCTTGCTTTTACCCTTAAGCTTACCCTTACCCTTACCCTTACCCTTACCCTTACCCTTACCCTTACCCTTACCCTTACCCTTGCTTTTACCCTTTAGCTTACCCTTACCCTTACCCTTACCCTTACCCTTACCCTTGCTTTTACCCTTAGGCTTACCCTTACCCTTACCCTTAACCTTACCCTTGCTTTTACCCTTAAGCTTACCCTTACCCTTACCCTTACTCTTACCCTTACCGTTACCCTTACCCTTACCCTTACCCTTACCCTTACCCTTACCCTTACCCTTACCCTTACCCTTACCCTTGCTTTTACCCTTAGGCTTACCCTTACCTTTACCCTTACCCTAACCCTTACCCTTACCCTTACCCTTACCCTTACCCTTACCCTAACCCTTGCTTTTACCCTTAAGCTTACCCTTACCCTTACCCTTACCCTTACCCTTACCCTTACCCTTACCCTTACCCTTACCCTTACCCTTACCCTTACCCTTACCCTTACCCTTGCTTTTACCCTTAAGCTTTCCCTTACCCTTACCCTTACCCTTACCCTTACCCTTACCCTTACCCTTACCCTTACCCTTACCCTTATCCTTGCTTTTACCCTTAGGCTTACCCTTACCTTTACCCTTACCCTTACCCTTACCCTTACCCTTACCCTTGCTTTTACCCTTAAGCTTACCCTTACCCTTACCCTTACCCTTACCCTTAAGCTTACCCTTACCCTTACCTTTACCCTTACCCTTACCCTTACCCTTACCCTTACCCTTACCCTTACCCTTACCCTTACCCTTACCCTTACCCTTGCTTTTACCCTTAAGCTTACCCTTACCCTTACCCTTACCCTTGCTTTTACCCTTAAGCTTACCCTTACCCTTACCCTTACCCTTACCCTTAAGCTTTCCCTTACCCTTACCCTTACCCTTACCCTTACCCTTACCCTTACCCTTACCCTTACCCTTACCCTTACCCTTAGCCTTACTCTTGCTTTTACCCTTAAGCTTACCCTTACCCTTACCCTTACCCTTACCCTTAAGCTTACCCTTACCCTTACCCTTACCCTTACCCTCACCCTTACCCTTACCCTTGCTTTTACCCTTAAGCTTACCCTTACCCTTACCCTTACCCTTACCCTTAAGCTTACCCTTACCCTTACCCTTACCCTTACCCTTACCCTTGCTTTTACCCTTAAGCTTACCCTTACCCTTACCCTTACCCTTACCCTTAAGCTTACCCTTACCCTTACCCTTACCCTTACCCTCACCCTTACCCTTACCCTTACCCTTACCCTTGCTTTTACCCTTTAGTTTACCCTTACCCTTACCCTTACCCTTACCCTTGCTTTTACCCTTAAGCTTACCCTTACCCTTACCCTTACCCTTACCCTTAAGCTTACCCTTACCCTTACCCTTACCCTTACCCTTACCCTTACCCTTACCCTTACCCTTACCCTTACCCTTACCCTTACCCTTACCCTTACCCTTGCTTTTACCCTTAAGCTTACCCTTACCCTTACCCTTAACCTTACCCTTAACCTTACCCTTACCCTTACCCTTACCCTTACCCTTGCTTTTACCCTTAGGCTTACCCTTACCTTTACCCTTACCCTTACCCTTACCCTTACCCTTACCCTTACCCTTACCCTGACCTTTACCCTTACCCTTGCTTTTACCCTTAAGCTTACCCTTACCCTTACCCTTACCCTTACCCTTACCCTTACTCTTGCTTTTACCCTTAAGCTTACCCTTACCCTTACCCTTACCCTTACCCTTACCCTTGCTTTTACCCTTAGGCTTACCCTTACCCTTTCCCTTACCCTTACCCTTGCTTTTACCCTTAAGCTTACCCTTACCCTTACCCTTACCCTTACCCTTACCCTTACCCTTACCCTTACCCTTACCCTTACCCTTACCCTTACCCTTACCCTTACCCTTACCCTTACCCTTACCCTTACCCTAACCCTTACCCTTACCCTTACCCTTACCCTTGCTTTTACCCTTAGGCTTACCCTTACCTTTACCCTTACCCTTACCCTTACCCTTACCCTTACCCTTGCTTTTACCCTTAAGCTTACCCTTACCCTTACCCTTACCCTTACCCTTACCCTTACCCTTGCTTTTACCCTTAAGCTTACCCTTACCCTTACCCTTACCCTTACCCTTACCCTTACCCTTACCCTTACCCTTACCCTTACCCTCACCCTTGCTTTTACCCTTAAGCTTACCCTTACCCTTACCCTTACCCTTACCCTTACCCTTACCCTTGCTTTTACCCTTAAGCTTACACTTACCCTTACCCTTACCCTTACCCTTACCCTTGCTTTTACCCTTAGGCTTACCCTTACCCTTACCCTTACCCTTACCCTTGCTTTTACCCTTAAGCTTACCCTTACCCTTACCCTTACCCTTACCCTTACCCTTACCCTTACCCTTACCCTTACCCTTACCCTTGCTTTTACCCTTAAGCTAACCCTTACCCTTACCCTTACCCTTACCCTTAACCTTACCCTTACCCTTGCCCTTGCTTTTACCCTTAAGCTAACCCTTACCCTGACCCTTACCCTTACCCTTACCCTTACCCTTACCCTTAACCTTACCCTTACCCTTGCTTTTACCCTTAAGCTCACCCATACCCTTACCCTTACCCTTACCCTTACACTTACCCTTACCCTGACCCTTACCCTTGCTTTTACCCTTAAGCTTACCCTTACCCTTACCCTCACCCTTACCCTTAAGCTTACCCTTACCCTTACCCTTACCCTTACCCTTACCCTTACCCTTACCCTTGCTTTTACCCTTAAGCTTACCCTTACCCTTACCCTTACCCTTACCCTTACCCTTGCTTTTACCCTTAAGCTTACCCTTACCCTTACCCTTACCCTTACCCTTAAGCTTACCCTTACCCTTACCCTTACCCTTACCCTTACCCTTACCCTTACCCTTACCCTTGCTTTTACCCTTAAGCTTACCCTTACCCTTACCCTTACCCTTACCCTAACCCTTACCCTTAACCTTACCCTTACCCTTACCCTTACCCTTACCCTTACCCTTGCTTTTACTCTTAGGCTTACCCTTACCTTTACCCTTACCCTTACCCTTACCCTTACCCTTACCCTTACCCTTACCCTTACCCTTGCTTTTACCCTTAAGCTTACCCTTACCCTTACCCTTACCCTTACCCTTACCCTTACCCTTACCCTTACCCTTACCCTTACCCTTACCCTTGCTTTTACCCTTTAGCTTACCCTTACCCTTACCCTTACTCTTACCCTTACCCTTACCCTTACCCTTACCCTTACCCTTGCTTTTACCCTTAAGCTTACCCTTACCCTTACTTTTACCCTTATCCTTACCCTTACCCTTACCCTTACCCTTACCCTTACCCTTACCCTTACCCTTACCCTTACCCTTGCTTTTACCCTTAGGCTTACCCTTACCTTTAGCCTTACCCTTACCCTTACCCTTACCCTTACCCTTACCCTTACCCTTGCTTTTACCCTTAAGCTTACCCTTACCCTTACCCTTACCCTTACCCTTACCCTTACCCTTACCCTTGCTTTTACCCTTAAGCTTACCCTTACCCTTACCCTTACCCTTACACTTACCCTTGCTTTTACCCTTAGGCTTACCCTTACCCTTACCCTTACCCTCACCCTTAAGCTTACCCTTACCCTTACCCTTACCCTTACCCTTACCCTTACCCTTACCCTTACCCTTACCCTTACCCTTGCTTTTACCCTTAAGCTTACCCTTACCCTTACCCTTACCCTTACCCTTACCCTTACCCTTACCCTTACCCTTACCCTTACCCTTACCCTTACCCTTACCCTTGCTTTGACCCTTAGGCTTACCCTTACCTTTACCCTTACCCTTACCCTTACCCTTACCCTTACCCTTACCCTTACCCTTACCCTTACCCTTGCTTTTACCCTTAAGCTTACCCTTACCCTTACCCTTACCCTTACCCTTACCCTTACCCTTACCCTTGCTTTTACCCTTAAGCTTACCCTTACCCTTACCCTTACCCTTACCCTTACCCTTGCTTTTACCCTTAGGCTTACCCTTACCCTTACCCTTGCTTTTACCCTTAAGCTTACCCTTACCCTTACCCTTACCCTTACCCTTACCCTTACCCTTACCCTTACCCTTACCCTTACCCTTACCCTTACCCTTACCCTTACCCTTACCCTTACCCTTACCCTTACCCTTACCCTTACCCTTACCCTTACCCTTACCCTTACCCTTACCCTTGCTTTTACCCTTAGGCTTAACCTTACCTTTACCCTTACCCTTACCCTTACCCTTACCCTTACCCTTACCCTTACCCTTACCCTTACCCTTACCCTTACCCTTACCCTTACCCTTGCTTTTACCCTTAAGCTTACCCTTACCCTTACCCTTACCCTTACCCTTACCCTTGCTTTTACCCTTAAGCTTACCCTTACCCTTACCCTTACCCTTACCCTCACCCTTACCCTTACCCTTACCCTTACCCTTGCTTATACCCTTAAGCTTACCCTTACCCTTACCCTTACCCTTACCCTTACCCTTACCCTTACCCTTACCCTTACCCTTACCCTTACCCTTACCCTTACCCTTACCCTTACCCTTGCTTTTACCCTTAGGCTTACCCTTACCTTTACCCTTACCCTTACCCTTACCCTTACCCTTACCCTTACCCTTGCTTTTACCCTTAAGCTTACCCTTACCCTTACCCTTACCATTACCCTTACCCTAACCCTTACCCTTGCTTTTGCCCTTAAGCTTACCCTTTCCCTTACCCTTACCCTTACCCTTACCCTTACCCTTACCCTTACCCTTACCCTTACCCTTACCCTTACCCTTGCTTTTACCCTTAAGCTTACCCTTACCCTTACCCTTACCCTTACCCTTACCCTTACCCTTACCCTTACCCTTATCCTTACCCTTGCTTTTACCCTTAAGCTTACCCTTACCCTTACCCTTACCCTTACCCTTACCCTTGCTTTTACTCTTAGGCTTACCCTTACCTTTACCCTTACCCTTACCCTTACCCTTACCCTCACCCTTACCCTTACCCTTGCTTTTACCCTTAAGCTTACCCTTACCCTTACCCTTACCCTTACCCTTACCCTTGCTTTTACCCTTAAGCTTACCCTTACCCTTACCCTTAACCTTACCCTTACCCTTGCTTTTACCCTTAGGCTTACCCTTACCCTTACCCTTACCCTTACCCTTACCCTTACCCTTACCCTTACCCTTGCTTTTACTCTTAGGCTTACCCTTACCTTTACCCTTACCTTTACCCTTACCCTTACCCTCACCCTTACCCTTACCCTTGCTTTTACCCTAAAGCTTACCCTTACCCTTACCCTTACCCTTACCCTTACCCTTACCCTTACCCTTGCTTTTACCCTTAAGCTTACCCTTACCCTTACCCTTACTCTTACCCTTACCCTTACCCTTACCCTTACCCTTACCCTTACCCTTACCCTTACCCTTACCCTTACCCTTACCCTTGCTTTTACCCTTAGGCTTACCCTTACCTTTACCCTTACCCTAACCCTTACCCTTACCCTTACCCTTACCCTTACCCTTGCTTTTACCCTTAAGCTTACCCTTACCCTTACCCTTACCCTTACCCTTACCCTTACCCTTACCCTTACCCTTACCCTTACCCTTGCTTTTACCCTTAAGCTTACCCTTACCCTTACCCTTAACCTCACCCTTACCCTTACCCTGACCCTTACCCTTACCCTTACCCTTGCTTTTACCCTTAAGCTTACCCTTACCCTTACCCTTACCCTTACCCTTACCCTTACCCTTACCCTTACCCTTACCCTTACCCTTACCCTTACCCTTACCCTTACCCTTACCCTTACCCTTGCTTTTACCCTTAGGCTTACCCTTACCTTTACCCTTACCCTTACCCTTACCCTTACCCTTACCCTTGCTTTTACCCTTAAGCTTACCCTTACCCTTACCCTTACCCTTAAGCTTACCCTTACCCTTACCCTTACCCTTACCCTTACCCTTACCCTTACCCTTACCCTTACCCTTACCCTTACCCTTACCCTTGCTTTTACCCTTAAGCTTACCCTTACCCTTACCCTTACCCTTACCCTTACCCTTGCTTTTACCCTTAAGCTTACCCTTACCCTTACCCTTACCCTTAAGCTTACCCTTACCCTTACCCTTACCCTTACCCTTACCCTTACCCTTACCCTTACCCTTACCCTTACCCTTACCCTTACCCTTACCCTTGCTTTTACCCTTAAGCTTACCCTTACCCTTACCCTTACCCTTACCCTTAAGTTTACCCTTACCCTTACCCTTACCCTTACCCTTACCCTTAACCTTACCCTTGCTTTTACCCTTAAGCTTACCCTTACCCTTACCCTTACCCTTACCCTTAACCTTACCCTTACCCTTACCCTTACCCTTACCCTTACCCTTGCTTTTACCCTTAAGCTTACCCTTACCCTTACCCTTACCCTTACCCTTAAGCTTACCCTTACCCTTACCCTTACCCTTACCCTTACCCTTACCCTTACCCTTACCCTTGCTTTTACCCTTAAGCTTACCCTTACCCTTACCCTTACCCTTACCCTTGCTTTTACCCTTAAGCTTACCCTTACCCTTACCCTTACCCTTAAGCTTACCCTTACCCTTACCCTTACCCTTACCCTTACCCTTACCCTTACCCTTACCCTTACCCTTACCCTTACCCTTACCCTTGCTTTTACCCTTAAGCTTACCCTTACCCTTACCCTTACCCTTACCCTTACCCTTACCCTTACCCTCACCCTTACCCTTGCTTTTACCCTTAGGCTTACCCTTACCTTTACCCTTACCCTTACCTTTACCCTTACCCTTACCCTTACCCTTACCCTTGCTTTTACCCTTGAGCTTACCCTTACCCTTACCCTTACCCTTACCCTTACCCTTACCCTTACCCTTACCCTTGCTTTTACCCTTAAGCTTACCCTTACCCTTACCCTTACCCTTACCCTTACCCTTGCTTTTACCCTTAGGCTTACCCTTACCCTTACCCTTACCCTTACCCTTGCTTTTACCCTTAAGCTTACCCTCACCCTTACCCTTACCCTTACCCTTACCCTTACCCTTACCCTTACCCTTACCCTTACCCTTACCCTTACCCTTACCCTTACCCTTACCCTTACCCTTACCCTTACCCTTACCCTTACCCTTACCCTTACCCTTGCTTTTACCCTTAGGCTTACCCTTACCTTTACCCTTACCCTTACCCTTACCCTTACCCTTACCCTTGCTTTTACCCTTAAGCTTACCCTTACCCTTACCCTTACCCTTACCCTTACCCTTGCTTTTACCCTTAAGCTTACCCTTACCCTTACCCTTAACCTTACCCTTACCCTTGCTTTTACCCTTAGGCTTACCCTTACCCTTACCCTTACCCTTACCCTTGCTTTTACCCTTAAGCTTACCCTTACCCTTACCCTTACTCTTACCCTTACCCTTACCCTTACCCTTACCCTTACCCTTACCCTAACCCTTACCCTTACCCTTGCTTTTACCCTTAGGCTTACCCTTACCTTTACCCTTACCCTAACCCTTACCCTTACCCTTACCCTTACCCTTACCCTTGCTTTTACCCTTAAGCTTACCCTTACCCTTACCCTTACCCTTACCCTTACCCTTACCCTTACCCTTACCCTTACCCTTACCCTTACCCTTACCCTTGCTTTTACCCTTAAGCTTACCCTTACCCTTACCCTTAACCTTACCCTTACCCTTACCCTTACCCTTACCCTTACCCTTACCCTTGCTTTTACCCTTAAGCTTACCCTTACCCTTACCCTTACCCTTACCCTTACTCTTACCCTTACCCTTACCCTTACCCTTACCCTTACCCTTACCCTTGCTTTTACCCTTAGGCTTACCCTTACCTTTACCCTTACCCTTACCCTTACCCTTACCCTTACCCTTGCTTTTACCCTTAAGCTTACCCTTACCCTTACCCTTACCCTTAAGCTTACCCTTAACCTTACCCTTACCCTTACCCTTACCCTTACCCTTACCCTTACCCTTACCCTTACCCTTACCCTTACCCTTGCTTTTACCCTTAAGCTTACCCTTACCCTTACCCTTACCCTTACCCTTACCCTTGCTTTTACCCTTAAACTTACCCTTACCCTTACCCTTACCCTTAAGCTTACCCTTACCCTTACCCTTACCCTTACCCTTACCCTTATCCTTACCCTTACCCTTACCCTTACCCTTACCCTTACCCTTACCCTTACCCTTACCCTTACCCTTACCCTTGCTTTTACCCTTAAGCTTACCCTTACCCTTACCCTTACCCTTACCCTTAAGCTTACCCTTACCCTTACCCTTACCCTTACCCTTACCCTTAACCTTTGCCTTGCTTTTACCCTTAAGCTTACCCTTACCCTTACCCTTACCCTTACCCTTAAGCTTACCCTTACCCTTACCCTTACCCTTACCCTTACCCTTGCTTTTACCCTTAAGCTTACCCTTACCCTTACCCTTACCCTTACCCTTACCCTTAAGCTTACCCTTACCCTTACCCTTACCCTTACCCTTACCCTTACCCTTACCCTTACCCTTACCCTTACCCTTACCCTTACCCTTACCCTTGCTTTTACCCTTAAGCTTACCCTTACCCTTACCCTTACCCTTACCCTTACCCTTACCCTTACCCTTACCCTTACCCTTACCCTTACCCTTACCCTTACCCTTGCTTTTACCCTTAAGCTTACCCTTACCCTTACCCTTACCCTTACCCTTACCCTTACCCTTACCCTTACCCTTACCCTTACCCTTGCTTTTACCCTTAAGCTTACCCTTACCCTTACCCTTACCCTTACCCTTAAGCTTACCCTTACCCTTACCCTTAGCCTTACCCTTACCCTTACCCTTACCCTTACCCTTGCTTTTACCCTTAAGCTTACCCTTACCCTTACCCTTACCCTTACCCTTACCCTTACCCTTGCTTTTACCCTTACCCTTATCCTTACCCTTAAGCTTACCCTTACCCTTACCCTTACCCTTACCCTTACCCTTACCCTTACCCTTACCCTTGCTTTTACCCTTAAGCTTACCCTTACCCTTACCCTTACCCTTACCCTTACCCTTACCCTTGCTTTTACCCTTAGGCTTACCCTTACCTTTACCCTTATCCTTACCCTTACCCTTACCCTTACCCTTACCCTTACCCTTACCCTTGCTTTTACCCTTAAGCTTACCCTTACCCTTACCCTTACCCTTACCCTTACCCTTACCCTTACCCTCACCCTTACCCTCACCCTTACCCTCACCCTTGCTTTTACCTTTAAGCTTACCCTTACCCTTACCCTTACCCTTACCCTTACCCTTACCCTTACCCTTACCCTTACCCTTACCCTTACCCTTACCCTTACCCTTACCCTTACCCTTACCCTTACCCTTACCCTTACCCTTACCCTTACCCTTACCCTTACCCTTACCCTTACCCTTACCCTTACCCTTACCCTTACCCTTACCCTTGCTTTTACCCTTAAGCTTACCCTTACCCTTACCCTTACCCTTACCCTTACCCTTACCCTTACCCTTACCCTTACCCTTACCCTTACCCTTACCCTTACCCTTACCCTTACCCTTACCCTTACCCTTACCCTTACCCTTACCCTTACCCTTACCCTTACCCTTGCTTTTACCCTTAGGCTTACCCTTACCTTTACCCTTACCCTTACCCTTACCCTTACCCTTACCCTTACCCTTGCTTTTACCCTTAAGCTTACCCTTACCCTTACCCTTACCCTTACCCTTACCCTTACCCTTGCTTTTACCCTTAAGCTTACCCTTACCCTTACCCTTACCCTTACCCTTGCTTTTACCCTTAGGCTTACCGTTACCCTTACCCTTACCCTTACCCTTAAGCTTACCCTTACCCTTACACTTACCCTTACCCTTACCCTTACCCTTACCCTTACCCTTACCCTTACCCTTACCCTTACCCTTACCCTTGCTTTTACCCTTAAGCTTACCCTTACCCTTACCCTTATACTTACCCTTACCCTTACCCTTACCCTTACCCTTACCCTTGCTTTTACCCTTAGGCTTACCCTTACCTTTACCCTTACCCTTACCCTTACCCTTACCCTTACCCTTACCCTTGCTTTTACCCTTAAGCTTACCCTTACCCTTACCCTTACCCTTACCCTTACCCTTACCCTTGCTTTTACCCTTAAGCTTACCCTTACCCTTACCCTTACCCTTACCCTTGCTTTTACCCTTAGGCTTACCGTTACCCTTACCCTTACCCTTACCCTTAAGCTTACCCTTACCCTTACACTTACCCTTACCCTTACCCTTACCCTTACCCTTACCCTTACCCTTACCCTTACCCTTACCCTTACCCTTGCTTTTACCCTTAAGCTTACCCTTACCCTTACCCTTATACTTACCCTTACCCTTACCCTTACCCTTACCCTTAAGCTTACCCTTACCCTTACCCTTACCCTTACCCTTACCCTTACCCTTACCCTCACCCTTACCCTTACCCTTACCCTTACCCTTGCTTTTACCCTTAAGCTTACCCTTACCCTTACCCTTACACTCACCCTTACCCTTACCCTTACCCTTACCCTTACCCTTACCCTTACCCTTAACCTAACCCTTACCCTTACCCTTGCTTTTACCCTTAGGCTTACCCTTACCTTTACCCTTACCCTTACCCTTACCCTTACCCTTACCCTTACCCTTACCCTTACCCTTACCCTTACCCTTGCTTTTACCCTTAAGCTTACCCTTACCCTTACCCTTACCCTTACCCTTACCCTTACCCTTGCTTTTACCCTTAAGCTTACCCTTACCCTTACCCTTACCCTTACCCTCACCCTTACCCTTACCCTTACCCTTGCTTTTACCCTTAAGCTTACCCTTACCCTTACCCTTACCCTTACCCTTACCCTTACCCTTACCCTTACCCTTACCCTTACCCTTACCCTTACCCTTACCCTTACCCTTACCCTTACCCTTACCCTTGCTTTTACCCTTAAGCTCACCCTTACCCTTACCCTTACCCTTACCCTCACCCTTACCCTTACCCTTACCCTTACCCTTACCCTTACCCTTACCCTTACCCTTGCTTTTACCCTTAGGCTTACCCTTACCTTTACCCTTACCCTTACCCTTACCCTTACCCTTGCTTTAACCCTTAAGCTTACCCTTACCCTCACCCTTACCCTTACCCTTACCCTTGCTTTTACTCTTAAGCTTACCCTTACCCTTACCCCTACCCTTACCCTTGTTTTACCCTTAGGCTTACCCTTACCCTTACCCTTACCCTTACCCTTGCTTTTACCCTTAAGCTTACCCTTACCCTTACCCTTACCCTTACCCTTACCCTTACCCTTACCCTTACCCTTACCTTTACCCTTACCCTTGCTTTTACCCTTAGGCTTACCCTAACCTTTACCCTTACCCTTACCCTTACCCTTACCCTTACCCTTACCCTTACCCTTACCCTTACCCTTACCCTTGCTTTTACCCTTAAGCTTACCCTTACCCTTACCCTTACCCTTACCCTTACCCTTACCCTTACCCTTGCTTTTACCCTTAAGCTTACCCTTACCCTTACCCTTACCCTCACCCTTACCCTTACCCTTACCCTTGCTTATACCCTTAAGCTTACCCTTACCCTTACCCTTACCCTTACCCTTACCCTTACCCTTACCCTTACCCTTACCCTTACCCTTACCCTTACACTTACCCTTGCTTTTACCCTTAGGCTTACCCTTACCTTTACCGTTACCCTCACCCTTACCCTTACCCTTGCTTTTACCCTCAAGCTTACCCTTACCCTTACCCTTACCCTTACCCTAACCCTTACCCTTGCTTTTACCCTTAAGCTTACCCTTACCCTTACCCTTACCCTTACCCTTACCCTTACCCTTACCCTTACCCTTACCCTTACCCTTACCCTTACCCTTACCCTTACCCTTACCCTTGCTTTTACCCTTAAGCTTACCCTTACCCTTACCCTTACCCTTACCCTAACCCTTACCCTTACCCTTACCCTTACCCTTGCTTTTACCCTTAAGCTTACCCTTACCCTTACCCTTACCCTTACCCTTACCCTTACCCTTGCTTTTACCCTAAGGCTTACCCTTACCTTTACCCTTACCCTTACCCTTACCCTTGCTTTTACCCTTAAGCTTACAGTTACCCTTACCCTTACCCTTTCCCTTACCCTTGCTTTTACCCTTAAGCTTACCCTTACCCTTACCATCACCCTTACCCTTACCCTTACCCTTACCCTTACCCTTACCCTCACCCTTGCTTTTACCCTTACCCTTACCCTTGCTTTTACCCTTAGGCTTACCCTTACCCTTACCCTTACCCTTACCCTTACCCTTACCCTTACCCTTGCTTTTACCCTTAAGCTTACCCTTACCCTTACCCTTACCCTTACCCTTACCCTTACCCTTACCCTTGCTTTTACCCTTAAGCTTACCCTTACCCTTACCCTTACCCTTACCCTTACCCTTACCCTTACCCTTACCCTCACCCTTACCCTTACCCTTACCCTTGCTTTTACCCTTAAGCTTACCCTTACCCTTACCCTTACCCTTACCCTTACCCTTACCCTTACCCTTACCCTTACCCTTACCCTTACCCTTACCCTTACCCTTGCTTTTACCCTTAAGCTTACCCTTACCCTTACCCTTACCCTTACCCTTACCCTTACCCTTACCCTTACCCTTACCCTTACCCTTACCCTTACCCTTACCCTTACCCTTACCCATACCCTTGCTTTTACCCTTAGGCTTTCCCTTACCTTTACCCTTACCCTTACCCTTACCCTTACCCTTACCCTTACCCTTACCCTTACCCTTACCCTTACCCTTACCCTTGCTTTTACCCTTAAGCTTACCCTTACCCTTACCCTTACCCTTACCCTTACCCTTACCCTTGCTTTTACCCTTAAGCTTACCCTTACCCTTACCCTTACCCTTACCCTTACCCTTGCTTTTACCCTTAGGCTTACCCTTACCCTTACCCTTACCATTACCCTTACCCTTACCCTTACCCTTACCCTTACCCTTACCCTTACCCTTACCCTTACCCTCACCCTTGCTTTTACCCTTAAGCTTACCCTTACCCTTACCCTTACCCTAACCCTTACCCTTTCCCTTACCCTTACCCTTACCCTTACCCTTACCCTTACCCTTACCCTTACCCTTGCTTTTACCCTTAGGCTTACCCTTACCTTTACCCTTACCCTTACCCTTACCCTTACCCTTACCCTTACCCTTACCCTTACCCTTGCTTTTACCCTTAAGCTTACCCTTACCCTTACCCTTACCCTTACCCTTGCTTTTACCCTTAAGCTTACCCTTACCCTTACCCTTACCCTTACCCTTACCCTTACCCTTACCCTTGCTTTTACCCTTAAGCTTACCCTTACCCTTACCCTTACCCTTACCCTTACCCTTACCCTTACCCTTACCCTTACCCTTGCTTTTACCCTTAAGCTTACCCTTACCCTTACCCTTACCCTTACCCTTACCCTTACCCTTACCCTTACCCTTACCCTTACCCTTACCCTTACCCTTACCCTTACCCTTACCCTTACCCTTACCCTTACCCTTACCCTTACCCTTACCCTTACCCTTACCCTTACCCTTGCTTTTACCCTTAGGCTTACCCTTACCTTTACCCTTACCCTCACCCTTACCCTTACCCTTACCCTTACCCTTGCTTTTACCCTTAAGCTTACCCTTACCCTTACCCTTACCCTTACCCTTACCCTTACCCTTGCTTTTACCCTTAAGCTTACCCTTACCCTTACCCTTACACTTACCCTTACCCTTGCTTTTACCCTTAGGCTTACCCTTACCCTTACCCTTACCTTACCCTTGCTTTTACCCTTAAGCTTACCCTTACACTTACCCTTACCCTTACCCTTACCCTTACCCTTACCCTTACCCTTACCCTTACCCTTACCCTTACCCTTACCCTTACCCTTACCCTTACCCTTGCTTTTACCCTTAGGCTTACCCTTACCTTTACCCTTACCCTTACCCTTACCCTTACCCTTACCCTTACCCTTACCCTTACCCTTACCCTTACCCTTGCTTTTACCCTTAGGCTTACCCTTACCTTTACCCTTACCCTTACCCTTACCCTTACCCTTACCCTTACCCTTACCCTTACCCTTACCCTTACCCTTGCTTTTACCCTTAAGCTTACCCTTACCCTTACCCTTACCCTTACCCTTACCCTTGCTTTTACCCTTAGGCTTACCCTTACCCTTACCCTTACCCTTACCCTTGCTTTTACCCTTAAGCTTACCCTTACACTTACCCTTACCCTTACCCTTACCCTTACCCTTACCCTTACCCTTACCCTTACCCTTACCCTTACCCTTACCCTTGCTTTTACCCTTAGGCTTACCCTTACCTTTACCCTTACCCTTACCCTTACCCTTACCCTTACCCTTACCCTTACCCTTACCCTTACCCTTACCCTTGCTTTTACCCTTAGGCTTACCCTTACCTTTACCCTTACCCTTACCCTTACCCTTACCCTTACCCTTACCCTTACCCTTACCCTTACCCTTACCCTTACCCTTACCCTTACCCTTACCCTTACCCTTACCCTTACCCTTACCCTTACCCTTGCTTTTAACCTTAGGCTTACCCTTACCTTTACCCTTACCCTTACCCTTACCCTTACCCTTACCCTTACCCTTACCCTTACCCTTACCCTTACCCTTACCCTTACCCTTACCCTTACCCTTACCCTTACCCTTGCTTTTACCCTTAAGCTTACCCTTACCCTTACCCTTACCTTTACCCTTACCCTTACCCTAACCCTTACCCTTGCTTTTACCCTTTAGCTTACCCTTACCCTTACCCTTACCCTTACCCTTACCCTTACCCTTACCCTTACCCTTACCCTTACCCTTACCCTTACCCTTGCTTTTACCCTTAAGCTTACCCTTACCCTTACCCTTACCCTTACCCTTACCCTTACCCTTACCCTTACCCTTACCCTTACCCTTGCTTTTACCCTTAAGCTTACCCTTACCCTTACCCTTACCCTTACCCTTGCCCTTGCTTTTACCCCTAGGCTTACCCTTACCTTTACCCTTACCCTTACCCTTACCCTTACCCTTACCCTTACCCTTACCCTTACCCTTGCTTTTACCCTTAAGCTTACCCTTACCCTTACCCTTACCCTTACCCTTACCCTTACCCTTACCCTTACCCTTGCTTTTACCCTTAAGCTTACCCTTACCCTTACCCTTACCCTTACCCTTACCCTTGCTTTTACCCTTAGGCTTACCCTTACCCTTACCCTTACCCTTACCCTTGCTTTTACCCTTAAGCTTACCCTTACCCTTACCCTTACTCTTACCCTTACCCTTACCCTTACCCTTACCCTTACCCTTACCCTTACCCTTACCCTTACCCTTACCCTTACCCTTACCCTTACCCTTACCCTTACCCTTACCCTTGCTTTTACCCTTAGGCTTACCCTTACCTTTACCCTTACCCTAACCCTTACCCTTACCCTTACCCTTACCCTTACCCTTACCCTTACCCTTACCCTTACCCTTGCTTTTACACTTAAGCTTACCCTTACCCTTACCCTTACCCTTACCCTTACCCTTACCCTTACCCTTACCCTTACCCTTACCCTTGCTTTTACCCTTAAGCTTACCCTTACCTTTACCCTTACCCTTACCCTTACCCTAACCCTTACCCTTGCTTTTACCCTTAAGCTTACCCTTACCCTTACCCTTACCCTTACCCTTACCCTTACCCTTACCTTTACCCTTACCCTTACCCTTACCCTTACCCTTACCCTTACCCTTACCCTTACCCTTACCCTTACCCTTACCCTTACCCTTATCTTTACCCTTACCCTTGCTTTTTCCCTTAAGCTTACCCTTACCCTCACCCTTACCCTTACCCTTACCCTTACCCTTACCCTTACCCTTGCTTTTACCCTTAAGCTTACCCTTACCCTTACCCTTACCCTTACCCTTACCCTTACCCTTACCCTTACCCTTGCTTTTACCCTTAGGCTTACCCTTACCTTTACCCTTACCCTTACCCTTACCCTTACCCTTACCCTTACCCTTACCCTTACCCTTGCTTTTACCCTTAAGCTTACCCTTACCCTTACCCTTACCCTTACCCTTACCCTTACCCTTGCTTTTACCCTTAAGCTTACCCTTACCCTTACCCTTACCCTTACCCTTACCCTCACCCTTGCTTTTACCCTTAGGCTTACCCTTACCCTTACCCTTACCCTTACCCTTGCTTTTACCCTTAAGCTTACCCTTACCCTTACCCTTACTCTTACCCTTACCCTTACCCTTACCCTTACCCTTACCCTTACCCTTACCCTTACCCTTACCCTTACCCTTTTCTTACCCTTGCTTTTACCCTTAGGCTTACCCTTACCTTTACCCTTACCCTAACCCTTACCCTTACCCTTACCCTTACCCTTACCCTTGCTTTTACCCTTAAGCTTACCCTTACCCTTACCCTTACCCTTACCCTTACCCTTACCCTTACCCTTACCCTTACCCTTGCTTTTACCCTTAAGCTTACCCTTACCCTTACCCTTACCCTTACCCTTACCCTTACCCTTACCCTTACCCTTACCCTTACCCTTACCCTTGCTTTTAACCTTAAGCTTACCCTTACCCTTACCCTTACCCTTACCCTTACCCTTACCCTTACCCTTACCCTTACCCTTACCCTTACCCTTACCCTTACCCTTATCCTTGCTTTTACCCTTAGGCTTACCCTTACCTTTACCCTTACCCTTACCCTTACCCTTACCCTTACCCTTGCTTTTACCCTTAAGCTTACCCTCACCCTTACCCTTACCCTTACCCTTAAGCTTACCCTTACCCTTACCCTTACCCTTACCCTTACCCTTACCCTTACACTTACCCTTACCCTTACCCTTACCCTTACCCTTGCTTTTACCCTTAAGCTTACCCTTACCCTT
This sequence comes from Myrrha octodecimguttata, assembly GCA_958510865.1. Lineage (NCBI taxonomy): Eukaryota > Metazoa > Arthropoda > Insecta > Coleoptera > Coccinellidae > Myrrha > Myrrha octodecimguttata. The sequence goes on along the minus strand of CAUEHS010000258.1, from coordinate 449,010 downwards.
ACCCTTACCCTTGCTTTTACCCTAAAGCTTACCCTTACCCTTACCCTTACCCTTACCCTTAAGCTTTCCCTTACCCTTACCCTTACCCTTACCCTTACCCTTACCCTTACCCTTACCCTCACCCTTACCCTTACCCTTACCCTTACCCTTGCTTTTACCCTTAAGCTTACCCTTACCCTTACCCTTACCCTTACCCTTAAGCTTACCCTTACCCTTACCCTCACCCTTACCCTTACCCTCACCCTTACCCTTACCCTTGCTTTTACCCTTAAGCTTACCCTTACCCTTACCCTTACCCTTAAGCTTACCCTTACCCTTACCCTTACCCTTACCCTTACCCTTACCCTTACCCTTGCTTTTACCCTTAAGCTTACCCTTACCCTTACCCTTACCCTTACCCTTAAGCTTACCCTTACCCTTACCCTTACCCTTACCCTTACCCTTACCCTTACCCTTGCTTTTACCCTTTAGCTTACCCTTACCCTTACCCTTACCCTTACCCTTACCCTTACCCTTGCTTTTACCCTTAAGCTTACCCTTACCCTTACCCTTACCCTTACCCTTAAGCCTACCCTTACCCTTAACCTTACCCTTACCCTTACCCTTACTCTTGCTTTTACCCTTAAGCTTACCCTTACCCTTACCCTTACCCTTACCCTTACCCTTGCTTTTACCCTTAGGCTTACCCTTACCCTTTCCCTTACCCTTACCCTTGCTTTTACCCTTAAGCTTACCCTTACCCTTACCCTTACCCTTACCCTTACCCTTACCCTTACCCTTACCCTTACCCTTACCCTTACCCTTACCCTTACCCTTACCCTTACCCTTACCCTAACCCTTACCCTTACCCTTACCCTTACCCTTACCCTTGCTTTTACCCTTAGGCTTACCCTTACCTTTACCCTTACCCTTACCCTTACCCTTACCCTTACCCTTGCTTTTACCCTTAAGCTTACCCTTACCCTTACCCTTACCCTTACCCTTACCCTTACCCTTGCTTTTACCCTCAAGCTTACCCTTACCCTTACCCTTACCCTTACCCTTACCCTTACCCTTACCCTTACCCTCACCCTTGCTTTTACCCTTAAGCATACCCTTACCCTTACCCTTACCCTTACCCTTGCTTTTACCCTTAAGCTTACACTTACCCTTACCCTTACCCTTACCCTTACCCTTGCTTTTACCCTTAGGCTTACCCTTACCCTTACCCTTACCCTTACCCTTGCTTTTACCCTTAAGCTTACCCTTACCCTTACCCTTACCCTTACTCTTACCCTTACCCTTACCCTTACCCTTACCCTTGCTTTTACCCTTAGGCTTACCCTTACCTTTACCCTTACCCTTACCCTTACCCTTACCCTTACCCTTACCCTTACCCTTACCCTTGCTTTTACCCTTAAGCTTACCCTTACCCTTACCCTTACCCTTACCCTTACCCTTACCCTTACCCTTACCCTTACCCTTACCCTTACCCTTGCTTTTACCCTTAAGCTTACCCTTACCCTTACCCTTACCCTTACCCTTACCCTTACCCTTACCCTTATCCTTGCTTTTACCCTTAGGCTTACCCTTACCTTTACCCTTACCCTTACCCTCACCCTTACCCTTACCCTTACCCTTACCCTTGCTTTTACCCTTAAGCTTACCCTTACCCTTACCCTTACCCTTACCCTTAAGCTTACCCTTACCCTTACCCTTACCCTTACCCTCACCCTTACCCTTACCCTTGCTTTTACCCTTAAGCTTACCCTTACCCTTACCCTTACCCTTAAGCTTACCCTTACCCTTACCCTTACCCTTACCCTTACCCTTACCCTTACCCTTACCCTTACCCTTACCCTTACCCTTACCCTTACCCTTGCTTTTACCCTTAGGCTTACCCTTACCTTTACCCTTACCCTCACCCTTACCCTTACCCTTACCCTTACCCTTGCTTTTACCCTTAAGCTTACCCTTACCCTTACCCTTACCCTTACCCTTACCCTTACCCTTACCCTTGCTTTTACCCTTAAGCTTACCCTTACCCTTACCCTTACCCTTACCCTTACCCTTGCTTTTACCCTTAGGCTTACCCTTACCCTTACCCTTACCTTACCCTTGCTTTTACCCTTAAGCTTACCCTTACACTTACCCTTACCCTTACCCTTACCCTTACCCTTACCCTTACCCTTACCCTTACCCTTACCCTTACCCTTAACCTTGCTTTTACCCTTAGGCTTACCCTTACCTTTACCCTTACCCTTACCCTTACCCTTACCCTTACCCTTACCCTTACCCTTACCCTTACCCTTGCTTTTACCCTTAGGCTTACCCTTACCTTTACCCTTACCCTTACCCTTACCCTTACCCTTACCCTTACCCTTACCCTTACCCTTGCTTTTACCCTTAAGCTTACCCTTACCCTTACCCTTACCCTTACCCTTACCCTTGCTTTTACCCTTAGGCTTACCCTTACCCTTACCCTTACCCTTACCCTTGCTTTTACCCTTAAGCTTACCCTTACACTTACCCTTACCCTTACCCTTACCCTTACCCTTACCCTTACCCTTACCCTTACCCTTACCCTTACCCTTACCCTTGCTTTTACCCTTAGGCTTACCCTTACCTTTACCCTTACCCTTACCCTTACCCTTACCCTTACCCTTACCCTTACCCTTACCCTTACCCTTACCCTTACCCTTACCCTTACCCTTGCTTTTACCCTTAGGCTTACCCTTACCCTTACCCTTACCCTTACCCTTACCCTTACCCTTACCCTTACCCTTACCCTTACCCTTACCCTTACCCTTACCCTTACCCTTACCCTTACCCTTACCCTTACCCTTACCCTTACCCTTGCTTTTAACCTTAGGCTTACCCTTACCTTTACCCTTACCCTTACCCTTACCCTTACCCTTACCCTTACCCTTACCCTTACCCTTACCCTTACCCTTACCCTTACCCTTACCCTTACCCTTACCCTTACCCTTACCCTTGCTTTTACCCTTAAGCTTACCCTTACCCTTACCCTTACCCTTACCCTTACCCTTACCCTAACCCTTACCCTTGCTTTTACCCTTTAGCTTACCCTTACCCTTACCCTTACCCTTACCCTTACCCTTACCCTTACCCTTACCCTTACCCTTACCCTTACCCTTACCCTTACCCTTGCTTTTACCCTTAAGCTTACCCTTACCCTTACCCTTACCCTTACCCTTACCCTTACCCTTACCCTTACCCTTACCCTTGCTTTTACCCTTAAGCTTACCCTTACCCTTACCCTTACCCTTACCCTTGCCCTTGCTTTTACCCCTAGGCTTACCCTTACCTTTACCCTTACCCTTACCCTTACCCTTACCCTTACCCTTACCCTTACCCTTACCCTTGCTTTTACCCTTAAGCTTACCCTTACCCTTACCCTTACCCTTACCCTTACCCTTACCCTTACCCTTACCCTTGCTTTTACCCTTAAGCTTACCCTTACCCTTACCCTTACCCTTACCCTTACCCTTGCTTTTACCCTTAGGCTTACCCTTACCCTTACCCTTACCCTTACCCTTGCTTTTACCCTTAAGCTTACCCTTACCCTTACCCTTACTCTTACCCTTACCCTTACCCTTACCCTTACCCTTACCCTTACCCTTACCCTTACCCTTACCCTTACCCTTACCCTTGCTTTTACCCTTAGGCTTACCCTTACCTTTACCCTTACCCTAACCCTTACCCTTACCCTTACCCTTACCCTTACCCTTACCCTTGCTTTTACCCTTAAGCTTACCCTTACCCTTACCCTTACCCTTACCCTTGCTTTTACACTTAAGCTTACCCTTACCCTTACCCTTACCCTTACCCTTACCCTTACCCTTACCCTTACCCTTGCTTTTACCCTTAAGCTTACCCTTACCTTTACCCTTACCCTTACCCTTACCCTAACCCTTACCCTTGCTTTTACCCTTAAGCTTACCCTTACCCTTACCCTTACCCTTACCCTTACCCTTACCCTTACCTTTACCCTTACCCTTTCCTTTACCCTTACCCTTACCCTTACCCTTACCCTTACCCTTACCCTTACCCTTACCCTTATCTTTACCCTTACCCTTGCTTTTACCCTTAAGCTTACCCTTACCCTCACCCTTACCCTTACCCTTACCCTTACCCTTACCCTTACCCTTGCTTTTACCCTTAAGCTTACCCTTACCCTTACCCTTACCCTTACCCTTACCCTTACCCTTACCCTTACCCTTGCTTTTACCCTTAGGCTTACCCTTACCTTTACCCTTACCCTTACCCTTACCCTTACCCTTACCCTTACCCTTGCTTTTAACCTTAGGCTTACCCTTACCTTTACCCTTACCCTTACCCTTACCCTTACCCTTACCCTTACCCTTACCCTTACCCTTACCCTTACCCTTACCCTTACCCTTACCCTTACCCTTACCCTTACCCTTACCCTTACCCTTACCCTTACCCTTACCCTTGCTTTTACCCTTAAGCTTACCCTTACCCTTACCCTTACCCTTACCCTTACCCTTACCCTAACCCTTACCCTTGCTTTTACCCTTTAGCTTACCCTTACCCTTACCCTTACCCTTACCCTTACCCTTACCCTTACCCTTACCCTTACCCTTACCCTTACCCTTACCCTTACCCTTGCTTTTACCCTTAAGCTTACCCTTACCCTTACCCTTACCCTTACCCTTACCCTTACCCTTACCCTTACCCTTACCCTTGCTTTTACCCTTAAGCTTACCCTTACCCTTACCCTTACCCTTACCCTTGCCCTTGCTTTTACCCCTAGGCTTACCCTTACCTTTACCCTTACCCTTACCCTTACCCTTACCCTTACCCTTACCCTTACCCTTACCCTTGCTTTTACCCTTAAGCTTACCCTTACCCTTACCCTTACCCTTACCCTTACCCTTACCCTTACCCTTACCCTTGCTTTTACCCTTAAGCTTACCCTTACCCTTACCCTTACCCTTACCCTTACCCTTGCTTTTACCCTTACCCTTACCCTTGCTTTTACCCTTAGGCTTACCCTTACCTTTACCCTTACCCTTACCCTTACCCTTACACTTACCCTTACCCTTACCCTTACCCTTGCTTTTACCCTTAGGCTTACCCTTACCTTAACCCTTACCCTTACCCTTACCCTTACCCTTACCCTTACCCTTACCCTTACCCTTACCCTTACCCTTGCTTTTACCCTTAAGCTTACCCTTACCCTTACCCTTACCCTTACCCTTACCCTTGCTTTTACCCTTAGGCTTACCCTTACCCTTACCCTTACCCTTACCCTTACCCTTGCTTTTACCCTTAGGCTTACCCTTACCCTTACCCTTACCCTTACCCTTACCCTTGCTTTTACCCTTAAGCTTACCCTTACCCTTACCCTTACCCTTACCCTTGCTTTTACACTTAAGCTTACCCTTACCCTTACCCTTACCCTTACCCTTACCCTTACCCTTACCCTTACCCTTACCCTTACCCTTGCTTTTACCCTTAAGCTTACCCTTACCTTTACCCTTACCCTTACCCTTACCCTAACCCTTACCCTTGCTTTTACCCTTAAGCTTACCCTTACCCTTACCCTTACCCTTACCCTTACCCTTACCCTTACCTTTACCCTTACCCTTACCCTTACCCTTACCCTTACCCTTACCCTTACCCTTACCCTTACCCTTACCCTTACCCTTATCTTTACCCTTACCCTTGCTTTTACCCTTAAGCTTACCCTTACCCTCACCCTTACCCTTACCCTTACCCTTACCCTTACCCTTACCCTTGCTTTTACCCTTAAGCTTACCCTTACCCTTACCCTTACCCTTACCCTTACCCTTACCCTTACCCTTACCCTTGCTTTTACCCTTAGGCTTACCCTTACCTTTACCCTTACCCTTACCCTTACCCTTACCCTTACCCTTACCCTTACCCTTACCCTTGCTTTTACCCTTAAGCTTACCCTTACCCTTACCCTTACCCTTACCCTTACCCTTACCCTTGCTTTTACCCTTAAGCTTACCCTTACCCTTACCCTTACCCTTACCCTTACCCTTACCCTTGCTTTTACCCTTAGGCTTACCCTTACCCTTACCCTTACCCTTACCCTTGCTTTTACCCTTAAGCTTACCCTTACCCTTACCCTTACTCTTACCCTTACCCTTACCCTTACCCTTACCCTTACCCTTACCCTTACCCTTACCCTTACCCTTTTCTTACCCTTGCTTTTACCCTTAGGCTTACCCTTACCTTTACCCTTACCCTAACCCTTACCCTTACCCTTACCCTTACCCTTACCCTTGCTTTTACCCTTAAGCTTACCCTTACCCTTACCCTTACCCTTACCCTTACCCTTACCCTTACCCTTACCCTTGCTTTTACCCTTAAGCTTACCCTTACCCTTACCCTTACCCTTACCCTTACCCTTACCCTTACCCTTACCCTTACCCTTACCCTTACCCTTGCTTTTAACCTTAAGCTTACCCTTACCCTTACCCTTACCCTTACCCTTACCCTTACCCTTACCCTTACCCTTACCCTTACCCTTACCCTTATTCTTGCTTTTACCCTTAGGCTTACCCTTACCTTTACCCTTACCCTTACCCTTACCCTTACCCTTACCCTTGCTTTTACCCTTAAGCTTACCCTCACCCTTACCCTTACCCTTACCCTTAAGCTTACCCTTACCCTTACCCTTACCCTTACCCTTACCCTTACCCTTACACTTACCCTTACCCTTACCCTTACCCTTACCCTTGCTTTTACCCTTAAGCTTACCCTTACCCTTACCCTTACCCTTGCTTTTACCCTTAAGCTTACCCTTACCCTTACCCTTACCCTTACCCTTAAGCTTTCCCTTACCCTTACCCTTACCCTTACCCTTACCCTTACCCTTACCCTTACCCTCACCCTTACCCTTACCCTTACCCTTACCCTTGCTTTTACCCTTAAGCTTACCCTTACCCTTACCCTTACCCTTACCCTTAAGCTTACCCTTACCCTTACCCTTACCCTTACCCTCACCCTTACCCTTACCCTTGCTTTTACCCTTAAGCTTACCCTTACCCTTACCCTTACCCTTAAGCTTACCCTTACCCTTACCCTTACCCTTACCCTTACCCTTACCCTTACCCTTGCTTTTACCCTTAAGCTTACCCTTACCCTTACCCTTACCCTTACCCTTAAGCTTACCCTTACCCTTACCCTTACCCTTACCCTTACCCTTACCCTTACCCTTGCTTTTACCCTTTAGCTTACCCTTACCCTTACCCTTACCCTTACCCTTACCCTTACCCTTGCTTTTACCCTTAAGCTTACCCTTACCCTCACCCTTACCCTTACCCTTAAGCCTACCCTTACCCTTAACCTTACCCTTACCCTTACCCTTACTCTTGCTTTTACCCTTAAGCTTACCCTTACCCTTACCCTTACCCTTACCCTTACCCTTGCTTTTACCCTTAGGCTTACCCTTACCCTTTCCCTTACCCTTACCCTTGCTTTTACCCTTAAGCTTACCCTTACCCTTACCCTTACCCTTACCCTTACCCTTACCCTTACCCTTACCCTTACCCTTACCCTTACCCTTACCCTTACCCTTACCCTTACCCTAACCCTTACCCTTACCCTTACCCTTACCCTTGCTTTTACCCTTAGGCTTACCCTTACCTTTACCCTTACCCTTACCCTTACCCTTACCCTTACCCTTGCTTTTACCCTTAAGCTTACCCTTACCCTTACCCTTACCCTTACCCTTACCCTTACCCTTACCCTTGCTTTTACCCTCAAGCTTACCCTTACCCTTACCCTTACCCTTACCCTTACCCTTACCCTTACCCTTACCCTTACCCTCACCCTTGCTTTTACCCTTAAGCATACCCTTACCCTTACCCTTACCCTTACCCTTGCTTTTACCCTTAAGCTTACACTTACCCTTACCCTTACCCTTACCCTTACCCTTGCTTTTACCCTTAGGCTTACCCTTACCCTTACCCTTACCCTTACCCTTGCTTTTACCCTTAAGCTTACCCTTACCCTTACCCTTACCCTTACTCTTACCCTTACCCTTACCCTTACCCTTACCCTTGCTTTTACCCTTAGGCTTACCCTTACCTTTACCCTTACCCTTACCCTTACCCTTACCCTTACCCTTACCCTTACCCTTACCCTTACCCTTGCTTTTACCCTTAAGCTTACCCTTACCCTTACCCTTACCCTTACCCTTACCCTTACCCTTACCCTTACCCTTACCCTTACCCTTACCCTTGCTTTTACCCTTAAGCTTACCCTTACCCTTACCCTTACCCTTACCCTTACCCTTACCCTTACCCTTACCCTTATCCTTGCTTTTACCCTTAGGCTTACCCTTACCTTTACCCTTACCCTTTCCCTTACCCTTACCCTTACCCTTGCTTTTACCCTTAAGCTTACCCTTACCCTTACCCTTACCCTTACCCTTAAGCTTACCCTTACCCTTACCTTTACCCTTACCCTTACCCTTACCCTTACCCTTACCCTTACCCTTACCCTTACCCTTGCTTTTACCCTTAAGCCTACCCTTACCCTTACCCTTACCCTTGCTTTTACCCTTAAGCTTACCCTTACCCTTACCCTTACCCTTACCCTTAAGCTTTCCCTTACCCTTACACTTACCCTTACCCTTACCCTTACCCTTACCCTTACCCTTACCCTTACCCTTACCCTTACCCTTACCCTTACCCTTACCCTTGCTTTTACCCTTAAGCTTACCCTTACCCTTACCCTTACCCTTACCCTTAAGCTTACCCTTACCCTTACCCTTACCCTTACACTCACCCTTACCCTTACCCTTGCTTTTACCCTTAAGCTTACCCTTACCCTTACCCTTACCCTTACCCTTAAGCTTACCCTTACCCTTACCCTTACCCTTACCCTTACCCTTACCCTTACCCTTGCTTTTACCCATAAGCTTACCCTTACCCTTACCCTTACCCTTACCCTTAAGCTTACCCTTACCCTTACCCTTACCCTTACCCTTACCCTTACCCTTACCCTTACCCTTACCCTTGCTTTTACCCTTTAGCTTACCCTTACCCTTACCCTTACCCTTACCCTTGCTTTTACCCTTAAGCTTACCCTTACCCTTACCCTTACCCTTACCCTTAAGCTTACCCTTACCCTTACCCTTACCCTTACCCTTACCCTTACCCTTACCCTTACCCTTACCCTTTCCCTTACCCTTACCCTTACCCTTACCCTTGCTTTTACCCTTAAGCTTACCCTTACCCTTACCCTTAACCTTACCCTTACCCTTACCCTTACCCTTACCCTTACCCTTACCCTTACCCTTACCCTTGCTTTTACCCTTAGGCTTACCCTTACCTTTACCCTTACCCTTACCCTTACCCTTACCCTTACCCTTACCCTTACCTTTACCCTTACCCTTGCTTTTACCCTTAAGCTTACCCTTACCCTTACCCTTACCCTTACCCTTACTCTTGCTTTTACCCTTAAGCTTACCCTTACCCTTACCCTTACCCTTACCCTTACCCTTGCTTTTACCCTTAGGCTTACCCTTACCCTTTCCCTTACCCTTACCCTTGCTTTTACCCTTAAGCTTACCCTTACCCTTACCCTTACCCTTACCCTTACCCTTACCCTTACCCTTACCCTTACCCTTACCCTTACCCTTACCCTTACCCTTACCCTTACCCTAACCCTTACCCTTACCCTTACCCTTACCCTTACCCTTGCTTTTACCCTTAGGCTTACCCTTACCTTTACCCTTACCCTTACCCTTACCCTTACCCTTACCCTTGCTTTTACCCTTAAGCTTACCCTTACCCTTACCCTTACCCTTACCCTTGCTTTTACCCTTAAGCTTACCCTTACCCTTACCCTTACCCTTACCCTTACCCTTACCCTTACCCTTACCCTTACCCTCACCCTTGCTTTTACCCTTAAGCTTACCCTTACCCTTACCCTTACCCTTACCCTTACCCTTACCATTGCTTTTACCCTTAAGCTTACACTTACCCTTACCCTTACCCTTACCCTTACCCTTGCTTTTACCCTTAGGCTTACCCTTACCCTTACCCTTACCCTTACCCTTGCTTTTACCCTTAAGCTTACCCTTACCCTTACCCTTACCCTTACCCTTACCCTTACCCTTACCCTTACCCTTACCCTTACCCTTACCCTTACCCTTACCCTTACCCTTACCCTTACCCTTACCCTTACCCTTGCTTTTACCCTTAAGCTAACCCTTACCCTTACCCTTACCCTTACCCTTACCCTTAACCTTACCCTTACCCTTGCCCTTGCTTTTACCCTTAAGCTAACCCTTACCGTTACCCTTACCCTCACCCTTACCCTTAACCTAACCCTTACCCTTGCTTTTACCCTTAAGCTCACCCATACCCTTACCCTTACCCTTACCCTTACACTTACCCTTACCCTGACCCTTACCCTTGCTTTTACCCTTAAGCTTACCCTTACCCTTACCCTCACCCTTACCCTTAAGCTTACCCTTACCCTTACCCTTACCCTTACCCTTACCCTTACCCTTACCCTTGCTTTTACCCTTAAGCTTACCCTTACCCTTACCCTTACCCTTACCCTTACCCTTGCTTTTACCCTTAAGCTTACCCTTACCCTTACCCTTACCCTTACCCTTAAGCTTACCCTTACCCTTACCCTTACCCTTACCCTTACCCTTACCCTTACCCTTACCCTTGCTTTTACCCTTAAGCTTACCCTTACCCTTACCCTTACCCTTACCCTAACCCTTACCCTTAACCTTACCCTTACCCTTACCCTTACCCTTACCCTTACCCTTGCTTTTACTCTTAGGCTTACCCTTACCTTTACCCTTACCCTTACCCTTACCCTTACCCTTACCCTTACCCTTACCCTTACCCTTACCCTTGCTTTTACCCTTAAGCTTACCCTTACCCTTACCCTTACCCTTACCCTTACCCTTACCCTTACCCTTACCCTTACCCTTACCCTTACCCTTACCCTTACCCTTGCTTTTACCCTTTAGCTTACCCTTACCCTTACCCTTACTCTTACCCTTACCCTTACCCTTACCCTTACCCTTACCCTTGCTTTTACCCTTAAGCTTACCCTTACCCTTACCTTTACCCTTACCCTTACCCTTACCCTTACCCTTACCCTTACCCTTACCCTTACCCTTACCCTTACCCTTACCCTTACCCTTACCCTTACCCTTGCTTTTACCCTTAGGCTTACCCTTACCTTTAGCCTTACCCTTACCCTTACCCTTACCCTTACCCTTACCCTTACCCTTACCCTTGCTTTTACCCTTAAGCTTACCCTTACCCTTACCCTTACCCTTACCCTTACCCTTACCCTTACCCTTACCCTTGCTTTTACCCTTAAGCTTACCCTTACCCTTACCCTTACCCTTACACTTACCCTTGCTTTTACCCTTAGGCTTACCCTTACCCTTACCCTTACCCTTACCCTTAAGCTTACCCTTACCCTTACCCTTACCCTTACCCTTACCCTTACCCTTACCCTTACCCTTACCCTTACCCTTGCTTTTACCCTTAAGCTTACCCTTACCCTTACCCTTACCCTTACCCTTACCCTTACCCTTACCCTTACCCTTACCCTTACCCTTGCTTTGACCCTTAGGCTTACCCTTACCTTTACCCTTACCCTTACCCTTACCCTTACCCTTACCCTTACCCTTACCCTTACCCTTACCCTTGCTTTTACCCTTAAGCTTACCCTTACCCTTACCCTTACCCTTACCCTTACCCTTACCCTTACCCTTACCCTTGCTTTTACCCTTAAGCTTACCCTTACCCTTACCCTTACCCTTACCCTTACCCTTGCTTTTACCCTTAGGCTTACCCTTACCCTTACCCTTACCCTTACCCTTGCTTTTACCCTTAAGCTTACCCTTACCCTTACCCTTACCCTTACCCTTACCCTTACCCTTACCCTTACCCCTACCCTTACCCTTACCCTTACCCTTACCCTTACCCTTACCCTTACCCTTACCCTTACCCTTACCCTTACCCTTGCTTTTACCCTTAGGCTTAACCTTACCTTTACCCTTACCCTTACCCTTACCCTTACCCTTACCCTTACCCTTACCCTTACCCTTACCCTTACCCTTACCCTTACCCTTACCCTTACCCTTACCCTTACCCTTACCCTTGCTTTTACCCTTAAGCTTACCCTTACCCTTACCCTTACCCTCACCCTTACCCTTACCCTTACCCTTACCCTTACCCTTGCTTTTACCCTTAAGCTTACCCTTACCCTTACCCTTACCCTTACCCTCACCCTTACCCTTACCCTTACCCTTGCTTATACCCTTAAGCTTACCCTTACCCTTACCCTTACCCTTACCCTTACCCTTACCCTTACCCTTACCCTTACCCTTACCCTTACCCTTACCCTTACCCTTACCCTTACCCTTACCCTTACCCTTACCCTTGCTTTTACCCTTAGGCTTACCCTTACCTTTACCCTTACCCTTACCCTTACCCTTACCCTTACCCTTACCCTTGCTTTTACCCTTAAGCTTACCCTTACCCTTACCCTTACCCTTACCCTTACCCTAACCCTTACCCTTGCTTTTACCCTTAAGCTTACCCTTACCCTTACCCTCACCCTTACCCTTACCCTTACCCTTACCCTTACCCTTACCCTTGCTTTTACCCTTAAGCTTACCCTTACCCTTACCCTTACCCTTACCCTTACCCTTACCCTTACCCTTACCCTTATCCTTACCCTTACTTTTACCCTTAAGCTTACCCTTACCCTTACCCTTACCCTTACCCTTACCCTTACCCTTGCTTTTACTCTTAGGCTTACCCTTACCTTTACCCTTACCCTTACCCTTACCCTTACCCTCACCCTTACCCTTACCCTTGCTTTTACCCTTAAGCTTACCCTTACCCTTACCCTTACCCTTACCCTTACCCTTGCTTTTACCCTTAAGCTTACCCTTACCCTTACCCTTAACCTTACCCTTACCCTTGCTTTTACCCTTAGGCTTACCCTTACCCTTACCCTCACCCTTACCCTTGCTTTTACCCTTAAGCTTACCCTTACCCTTACCCTTACTCTTACCCTTACCCTTACCCTTACCCTTACCCTTACCCTTACCCTTACCCTTACCCTTACCCTTACCCTTACCCTTACCCTTACCCTTGCTTTTACCCTTAGGCTTACCCTTACCTTTACCCTTACCCTAACCCTTACCCTTAGCCTTACCCTTACCCTTACCCTTGCTTTTACCCTTAAGCTTACCCTTACCCTTACCCTTACCCTAACCCTTACCCTTACCCTTACCCTTACCCTTACCCTTACCCTTATCCTTACCCTTGCTTTTACCCTTAAGCTTACCCTTACCCTTACCCTTAACCTCACCCTTACCCTTACCCTGACCCTTACCCCTACCCTTACCCTTACCCTTACCCTTACCCTTGCTTTTACCCTTAAGCTTACCCTTACCCTCACCCTTACCCTTACCCTTACCCTTACCCTTACCCTTACCCTTACCCTTACCCTTACCCTTACCCTTGCTTTAACCCTTAGGCTTACCCTTACCTTTACCCTTACCCTTACCCTTACCCTTACCCTTACCCTTGCTTTTACCCTTAAGCTTACCCTTACCCTTACCCTTACCCTTAAGCTTACCCTTACCCTTACCCTTACCCTTACCCTTACCCTTACCCTTACCCTTACCCTTACCCTTGCTTTTACCCTTAAGCTTACCCTTACCCTTACCCTTACCCTTACCCTAACCCTTGCTTTTACCCTTAAGCTTACCCTTACCCTTACCCTTACCCTTAAGCTTACCCTTACCCTTACCCTTACCCTTACCCTTACCCTTACCCTTACCCTTACCCTTACCCTTACCCTTACCCTTACCCTTACCCTTACCCTTAAGCTTACCCTTACCCTTACCCTTACCCTTACCCTTACCCTTAACCTTACCCTTGCTTTTACCCTTAAGCTTACCCTTACCCTTACCCTTACCCTTACCCTTAAGCTTACCCTTACCCTTACCCTTACCCTTACCCTTACCCTTACCCTTGCTTTTACCCTTAAGCTTACCCTTACCCTTACCCTTACCCTTACCCTTAAGCTTACCCTTACCCTTACCCTTACCCTTACCCTTACCCTTACCCTTACCCTTACCCTTACCCTTACTCTTGCTTTTACCCTTAAGCTTACCCTTACCCTTACCCTTACCCTTACCCTTGCTTTTACCCTTAAGCTTACCCTTACCCTTACCCTTACCCTTAAGCTTACCCTTACCCTTACCCTTACCCTTACCCTTACCCTTACCCTTACCCTTACCCTTACCCTTACCCTTGCTTTTACCCTTAAGCTTACCCTTACCCTTACCCTTACCCTTACCCTTACACTTACCCTTACCCTTACCCTTGCTTTTACCCTTAGGCTTACCCCTACCTTTACCCTTACCCTTACCTTTACCCTTACCCTTACCCTTACCCTTACCCTTGCTTTTACCCTTGAGCTTAGCCTTACCCTTACCCTTACCCTTACCCTTACCCTTACTTTTACCCTTAAGCTTACCCTTACCCTTACCCTTACCCTTACCCTTACCCTTGCTTTTACCCTTAGGCTTACCCTTACCCTTACCCTTACCCTTACCCTTGCTTTTACCCTTAAGCTTACCCTTACCCTTACCCTTACCCTTACCCTTACCCTTACCCTTACCCTTACCCTTACCCTTACCCTTACCCTTACCCTTACCCTTACCCTTACCCTTACCCTTACCCTTACCCTTACCCTTACCCTTACCCTTACCCTTACCCTTGCTTTTACCCTTAGGCTTACCCTTACCTTTACCCTTACCCTTACCCTTACCCTTACCCTTACCCTTGCTTTTAACCTTAAGCTAACCCTTACCCTTACCCTTACCCTTACCCTTACCCTTACCCTTACCCTTACCCTTACCCTTACCCTTGCTTTTACCCTTAAGCTTACCCTTACCCTTACCCTTACCCTTACCCTTACCCTTGCTTTTACTCTTAGGCTTACCCTTACCTTTACCCTTACCCTTACCCTTACCCTTACCCTCACCCTTACCCTTACCCTTGCTTTTACCCTTAAGCTTACCCTTACCCTTACCCTTACCCTTACCCTTACCCTTGCTTTTACCCTTAAGCTTACCCTTACCCTTACCCTTAACCTTACCCTTACCCTTGCTTTTACCCTTAGGCTTACCCTTACCCTTACCCTTACCCTTACCCTTGCTTTTACCCTTAAGCTTACCCTTACCCTTACCCTTACTCTTACCCTTACCCTTACCCTTACCCTTACCCTTACCCTTACCCTTACCCTTACCCTTACCCTTGCTTTTACCCTTAGGCTTACCCTTACCTTTACCCTTACCCTAACCCTTACCCTTACCCTTACCCTTACCCTTACCCTTGCTTTTACCCTTAGGCTTACCCTTACCCTTACCCTTACCCTTACCCTTGCTTTTACCCTTAAGCTTACCCTTACCCTTACCCTTACCCTTACTCTTACCCTTTCCCTTACCCTTACCCTTACCCTTGCTTTTACCCTTAGGCTTATTCTTACCTTTACCCTTACCCTTACCCTTACCCTTACCCTTACCCTTACCCTTACCCTTGCTTTTACCCTTAAGCTTACCCTTACCCTTACCCTTACCCTTACCCTTACCCTTACCCTTACCCTTACCCTTACCCTTACCCTTACCCTTGCTTTTACCCTTAAGCTTACCCTTACCCTTACCCTTACCCTTACCCTTACCCTTACCCTTACCCTTACCCTTACCCTTACCCTTACCCTTACCCTTACCCTTATCCTTGCTTTTACCCTTAGGCTTACCCTTACCTTTACCCTTACCCTTACCCTTACCCTTACCCTTACCCTTGCTTTTACCCTTAAGCTTACCCTTACCCTTACCCTTACCCTTACCCTTAAGCTTACCCTTACCCTTACCTTTACCCTTACCCTTACCCTTACCCTTACCCTTACCCTTACCCTTACCCTTGCTTTTACCCTTAAGCTTACCCTTACCCTTACCCTTACCCTTGCTTTTACCCTTAAGCTTACCCTTACCCTTACCCTTACCCTTACCCTTAAGCTTTCCCTTACCCTTACACTTACCCTTACCCTTACCCTTACCCTTACCCTTACCCTTACCCTTACCCTTACCCTTACCCTTACCCTTACCCTTGCTTTTACCCTTAAGCTTACCCTTACCCTTACCCTTACCCTTACCCTTAAGCTTACCCTTACCCTTACCCTTACCCTTACCCTCACCCTTACCCTTACCCTTGCTTTTACCCTTAAGCTTACCCTTACCCTTACCCTTACCCTTACCCTTAAGCTTACCCTTACCCTTACCCTTACCCTTACCCTTACCCTTACCCTTACCCTTGCTTTTACCCTTAAGCTTACCCTTACCCTTACCCTTACCCTTACACTTAAGCTTACCCTTACCCTTACCCTTACCCTTACCCTTACCCTTACCCTTACCCTTGCTTTTACCCTTTAGCTTACCCTTACCCTTACCCTTACCCTTACCCTTGCTTTTACCCTTAAGCTTACCCTTACCCTTACCCTTACCCTTACCCTTAAGCTTACCCTTACCCTTACCCTTACCCTTACCCTTACCCTTACCCTTACCCTTACCCTTACCCTTTCCCTTACCCTTACCCTTACCCTTACCCTTGCTTTTACCCTTAAGCTTACCCTTACCCTTACCCTTAACCTTACCCTTACCCTTACCCTTACCTATACCCTTACCCTTACCCTTACCCTTACCCTTACCCTTGCTTTTACCCTTAGGCTTACCCTTACCTTTACCCTTACCCTTACCCTTACCCTTACCCTTACCCTTACCCTTACCTTTACCCTTACCCTTGCTTTTACCCTTAAGCTTACCCTTACCCTTACCCTTACCCTTACCCTTACCCTTACTCTTGCTTTTACCCTTAAGCTTACCCTTACCCTTACCCTTACCCTTACCCTTACCCTTGCTTTTACCCTTAGGCTTACCCTTACCCTTTCCCTCACCCTTACCCTTGCTTTTACCCTTAAGCTTACCCTTACCCTTACCCTTACCCTTACCCTTACCCTTACCCTTACCCTTACACTTACCCTTACCCTTACCCTTACCCTAACCCTTACCCTTACCCTTACCCTTACCCTTACCCTTGCTTTTACCCTTAGGCTTACCCTTACCTTTACCCTTACCCTTACCCTTACCCTTACCCTTACCCTTGCTTTTACCCTTAAGCTTACCCTTACCCTTACCCTTACCCTTACCCTTGCTTTTACCCTTAAGCTTACCCTTACCCTTACCCTTACCCTTACCCTTACCCTTACCCTTACCCTTACCCTCACCCTTGCTTTTACCCTTAAGCTTACCCTTACCCTTACCCTTACCCTTACCCTTACCCTTACCATTGCTTTTACCCTTAAGCTTACACTTACCCTTACCCTTACCCTTACCCTTACCCTTGCTTTTACCCTTAGGCTTACCCTTACCCTTACCCTTACCCTTACCCTTGTTTTACCCTTAAGCTTACCCTTACCCTTACCCTTACCCTTACCCTTACCCTTACCCTTACCCTTACCCTTACCCTTACCCTTACCCTTGCTTTTACCCTTAAGCTAACCCTTACCCTTACCCTTACCCTTACCCTTACCCTTAACCTTACCCTTACCCTTGCCCTTGCTTTTACCCTTAAGCTAACCCTTACCCTTACCCTTACCCTTACCCTTACCCTTAACCTTACCCTTTCCCTTGCTTTTACCCTTAAGCTCACCCATACCCTTACCCTTACCCTTACCCTTACACTTACCCTTACCCTGACCCTTACCCTTGCTTTTACCCTTAAGCTTTCCCTTACCCTTACCCTCACCCTTACCCTTAAGCTTACCCTTACCCTTACCCTTACCCTTACCCTTACCCTTACCCTTACCCTTGCTTTTACCCTTAAGCTTACCCTTACCCTTACCCTTACCCTTACCCTTGCTTTTACCCTTAAGCTTACCCTTACCCTTTCCCTTACCCTTACCCTTAAGCTTACCCTTACCCTTACCCTTACCCTTACCCTTGCTTTTACCCTTAAGCTTACCCTTACCCTTACCCTTACCCTTACCCTAACCCTTACCCTTAACCTTACCCTTACCCTTACCCTTACCCTTACCCTTACCCTTACCCTTGCTTTTACTCTTAGGCTTACCCTTACCTTTACCCTTACCCTTACCCTTACCCTTACCCTTACCCTTACCCTTACCCTTGCTTTTACCCTTAAGCTTACCCTTACCCTTACCCTTACCCTTACCCTTACCCTTACCCTTACCCTTACCCTTACCCTTACCCTTACCCTTGCTTTTACCCTTTAGCTTACCCTTACCCTTACCCTTACTCTTACCCTTACCCTTACCCTTACCCTTACCCTTACCCTTGCTTTTACCCTTAAGCTTACCCTTACCCTTACCTTTACCCTTACCCTTACCCTTACCCTTACCCTTACCCTTACCCTTACCCTTACCCTTACCCTTACCCTTACCCTTACCCTTACCCTTACCCTTACCCTTACCCTTGCTTTTACCCTTAGGCTTACCCTTACCTTTAGCCTTACCCTTACCCTTACCCTTACCCTTACCCTTACCCTTGCTTTTACCCTTAAGTTTACCCTTACCCTTACCCTTACCCTTACCCTTACCCTTACCCTTACCCTTACCCTTACCCTTGCTTTTACCCTTAAGCTTACCCTTACCCTTAACCTTACCCTTACACTTACCCTTGCTTTTTCCCTTAGGCTTACCCTTACCCTTACCCTTACCCTTACCCTTAAGCTTACCCTTACCCTTACCCTTACCCTTACCCTTACCCTTACCCTTACCCTTACCCTTACCCTTACCCTTGCTTTTACCCTTAAGCTTACCCTTACCCTTACCCTTACCCTTACCCTTACCCTTACCCTTACCCTTACCCTTACCCTTACCCTTACCCTTGCTTTGACCCTTAGGCTTACCCTTACCTTTACCCTTACCCTTACCCTTACCCTTACCCTTACGCTTACCCTTACCCTTACCCTTACCCTTGCTTTTACCCTTAAGCTTACCCTTACCCTTACCCTTACCCTTACCCTTACCCTTACCCTTACCCTTACCCTTGCTTTTACCCCTAAGCTTACCCTTACCCTTACCCTTACCCTTACCCTTGCTTTTACCCTTAGGCTTACCCTTACCCTTACCCTTACCCTTACCCTTGCTTTTACCCTTAAGCTTACCCTTACCCTTACCCTTACCCTTACCCTTACCCTTACCCTTACCCTTACCCTTACCCTTACCCTTACCCTTACCCTTACCCTTACCCTTACCCTTACCCTTACCCTTGCTTTTACCCTTAGGCTTAACCTTACCTTTACCCTTACCCTTACCCTTACCCTTACCCTTACCCTTACCCTTACCCTTACCCTTACCCTTACCCTTACCCTTACCCTTGCTTTTACCCTTAAGCTTACCCTTACCCTTACCCTTACCCTTACCCTTACCCTTACCCTTACCCTTACCCTTACCCTTACCCTTGCTTTTACCCTTAAGCTTACCCTTACCCTTACCCTTACCCTTACCCTCACCCTTACCCTTACCCTTACCCTTGCTTATACCCTTAGGCTTACCCTTACCCTTACCCTTACCCTTACCCTTACCCTTACCCTTACCCTTACCCTTACCCTTACCCTTACCCTTACCCTTACCCTTACCCTTACCCTTACCCTTACCCTTACCCTTACCCTTACCCTTACCCTTACCCTTACCCTTACCCTTACCCTTACCCTTGCTTTTACCCTTAGGCTTACCCTTACCTTTACCCTTACCCTTACCCTTACCCTTACCCTTACCCTTACCCTTGCTTTTACCCTTAAGCTTACCCTTACCCTTACCCTCACCCTTACCCTTACCCTAACCCTTACCCTTGCTTTTACCCTTAAGCTTACCCTTACCCTTACCCTTACCCTTACCCTTACCCTTACCCTTACCCTTACCCTTACCCTTGCTTTTACCCTTAAGCTTACCCTTACCCTTACCCTTACCCTTACCCTTACCCTTACCCTTACCCTTACCCTTACCCTTATCCTTACCCTTACTTTTACCCTTAAGCTTACCCTTACCCTTACCCTTACCCTTACCCTTACCCTTACCCTTGCTTTTACTCTTAGGCTTACCCTTACCTTTACCCTTACCCTTACCCTTACCCTTACCCTCACCCTTACCCTTACCCTTGCTTTTACCCTTAAGCTTACCCTTACCCTTACCCTTACCCTTACCCTTACCCTTGCTTTTACCCTTAAGCTTACCCTTACCCTTACCCTTAACCTTACCCTTACCCTTGCTTTTACCCTTAGGCTTACCCTTACCCTTACCCTCACCCTTACCCTTGCTTTTACCCTTAAGCTTACCCTTACCCTTACCCTTACTCTTACCCTTACCCTTACCCTTACCCTTACCCTTACCCTTACCCTTACCCTTACCCTTACCCTTACCCTTACCCTTGCTTTTACCCTTAGGCTTACCCTTACCTTTACCCTTACCCTAACCCTTACCCTTAGCCTTACCCTTACCCTTACCCTTGCTTTTACCCTTAAGCTTACCCTTACCCTTACCCTTACCCTTACCCTTACCCTTACCCTTACCCTTACCCTTACCCTTACCCTTGCTTTTACCCTTAAGCTTACCCTTACCCTTACCCTTAACCTCACCCTTACCCTTACCCTGACCCTTACCCTTACCCTTACCCTTACCCTTACCCTTACCCTTGCTTTTACCCTTAAGCTTACCCTTACCCTTACCCTTACCCTTAAGCTTACCCTTACCCTTACCCTTACCCTTACCCTTACCCTTACCCTTACCCTTACCCTTACCCTTACCCTTACCCTTGCTTTCACCCTTAAGCTTACCCTTACCCTTTACTTACCCTTACCCTAACCCTTGCTTTTACCCTTAAGCTTACCCTTACCCTTACCCTTACCCTTAAGCTTACCCTTACCCTTACCCTTACCCTTACCCTTACCCTTACCCTTACCCTTACCCTTACCCTTACCCTTACCCTTACCCTTACCCTTACCCTTAAGCTTACCCTTACCCTTACCCTTACCCTTACCCTTACCCTTACCCTTACCCTTACCCTTACCCTTACCCTTACCCTTACCCTTACCCTTAAGCTTACCCTTACCCTTACCCTTACCCTTACCCTTACCCTTACCCTTACCCTTACCCTTGCTTTTACCCTTAGGCTTACCCTTACCTTTACCCTTACCCTTACCCTTACCCTTACCCTTACCCTTGCTTTTACCCTTAAGCTTACCCTTACCCTTACCCTTACCCTTAAGCTTACCCTTACCCTTACCCTTACCCTTACCCTTACCCTTACCCTTACCCTTACCCTTACCCTTACCCTTACCCTTGCTTTCACCCTTAAGCTTACCCTTACCCTTTACTTACCCTTACCCTAACCCTTGCTTTTACCCTTAAGCTTACCCTTACCCTTACCCTTACCCTTAAGCTTACCCTTACCCTTACCCTTACCCTTACCCTTACCCTTACCCTTACCCTTACCCTTACCCTTACCCTTACCCTTACCCTTACCCTTACCCTTAAGCTTACCCTTACCCTTACCCTTACCCTTACCCTTACCCTTAACCTTACCCTTGCTTTTACCCTTAAGCTTACCCTTACCCTTACCCTTACCCTTACCCTTAAGCTTACCCTTACCCTTACCCTTACCCTTACCCTTACCCATACCCTTGCTTTTACCCTTAAGCTTACCCTTACCCTTACCCTTACCCTTACCCTTAAGCTTACCCTTACCCTTACCCTTACCCTTACCCTTACCCTTACCCTTACCCTTGCTTTTACCCTTAAGCTTACCCTTACCCTTACCCTTACCCTTACCCTTGCTTTTACCCTTAAGCTTACCCTTACACTTACCCTTACCCTTAAGCTTACCCTTACCCTTACCCTTACCCTTACCCTTACCCTTACCCTTACCCTTACCCTTACCCTTGCTTTTACCCTTAAGCTTACCCTTACCCTTACCCTTACCCTTACCCTTACCCTTACCCTTACCCTTACCCTTGCTTTTACCCTTAGGCTTACCCTTACCTTTACCCTTACCCTTACCTTTACCCTTACCCTTACCCTTACCCTTACCCTTGCTTTTACCCTTGAGCTTACCCTTACCCTTACCCTTACCCTTACCCTTACCCTTACCCTTGCTTTTACCCTTAAGCTTACCCTTACCCTTACCCTTACCCTTACCCTTACCCTTGCTTTTACCCTTAGGCTTACCCTTACCCTTACCCTTACCCTTACCCTTGCTTTTACCCTTAAGCTTACCCTTACCCTTACCCTTACCCTTACCCTTACCCTTACCCTTACCCTTACCCTTACCCTTACCCTTACCCTTACCCTTACCCTTACCCTTACCCTTACCCTTACCCTTACCCTTACCCTTACCCTTACCCTTACCCTTGCTTTTACCCTTAGGCTTACCCTTACCTTTACCCTTACCCTTACCCTTACCCTTACTCTTACCCTTGCTTTTAACCTTAAGCTTACCCTTACCCTTACCCTTACCCTTACCCTTACCCTTACCCTTACCCTTACCCTTACCCTTACCCTTGCTTTTACCCTTAAGCTTACCCTTACCCTTACCCTTACCCTTACCCTTACCCTTGCTTTTACTCTTAGGCTTACCCTTACCTTTACCCTTACCCTTACCCTTACCCTTACCCTCACCCTTACCCTTACCCTTGCTTTTACCCTTAAGCTTACCCTTACCCTTACCCTTACCCTTACCCTTACCCTTGCTTTTACCCTTAAGCTTACCCTTACCCTTACCCTTAACCTTACCCTTACCCTTGCTTTTACCCTTAGGCTTACCCTTACCCTTACCCTTACCCTTACCCTTGCTTTTACCCTTAAGCTTACCCTTACCCTTACCCTTACTCTTACCCTTACCCTTACCCTTACCCTTACCCTTACCCTTACCCTTACCCTTACCCTTACCCTTACCCTTGCTTTTACCCTTAGGCTTACCCTTACCTTTACCCTTACCCTAACCCTTACCCTTACCCTTACCCTTACCCTTACCCTTGCTTTTACCCTTAAGCTTACCCTTACCCTTACCCTTACCCTTACCCTTACCCTTACCCTTACCCTTACCCTTACCCTTACCCTTACCCTTACCCTTACCCTTGCTTTTACCCTTAAGCTTACCCTTACCCTTACCCTTAACCTTACCCTTACCCTTACCCTTACCCTTACCCTTACCCTTACCCTTACCCTTGCTTTTACCCTTAAGCTTACCCTTACCCTTACCCTTACCCTTACCCTTACCCTTACCCTTACCCTTACCCTTACCCTTACCCTTACCCTTGCTTTTACCCTTAGGCTTACCCTTACCTTTACCCTTACCCTTACCCTTACCCTTACCCTTACCCTTGCTTTTACCCTTAAGCTTACCCTTACCCTTACCCTTACCCTTAAGCTTACCCTTAACCTTACCCTTACCCTTACCCTTACCCTTACCCTTACCCTTACCCTTACCCTTACCCTTGCTTTTACCCTTAAGCTTACCCTTACCCTTACCCTTACCCTTACCCTTACCCTTGCTTTTACCCTTAAACTTACCCTTACCCTTACCCTTACCCTTAAGCTTACCCTTACCCTTACCCTTACCCTTACCCTTACCCTTACCCTTACCCTTACCCTTACCCTTACCCTTACCCTTACCCTTACCCTTACCCTTACCCTTACCCTTGCTTTTACCCTTAAGCTTACCCTTACCCTTACCCTTACCCTTACCCTTACCCTTAAGCTTACCCTTACCCTAACCCTTACCCTTACCCTTACCCTTAACCTTACCCTTGAATTTACCCTTAAGCTTACCCTTACCCTTACCCTTACCCTTAAGCTTACCCTTACCCTTACCCTTACCCTTACCCTTACCCTTACCCTTGCTTTTACCCTTAAGCTTACCCTTACTCTTACCCTTACCCTTACCCTTAAGCTTACCCTTACCCTTACCCTTACCCTTACCCTTACCCTTACCCTTACCCTTACCCTTACCCTTACCCTTGCTTTTACCCTTAAGCTTACCCTTACCCTTACCCTTACCCTTACCCTTGCTTTTACCCTTAAGCTTACCCTTACCCTTACCCTTACCCTTAAGCTTACCCTTACCCTTACCCTTACCCTTACCCTTACCCTTACCCTTACCCTTACCCTTACCCTTACCCTTGCTTTTACCCTTAAGCTTACCCTTACCCTTACCCTTACCCTCACCCTTACCCTTACCCTTACCCTTACCCTTACCCTTGCTTTTACCCTTAGGCTTACCCTTACCTTAACCCTTACCCTTACCTTTACCCTTACCCTTACCCTTACCCTTACCCTTGCTTTTACCCTTGAGCTTACCCTTACCCTTACCCTTACCCTTACCCTTACCCTTACCCTTGCTTTTAACCTTAAGCTTACCCTTACCCTTACCCTTACCCTTACCCTTACCCTTGCTTTTACCCTTAGGCTTACCCTTACCCTTACCCTTACCCTTACCCTTGCTTTTACCCTTAAGCTTACCCTTACCCTTACCCTTACCCTTACCCTTACCCTTACCCTTACCCTTACCCTTACCCTTACCCTTACCCTTACCCTTACCCTTACCCTTACACTTACCCTTACCCTTACCCTTACCCTTACCCTTACCCTTACCCTTACCCTTACCCTTACCCTTGCTTTTACCCTTAGGCTTACCCTTACCTTTACCCTTAGCCTTACCCTTACCCTTACCCTTACCCTTGCTTTTACCCTTAAGCTTACCCTTACCCTTACCCTTACCCTTACCCTTACCCTTACCCTTACCCTTACCCTTACCCTTGCTTTTACCCTTAAGCTTACCCTTACCCTTACCCTTACCCTTACCCTTACCCTTACCCTTACCCTTACCCTTACCCTTACCCTTACCCTTACCCTCACCCTTGCTTTTACCCTTAAGCTTACCCTTACCCTTACCCTTACCCTTACCCTTACCCTTACCCTTGCTTTTACCCTTAAGCTTACCCTTACCCTTACCCTTACCCTTACCCTTACCCTTGCTTTTACCCTTAGGCTTACCCTTACCCTTACCCTTACCCTTACCCTTGCTTTTACCCTTAAGCTTACCCTTACCCTTACCCTTACCCTTACTCTTACCCTTACCCTTACCCTTACCCTTACCCTTACCCTTGCTTTTACCCTTAGGCTTACCCTTACCTTTACCCTTACCCTTACCCTTACCCTTACCCTTACCCTTACCCTTACCCTTGCTTTTACCCTTAAGCTTACCCTTACCCTTACCCTTACCCTTACCCTTACCCTTACCCTTACCCTTACCCTTACCCTTGCTTTTACCCTTAAGCTCACCCTTACCCTTACCCTTACCCTTACCCTTACCCTTACCCTTACTCTTAACCTTACCCTTGCTTTTACCCTTAAGCTTACCCTTACCCTTACCCTTACCCTTACCCTTGCTTTTACCCTTAAGCTTACCCTTACCCTTACCCTTACCCTTAAGCTTACCCTTACCCTTACCCTTACCCTTACCCTTACCCTTACCCTTACCCTTACCCTTACCCTTGCTTTTACCCTTAAGCTTACCCTCACCCTTACCCTTACCCTTACCCTTACCCTTACCCTTACCCTTACCCTTACCCTTGCTTTTACCCTTAGGCTTACCCTTACCTTTACCCTTACCCTTACCTTTACCCTTACCCTTACCCTTACCCTTACCCTTACCCTTGCTTTTACCCTTGAGCTTACCCTTACCCTTACTTTTACCCTTACCCTTACCCTTACCCTTGCTTTTACCCTTAAGCTTACCCTTACCCTTACCCTTACACTTACCCTTACCCTTACCCTTGCTTTTACCCTTAGGCTTACCCTTACCCTTACCCTTACCCTTACCCTTGCTTTTACCCTTAAGCTTACCCTTACCCTTACCCTTACCCTTACCCTTACCCTTACCCTTACCCTTACCCTTACCCTTACCCTTACCCTTACCCTTACCCTTACCCTTACCCTTACCCTTACCCTTACCCTTACCCTTACCCTTACCCTTGCTTTTACCCTTAGGCTTACCCTTACCTTTACCCTTACCCTAACCCTTACCCTTACCCTTACCCTTGCTTTTACCCTTAAGCTTACCCTTACCCTTACCCTTACCCTTAC
Source organism: Myrrha octodecimguttata (assembly GCA_958510865.1). Taxonomy (NCBI): domain Eukaryota; kingdom Metazoa; phylum Arthropoda; class Insecta; order Coleoptera; family Coccinellidae; genus Myrrha; species Myrrha octodecimguttata. The sequence continues at coordinate 422,781 of CAUEHS010000258.1, read as the reverse complement.
CCTTACCCTTACCCTTACCCTTACCCTTACCCTTACCCTTACCCTTACCCTTACCCTTGCTTTTACCCTTAAGCTTACCCTTACCCTTACCCTTACCCTTACCCTTACCCTTACCCTTACCCTTAGCCTTACCCTCACCCTTGCTTTTACCCTTAAGCTTACCCTTACCCTTACCCTTACCCTTAACCTTACCCTTACCCTTGCTTTTACCCTTAAGCTTACCCTTACCCTTACCCTTACCCTTACCCTTACCCTTGCTTTTACCCTTAGGCTTACCCTTACCCTTACCCTTACCCTTACCCTTGCTTTTACCCTTAAGCTTACCCTTACCCTTACCCTTACCCTTACTCTTACCCTTACCCTTACCCTTACCCTTACCCTTACCCTTGCTTTTACCCTAAGGCTTACCCTTACCTTTACCCTTACCCTTACCCTTACCCTTACCCTTACCCTTACCCTTACCCTTACCCTTACCCTTACCCTTACCCTTACCCTTACCCTTGCTTTTACCCTTAAGCTTACCCTTACCCTTACCCTTACCCTTACCCTTACCCTTACCCTTACCCTTACCCTTACCCTTACCCTTACCCTTGCTTTTACCCTTAAGCTCACCCTTACCCTTACCCTTACCCTTACCCTTACCCTTACCCTTGCTTTTACCCTTAAGCTTACCCTTACCCTTACCCTTAACCTTACCCTTACCCTTGCTTTTACCCTTAGGCTTACCCTTACCCTTACCCTTACCCTTACCCTTGCTTTTACCCTTAAGCTTACCCTTACCCTTACCCTTACTCTTACCCTTACCCTTACCCTTACCCTTACCCTTACCCTTACCCTTACCCTTACCCTTACCCTTACCCTTGCTTTTACCCTTAGGCTTACCCTTACCTTTACCCTTACCCTAACCCTTACCCTTACCCTTACCCTTACCCTTACCCTTGCTTTTACCCTTAAGCTTACCCTTACCCTTACCCTTACCCTTACCCTTACCCTTACCCTTACCCTTACCCTTACCCTTACCCTTACCCTTACCCTTACCCTTGCTTTTACCCTTAAGCTTACCCTTACCCTTACCCTTAACCTTACCCTTACCCTTACCCTTACCCTTACCCTTACCCTTACCCTTACCCTTGCTTTTACCCTTAAGCTTACCCTTACCCTTACCCTTACCCTTACCCTTACCCTTACCCTTACCCTTACCCTTACCCTTACCCTTACCCTTACCCTTACCCTTACCCTTGCTTTTACCCTTAGGCTTACCCTTACCTTTACCCTTACCCTTACCCTTACCCTTACCCTTACCCTTGCTTTTACCCTTAAGCTTACCCTTACCCTTACCCTTACCCTTAAGCTTACCCTTAACCTTACCCTTACCCTTACCCTTACCCTTACCCTTACCCTTACCCTTACCCTTACCCTTGCTTTTACCCTTAAGCTTACCCTTACCCTTACCCTTACCCTTACCCTTACCCTTGCTTTTACCCTTAAACTTACCCTTACCCTTACCCTTACCCTTAAGCTTACCCTTACCCTTACCCTTACCCTTACCCTTACCCTTACCCTTACCCTTACCCTTACCCTTACCCTTACCCTTACCCTTACCCTTACCCTTACCCTTACCCTTGCTTTTACCCTTAAGCTTACCCTTACCCTTACCCTTACCCTTACCCTTAAGCTTACCCTTACCCTTACCCTTACCCTTACCCTTACCCTTAACCTTACCCTTGCTTTTACCCTTAAGCTTACCCTTACCCTTACCCTTACCCTTAAGCTTACCCTTACCCTTACCCTTACCCTTACCCTTACCCTTACCCTTGCTTTTACCCTTAAGCTTACCCTTACTCTTACCCTTACCCTTACCCTTAAGCTTACCCTTACCCTTACCCTTACCCTTACCCTTACCCTTACCCTTACCCTTACCCTTACCCTTACCCTTGCTTTTACCCTTAAGCTTACCCTTACCCTTACCCTTACCCTTACCCTTGCTTTTACCCTCAAGCTTACCCTTACCCTTACCCTTACCCTTAAGCTTACCCTTACCCTTACCCTTACCCTTACCCTTACCCTTACCCTTACCCTTACCCTTACCCTTACCCTTGCTTTTACCCTTAAGCTTACCCTTACCCTTACCCTTACCCTCACCCTTACCCTTACCCTTACCCTTACCCTTACCCTTGCTTTTACCCTTAGGCTTACCCTTACCTTTACCCTTACCCTTACCTTTACCCTTACCCTTACCCTTACCCTTACCCTTGCTTTTACCCTTGAGCTTACCCTTACCCTTACCCTTACCCTTACCCTTACCCTTACCCTTGCTTTTAACCTTAAGCTTACCCTTACCCTTACCCTTACCCTTACCCTTACCCTTGCTTTTACCCTTAGGCTTACCCTTACCCTTACCCTTACCCTTACCCTTGCTTTTACCCTTAAGCTTACCCTTACCCTTACCCTTACCCTTACCCTTACCCTTACCCTTACCCTTACCCTTACCCTTACCCTTTCCCTTACCCTTACCCTTACCCTTACACTTACCCTTACCCTTACCCTTACCCTTACCCTTACCCTTACCCTTACCCTTACCCTTACCCTTACCCTTGCTTTTACCCTTAGGCTTACCCTTACCTTTACCCTTAGCCTTACCCTTACCCTTACCCTTACCCTTGCTTTTACCCTTAAGCTTACCCTTACCCTTACCCTTACCCTTACCCTTACCCTTACCCTTACCCTTACCCTTACCCTTACCCTTGCTTTTACCCTTAAGCTTACCCTTACCCTTACCCTTACCCTTACCCTTACCCTTACCCTTACCCTTACCCTTACCCTTACCCTTACCCTTACCCTCACCCTTGCTTTTACCCTTAAGCTTACCCTTACCCTTACCCTTACCCTTACCCTTACCCTTACCCTTACCCTTGCTTTTACCCTTAAGCTTACCCTTACCCTTACCCTTACCCTTACCCTTACCCTTGCTTTTACCCTTAGGCTTACCCTTACCCTTACCCTTACCCTTACCCTTGCTTTTACCCTTAAGCTTACCCTTACCCTTACCCTTACCCTTACTCTTACCCTTACCCTTACCCTTACCCTTACCCTTACCCTTGCTTTTACCCTTAGGCTTACCCTTACCTTTACCCTTACCCTTACCCTTACCCTTACCCTTACCCTTACCCTTACCCTTGCTTTTACCCTTAAGCTTACCCTTACCCTTACCCTTACCCTTACCCTTACCCTTACCCTTACCCTTACCCTTACCCTTGCTTTTACCCTTAAGCTCACCCTTACCCTTACCCTTACCCTTACCCTTACCCTTACCCTTACTCTTAACCTTACCCTTGCTTTTACCCTTAAGCTTACCCTTACCCTTACCCTTACCCTTACCCTTGCTTTTACCCTTAAGCTTACCCTTACCCTTACCCTTACCCTTAAGCTTACCCTTACCCTTACCCTTACCCTTGCCCTTACCCTTACCCTTACCCTTACCCTTACCCTTACCCTTGCTTTTACCCTTAAGCTTACCCTTACCCTTACCCTTACCCTTACCCTTACCCTTACCCTTACCCTTACCCTTACCCTTGCTTTTACCCTTAGGCTTACCCTTACCTTTACCCTTACCCTTACCTTTACCCTTACCCTTACCCTTACCCTTACCCTTACCCTTGCTTTTACCCTTGAGCTTACCCTTACCCTTACTTTTACCCTTACCCTTACCCTTACCCTTGCTTTTACCCTTAAGCTTACCCTTACCCTTACCCTTACACTTACCCTTACCCTTACCCTTGCTTTTACCCTTAGGCTTACCCTTACCCTTACCCTTACCCTTACCCTTGCTTTTACCCTTAAGCTTACCCTTACCCTTACCCTTACCCTTACCCTTACCCTTACCCTTACCCTTACCCTTACCCTTACCCTTACCCTTACCCTTACCCTTACCCTTACCCTTACCCTTACCCTTACCCTTACCCTTACCCTTACCCTTACCCTTACCCTTACCCTTGCTTTTACCCTTAGGCTTACCCTTACCTTTACCCTTACCCTTACCCTTACCCTTACCCTTACCCTTGCTTTTACCCTTAAGCTTACCCTTACCCTTACCCTTACCCTTACCCTTACCCTTACCCTTACCCTTACCCTTACCCTTACCCTTACCCTTACCCTTACCCTTGCTTTTACTCTTAAGCTTACCCTTACCCTTACCCTTACCCTTACCCTTACCCTTACCCTTACCCTTAGCCTTACCCTCACCCTTGCTTTTACCCTTAAGCTTACCCTTACCCTTACCCTTACCCTTAACCTTACCCTTACCCTTGCTTTTACCCTTAAGCTTACCCTTACCCTTACCCTTACCCTTACCCTTACCCTTGCTTTTACCCTTAGGCTTACCCTTACCCTTACCCTTACCCTTACCCTTGCTTTTACCCTTAAGCTTACCCTTACCCTTACCCTTACCCTTACTCTTACCCTTACCCTTACCCTTACCCTTACCCTTACCCTTGCTTTTACCCTTAGGCTTACCCTTACCTTTACCCTTACCCTTACCCTTACCCTTACCCTTACCCTTACCCTTACCCTTACCCTTACCCTTACCCTTACCCTTACCCTTACCCTTACCCTTGCTTTTACCCTTAAGCTTACCCTTACCCTTACCCTTACCCTTACCCTTACCCTTACCCTTACCCTTACCCTTACCCTTACCCTTACCCTTGCTTTTACCCTTAAGCTCACCCTTACCCTTACCCTTACCCTTACCCTTACCCTTACCCTTACTCTTACCCTTACCCTTGCTTTTACCCTTAAGCTTACCCTTACCCTTACCCTTACCCTTACCCTTAAGCTTACCCTTACCCTTACCCTTACCCTTACCCTTACCCTCACCCTTACCCTTACCCTTGCTTTTACCCTTAAGCTTACCCTTACCCTTACCCTTACCCTTACCCTTACCATTGCTTTTACCCTTAAGCTTACCCTTACCCTTACCCTTACCCTTACCCTTAAGCTTACCCTTACCCTTACCCTTACCCTTACCCTTACCCTTACCCTTACCCTTGCTTTTACCCTTAAGCTTACCCTTACCCTTACCCTTACCCTTACCCTTACCCTTACCCTTACCCTTACCCTTACCCTTACCCTTACCCTTACCCTTACCCTTACCCTTACCCTTGCTTTTACCCTTAGGCTTACCCTTACCTTTACCCTTACCATTACCCTTACCCTTACCCTTACCCTTACCCTTACCCTTGCCCTTACCCTTGCTTTTACCCTTAAGCTTACCCTTACCCTTACCCTTACCCTTACCCTTACCCTTACCCTTACCCTTACCCTTACCCTTACCCTTACCCTTACCCTTACCCTTACCCTTACCCTTACCCTTACCCTTGCTTTTACCATTAAGCTTACCCTTACCCTTACCCTTACCCTTACCCTTACCCTTACCCTTGCTTTTACCCTTAAGCTTACCCTTACCCTTACTCTTACCCCTACCCTTACCCTTACCCTTACCCTTACCCTTACCCTTACCCTTACCCTTACCCTTACCCTTGCTTTTACCCTTAGGCTTACCCTCACCTTTACCCTTACCCTTACCCTTACCCTTACCCTTACCCTTACCCTTGCTTTTACCCTTAAGCTTACCCTTACCCTTACCCTTACCCTTACCCTTAGCCTTACCCTTACCCTTGCTTTTACCCTTAAGCTTACCCTTACCCTTACCCTGACCCTTACCCTTACCCTTACCCTTACCCTTACCCTTACCCTTACCCTTACCCTTACCCTTACCCTTACCCTTGCTTTTACCCTTAAGCTTACCCTTACCCTTACCCTTACCCTTACCCTTACCCTTACCCTTACCCTTACCCTTGCTTTTACCCTTAAGCTTACCCTTACCCTTACCCTTACCCTTACCCTTACCCTTACCCTTACCCTTACCCTTACCCTTACCCTTACCCTTACCCTTACCCTTACCCTTACCCTTACCCTTACCCTTACCCTTACTTAGGGTAAGGGTAAGGGTAAGCTTAAGGGTAAAAGCAAGGGTAAGGGTAAGGGTAAGGGTAAGGGTAAGGGTAAGGGTAAGTTTTAGGGTAAGGGTAAGGGTAAGCTTAAGGGTAAGGGTAAGGGTAAGGGTAAGGGTAAGGGTAAGCTTAAGGGTAAAAGCAAGGGTAAGGGTAAGGGTAAGGGTAAGGGTAAGGGTAAGCTTAAGGGTAAGGGTAAGGGTAAGGGTAAGGGTAAGCTTAAGGGTAAAAGCAAGGGTAAGGTTAAGGGTAAGGGTAAGGGTAAGGGTAAGGGTAAGGGTAAGCTTAAGGGTAAGGGTAAGGGTAAGGGTAAGCTTAAGGGTAAAAGCAAGGGTAAGGGTAAGGGTAAGGGTAAGGGTAAGGGTAAGGGTAAGGGTAAGGGTAAGGGTAAGGGTAAGGGTAAGCTTAAGGGTAAGGGTAAGGGTAAGGGTAAGCTTAAGGGTAAAAGCAAGGGTAAGGGTAAGGGTAAGGGTAAGGGTAAGGGTAAGCTTAAGGGTAAAAGCAAGGGTAAGGGTAAGGGTAAGGGTAAGGGTAAGGGTAAGGGTAAGGGTAAGGGTAAGGGTAAGGGTAAGGGTAAGGGTAAGGGTAAAGGTAAGGGTAAGGGTAAGGGTAAGCTTAAGGGTAAGGGTAAGGGTAAGGGTAAGCTTAAGGGTAAAAGCAAGGGTAAGGGTAAGGGTAAGGGTAAGGGTAAGGGTAAAGGTAAGGGTAAGCCTAAGGGTAAAAGCAAGGGTAAGGGTAAGGGTAAGGGTAAGGGTAAGGGTAAGGGTAAGGGTAAGGGTAAGGGTAAGGGTAAGGGTAAGCTTAAGGGTAAAAGCAAGGGTAAGGGTAAGGGTAAGGGTAAGGGTAAGGGTAAGGGTAAGGGTAAGGGTAAGGGTAAGCTTAAGGGTAAAAGCAAGGGTAAGGGTAAGGGTAAGGGTAAGGGTAAGGGTAAGGGTAAGGGTAAGGGTAAGGGTAAGGGTAAGGGTAAGGGTAAGGGTAAGGGTAAGCTTAAGGGTAAAAGCAAGGGTAAGGGTAAGGGTAAGGGTAAGGGTAAGGGTAAGGGTAAGGGTAAGGGTAAGGGTAAGGGTAAGTGTAAGGGTAAGCTTAAGGGTAAAAGCAAGGGTAAGGGTAAGGGTAAGGGTAAGGGTAAGGGTTAGGGTAAGGGTAAAGGTGAGGGTAAGCCTAAGGGTAAAAGCAAGGGTAAGGGTAAGGGTAAGGGTAAGGGTAAGGGTAAGGGTAAGGGTAAGGGTAAGGGTAAGGGTTAGAGTAAGGGTAAGGGTAAGGGTAAGCTTAAGGGTAAAAGCAAGGGTAAGGGTAAGGGTAAGGGTAAGGGTAAGCCTAAGGGTAAAAGCAAGGGTAAGGGTAAGGTTAAGGGTAAGGGTAAGGGTAAGCTTAAGGGTAAAAGCAAGGGTAAGGGTAAGGGTAAGGGTAAGGGTAAGGGTAAGGGTAAAGGTAAGGGTAAGCCTAAGAGTAAAAGCAAGGGTAAGGGTAAGGGTAAGGGTAAGGGTAAGGGTAAGGGTAAAGGTAAGGGTAAGGGTAAGGGTAAGGGTAAGGGTAAGGGTAAGGGTAAGCTTAAGGGTAAAAGCAAGGGTAAGGATAAGGGTAAGGGTAAGGGTAAGGGTAAGGGTAAGGGTAAGGGTAAGGGTAAGGGTAAGGGTAAGCTTAAGGGTAAAAGCAAGGGTAAGGGTAAGGGTAAGGGTAAGGGTAAGGGTAAGGGTAAGGGTAAGGGTAAGGGTAAGGGTAAGGGTAAGCTTAAGGGTAAAAGCAAGGGTAAGGGTTAGGGTAAGGGTAAGGGTAAGGGTAAGGGTAAGGGTAAGGGTAAGCTTAAGGGTAAAAGCAAGGGTAAGGGTAAGGGTAAGGGTAAGGGTAAGGGTAAGGGTAAGGGTAAGGGTAAAAGTAAGGGTAAGCCTAAGGGTAAAAGCAAGGGTAAGGGTAAGGGTAAGGGTAAGGGTAAGGGTAAGGGTAAGGATAAGGGTAAGGGTAAGGGTAAGGGTAAGGGTAAGCTTAAGGGTATAAGCAAGGGTAAGGGTAAGGGTAAGGGTGAGGGTAAGGGTAAGGGTAAGGGTAAGGGTAAGCTTAAGGGTAAAAGCAAGGGTAAGGGTAAGGGTAAGGGTAAGGGTAAGGGTAAGGGTAAGGGTAAGCTTAAGGGTAAAAGCAAGGGTAAGGGTAAGGGTAAGGGTAAGGGTAAGGGTAAGGGTAAGGGTAAGGGTAAGGGTAAGGATAAGGGTAAGGGTAAGGGTAAGGGTAAGGGTAAAGGTAAGGTTAAGCCTAAGGGTAAAAGCAAGGGTAAGGGTAAGGGTAAGGGTAAGGGTAAGGGTAAGGGTAAGGGTAAGGGTAAGGGTAAGGGTAAGGGTAAGGGTAAGGGTAAGCTTAAGGGTAAAAGCAAGGGTAAGGGTAAGGGTAAGGGTAAGCTTAAGGGTAAAAGCAAGGGTAAGGGTAAGGGTAAGGGTAAGCTTAAGGGTAAAAGCAAGGGTAAGGGTAAGGGTAAGGGTAAGGGTAAGGGTAAGGGTAAGGATAAGGGTAAGGGTAAGGGTAAAGGTAAGGGTAAGCCTAAGGGTCAAAGCAAGGGTAAGGGTTAGGGTAAGGGTAAGGGTAAGGGTAAGGGTAAGGGTAAGGGTAAGGGTAAGGGTAAGGGTAAGGGTAAGGGTAAGGGTAAGGGTAAGGGTAAGCTTAAGGGTAAAAGCAAGGGTAAGGGTAAGGGTAAGGGTAAGGGTAAGGGTGAGGGTAAGGGTAAGGGTAAGGGTAAGGGTAAGGGTAAGCTTAAGGGTAAGGGTAAGGGTAAGGATAAGGGTAAGCCTAAGGGTAAAAGCAAGAAACTTACCCTTACCCTTACCCTTACCCTTACCCTTGCTTTTACCCTTGAGCTTACCCTTACCCTTACCCTTACCCTTACCCTTACCCTTACCCTTACCCTTACTCTTACCCTTACCCTTACCCTTGCTTTTACCCTTAAGCTTACCCTTACCCTTACCCTCACCCTTACCCTTCCCTTACCCTTACCCTTACCCTTACCCTTACCCTTATCCTTGCTTTTACCCTTAGGCTTACCCTTACCTTTACCCTTACCCTTACCCTTACCCTTACCCTTGCTTTTACCCTTAAGCTTACCCTTACCCTTACCCTTACCCTTACCCTTAAGCTTACCCTTACCCTTACCTTTACCCTTACCCTTACCCTTACCCTTACCCTTACCCTTACCCTTACCCTTACCCTTACCCTTACCCTTGCTTTTACCCTTAAGCTTACCCTTACCCTTACCCTTACCCTTGCTTTTACCCTTAAGCTTACCCTTACCCTTACCCTTACCCTTACCCTTACCCTTACCCTTAAGCTTTCCCTTACCCTTACCCTTACCCTTACCCTTACCCTTACCCTTACCCTTACCCTTACCCTTACCCTTACCCTTACCCTTACCCTTACCCTTACCCTTACCCTTACCCTTGCTTTCACCCTTAAGCTTACCCTTACCCTTACCCTTACCCTTACCCTTAAGCTTACCCTTACCCTTACCCTTACCCTTACCCTTACCCTCACCCTTACCCTTACCCTTGCTTTTACCCTTAAGCTTACCCTTACCCTTACCCTTACCCTTAAGCTTACCCTTACCCTTACCCTTACCCTTACCCTTGCCCTTACCCTTACCCTTGCTTTTACCCTTAAGCTTACCCTTACCCTTACCCTTACCCTTACCCTTAAGCTTACCCTTACCCTTACCCTTACCCTTACCCTTACCCTTACCCTTACCCTTACCCTTACCCTTACCCTTACCCTTACCCTTACCCTTACCCTTACCCTTGCTTTTACCCTTTAGCTTACCCTTACCCTTACCCTTACCCTTACCCTTGCTTTTACCCTTAAGCTTACCCTTACCCTTACCCTTACCCTTAAGCTTACCCTTACCCTTACCCTTACCCTTACCCTTACCCTTACCCTTACCCTTACCCTTACCCTTACCCTCACCCTTACCCTTACCCTTGCTTTTACCCTTAAGCTTACCCTTACACTTACCCTTAACCTTACCCTTACCCTTACCCTTACCCTTACCCTTACCCTTACCCTTACCCTTACCCTTACCCTTGCTTTTACCCTTAGGCTTACCCTTACCTTTACCCTTACCCTTACCCTTACCCTTACCCTTACCCTTACCCTTACCTTTACCCTTACCCTTGCTTTTACCCTTAAGCTTACCCTTACCCTTACCCTTACCCTTACCCTTACCCTTACTCTTGCTTTTACCCTTAAGCTTACCCTTACCCTTACCCTTACCCTTACCCTTACCCTTGCTTTTACCCTTAGGCTTACCCTTACCCTTTCCCTTACCCTTACCCTTGCTTTTACCCTTAAGCTTACCCTTACCCTTACCCTTACCCTTACCCTTACCCTTACCCTTACCCTTACCCTTACCTTTACCCTTACCCTTACCCTTACCCTTACCCTAACCCTTACCCTTACCCTTACCCTTACCCTTGCTTTTACCCTTAGGCTTACCCTTACCTTTACCCTTACCCTTACCCTTACCCTTACCCTTACCCTTGCTTTTACCCTTAAGCTTACCCTTACCCTTACCCTTACCCTTACCCTTACCCTTGCTTTTACCCTTAAGCTTACCCTTACCCTTACCCTTACCCTTACCCTAACCCTTACCCTTACCCTTACCCTTACCCTCACCCTTGCTTTTACCCTTAAGCTTACCCTTACCCTTACCCTTACCCTTACCCTTACCCTTGCTTTTACCCTTGAGCTTACACTTACCCTTACCCTTACCCTTACCCTTACCCTTGCTTTTACCCTTAGGCTTACCCTTACCCTTACCTTTACCCTTACCCTTGCTTTTACCCTTAAGCTTACCCTTACCCTTACCCTTACCCTTACCCTTACCCTTACCCTTACCCTTACCCTTACCCTTACCCTTGCTTTTACCCTTAAGCTAACCCTTACCCTTACCCTTACCCTTACCCTTACCCTTAACCTTACCCTTACCCTTGCCCTTGCTTTTACCCTTAAGCTAACCCTTACCCTTACCCTTACCCTTACCCTTTCCCTTAACCTTACCCTTACCCTTGCTTTTACCCTTAAGCTCACCCATACCCTTACCCTTACCCTTACCCTTACACTTACCCTTACCCTGACCCTTACCCTTGCTTTTACCCTTAAGCTTACCCTTACCCTTACCCTCACCCTTACCCTTAAGCTTACCCTTACCCTTACCCTTACCCTTACCCTTACCCTTACCCTTACCCTTGCTTTTACCCTTAAGCTTACCCTTACCCTTACCCTTACCCTTACCCTTACCCTTGCTTTTACCCTTAAGCTTACCCTTACCCTTACCCTTACCCTTACCCTTAAGCTTACCCTTACCCTTACCCTTACCCTTACCCATACCCTTACCCTTACCCTTGCTTTTACCCTTAAGCTTACCCTTACCCTTACCCTTACCCTTACCCTAACCCTTACCCTTAACCTTACCCTTACCCTTACCCTTACCCTTACCCTTACCCTTGCTTTTACTCTTAGGCTTACCCTTACCTTTACCCTTACCCTTACCCTTACCCTTACCCTTACCCTTACCCTTACCCTTACCCTTACCCTTGCTTTTACCCTTAAGCTTACCCTTACCCTTACCCTTACCCTTACCCTTACCCTTACCCTTACCCTTACCCTTACCCTTACCCTTACCCTTACCCTTACCCTTACCCTTACCCTTACCCTTGCTTTTACCCTTTAGCTTACCCTTACCCTTACCCTTACTCTTACCCTTACCCTTACCCTTACCCTTACCCTTGCTTTTACCCTTAAGCTTACCCTTACCCTTACCTTTACCCTTACCCTTACCCTTACCCTTACCCTTACCCTTACCCTTACCCTTACCTTTACCCTTACCCTTGCTTTTACCCTTAGGCTTACCCTTACCTTTAGCCTTACCCTTACCCTTACCCTTACCCTTACCCTTACCCTTACCCTTGCTTTTACCCTTAAGCTTACCCTTACCCTTACCCTCACCCTTACCCTTACCCTTACCCTTACCTTTGCTTTTACCCTTAAGCTTACCCTTACCCTTACCCTTACCCTTACACTTACCCTTGCTTTTACCCTTAGGCTTACCCTTACCCTTACCCTTACCCTTACCCTTAAGCTTACCCTTACCCTTACCCTTACCCTTACCCTTACCCTTACCCTTACCCTTACCCTTACCCTTGCTTTTACCCTTAAGCTTACCCTTACCCTTACCCTTACCCTTACCCTTACCCTTACCCTTACCCTTACCCTTACCCTTACCCTTACCCTTACCCTTACCCTTACCCTTGCTTTTACCCTTAAGCTTACCCTTACCCTTACCCTTACTCTTAACCTTACCCTTACCCTTACCCTTACCCTTACCCTTACCCTTACCCTTACCCTTACCCTTACCCTTACCCTTGCTTTTACCCTTAGGCTTACCCTTACCTTTACCCTTACCCTAACCCTTACCCTTACCCTTACCCTTACCCTTACCCTTACCCTTACCCTTGCTTTTACCCTTAAGCTTACCCTTACCCTTACCCTTACCCTTACCCTTACCCTTACCCTTACCCTTACCCTTACCCTTACCCTTACCCTTGCTTTTACCCTTAAGCTTACCCTTACCCTTACCCTTACCCTTACCCTTACCCTTACCCTTACCCTTACCCTTGCTTTTACCCTTAAGCTTACCCTTACCCTTACCCTTACCCTTACCCTTACCCTTACCCTTACCCTTACGCTTACCCTTACCCTTGCTTTTACCCTTAGGCTTACCCTTACCTTTACCCTTACCCTTACCCTTACCCTTACCCTTACCCTTGCTTTTACCCTTAAGCTTACCCTTACCCTTACCCTTACCCTTAAGCTTACCCTTACCCTTACCCTTACCCTTACCCTTACCCTTACCCTTACCCTTACCCTTACCCTCACCCTTACCCTTACCCTTACCCTTACCCTTACCCTTACCCTTGCTTTTACCCTTAAGCTTACCCTACCCTTACCCTTACCCTTACCCTTACCCTTGCTTTTACCCTTAAGCTTACCCTTACCCTTACCCTTACCCTTAAGCTTACCCTTACCCTTACCCTTACCCTTACCCTTACCCTTACCCTTACCCTTACCCTTACCCTTACCCTTACCCTTACCCTTACCCTTGCTTTTACCCTTAAGCTTACCCTTACCCTTACCCTTACCCTTACCCTTAAGCTTACCCTTACCCTTACCCTTACCCTTACCCTTACCCTTACCCTTAACCTTACCCTTGCTTTTACCCTTAAGCTTACCCTTACCCTTACCCTTACCCTTACCCTTAAGCTTACCCTTACCCTTACCCTTACCCTTACCCTTACCCTTGCTTTTACCCTTAAGCTTACCCTTACCCTTACCCTTACCCTTACCCTTAAGCTTACCCTTACCCTTACCCTTACCCTTACCCTTACCCTTGCTTTAACCCTTAAGCTTACCCTTACCCTTACCCTTACCCTTGCTTTTACCCTTAAGCTTACCCTTACCCTTACCCTTACCCTTACCCTTAAGCTTACCCTTACCCATACCCTTACCCTTACCCTTACCCTTACACTTACCCTTACCCTTGCTTTTACCCTTAAGCTTACCCTTACCCTTACCCTTACCCTCACCCTTACCCTTACCCTTACCCTTGCTTTTACCCTTAGGCTTACCCTTACCTTTACCCTTACCCTTACCCTTACCCTTACCCTTACCCTTGCTTTTACCCTTAAGCTTACCCTTACCCTTACCCTTACCCTTACCCTTACCCTTACCCTCACCCTTACCCTTACCCTTGCTTTTACCCTCAAGCTTACCCTTACTTTTACCCTTACCCTTACCCTTACCCTTGCTTTTACCCTTAGGCTTACCCTTACCCTTACCCTTACCCTTACCCTTGCTTTTACCCTTAAGCTTACCCTTACCCTTACCCTTACCCTTACCCTTACCCTTACCCTTACCCTCACCCTTACCCTTACCCTTACCCTTACCCTTACCCTTACCCTTACCCTTACCCTTACCCTTACCCTTACCCTTACCCTTACCCTTACCCTTACCCTTACCCTTACCCTTACCCTTGCTTTTACCCTAAGGCTTACCCTTACCTTTACCCTTACCCTTACCCTTACCCTTACCCTTACCCTTACCCTTGCTTTTACCCTTAAGCTTACCCTTACCCTTACCCTTACCCTTACCCTTACCCTTACCCTTACCCTTACCCTTGCTTTTACCCTTAAGCTTACCCTTACCCTTACCCTTACCCTTACCCTTACCCTTACCCTTACCCTTACCCTTACCCTTACCCTTACCCTTACCCTCACCCTTGCTTTTACCCTTAAGCTTACCCTTACCCTTACCCTTACCCTTACCCTTACCCTTACCCTTGCTTTTACCCTTAAGCTTACCCTTACCCTTACCCTTACCCTTACCCTTACCCTTGCTTTTACCCTTAGGCTTACCCTTACCCTTACCCTTACCCTTACCCTTGCTTTTACCCTTAAGCTTACCCTTACCCTTACCCTTACCCTTACTCTTACCCTTACCCTTACCCTTACCCTTACCCTTACCCTTGCTTTTACCCTTAGGCTTACCCTTACCTTTACCCTTACCCTTACCCTTACCCTTACCCTTACCCTTACCCTTACCCTTACACTTACCCTTGCTTTTACCCTTAAGCTTACCCTTACCCTTACCCTTACCCTTACCCTTACCCTTACCCTTACCCTTACCCTTACCCTTGCTTTTACCCTTAAGCTCACCCTTACCCTTACCCTTACCCTTACCCTTACCCTTACCCTTACTCTTACCTTTACCCTTGCTTTTACCCTTAAGCTTACCCTTACCCTTACCCTTACCCTTACCCTTAAGCTTACCCTTACCCTTACCCTTACCCTTACCCTTACCCTTACCCTTGCTTTTACCCTTAAGCTTACCCTTACCCTTACCCTTACCCTTACCCTTACCCTTGCTTTTACCCTTACGCTTACCCTTACCCTTACCCTTACCCTTACCCTTGAGCTTACCCTTACCCTTACCTTTACCCTTACCCTTACCCTTACCCTTACCCTTACCCTTACCCTTGCTTTTACCCTTAAGCTTACCCTTACCCTTACCCTTACCCTTACCCTTACCCTTACCCTTACCCTTACCCTTACCCTTACCCTTACCCTTACCCTTGCTTTTACCCTTAGGCTTACCCTTACCTTTAACCTTACCATTACACTTACCCTTACCCTTACCCTTACCCTTACCCTTACCCTTGCTTTTACCCTTAAGCTTACCCTTACCCTTACCCTTACCCTTACCCTTAACCTTACCCTTACCCTTACCCTTACCCTTACCCTTACCCTTACCCTTACCCTTACCCTTACCCTTACCCTTACCCTTGCTTTTACCCTTAAGCTTACCCTTACCCTTACCCTTACCCTTACCCTTACCCTTACCCTTACCCTTGCTTTTACCCTTAAGCTTACCCTTACCCTTACTCTTACCCCTACCCTTACCCTTACCCTTACCCTTACCCTTACCCTTACCCTTACCCTTACCCTTACCCTTATCCTTGCTTTTACCCTTAGGCTTACCCTCACCTTTACCCTTACCCTTACCCTTACCCTTACCCTTACCCTTACCCTTGCTTTTACCCTTAAGCTTACCCTTACCCTTACCCTTACCCTTAGCCTTACCCTTACCCTTGCTTTTACCCTTAAGCTTACCCTTACCCTTACCCTTACCCTTACCCTTGCTTTTACCCTTAGGCTTACCCTTACCCTTACCCTTACCCTTACCCTTAAGCTTACCCTTACCCTTACCCTTACCCTTACCCTTACCCTTACCCTTACCCTTACCCTTACCCTTACCCTTACCCTTGCTTTTACCCTTAAGCTTACCCTTACCCTTACCCTTACCCTTACCCTTACCCTTACCCTTACCCTTACCCTTACCCTTACCCTTACCCTTACTTAGGGTAAGGGTAAGGGTAAGCTTAAGGGTAAAAGCAAGGTAAGGGTAAGGGTAAGGGTAAGGGTAAGGGTAAGGGTAAGGGTAAGGGTAAGCTTAAGGGTAAGGGTAAGGGTAAGGGTAAGGGTAAGCTTAAGGGTAAAAGCAAGGGTAAGGGTAAGGGTAAGGGTAAGGGTAAGGGTAAGCTTAAGGGTAAGGGTAAGGGTAAGGGTAAGGGTAAGCTTAAGGGTAAAAGCAAGGGTAAGGTTAAGGGTAAGGGTAAGGGTAAGGGTAAGGGTAAGCTTAAGGGTAAGGGTAAGGGTAAGGGTAAGGGTAAGCTTAAGGGTAAAAGCAAGGGTAAGGGTAAGGGTAAGGGTAAGGGTAAGGGTAAGGGTAAGGGTAAGGGTAAGGGTAAGGGTAAGGGTAAGCTTAAGGGTAAGGGTAAGGGTAAGGGTAAGCTTAAGGGTAAAAGCAAGGGTAAGGGTAAGGGTAAGGGTAAGGGTAAGCTTAAGGGTAAAAGCAAGGGTAAGGGTAAGGGTAAGGGTAAGGGTAAGGGTAAGGGTAAGGGTAAGGGTAAGGGTAAGCTTAAGGGTAAGGGTAAGGGTAAGGGTAAGCTTAGGGGTAAAAGCAAGGGTAAGGGTAAGGGTAAGGGTAAGGGTAAGGGTAAAGGTAAGGGTAAGCCTAAGGGTAAAAGCAAGGGTAAGGGTAAGGGTAAGGGTAAGGGTAAGGGTAAGGGTAAGGGTAAGGGTAAGTGTAAGGGTAAGCTTAAGGGTAAAAGCAAGGGTAAGGGTAAGGGTAAGGGTAAGGGTAAGGGTAAGGGTAAGGGTAAGGGTAAGGGTAAGGGTAAGCTTAAGGGTAAAAGCAAGGGTAAGGGTAAGGGTAAGGGTAAGGGTAAGGGTAAGGGTAAGGGTTAGGGTAAGGGTAAGGGTAAGCTTAAGGGTAAAAGCAAGGGTAAGGGAAAGGGTAAGGGTAAGGGTAAGGGTTAGGGTAAGGGTAAAGGTGAGGGTAAGCCTAAGGGTAAAAGCAAGGGTAAGGGTAAGGGTAAGGGTAAGGGTAAGGGTAAGGGTAAGGGTAAGGGTAAGGGTAAGGGTAAGAGTAAGGGTAAGGGTAAGGGTAAGCTTAAGGGTAAAAGCAAGGGTAAGGGTAAGGGTAAGGGTAAGGGTAAGCCTAAGGGTAAAATCAAGGGTAAGGGTAAGGTTAAGGGTAAGGGTAAGGGTAAGCTTAAGGGTAAAAGCAAGGGTAAGGGTAAGGGTAAGGGTAAGGGTAAGGGTAAGGGTAAGCTTAAGGGTAAAAGCAAGGGTAAGGGTAAGGGTGAGGGTAAGGGTAAGGGTAAGGGTAAGGGTAAGGGTAAGGGTAAGGGTAAAGGTAAGGGTAAGCCAAAGAGTAAAAGCAAGGGTAAGGGTAAGGGTAAGGGTAAGGGTAAGGGTAAGGGTAAGGGTAAGGGTAAGGGTAAGGGTAAGGGTAAGGGTAAGCTTAAGGGTAAAAGCAAGGGTAAGGATAAGGGTAAGGGTAAGGGTAAGGGTAAGGGTAAGGGTAAGGGTAAGGGTAAGGGTAAGCTTAAGGGTAAAAGCAAGTGTAAGGGTAAGGGTAAGGGTAAGGGTAAGGGTAAGGGTAAGGGTAAGGGTAAGGGTAAGGGTAAGGGTAAGGGTAAGGGTAAGGGTAAGGGTAAGCTTAAGGGTAAAAGCAAGGGTAAGGGTTAGGGTAAGGGTAAGGGTAAGGGTAAGGGTAAGGGTAAGCTTAAGGGTAAAAGCAAGGGTAAGGGTAAGGGTAAGGGTAAGGGTAAGGGTAAGGGTAAGGGTAAAGGTAAGAGTAAGCCTAAGGGTAAAAGCAAGGGTAAGGGTAAGGGTAAGGGTAAGGGTAAGGGTAAGGGTAAGGGTAAGGGTAAGGGTAAGGGTAAGGGTAAGGGTAAGGGTAAGGGTAAGGGTAAGCTTAAGGGTATAAGCAAGGGTAAGGGTAAGGGTAAGGGTGAGGGTAAAGGTAAGGGTAAGGGTAAGGGTAAGCTTAAGGGTAAAAGCAAGGGTAAGGGTAAGGGTAAGGGTAAGGGTAAGGGTAAGGGTAAGCTTAAGGGTAAAAGCAAGGGTAAGGGTAAGGGTAAGGGTAAGGGTAAGGGTAAGGGTAAGGGTAAGGGTAAGGGTAAAGGTAAGGTTAAGCCTAAGGGTAAAAGCAAGGGTAAGGGTAAGGGTAAGGGTAAGGGTAAGGGTAAGGGTAAGGGTAAGGGTAAGGGTAAGGGTAAGGGTAAGGGTAAGGGTAAATGTAAGCTTAAGGGTAAAAGCAAGGGTAAGGGTAAGGGTAAGGGTAAGGGTAAGCCTAAGGGTAAAAGCAAGGGTAAGGGTAAGGGTAAGGGTAAGGGTAAGGGTAAGCTTAAGGGTAAAAGCAAGGGTAAGGGTAAGGGTAAGGGTAAGGGTAAGGGTAAGGGTAAGGGTAAGCTTAAGGGTAAAAGCAAGGGTAAGGGTAAGGGTAAGGGTAAGGGTAAGGGTAAGGGTAAGGGTAAGGGTAAGGGTAAGGGTAAGGGTAAATGTAAGGGTAAGCCTAAGGGTCAAAGCAAGGGTAAGGGTAAGGGTAAGGGTAAGGGTAAGGGTAAGGGTAAGGGTAAGGTTAAGGGTAAGGGAAAGCTTAAGGGTAAAAGCAAGGGTAAGGGTAAGGGTAAGGGTAAGGGTAAGGGTAAGGGTAAGGGTGAGGGTAAGTGTAAGGGTAAGCTTAAGGGTAGGGGTAAGGGTAAGGGTAAGGGTAAGCCTAAGGGTAAAAGCAAGGGTAAGTGTAAGGGTAAGGGTAAGGGTAAGGGTAAGCTTACCCTTACCCTTACCCTTACCCTTACCCTTACCCTTACCCTTACCCTTACCCTTACCCTTACCCTTACCCTTACCCTTACCCTTACCCTTACCCTTATCCTTACCCTTGCTTTTACCCTTAAGCTCACCCTTACCCTTACCCTTACCCTTACCCTTACCCTTACCCTTACCCTTACCCTTACCCTTACCCTTACCCTTGCTTTTACTCTTAGGCTTACCCTTACCTTTACCCTTACCCTTACCCTCACCCTTACCCTCACCCTTACCCTTACCCTTGCTTTTACCCTTAAGCTTACCCTTACCCTTACCCTTACCCTTACCCTTACCCTTACCCTTGCTTTTACCCTTAAGCTTACCCTTACCCTTACCCTTAACCTTACCCTTACCCTTGCTTTTACCCTTAGGCTTACCCTTACCCTTACCCTTACCCTTACCCTTGCTTTTACCCTTAAGCTTACCCTTACCCTTACCCTTACTCTTACCCTTACCCTTACCCTTACCCTCACCCTTACCCTTACCCTTACCCTTACCCTTACCCTTGCTTTTACCCTTAGGCTTACCCTTACCTTTACCCTTACCCTAACCCTTACCCTTACCCTTACCCTCACCCTTGCTTTTACCCTTAAGCTTACCCTTACCCTTACCCTTACCCTTACCCTTACCCTTACCCTTACCCTTACCCTTACCCTTACCCTTACCCTTGCTTTTACCCTTAAGCTTACCCTTACCCTTACCCTTACCCTTACCCTTACCCTTACCCTTACCCTTACCCTTACCCTTACCCTTACCCTTACCCTTACCCTTACCCTTACCCTTACCCTTACCCTTGCTTTTACCCTTAAGCTTACCCTTACCCTTACCCTTATTCTTACCCTTACCCTTACCCTTACCCTTACCCTTACCCTTACCCTTACCCTTGCTTTTACCCTTAGGCTTACCCTTACCTTTACCCTTACCCTTACCCTTACCCTTACCCTTACCCTTGCTTTTACCCTTAAGCTTACCCTTACCCTTACCCTTACCCTTAAGCTTACCCTTACCCTTACCCTTACCCTTACCCTTACCCTTACCCTTACCCTTACCCTTACCCTTACCCTTACCCTTACCCTTGCTTTTACCCTTAAGCTTACCCTTACCCTTACCCTTACCCTTACCCTTACCCTTGCTTTTACCCTTAAGCTTACCCTTACCCTTACCCTTACCCTTAAGCTTACCCTTACCCTTACCCTTATCCTTACCCTTACCCTTACCCTTACCCTTAACCTTACCCTTACCCTTACCCTTACCCTTGCTTTTACCCTTAAGCTTACCCTTACCCTTACCCTTACCCTTACCCTTAAGCTTACCCTTACCCTTACCCTTACCCTTACCCTTACCCTTAACCTTACCCTTGCTTTTACTCTTAAGCTTACCCTTACCCTTACCCTTACCCTTACCCTTAAGCTTACCCTTACCCTTACCCTTACCCTTACCCTTACCCTTGCTTTTACCCTTAAGCTTACCCTTACCCTTACCCTTACCCTTACCCTTACCCTTAAGCTTACCCTTACCCTTACCCTTACCCTTACCCTTACCCTTGCTTTTACCCTTAAGCTTACCCTTACCCTTACCCTAAGTAAGGGTAAGGGTAAGGGTAAGGGTAAGGGTAAGGGTAAGGGTAAGGGTAAGGGTAAGGGTAAGGGTAAGGGTAAGGGTAAGGGTAAGCTTAAGGGTAAGGGTAAGGGTAAGGGTAAGGGTAAGCCTAAGGGTAAAAGCAAGGGTAAGGGTAAGGGTAAGGGTAAGGGTAAGGGTAAGCTTAAGGGTAAAAGCAAGGGTAAGGGTAAGGCTAAGGGTAAGGGTAAGGGTAAGGGTAAGGGTAAGCTTAAGGGTAAAAGCAAAGGTAAGGGTAAGGGTAAGGGTAAGGGTAAGGGTAAGGGTAAGGGTAAAGGTGAGGGTAAGCCTAAGGGTAAAAGCAAGGGTGAGGGTAAGGGTAAGGGTAAGGGTAAGGGTAAGGGTAAGGGTAGGGGTAAGAGTAAGGGTAAGGGTAAGCTTAAGGGTAAAAGCAAGGGTAAGGGTAAGGGTAAGGGTAAGGGTAAGCTTAAGGGTAAAAGCAAGGGTAAGGGTAAGGGTAAGGGTAAGGGTAAGGGTAAGGGTAAGGGTAAGGGTAAGGGTAAGGGTAAGGGTAAGGGTAAGGGTAAGGGTAAGGGTAAGGGTAAGGGTAAGGGTAAGGGTAAGGGTAAGGGTAAGGGTAAGGGTAAGGGTAAGGGTAAGGGTAAGGGTAAGGGTAAGGGTAAGGGTAAGGGTAAGGGTAAGGGTAAGGGTAAGGGTAAGCTTAAGGGTAAAAGCAAGGGTAAGGGTAAGGGTAAGGGTAAGGGTAATGGTAAGGGTAAAGGTAAGGGTAAGCCTAAGGGTAAAAGCAAGGGTAAGGGTAAGGGTAAGGGTAAGGGTAAGGGTAAGGGTAAGGGTAAGGGTAAGGGTAAGGGTAAGGGTAAGTGTAAGGGTAAGGGTAAGCTTAAGGGTAAAAGCAAGGGTAAGGGTAAGGGTAAGGGTAAGGGTAAGGGTAAGGGTAAGGGTAAGCTTAAGGGTAAGGGTAAGGGTAAGGGTAAGGGTAAGCTTAAGGGTAAAAGCAAGGGTAAGGGTAAGGGTAAGGGTAAGGGTAAGGGTAAGCTTAAGGGTAAAAGCAAGGGTAAGGGTAAGGGTAAGGGTAAGGGTAAGGGTAAGGGTAAGGGTAAGCTTAAGGGTAAGGGTAAGGGTAAGGGTAAGGGTAAGCTTAAGGGTAAAAGCAAGGGTAAGGGTAAGAGTAAGGGTAAGGGTAAGGCTAAGGGTAAGGGTAAGGGTAAGGGTGAGCTTAAGGGTAAAAGCAAGGGTAAGGGTAAGGGTAAGGGTAAGGGTAAGGGTAAGGGTAAGGGTAAGGGTAAGGGTAAGGGTAAGGGTAAGGGTAAGGGTAAGGGTAAGCTTAAGGGTAAAAGCAAGGGTAAGGGTAAGGGTAAGGGTAAGGGTAAGGGTAAGGGTAAGGGTAAGGGTAAGGGTAAAGGTAAGGGTAAGCCTAAGGGTAAAAGCAAGGGTAAGGGTAAGGGTAAGGGTAAGGGTAAGAGTAAGGGTAAGGGTAAGGGTAAGGGTAAGCTTAAGGGTAAAAGCAAGGGTGAGGGTAAGGGTGAGGGTAAGGGTAAGGGTAAGGGTAAGGGTAAGGGTAAGGGTAAGCCTAAGGGTAAAAGCAAGGGTAAGGGTAAGGGTAAGGGTAAGGGTAAGGGTAAGGGTAAGCTTAAGGGTAAAAGCAAGGGTGAGGGTAAGGGTAAGGGTAAGGGTAAGGGTAAGGGTAAGGGTAAGGGTAAGGGTAAGGGTAAGCTTAAGGGTAAAAGCAAGGGTAAGGGTAAGGGTAAGGGTAAGGGTAAGGGTAAGGGTAAGGGTAAGCTTAAGGGTAAAAGCAAGGGTAAGGGTAAGGGTAAGGGTAAGGGTAAGGGTAAAGGTAAGGGTAAGCCTAAGGGTAAAAGCAAGGGTAAGGGTAAGCCTAAAGGTAAAAGCAAGGGTAAGGGTAAGGGTAAGGGTAAGGGTAAGGGTAAGGGTAAGGGTAAGGGTAAGGGTAAGGGTAAGGGTAAGGGTAAGGGTAAGGGTAAGGGTAAGGGTAAGGGTAAGGGTAAGGGTAAGGGTAAGGGTAAGGGTAAGGGTAAGGGTAAGGGTAAGGGTAAGGGTAAGGGTAAGGGTAAGGGTAAGGGTAAGGGTAAGGGTAAGGGTAAGGGTAAGGGTAAGCTTAAGGGTAAAAGCAAGGGTAAGGGTAAGGGTAAGGGTAAGGGTAAGCCTAAGGGTAAAAGCAAGGGTAAGGGTAAGGGTAAGGGTAAGGGTAAGGGTAAGCTTAAGGGTAAAAGCAAGGGTAAGGGTAAGAGTAAGGGTAAGGGTAAAGGTAAGGGTAAGCCTAAGGGTAAAAGCAAGGGTAAGGGTAAGGGTAAGGGTAAGGGTAAGGGTAAGGGTAAGCTTAAGGGTAAAAGCAAGGGTAAGGGTAAGGGTAAGGGTAAGGGTAAGGGTAAGGGTAAGGGTAAGGGTAAGGGTAAGAGTAAAGGTAAGGGTAAGCCTAAGGGTAAAAGCAAGGGTAAGGGTAAGGGTAAGGGTAAGGGTAAGAGTAAGGGTAAGGGTAAGGGTAAGGGTAAGCTTAAGGGTAAAAGCAAGGGTAAGGGTAAGGGTAAGGGTAAGGGTAAGCCTAAGGGTAAAAGCAAGGGTAAGGGTAAGGGTAAGGGTAAGGGTAAGGGTAAGGGTAAGCTTAAGGGTAAAAGCAAGGGTGAGGGTAAGGGTAAGGGTAAGGGTAAGGGTAAGGGTAAGGGTAAGGGTAAGGGTAAGCTTAAGGGTAAAAGCAAGGGTAAGGGTAAGGGTAAGGGTAAGGGTAAGGGTAAGGGTAAGGGTAAGGGTAAGGGTAAGGGTAAGGGTAAGCTTAAGGGTAAAAGCAAGGGTAAGGGTAAGGGTAAGGGTAAGGGTAAATGTAAGGGTAAGCCTAAGGGTAAAAGCAAGGGTAAAAGCAAGGGTAAGGGTAAGGGTAAGGGTAAGGGTAAGGGTAAGGGTAAGGGTAAGGGTAAGGGTAAGGGTAAGGGTAAGGGTAAGGGTAAGGGTAAGGGTAAGGGTAAGGGTAAGGGTAAGGGTAAGGGTAAGGGTAAGGGTAAGGGTAAGGGTAAGGGTAAGGGTAAGGGTAAGGGTAAGGGTAAGGGTAAGGGTAAGCTTAAGGGTAAAAGCAAGGGTAAGGGTAAGGGTAAGCCTAAGGGTAAAAGCAAGGGTAAGGGTAAGGGTAAGGGTAAGGGTAAGGGTAAGCTTAAGGGTAAAAGCAAGGGTAAGGGTAAGGGTAAGGGTAAGGGTAAGCTTTAGGGTAAAAGCAAGGGTAAGGGTAAGGGTAAGGGTAAGGGTAAGGGTAAAGGTAAGGGTAAGCCTAAGGGTAAAAGCAAGGGTAAGGGTAAGGGTAAGGGTAAGGGTAAGGGTAAGGGTAAGGGTAAGGGTAAGGGTAAGGGTAAGGGTAAGGGTAAGGGTAAGGGTAAGGGTAAGGGTAAGCTTAAGGGTAAAAGCAAGGGTAAGGGTAAGGGTAAGGGTAAGGGTAAGGGTAAGGGTAAGGGTAAGGGTAAGGGTAAGGGTAAGGGTAAGGGTAAGGGTAAGGGTAAGCTTAAGGGTAAGGGTAAGGGTAAGGGTAAGGGTAAGCTTAAGGGTAAAAGCAAGGTTAAGGGTAAGGGTAAGGGTAAGGGTAAGGGTAAGGGTAAGGGTAAGGGTAAGGGTAAGCTTTAGGGTAAGGGTAAGGGTAAGGGTAAGGGTAAGCTTAAGGGTAAAAGCAAGGGTAAGGGTAAGGGTAAGGGTAAGGGTAAGGGTAAGCTTAAGGGTAAGGGTAAGGGTAAGGGTAAGGGTAAGCTTAAGGGTAAAAGCAAGGGTAAGGTTAAGGGTAAGGGTAAGGGTAAGGGTAAGGGTAAGGGTAAGCTTAAGGGTAAGGGTAAGGGTAAGGGTAAGGGTAAGGGTAAGCTTAAGGGTAAAAGCAAGGGTAAGGGTAAGGTTAAGGGTAAGGGTAAGGGTAAGGGTAAGGGTAAGGGTAAGGGTAAGGGTAAGGGTAAGGGTAAGGGTAAGGGTAAGGGTAAGCTTAAGGGTAAGGGTAAGGGTAAGGGTAAGCTTAAGGGTAAAAGCAAGGGTAAGGGTAAGGGTAAGGGTAAGGGTAAGGGTAAGCTTAAGGGTGAAAGCAAGGGTAAGGGTAAGGGTAAGGGTAAGGGTAAGGGTAAGGGTAAGGTTAAGGGTAAGGGTAAGGGTAAGGGTAAGCTTAAGGGTAAGGGTAAGGGTAAGGGTAAGCTTAAGGGTAAAAGCAAGGGTAAGGGTAAGGGTAAGGGTAAGGGTGAGGGTAAAGGTAAGGGTAAGCCTAAGGGTAAAAGCAAGGGTAAGGGTAAGGGTAAGGGTAAGGGTAAGGGTAAGGGTAAGGGTAAGGGTAAGGGTAAGGGTAAGGGTAAGGGTAAGGGTAAGGGTAAGCTTAAGGGTAAAAGCAAGGGTAAGGGTAAGGGTAAGGGTAAGGGTAAGGGTAAGGGTAAGGGTAAGGGTAAGGGTAAGGGTAAGGGTAAGGGTAAGGGTAAGGGTAAGCTTAAGGGTAAAAGCAAGGGTAAGGGTAAGGGTAAGGGTAAGGGTAAGGGTTAGGGTAAGGGTAAAGGTAAGGGTAAGCCTAAGGGTAAAAGCAAGGGTAAGGGTAAGGGTAAGGGTAAGGGTAAGGGTAAGGGTAAGGGTAAGGGTAAGGGTAAGGGTAAGGGTAAGAGTAAGGGTAAGGGTTAGGGTAAGCTTAAGGGTAAAAGCAAGGGTAAGGGTAAGGGTAAGGGTAAGGGTAAGCCTAAGGGTAAAAGCAAGGGTAAGGGTAAGGTTAAGGGTAAGGGTAAGGGTAAGCTTAAGGGTAAAAGCAAGGGTAAGGGTAAGGGTAAGGGTAAGGGTAAGGGTAAGCTTAAGGGTAAAAGCAAGGGTAAGGGTAAGGGTGAGGGTAAGGGTAATTGTAAGGGTAAGGGTAAAGGTAAGGGTAAGCCTAAGAGTAAAAGCAAGGGTAAGGGTAAGGGTAAGGGTAAGGGTAAGGGTAAGGGTAAGGGTAAGGGTAAGCTTAAGGGTAAAAGCAAGGGTAAGGATAAGGGTAAGGGTAAGGGTAAGGGTAAGGGTAAGGGTAAGCTTAAGGGTAAAAGCAAGGGTAAGGGTAAGGGTAAGGGTAAGGGTAAGGGTAAGGGTAAGGGTAAGGGTAAGCTTAAGGGTAAAAGCAAGGGTAAGGGTTAGGGTAAGGGTAAGGGTAAGGGTAAGGGTAAGGGTAAGCTTAAGGGTAATAGCAAGGGTAAGGGTAAGGGTAAGGGTAAGGGTAAGGGTAAGGGTAAGGGTAAAGGTAAGGGAAAGCCTAAGGGTAAAAGCAAGGGTAAGGGTAAGGGTAAGGGTAAGGGTAAGGGTAAGGGTAAGGGTAAGGGTAAGGGTGAGGGTAAGGGTAAGGGTAAGGGTAAGGGTAAGGGTAAGGGTAAGCTTAAGGGTATATGCAAGGGTAAGGGTAAGGGTAAGGGTGAGGGTAAGGGTAAGGGTAAGGGTAAGGGTAAGCTTAAGGGTAAAAGCAAGGGTAAGGGTAAGGGTAAGGGTAAGGGTAAGGGTAAGGGTAAGGGTAAGCTTAAGGGTAAAAGCAAGGGTAAAGGTAAGGGTAAGGGTAAGGGTAAGGGTAAGGGTAAGGGTAAGGGTAAGGGTAAGGGTAAGGGTAAAGGTAAGGTTAAGCCTAAGGGTAAAAGCAAGGGTAAGGGTAAGGGTAAGGGTAAGGGTAAGGGTAAGGGTAAGGGTAAGGGTAAGGGTAAGCTTAAGGGTAAAAGCAAGGGTAAGGGTAAGGGTAAGGGTAAGGGTAAGCCTAAGGGTAAAAGCAAGGGTAAGAGTAAGGGTAAGGGTAAGGGTAAGGGTAAGCTTAAGGGTAAAAGCAAGGGTAAGGGTAAGGGTAAGGGTAAGGGTAAGGGTAAGGGTAAGGGTAAGGGTAAGCTTAAGGGTAAAAGCAAGGGTAAGGGTAAGGGTAAGGGTAAGGGTAAGGGAAAGGGTAAGGGTAAAGGTAAGGGTAAGCCTAAGGGTCAAAGCAAGGGTAAGGGTAAGGGTAAGGGTAAGGGTAAGGGTAAGGGTAAGGGTAAGGGTAAGGGTAAGGGTAAGGGTAAGGGTAAGGGTAAGCTTAAGGGTAAAAGCAAGGGTAAGGGTAAGGGTAAGGGTAAGGGTAAGGGTAAGGGTAAGGGTAAGCTTAAGGGTAAGGGTAAGGGTAAGGGTAAGGGTAAGCCTAAGGGTAAAAGCAAGGGTAAGTGTAAGGGTAAGGGTAAGGGTAAGGGTAAGCTTAAGGGTAAAAGCAAGGGTAAGGGTAAGGGTAAGGGTAAGGGTAAGCTTAAGGGTAAAAGCAAGGGTTAGGGTAAGGGTAAGGGTAAGGGTAAGGGTAAGGGTAAGGCTAAAGGTAAGGGTAAGCCTAAGGGTAAAAGCAAGGGTAAGGGTAAGGGTAAGAGTAAGGGTAAGGGTAAGGGTAAGGGTAAGGGTAAGGGTAAGGGTAAAGGTAAGGGTAAGGGTAAGCTTAAGGGTAAAATCAAGGGTAAGGGTAAGGGTAAGGGTAAGGGTAAGAGTAAGGGTAAGGGTAAGGGTAAGCTTAAGGGTAAAAGCAAGGGTAAGGGTAAGGGTAAGGGTAAGGGTAAGGGTAAGGGTAAGGGTAAGGGTAAGGGTAAGGGTAAGGGTAAGGGTAAGGGTAAGGGTAAGGGTAAGCTTAAGGGTAAAAGCAATGGTAAGGGTAAGGGTAAGGGTAATGGTAAGGGTAAGGGTAAGGGTAAGGGTAAGTGTAAGCTTAAGGGTAAAAGCAAGGGTAAGGGTAAGGGTAGGGGTAAGGGTAAGGGTAAGGGTAATGGTAAGGGTAAAGGTAAGGGTAAGCCTAAGGGTAAAAGCAAGGGTAAGGGTAAGGGTAAGGGTAAGGGTAAGGGTAAGGTTAAGGGTAAGGGTTAGGGTAAGGGTAAGGGTGAGGGTAAGGGTAAGCTTAAGGGTAAAAGCAAGGTTAAGGGTAAGGGTAAGGGTAAGGGTAAGGGTAAGGGTAAGGGTAAGGGTAAGGGTAAGGGTAAGCTTAAGGGTAAGGGTAAGGGTAAGGGTAAGGGTAAGGGTAAGCTTAAGGGTAAAAGCAAGGGTAAGGGTAAGGGAAAGGGAAAGGGTAAGGGTAAGCTTAAGGGTAAAAGCAAGGGTAAGGGTAAGGGTCAGGGTAAGGGTAAGGGTAAGGGTAAGGGTAAGCTTAAGGGTAAGGGTAAGGGTAAGGGTAAGGGTAAGCTTAAGGGTAAAAGCAAGGGTAAGGGTCAGGGTAAGGGTAAGTGTAAGGGTAAGGGTAAGGGTAAGGGTAAGGGTGAGCTTAAGGGTAAAAGCAATGGTAAGGGTAAGGTTAAGGGTAAGGGTAAGGGTAAGGGTAAGGGTAAGGGTTAGCTTAAGGGTAAAAGCAAGGGTAAGGGTAAGGGTAAGGGTAAGGGTAAGGGTAAGGGTAAGGGTAAGGGTAAGGGTAAGGGTAAGGGTGAGGGTAAAGGTAAGGGTAAGCCTAAGGGTAAAAGCAAGGGTAAGGGTAAGGGTAAGGGTAAGGGTAAGAGTAAGGGTAAGGGTAAGGGTAAGGGTAAGCTTAAGGGTAAAAGCAAGGGTAAGGGTAAGGGTAAGGGTAAGGGTAAGCCTAAGGGTAAAAGCAAGGGTAAGGGTAAGGGTAAGCTTAAGGGTAAAAGCAAGGGTAAGGGTAAGGGTAAGGGTAAGGGTAAGGGTAAGGGTAAGCTTAAGGGTAAAAGCAAGGGTGGGGGTAAGGGAAAGGGTAAGGGTAAGGGTAAGGGTAAGGGTAAGGGTAAGCTTAAGGGTAAAAGCAAGGGTAAGGGTAAGTGTAAGGGTAAGGGTAAGGGTAAGGGTAAGGGTAAGGGTAAGCTTAAGGGTAAAAGCAAGGGTAAGGGTAAGGGTAAGGGTAAGGGTAAGGGTAAAGGTAAGGGTAAGCCTAAGGGTAAAAGCAAGGGTAAGGGTAAGGGTAAGGGTAAGGGTAAGGGTTAGGGTAAGGGTAAGGGTAAGGGCAAGGGTAAGGGTAAGGGTAAGGGTAAGGGTAAGGGTAAGGGTAAGGGTAAGGGTAAGGGTAAGCTTAAGGGTAAAAGCAAGGGTAAGGGTAAGGGAAAGGGTGAGGGTAAGCCTAAGGGTAAAAGCAAGGGTAAGGGTAAGGGTAAGGGTAAGGGTAAGGGTAAGCTTAAGGGTAAAAGCAAGAGTAAGGGTAAGGGTAAGGGTAAGGGTAAGCTTAAGGGTAAAAGCAAGGGTAAGGGTAAAGGTAAGGGTAAGGGTAAGGGTAAGGGTAAGGGTAAGGGTAAGGGTAAGGGTAAGGGAAAGGGTAAAGGTAAGGGTAAGCCTAAGGGTAAAAGCAAGGGTAAGGGTAAGGGTAAGGGTAAGGGTAAGGTGAAGGGTAAGGGTGAGGGTAAGCTTAAGGGTAAAAGCAAGGGTAAGGGTAAGGGTAAGGGTAAGGGTAAGGGTAAAGGTAAGGGTAAGGGTAAGGGTAAGGGTAAGGGTAAGGGTAAGGGTAAGGGTAAGCTTAAGGGTAAGGGTAAGGGTAAGGGTAAGCTTAAGGGTAAAAGCAAGGGTAAGGGTAAGGGTAAGGGTAAGGGTAAGCTTAAGGGTAAAAGCAAGGGTAAGGGTAAGGGTAAGGGTAAGGGTAAGGGTAAGGGTAAGGGTAAGGGTAAGGGTAAGCTTAAGGGTAAGGGTAAGGGTAAGGGTAAGGGTAAGCTTAAGGGTAAAAGCAAGGGTAAGGGTAAGGGTAAGGGTAAGGGTAAGGGTAAGGGTAAGGGTAAGCTTAAGGGTAAGGGTAAGGGTAAGGGTAAGGGTAAGGGTAAGCTTAAGGGTAAAAGCAAGGGTAAGGGTGAGGGTGAGGGTAAGGGTAAGGGTAAGGGTAAGGGTAAGGGTAAGCTTAAGGGTAAGGGTAAGGGTAAGGGTAAGGGTAAGCTTAAGGGTAAAAGCAAGGGTAAGGGTAAGGGTAAGGGTAAGGGTAAGGGTAAGGGTAAGGGTAAGGGTAAGGGTAAGGGTAAGGGTAAGGGTAAGGGTAAGGGTAAGGGTAAGGGTAAGGGTAAGGGAAAGCTTAAGGATAATGGTAAGGGTAAGGGTAAGGGTAAGCTTAAGGGTAAAAGCAAGGGTAAGGTTAAGGGTAAGGTTAAGGGTAAGGGTAAGGGTAAGGGTAAGCTTAAGGGTAAAAGCAAGGGTAAGGGTAAGGGTAAGGGTAAGGGTAAGGGTAAGGGTAAGGGTAAGGGTAAGGGTAAGGGTAAGGGTAAGGGTAAGCTTAAGGGTAAGGGTAAGGGTAAGGGTAAGGGTAAGCTTAAGGGTAAAAGCAAGGGTAAGGGTAAGGGTAAGGGTAAGGGTAAGGGTAAAGGTAAGGGTAAGCCTAAGGGTAAAAGCAAGGATAAGGGTAAGGATAAGGGTAAGGGTAAGGGTAAGGGTAAGGGTAAGCTTAAGGGTAAAAGCAAGGGTAAGGGTAAGGGTAAGGGTAAGGGTAAGGGTAAGGGTAAGGGTAAGGGTAAGGGTAAGGGTAAGGGTAAGGGTAAGGGTAAGGGTAAGGGTAAGCTTAAGGGTAAAAGCAAGGGTAAGGGTAAGGGTAAGGGTAAGGGTAAGGGTAATGGAAAGCTTAAGGGTAAAAGCAAGGGTAAGGGTGAGGGTAAAGGTAAGGGTAAGGGTTAGGGTAAGGGTAAAGGTAAGGGTAAGCCTAAGGGTAAAAGCAAGGGTAAGGGTAAGGGTAAGGGTAAGGGTAAGGGTAAGGGTAAGGGTAAGGGTAAGGGTAAGGGTAAGAGTAAGGGAAAGGGTAAGGGTAAGCTTAAGGGTAAAAGCAAGGGTAAGGGTAAGGGTAAGGGTAAGGGTAAGCCTAAGGGTAAAAGCAAGGGTAAGGGTTAGGGTAAGGGTAAGGGTAAGGGTAAGCTTAAGGGTAAAAGCAAGGGTAAGGGTAAGGTTAAGGGTAAGGGTAAGGGTAAGGGTAAGCTTAAGGGTAAAAGCAAGGGTAAGGGTAAGGGTAAGGGTAAGGGTAAGGGTAAAGGTAAGGGTAAGCCTAAGGGTAAAAGCAAGGGTAAGGGTAAGGGTAAGGGTAAGGGTAAGGGTAAGGGTAAGCTTAAGGGTAAAAGCAAGGGTAAGGGTAAGGGTAAGGGTAAGGGTAAGGGTAAGGGTAAGGGTAAGGGTAAGGGTAAGCTTAAGGGTAAAAGCAAGGGTAAGGGTAAGGGTAAGGGTAAGGGTAAGGGTAAGGGTAAGGGTAAGGGTAAGGGTAAGGGTAAGGGTAAAGGTAAGGGTAAGGGTAAGGGTAAGGGTAAGGGTAATGGTAAGGGTAAGGGTAAGCTTAAGGGTAAAAGCAAGGGTAAGGGTTGGGGTAAGGGTAAGGGTAAGGGTAAGGGTAAGGGTAAGGGTAAGGGTAAGGGTAAGCTTAAGGGTAAAAGCAAGGGTAAGGGTAAGGGTAAGGGTAAGGGTAAGGGTAAGGGTAAGGGTAAGGGTAAGGGTAAGGGTAAGGGTAAGGGTAAGGGTAAGGGTAAGGGTAAGCTCAAGGGTAAAAGCAAGGGTAAGGGTAAGGGTAAGGGTAAGGGTAAGGGTAAGGGTGAGGGTAAGCTTAAGGGTAAAAGCAAGGGTAAGGGTAAGGGTAAGGGTAAGGGTAAGGGTTAGGGTAAGGGTAAAGGTAAGGGTTAGCCTAAGGGTAAAAGCAAGGGTAAGGGTAAGGGTAAGGGTAAGGGTAAGGGTAAGGGTAAGGGTAAGGGTAAGGGTAAGAGTAAGGGTAAGGGTAAGGGTAAGCTTAAGGGTGAAAGCAAGGGTAAGGGTAAGGATAAGGGTAAGGGTAAGCCTAAGGGTAAAAGCAAGGGTAAGGGTAAGGGTAAGGGTAAGGGTAAGGGTAAGCTTAAGGGTAAAAGCAAGGGTAAGGGTAAGGGTAAGGGTAAGGGTAAGGGTAAGGGTAAGCTCAAGGGTAAAAGCAAGTGTGAGGGTAAGGGTAAGGGTAAGGGTAAGGGTAAGGGTAAGGGTAAGGGTAAGGGTAAGGGTAAGGGTAAGGGTAAGTGTGAGGGTAAGGGTAAGGGTAAGCCTAAGGGTAAAAGCAAGGGTAAGGGTAAGGGTAAGGGTAAGGGTAAGCCTAAGGGTAAAAGCAAGGGTAAGGGTAAGGGTAAGGGTAAGGGTAAGGGTAAGCTTAAGGGTAAAAGCAAGGGTAAGGGTAAGGGTAAGGGTAAGGATAAGGGTAAGGGTAAGGGTAAGCTTAAGGGTAAAAGCAAGGGTAAGGGTAAGGGTAAGGGTAAGGGTAAGGGTAAGGGTAAGGGTAAGGGTAAGGGTAAGGGTAAGGGTAAGGGTAAGGGTAAGGGTAAGGGTAAGGGTAAGGGTAAGCTTAAGGGTAAAAGCAAGGGTAAGGGTAAGGGTAAGGGTAAGGGTAAGCCTAAGGGTAAAAGCAAGGGTAAGGGTAAGGGTAAGGGTAAGGGTAAGGGTAAGCTTAAGGGTAAAAGCAAGGGTAAGGGTAAGGGTGAGGGTAAGGGTAAGGGTAAGGGTAAGGGTAAGGGTAAGCTTAAGGGTAAAAGCAAGGGTAAGGGTAAGGGTAAGGGTAAGGGTAAGGGTAAAGGTAAGGGTAAGCCTAAGGGTAAAAGCAAGGGTAAGGGCAAGGGTAAGGGTAAGGGTAAGGGTAAGGGTAAGCTTAAGGGTAAAAGCAAGGGTAAGGGTAAGTGTAAGGGTAAGGGTAAGGGTAAGGGTATGGGTAAGGGTAAGCTTAAGGGTAAGGGTAAGGGTAAGGGTAAGGGTAAGTTTAAGGGTAAAAGCAAGGGTAAGGGTAAGGGTAAGGGTAAGGGTAAGGGTAAGCTTAAGGGTAAGGGTAAGGGTAAGGGTAAGGGTAAGCTTAAGGGTAAAAGCAAGGGTAAGGGTAAGGGTAAGGGTAAGGGTAAGGGTAAGGGTAAGGGTAAGGGTAAGGGTAAGCTTAAGGGTAAGGGTAAGGGTAAGGGTAAGGGTAAGCTTAAGGGTAAAAGCAAGGGTAAGGTTAAGGGTAAGGGTAAGGGTAAGGGTAAGGGTAAGGGTAAGGGTAAGCTTAAGGGTAAAAGCAAGGGTAAGGGTAAGGGTAAGGGTAAGGGTAAGGGTAAGGGTAAGGGTAAGCTTAAGGGTAAGGGTAAGGGTAAGGGTAAGGGTAAGCTTAAGGGTAAAAGCAAGGGTAAGGTTAAGGGTAAGGGTAAGGGTAAGGGTAAGGGTAAGGGTAAGGGTAAGCTTAAGGGTAAGGGTAAGGGTAAGGGTAAGGGTAAGCTTAAGGGTAAGGGTAAGGGTAAGGGTAAGGGTAAGCTTAAGGGTAAAAGCAAGGGTAAGGGTAAGGGTAAGGGTAAGGGTAAGGGTAAGGGTAAGGGTAAGGGTAAGGGTAAGGGTAAGGGTAAGGGTAAGGGTAAGGGTAAGGGTAAGGGTAAGGGTAAGGGTAAGGGTAAGGGTAAGGGTAAGCTTAAGGGTAAAAGCAAGGGTAAGGGTAAGGGTAAGGGTAAGGGTAAGGGTAAGGGTAAGGGTAAGGGTAAGGGTAAGGGTAAGGGTAAGGGTAAGGGTAAGGGTAAGGGTAAGGGTAAGGGTAAGGGTAAGCTTAAGGGTAAAAGCAAGGGTAAGGGTTAGGGTAAGGGTAAGGGTAAGGGTAAAGGTAAGGGTAAGCCTAAGGGTAAAAGCAAGGGTAAGGGTAAGCGTAAGGGTAAGGGTAAGGGTAAGGGTAAGGGTAAGGGTGAGGGTAAGGGTAAGGGTAAGGGTAAGGGTAAGCTTAAGGGTAAGGGTAAGGGTAAGGGTAAGGGTAAGCTTAAGGGTAAAAGCAAGGGTAAGGGTAAGGGTAAGGGTAAGGGTAAGGGTAAGGGTAAGGGTAAGCTTAAGGGTAAGGGTAAGGGTAAGGGTAAGGGTAAGCTTAAGGGTAAAAGCAAGGGTAAGGTTAAGGGTAAGGGTAAGGGTAAGGGTAAGGGTAAGGGTAAGGGTAAGCTTAAGGGTAAGGGTAAGGGTAAGGGTAAGGGTAAGCTTAAGGGTAAAAGCAAGGGTAAGGGTAAGGGTAAGGGTAAGGGTAAGGGTAAGGGTAAGGGTAAGGGTAAGGGTAAGGGTAAGGGTAAGGGTAAGGGTAAGGGTAAGGGTAAGCTTAAGGGTAAGGGTAAGGGTAAGGGTAAGCTTAAGGGTAAAAGCAAGGGTAAGGGTAAGGGTAAGGGTAAGGGTAGGGTAAGCTTAAGGGTAAAAGCAAGGGTAAGGGTAAGGGTAAGGGTAAGGGTAAGGGTAAAGGTAAGGGTAAGCCTAAGGGTAAAAGCAAGGGTAAGGGTAAGCGTAAGGGTAAGGGTAAGGGTAAGGGTAAGGGTAAGGGTGAGGGTAAGGGTAAGGGTAAGCTTAAGGGTAAAAGCAAGGGTAAGGGTAAGGGTAAGGGTAAGGGTAAGGGTAAGCTTAAGGGTAAAAGCAAGGGTAAGGGTAAGGGTAAGGGTAAGGGTAAGGGTAAGGGTAAGGGTAAGGGTAAGGGTAAGGGTAAGGGTAAGGGTAAGGGTAAGCTTAAGGGTAAAAGCAAGGGTAAGGGTAAGGGTAAGGGTAAGGGTAAGGGTAAGGGTTAGGGTAAGGGTAAAGGTAAGGGTAAGCCTAAGGGTAAAAGCAAGGGTAAGGGTAAGGGTAAGGGTAAGGGTAAGGGTAAGGGTAAGGGTAAGGGTAAGGGTAAGGGTAAGGGTAAGAGTAAGGGTAAGGGTAAGGGTAAGCTTAAGGGTAAAAGCAAGGGTAAGGGTAAGGGTAAGGGTAAGGGTAAGCCTAAGGGTAAAAGCAAGGGTGAGGGTAAGGTTAAGGGTAAGGGTAAGGGTAAGCTTAAGGGTAAAAGCAAGGGTAAGGGTAAGGGTAAGGGTAAGGGTAGGGGTAAGCTTAAGGGTAAAAGCAAGGGTAAGGGTAAGGGTGAGGGTGAGGGTAAGGGTAAGGGTAAGGGTAAAGGTAAGGGTAAGCCTAAGAGTAAAAGCAAGGGTAAGGGTAAGGGTAAGGGTAAGGGTAAGGGTAAGGGTAAGGGTAAGGGTAAGGGTAAGGGTAAGGGTAAGGGTAAGGGTAAGCTTAAGGGTAAAAGCAAGGGTAAGGATAAGGGTAAGGGTAAGGGTAAGGGTAAGGGTAAGGGTAAGGGTAAGGGTAAGGGTAAGGGTAAGGGTAAGGGTAAGTGTAAGGGTAAGCTTAAGGGTAAAAGCAAGGGTAAGGGTAAGGGTAAGGGTAAGGGTAAGGGTAAGGGTAAGGGTAAGGGTAAGGGTAAGGGTAAGGGTAAGGGTAAGGGTAAGGGTAAGGGTAAGGGTAAGGGTAAGGGTAAGGGTAAGGGTAAGGGTAAGCTTAAGGGTAAAAGCAAGGGTAAGGGTTAGGGTAAGGGTAAGGGTAAGGGTAAGGGTAAGGGTAAGCTTAAGGGTAAAAGCAAGGGTAAGGGTAAGGGTAAGGGTAAGGGTAAGGGTAAGGGTAAGGGTAAGGGTAAGGGTAAAGGTAAGGGTAAGCT
Organism: Myrrha octodecimguttata; assembly: GCA_958510865.1. Taxonomy (NCBI): domain Eukaryota; kingdom Metazoa; phylum Arthropoda; class Insecta; order Coleoptera; family Coccinellidae; genus Myrrha; species Myrrha octodecimguttata. The sequence goes on along the minus strand of CAUEHS010000258.1, from coordinate 388,162 downwards.
TAAGGGTAAAAGCAAGGGTAAGGGTAAGGGTAAGGGTAAGGGTAAGGGTAAGGGTAAGGGTAAGGGTAAGGGTAAGGGTAAGGGTAAGGGTAAGGGTAAGCTTAAGGGTAAAAGCAAGGGTAAGGGTAAGGGTAAGGGTAAGGGTAAGGGTAAGGGTAAGGGTAAGGGTAAGCTTAAGGGTAAAAGCAAGGGTAAGGGTAAGGGTAAGGGTAAGGGTAAGGGTAAGGGTAAGGGTAAGGGTAAGGGTAAGGGTAAGGGTAAGGGTAAGGGTAAGGGTAAGGGTAAGGGTAAGCTTAAGGGTAAGGGTAAGGGTAAGGGTAAGGGTAAGCCTAAGGGTAAAAGCAAGGGTAAGGGTAAGGGTAAGGGTAAGGGTAAGGGTAAGCTTAAGGGTAAAAGCAAGGGTAAGGGTAAGGCTAAGGGTAAGGGTAAGGGTAAGGGTAAGGGTAAGCTTAAGGGTAAAAGCAAGGGTAAGGGTAAGGGTAAGGGTAAGGGTAAGGGTAAGGGTAAAGGTGAGGGTAAGCCTAAGGGTAAAAGCAAGGGTAAGGGTAAGGGTAAGGGTAAGGGTAAGGGTAAGGGTAAGGGTAAGGGTAGGGGTAAGAGTAAGGGTAAGGGTAAGCTTAAGGGTAAAAGCAAGGGTAAGGGTAAGGGTAAGGGTAAGGGTAAGGGTAAGGGTAAGCTTAAGGGTAAAAGCAAGGGTAAGGGTAAGGGTAAGGGTAAGGGTAAGGGTAAGGGTAAGGGTAAGGGTAAGGGTAAGGGTAAGGGTAAGGGTAAGGGTAAGGGTAAGGGTAAGGGTAAGGGTAAGCTTAAGGGTAAAAGCAAGGGTAAGAGTAAGGGTAAGGGTAAGGGTAAGGGTAAGGGTAATGGTAAGGGTAAAGGTAAGGGTAAGCCTAAGGGTAAAAGCAAGGGTAAGGGTAAGGGTAAGGGTAAGGGTAAGGGTAAGGGTAAGGGTAAGGGTAAGGGTAAGGGTAAGGGTAAGGGTAAGCTTAAGGGTAAAAGCAAGGGTAAGGGTAAGGGTAAGGGTAAGGGTAAGGGTAAGGGTAAGGGTAAGGGTAAGGGTAAGGGTAAGGGTAAGGGTAAGCTTAAGGGTAAGGGTAAGGGTAAGGGTAAGGGTAAGCGTAAGGGTAAAAGCAAGGGTAAGGGTAAGGGTAAGGGTAAGGGTAAGGGTAAGCTTAAGGGTAAAAGCAAGGGTAAGGGTAAGGGTAAGGGTAAGGGTAAGGGTAAGGGTAAGGGTAAGGGTAAGGGTAAGCTTAAGGGTAAGGGTGAGGGTAAGGGTAAGGGTAAGCTTAAGGGTAAAAGCAAGGGTAAGGGTAAGAGTAAGGGTAAGGGTAAGGGTAAGGGTAAGGGTAAGGGTAAGGGTAAGGGTGAGCTTAAGGGTAAAAGCAAGGGTAAGGGTAAGGGTAAGGGTAAGGGTAAGGGTAAGGGTAAGGGTAAGCTTAAGGGTAAAAGCAAGGGTAAGGGTAAGGGTAAGGGTAAGGGTAAGGGTAAGGGTAAGGGTAAGGGTAAGGGTAAGGGTAAGGGTAAGGGTAAGGGTAAAGGTAAGGGTAAGCCTAAGGGTAAAAGCAAGGGTAAGGGTAAGGGTAAGGGTAAGGGTAAGAGTAAGGGTAAGGGTAAGGGTAAGGGTAAGCTTAAGGGTAAAAGCAAGGGTAAGGGTAAGGGTAAGGGTAAGGGTAAGCCTAAGGGTAAAAGCAAGGGTAAGGGTAAGGGTAAGGGTAAGGGTAAGGGTAAGCTTAAGGGTAAAAGCAAGGGTAAGGGTAAGGGTAAGGGTAAGGGTAAGGGTAAGGGTAAGCTTAAGGGTAAAAGCAAGGGTGAGGGTAAGGGTAAGGGTAAGGGTAAGGGTAAGGGTAAGGGTAAGGGTAAGGGTAAGGGTAAGGGTAAGGGTAAGGGTAAGGGTAAGGGTAAGGGTAAGGGTAAGCTTAAGGGTAAAAGCAAGGGTAAGGGTAAGGGTAAGGGTAAGGGTGAGGGTAAGGGTAAGGGTAAGGGTAAGGGTAAGGGTAAGCTTAAGGGTAAAAGCAAGGGTAAGGGTAAGGGTAAGGGTAAGCTTAAGGGTAAAAGCAAGGGTAAGGGTAAGGGTAAGGGTGAGGGTAAGGGTAAGGGTAAGGGTAAAGGTAAGGGTAAGCCTAAGGGTAAAAGCAAGGGTAAGATAAGGGTAAGGGTAAGGGTAAGGGTAAGGGTAAGGGTAAGGGTAAGGGTAAGGGTAAGGGAGAGGGTAAGGGTAAGGGTAAGGGTAAGGGTAAGGGTAAGGGTAAGGGTAAGGGTAAGGGTAAGGGTAAGGGTGAGGGTAAGGGTAAGGGTAAGCTTAAGGGTAAAAGCAAGGGTAAGGGTAAGGGTAAGGGTAAGGGTAAGCCTAAGGGTAAAAGCAAGGGTAAGGGTAAGGGTAAGGGTAAGGGTAAGGGTAAGCTTAAGGGTAAAAGCAAGGGTAAGGGTAAGGGTAAGGGTAAGGGTAAGGGTAAGGGTAAGCTTAAGGGTAAAAGCAAGGGTAAGGGTAAGGGTAAGGGTAAGGGTAAGGGTAAGGGTAAGGGTAAGGGTAAAGGTAAGGGTAAGCCTAAGGGTAAAAGCAAGGGTAAGGGTAAGGGTAAGGGTAAGGGTAAGGGTAAGGGTAAGGGTAAGGGTAAGGGTAAGGGTAAGCTTAAGGGTAAAAGCAAGGGTAAGGGTAAGGGTAAGGGTAAGGGTAAGGGTAAGGGTAAGGGTAAGGGTAAGGGTAAGGGTAAGCTTAAGGGTAAGGGTAAGGGTAAGGGTAAGGGTAAGCTTAAGGGTAAAAGCAAGGGTAAGGGTAAGGGTAAGGGTAAGGGTAAGCTTAAGGGTAAAAGCAAGGGTAAGGGTAAGGGTAAGGGTAAGGGTAAGGGTAAGGGTAAGCTTAAGGGTAAGGGTAAGGGTAAGGGTAAGGGTAAGCTTAAGGGTAAAAGCAAGGGTAAGGGTAAGGGTAAGGGTAAGGGTAAGGGTAAGCTTAAGGGTAAGGGTAAGGGTAAGGGTAAGGGTAAGCTTAAGGGTAAAAGCAAGGGTAAGGTTAAGGGTAAGGGTAAGGGTAAGGGTAAGGGTAAGGGTAAGGGTAAGCTTAAGGGTAAGGGTAAGGGTAAGGGTAAGGGTAAGCTTAAGGGTAAAAGCAAGGGTAAGGGTAAGGGTAAGGGTAAGGGTAAGGGTAAGGGTAAGGGTAAGGGTAAGGGTAAGGGTAAGGGTAAGGGTAAGGGTAAGGGTAAGGGTAAGGGTAAGGGTAAGGGTAAGCTTAAGGGTAAGGGTAAGGGTAAGGGTAAGCTTAAGGGTAAAAGCAAGGGTAAGGGTAAGGGTAAGGGTAAGGGTAAGGGTAAGCTTAAGGGTAAAAGCAAGGTTAAGGGTAAGGGTAAGGGTAAGGGTAAGGGTAAGGGTAAGGGTAAGGGTAAGGGTAAGGGTAAGGGTAAGGGTAAGGGTAAGGGTAAGCTTAAGGGTAAGGGTAAGGGTAAGGGTAAGCTTAAGGGTAAAAGCAAGGGTAAGGGTAAGGGTAAGGGTAAGGGTAAGGGTAAAGGTAAGGGTAAGCCTAAGGGTAAAAGCAAGGGTAAGGGTAAGGGTAAGGGTAAGGGTAAGGGTAAGGGTAAGGGTAAGGGTAAGGGTAAGGGTAAGCTTAAGGGTAAAAGCAAGGGTAAGGGTAAGGGTAAGGGTAAGGGTAAGGGTAAGGGTAAGGGTAAGCTTAAGGGTAAAAGCAAGGGTAAGGGTAAGGGTAAGGGTAAGGGTAAGGGTAAGGGTAAGGGTAAGGGTAAGGGTAAGGGTAAGGGTAAGCTTAAGGGTAAAAGCAAGGGTAAGGGTAAGGGTAAGGGTAAGGGTAAGGGTAAGGGTAAGGGTTAGGGTAAGGGTAAAGGTAAGGGTAAGCCTAAGGGTAAAAGCAAGGGTAAGGGTAAGGGTAAGGGTAAGGGTAAGGGTAAGGGTAAGGGTAAGGGTAAGGGTAAGGGTAAGGGTAAGAGTAAGGGTAAGGGTAAGGGTAAGCTTAAGGGTAAAAGCAAGGGTAAGGGTAAGGGTAAGGGTAAGGGTAAGCCTAAGGGTAAAAGCAAGGGTAAGGGTAAGGTTAAGGGTAAGGGTAAGGGTAAGCTTAAGGGTAAAAGCAAGGGTAAGGGTAAGGGTAAGGGTAAGGGTAAGGGTAAGCTTAAGGGTAAAAGCAAGGGTAAGGGTAAGGGTGAGGGTGAGGGTAAGGGTAAGGGTAAGGGTAAAGGTAAGGGTAAGCCTAAGAGTAAAAGCAAGGGTAAGGGTAAGGGTAAGGGTAAGGGTAAGGGTAAGGGTAAGGGTAAGGGTAAGGGTAAGGGTAAGGGTAAGGGTAAGGGTAAGGGTAAGCTTAAGGGTAAAAGCAAGGGTAAGGATAAGGGTAAGGGTAAGGGTAAGGGTAAGGGTAAGGGTAAGGGTAAGGGTAAGGGTAAGGGTAAGGGTAAGGGTAAGCTTAATGGTAAAAGCAAGGGTAAGGGTAAAGGTAAGGGTAAGGGTTAGGGTAAGGGTAAGGGTAAGGGTAAGGGTAAGGGTAAGGGTAAGGGTAAGGGTAAGGGTAAGCTTAAGGGTAAAAGCAAGGGTAAGGGTTAGGGTAAGGGTAAGGGTAAGGGTAAGGGTAAGGGTAAGGGTAAGCTTAAGGGTAAAAGCAAGGGTAAGGGTAAGGGTAAGGGTAAGGGTAAGGGTAAGGGTAAGGGTAAGCTTAAGGGTAAAAGCAAGGGTAAGGGTAAGGGTAAGGGTAAGGGTAAGGGTAAGGGTAAGGGTAAGGGTAAGGGTAAGGGTAAGGGTAAGAGTAAGGGTAAGGGTAAGCTTAAGGGTAAGGGTAAGGGTAAGGGTAAGCGTAAGGGTAAAAGCAAGGGTAAGGGTAAGGGTAAGGGTAAGGGTAAGGGTAAGCTTAAGGGTAAAAGCAAGGGTAAGGGTAAGGGTAAGGGTAAGGGTAAGGGTAAGGGTAAGGGTAAGGGTAAGCTTAAGGGTAAGGGTAAGGGTAAGGGTAAGGGTAAGCTTAAGGGTAAAAGCAAGGGTAAGGGTAAGAGTAAGGGTAAGGGTAAGGGTAAGGGTAAGGGTAAGGGTAAGGGTAAGGGTGAGCTTAAGGGTAAAAGCAAAGGTAAGGGTAAGGGTAAGGGTAAGGGTAAGGGTAAGGGTAAGGGTAAGGGTAAGGGTAAGCTTAAGGGTAAAAGCAAGGGTAAGGGTAAGGGTAAGGGTAAGGGTAAGGGTAAGGGTAAGGGTAAGGGTAAGGGTAAGGGTAAGGGTAAAGGTAAGGGTAAGCCTAAGGGTAAAAGCAAGGGTAAGGGTAAGGGTAAGGGTAAGCTTAAGGGTAAAAGCAAGGGTAAGGGTAAGGGTAAGGGTAAGGGTAAGCCTAAGGGTAAAAGCAAGGGTAAGGGTAAGGGTAAGGGTAAGGGTAAGGGTAAGCTTAAGGGTAAAAGCAAGGGTAAGGGTAAGGGTAAGGGTAAGGGTAAGGGTAAGGGTAAGCTTAAGGGTAAAAGCAAGGGTGAGGGTAAGGGTAAGGGTAAGGGTAAGGGTAAGGGTAAGGGTAAGGGTAAGGGTAAGGGTAAGGGTAAGCTTAAGGGTAAAAGCAAGGGTAAGGGTAAGGGTAAGGGTAAGGGTAAGGGTAAGGGTAAGGGTAAGGGTAAGGGTAAGGGTAAATGTAAGCTTAAGGGTAAAAGCAAGGGTAAGGGTAAGGGTAAGGGTAAGGGTAAGCCTAAGGGTAAAAGCAAGGGTAAGGGTAAGGGTAAGGGTAAGGGTAAGGGTAAGCTTAAGGGTAAGGGTAAGGGTAAGGGTAAGGGTAAGCTTAAGGGTAAAAGCAAGGGTAAGGTTAAGGGTAAGGGTAAGGGTAAGGGTAAGGGTAAGGGTAAGCTTAAGGGTAAGGGTAAGGGTAAGGGTAAGGGTAAGCTTAAGGGTAAAAGCAAGGGTAAGGGTAAGGGTAAGGGTAAGGGTAAGGGTAAGGGTAAGGGTAAGGGTAAGGGTAAGGGTAAGGGTAAGGGTAAGGGTAAGCTTAAGGGTAAAAGCAAGGGTAAGGATAAGGGTAAGGGTAAGGGTAAGGGTAAGGGTAAGGGTAAGGGTAAGGGTAAGGGTAAGGGTAAGGGTAAGGGTAAGCTTAATGGTAAAAGCAAGGGTAAGGGTAAGGGTAAGGGTAAGGGTTAGGGTAAGGGTAAGGGTAAGGGTAAGGGTAAGGGTAAGGGTAAGGGTAAGGGTAAGGGTAAGCTTAAGGGTAAAAGCAAGGGTAAGGGTTAGGGTAAGGGTAAGGGTAAGGGTAAGGGTAAGGGTAAGGGTAAGCTTAAGGGTAAAAGCAAGGGTAAGGGTAAGGGTAAGGGTAAGGGTAAGGGTAAGGGTAAGGGTAAGCTTAAGGGTAAAAGCAAGGGTAAGGGTAAGGGTAAGGGTAAGGGTAAGGGTAAGGGTTAGGGTAAGGGTAAGGGTAAGGGTAAGGGTAAGAGTAAGGGTAAGGGTAAGCTTAAGGGTAAGGGTAAGGGTAAGGGTAAGCGTAAGGGTAAAAGCAAGGGTAAGGGTAAGGGTAAGGGTAAGGGTAAGGGTAAGCTTAAGGGTAAAAGCAAGGGTAAGGGTAAGGGTAAGGGTAAGGGTAAGGGTAAGGGTAAGGGTAAGGGTAAGGGTAAGCTTAAGGGTAAGGGTAAGGGTAAGGGTAAGGGTAAGCTTAAGGGTAAAAGCAAGGGTAAGGGTAAGAGTAAGGGTAAGGGTAAGGGTAAGGGTAAGGGTAAGGGTAAGGGTAAGGGTGAGCTTAAGGGTAAAAGCAAAGGTAAGGGTAAGGGTAAGGGTAAGGGTAAGGGTAAGGGTAAGGGTAAGGGTAAGGGTAAGCTTAAGGGTAAAAGCAAGGGTAAGGGTAAGGGTAAGGGTAAGGGTAAGGGTAAGGGTAAGGGTAAGGGTAAGGGTAAGGGTAAGGGTAAAGGTAAGGGTAAGCCTAAGGGTAAAAGCAAGGGTAAGGGTAAGGGTAAGGGTAAGCTTAAGGGTAAAAGCAAGGGTAAGGGTAAGGGTAAGGGTAAGGGTAAGCCTAAGGGTAAAAGCAAGGGTAAGGGTAAGGGTAAGGGTAAGGGTAAGGGTAAGCTTAAGGGTAAAAGCAAGGGTAAGGGTAAGGGTAAGGGTAAGGGTAAGGGTAAGGGTAAGCTTAAGGGTAAAAGCAAGGGTGAGGGTAAGGGTAAGGGTAAGGGTAAGGGTAAGGGTAAGGGTAAGGGTAAGGGTAAGCTTAAGGGTAAAAGCAAGGGTAAGGGTAAGGGTAAGGGTAAGGGTAAGGGTAAGGGTAAGGGTAAGGGTAAGGGTAAGGGTAAATGTAAGCTTAAGGGTAAAAGCAAGGGTAAGGGTAAGGGTAAGGGTAAGGGTAAGCCTAAGGGTAAAAGCAAGGGTAAGGGTAAGGGTAAGGGTAAGGGTAAGGGTAAGCTTAAGGGTAAGGGTAAGGGTAAGGGTAAGGGTAAGCTTAAGGGTAAAAGCAAGGGTAAGGTTAAGGGTAAGGGTAAGGGTAAGGGTAAGGGTAAGGGTAAGCTTAAGGGTAAGGGTAAGGGTAAGGGTAAGGGTAAGCTTAAGGGTAAAAGCAAGGGTAAGGGTAAGGGTAAGGGTAAGGGTAAGGGTAAGGGTAAGGGTAAGGGTAAGGGTAAGGGTAAGGGTAAGGGTAAGGGTAAGGGTAAGGGTAAGGGTAAGGGTAAGCTTAAGGGTAAGGGTAAGGGTAAGGGTAAGCTTAAGGGTAAAAGCAAGGGTAAGGGTAAGGGTAAGGGTAAGGGTAAGGGTAAGCTTAAGGGTAAAAGCAAGGGTAAGGGTAAGGGTAAGGGTAAGGGTAAGGGTAAGGGTAAGGGTAAGGGTAAGGGTAAGGGTAAGGGTAAGGGTAAGCTTAAGGGTAAGGGTAAGGGTAAGGGTAAGCTTAAGGGTAAAAGCAAGGGTAAGGGTAAGGGTAAGGGTAAGGGTAAGGGTAAGGGTAAGGGTAAGGGTAAGGGTAAAGGTAAGGGTAAGCCTAAGGGTAAAAGCAAGGGTAAGGGTAAGGGTAAGGGTAAGGGTAAGGGTAAGGGTAAGGGTAAGGGTAAGGGTAAGGGTAAGCTTAAGGGTAAAAGCAAGGGTAAGGGTAAGGGTAAGGGTAAGGGTAAGGGTAAGGGTAAGGGTAAGCTTAAGGGTAAAAGCAAGGGTAAGGGTAAGGGTAAGGGTAAGGGTAAGGGTAAGGGTAAGGGTAAGGGTAAGGGTAAGGGTAAGGGTAAGGGTAAGGGTAAGCTTAAGGGTAAAAGCAAGGGTAAGGGTAAGGGTAAGGGTAAGGTTAAGGGTTAGGGTAAGGGTAAAGGTAAGGGTAAGCCTAAGGGTAAAAGCAAGGGTAAGGGTAAGGGTAAGGGTAAGGGTAAGGGTAAGGGTAAGGGTAAGGGTAAGGGTAAGGGTAAGAGTAAGGGTAAGGGTAAGGGTAAGCTTAAGGGTAAAAGCAAGGGTAAGGGTAAGGGTATGGGTAAGGGTAAGCCTAAGGGTAAAAGCAAGGGTAAGGGTAAGGTTAAGGGTAGGGGTAAGGGTAAGCTTAAGGGTAAAAGCAAGGGTAAGGGTAAGGGTAAGGGTAAGGGTAAGGGTAAGCTTAAGGGTAAAAGCGAGGGTAAGGGTAAGGGTGAGGGTGAGGGTAAGGGTAAGGGTAAGGGTAAAGGTAAGGGTAAGCCTAAGAGTAAAAGCAAGGGTAAGGGTGAGGGTAAGGGTAAGGGTAAGGGTAAGGGTAAGGGTAAGGGTAAGGGTAAGGGTAAGGGTAAGGGTAAGGGTAAGCTTAAGGGTAAAAGCAAGGGTAAGGATAAGGGTAAGGGTAAGGGTAAGGGTAAGGGTAAGGGTAAGGGTAAAGGTAAGGGTAAGGGTAAGGGTAAGGGTAAGCTTAATGGTAAAAGCAAGGGTAAGGGTAAGGGTAAGGGTAAGGGTAAGGGTAAGGGTAAGGGTAAGGGTAAGGGTAAGGGTAAGGGTAAGGGTAAGCTTAAGGGTAAAAGCAAGGGTAAGGGTTAGGGTAAGGGTAAGGGTAAGGGTAAGGGTAAGGGTAAGGGTAAGCTTAAGGGTAAAAGCAAGGGTAAGGGTTAGGGTAAGGGTGAGGGTAAGGGTAAGGGTAAGGGTAAGCTTAAGGGTAAAAGCAAGGGTAAGGGTAAGGGTAAGGGTAAGGGTAAGGGTAAGGGTAAGGGTAAGGGTAAGGGTAAGGGTAAGAGTAAGGGTAAGGGTAAGCTTAAGGGTAAGGGTAAGGGTAAGGGTAAGGGTAAGGGTAAGCGTAAGGGTAAAAGCAAGGGTAAGGGTAAGGGTAAGGGTAAGGGTAAGGGTAAGCTTAATGGTAAAAGCAAGGGTAAGGGTAAGGGTAAGGGTAAGGGTAAGGGTAAGGGTAAGGGTAAGCTTAAGGGTAAGGGTAAGGGTAAGGGTAAGGGAAAGCTTAAGGGTAAAAGTAAGGGTAAGGGTAAGAGTAAGGGTAAGGGTAAGGGTAAGGGTAAGGGTAAGGGTAAGGGTAAGGGTGAGCTTAAGGGTAAAAGCAAGGGTAAGGGTAAGGGTAAGGGTAAGGGTAAGGGTAAGGGTAAGGGTAAGGGTAAGGGTAAGCTTAAGGGTAAAAGCAAGGGTAAGGGTAAGGGTAAGGGTAAGGGTAAGGGTAAGGGTAAGGGTAAGGGTAAAGGTAAGGGTAAGCCTAAGGGTAAAAGCAAGGGTAAGGGTAAGGGTAAGGGTAAGGGTAAGAGTAAGGGTAAGGGTAAGGGTAAGGGTAAGCTTAAGGGTAAAAGCAAGGGTAAGGGTAAGGGTAAGGGTAAGGGTAAGCCTAAGGGTAAAAGCAAGGGTAAGGGTAAGGGTAAGGGTAAGGGTAAGGGTAAGCTTAAGGGTAAAAGCAAGGGTAAGGGTAAGGGTAAGGGTAAGGGTAAGGGTAAGGGTAAGCTTAAGGGTAAAAGCAAGGGTGAGGGTAAGGGTGAGGGTAAGGGTAAGGGTAAGGGTAAGGGTAAGGGTAAGGGTAAGCTTAAGGGTAAAAGCAAGGGTAAGGGTAAGGGTAAGGGTAAGGGTAAGGGTAAGGGAAAGGGTAAGGGTAAGGGTAAGGGTAAATGTAAGCTTAAGGGTAAAAGCAAGGGTAAGGGTAAGGGTAAGGGTAAGGGTAAGCCTAAGGGTAAAAGTAAGGGTAAGGGTAAGGGTAAGGGTAAGGGTAAGGGTAAGCTTAAGGGTAAAAGCAAGGGTAAGGGTAAGGGTAAGGGTAAGGGTAAGGGTAAGGGTAAGCTTAAGGGTAAAAGCAAGGGTAAGGGTAAGGGTAAGGGTAAGGGTAAGGGTAAGGGTAAGGGTAAGGGTAAGGGTAAGGGTAAAGGTAAGGGTAAGCCTAAGGGTCAAAGCAAGGGTAAGGGTAAGGGTAAGGGTAAGGGTAAGGGTAAGGTTAAGGGTAAGGGTAAGCTTAAGGGTAAAAGCAAGGGTAAGGGTAAGGGTAAGGGTAAGGGTAAGGGTGAGGGTAAGTGTAAGGGTTAGCTTAAGGGTAAGGGTAAGGGTAAGGGTAAGGGTAAGCCTAAGGGTAAAAGCAAGGGTAAGTGTAAGGGTAAGGGTAAGGGTAAGCTTACCCTTACCCTTACCCTTACCCTTACCCTTACCCTTGCTTTTACCCTTAAGCTTACCCTTACCCTTACCCTTACCCTTACCCTTACCCTTACCCTTACCCTTACCCTTACCCTTACCCTTACCCTTATCCTTACCCTTGCTTTTACCCTTAAGCTCACCCTTACCCTTACCCTTACCCTTACCCTTACCCTTACCCTTACCCTTACCCTTACCCTTACCCTTACCCTTGCTTTTACTCTTAGGCTTACCCTTACCTTTACCCTTACCCTTACCCTCACCCTTACCCTCACCCTTACCCTTACCCTTGCTTTTACCCTTAAGCTTACCCTTACCCTTACCCTTACCCTTACCCTTACCCTTACCCTTGCCTTTACCCTTAAGCTTACCCTTACCCTTACCCTTAACCTTACCCTTACCCTTGCTTTTACCCTTAGGCTTACCCTTACCCTTACCCTTACCCTTACCCTTGCTTTTACCCTTAAGCTTACCCTTACCCTTACCCTTACTCTTACCCTTACCCTTACCCTTACCCTTACCCTTACCCTTACCCTTACCCTTAACCTTACCCTTACCCTTGCTTTTACCCTTAGGCTTACCCTTACCTTTACCCTTACCCTAACCCTTACCCTTACCCTTACCCTTACCCTCACCCTTGCTTTTACCCTTAAGCTTACCCTTACCCTTACCCTTACCCTTACCCTTACCCTTACCCTTACCCTTACCCTTACCCTTACCCTTGCTTTTACCCTTAAGATTACCCTTACCCTTACCCTTACCCTTACCCTTACCCTTACCCTTACCCTTACCCTTACCCTTACCCTTGCTTTTACCCTTAAGCTTACCCTTACCCTTACCCTTACCCTTACCCTTACCCTTACCCTTACCCTTACCCTTACCCTTGCTTTTACCCTTAGGCTTACCCTTACCTTTACCCTTACCCTTACCCTTACCCTTACCCTTGCTTTTACCCTTAAGCTTACCCTTACCCTTACCCTTACCCTTAAGCTTACCCTTACCCTTACCCTTACCCTTACCCTTACCCTTACCCTTACCCTTACCCTTACCCTTACCCTTACCCTTACCCTTACCCTTACCCTTGCTTTTACCCTTAAGCTTACCCTTACCCTTACCCTTACTTTTACCCTTACCCTTGCTTTTACCCTTAAGCTTACCCTTACCCTTACCCTTACCCTTAAGCTTACCCTTACCCTTACCCTTATCCTTACCCTTACCCTTACCCTTACCCTTACCCTTAACCTTACCCTTACCCTTACCCTTACCCTTGCTTTTACCCTTAAGCTTACCCTTACCCTTACCCTTACCCTTACCCTTAAGCTTACCCTTACCCTTACCCTTACCCTTACCCTTACCCTTAACCTTACCCTTGCTTTTACCCTTAAGCTTACCCTTACCCTTACCCTTACCCTTACCCTTAAGCTTACCCTTACCCTTACCCTTACCCTTACCCTTACCCTTGCTTTTACCCTTAAGCTTACCCTTACCCTTACCCTTACCCTTACCCTTACCCTTAAGCTTACCCTTACCCTTACCCTTACCCTTACCCTTACCCTTACCCTTACCCTTGCTTTTACCCTTAAGCTTACCCTTACCCTTACCCTAAGTAAGGGTAAGGGTAAGGGTAAGGGTAAGGGTAAGGGTAAGGGTAAGGGTAAGGGTAAGGGTAAGGGTAAGGGTAAGGGTAAGGGTAAGGGTAAGGGTAAGGGTAAGCTTAAGGGCAAGGGTAAGGGTAAGGGTAAGGGTAAGCCTAAGGGTAAAAGCAAGGGTAAGGGTAAGGGTAAGGGTAAGGGTAAGGGTAAGCTTAAGGGTAAAAGCAAGGGTAAGGGTAAGGCTAAGGGTAAGGGTAAGGGTAAGGGTAAGGGTAAGCTTAAGGGTAAAAGCAAAGGTAAGGGTAAGGGTAAGGGTAAGGGTAAGGGTAAGGGTAAGGGTAAAGGTGAGGGTAAGCCTAAGGGTAAAAGCAAGGGTAAGGGTAAGGGTAAGGGTAAGGGTAAGGGTAGGGGTAAGAGTAAGGGTAAGGGTAAGCTTAAGGGTAAAAGCAAGGGTAAGGGTAAGGGTAAGGGTAAGGGTAAGCTTAAGGGTAAAAGCAAGGGTAAGGATAAGGGTAAGGGTAAGGGTAAGGGTAAGGGTAAGGGTAAGGGTAAGGGTAAGGGTAAGGGTAAGGGTAAGGGTAAGGGTAAGGGTAAGGGTAAGGGTAAGGGTAAGGGTAAGGGTAAGGGTAAGGGTAAGGGTAAGGGTAAGGGTAAGGGTAAGGGTAAGGGTAAGGGTAAGGGTGAGCTTAAGGGTAAAAGCAAGGGTAAGGGTAAGGGTAAGGGTAAGGGTAATGGTAAGGGTAAAGGTAAGGGTAAGCCTAAGGGTAAAAGCAAGGGTAAGGGTAAGGGTAAGGGTAAGGGTAAGGGTAAGGGTAAGGGTAAGGGTAAGGGTAAGGGTAAGGGTAAGGGTAAGGGTAAGCTTAAGGGTAAAAGCAAGGGTAAGGGTAAGGGTAAGGGTAAGGATAAGGGTAAGGGTAAGGGTAAGCTTAAGGGTAAGGGTAAGGGTAAGGGTAAGGGTAAGCTTAAGGGTAAAAGCAAGGGTAAGGGTAAGGGTAAGGGTAAGGGTAAGGGTAAGCTTAAGGGTAAAAGCAAGGGTAAGGGTAAGGGTAAGGGTAAGGGTAAGGGTAAGGGTAAGGGTAAGCTTAAGGGTAAGGGTAAGGGTAAGGGTAAGGGTAAGCTTAAGGGTAAAAGCAAGGGTAAGGGTAAGAGTAAGGGTAAGGGTAAGGGTAAGGGTAAGGGTAAGGGTAAGGGTGAACTTAAGGGTAAAAGCAAGGGTAAGGGTAAGGGTAAGGGTAAGGGTAAGGGTAAGGGTAAGGGTAAGGGTAAGCCTAAGGGTAAAAGCAAGGGTAAGGGTAAGGGTAAGGGTAAGGGTAAGGGTAAGGGTAAGCTTAAGGGTAAAAGCAAGGGTGAGGGTAAGGGTAAGGGTAAGGGTAAGGGTAAGGGTAAGGGTAAGGGTAAGGGTAAGCTTAAGGGTAAAAGCAAGGGTAAGGGTAAGGGTAAGGGTAAGGGTAAGGGTAAGGGTAAGGGTAAGCTTAAGGGTAAAAGCAAGGGTAAGGGTAAGGGTAAGGGTAAGGGTAAGGGTAAAGGTAAGGGTAAGCCTAAGGGTAAAAGCAAGGGTAAGGGTAAGCCTAAGGGTAAAAGCAAGGGTAAGGGTAAGGGTAAGGGTAAGGGTAAGGGTAAGGGTAAGGGTAAGGGTAAGGGTAAGGGTAAGGGTAAGGGTAAGGGTATGGGTAAGGGTAAGGGTAAGGGTAAGGGTAAGGGTAAGGGTAAGGGTAAGGGTAAGGGTAAGGGTAAGGGTAAGGGTAAGGGTAAGGGTAAGGGTAAGGGTAAGGGTAAGGGTAAGGGTAAGGGTAAGGGTAAGGGTAAGGGTAAGCTTAAGGGTAAAAGCAAGGGTAAGGGTAAGGGTAAGGGTAAGGGTAAGCCTTAGGGTAAAAGCAAGGGTAAGGGTAAGGGTAAGGGTAAGGGTAAGGGTAAGCTTAAGGGTAAAAGCAAGGGTAAGGGTAAGGGTAAGGGTAAGGGTAAAGGTAAGGGTAAGCCTAAGGGTAAAAGCAAGGGTAAGGGTAAGGGTAAGGGTAAGGGTAAGGGTAAGGGTAAGCTTAAGGGTAAAAGCAAGGGTAAGGGTAAGGGTAAGGGTAAGGGTAAGGGTAAGGGTAAGGGTAAGGGTAAGGGTAAAGGTAAGGGTAAGCCTAAGGGTAAAAGCAAGGGTAAGGGTAAGGGTAAGGGTAAGGGTAAGGGTAAGAGTAAGGGTAAGGGTAAGGGTAAGGGTAAGCTTAAGGGTAAAAGCAAGGGTAAGGGTAAGGGTAAGGGTAAGGGTAAGCCTAAGGGTAAAAGCAAGGGTAAGGGTAAGGGTAAGGGTAAGGGTAAGGGTAAGGGTAAGCTTAAGGGTAAAAGCAAGGGTGAGGGTAAGGGTAAGGGTAAGGGTAAGGGTAAGGGTAAGGGTAAGGGTAAGGGTAAGGGTAAGCTTAAGGGTAAAAGCAAGGGTAAGGGTAAGGGTAAGGGTAAGGGTAAGGGTAAGGGTAAGGGTAAGGGTAAGGGTAAGCTTAAGGGTAAAAGCAAGGGTAAGGGTAAGGGTAAGGGTAAGGGTAAGGGTAAAGGTAAGGGTAAGCCTAAGGGTAAAAGCAAGGGTAAGGGTAAGGGTAAGGGTAAGGGTAAGGGTAAGGGTAAGGGTAAGGGTAAGGGTAAGGGTAAGGGTAAGGGTAAGGGTAAGGGTAAGGGTAAGGGTAAGGGTAAGGGTAAGGGTAAGGGTAAGGGTAAGGGTAAGGGTAAGGGTAAGGGTAAGGGTAAGGGTAAGGGTAAGGGTAAGGGTAAGGGTAAGGGTAAGGGTAAGCTTAAGGGTAAAAGCAAGGGTAAGGGTAAGGGTAAGGGTAAGGGTAAGCCTAAGGGTAAAAGCAAGGGTAAGGGTAAGGGTAAGGGTAAGGGTAAGGGTAAGCTTAAGGGTAAAAGCAAGGGTAAGGGTAAGGGTAAGGGTAAGGGTAAGGGTAAGGGTAAGGGTAAGCTTAAGGGTAAAAGCAAGGGTAAGGGTAAGGGTAAGGGTAAGGGTAAGGGTAAAGGTAAGGGTAAGCCTAAGGGTAAAAGCAAGGGTAAGGGTAAGGGTAAGGGTAAGGGTAAGGGTAAGGGTAAGGGTAAGGGTAAGGGTAAGCTTAAGGGTAAAAGCAAGGGTAAGGGTAAGGGTAAGGGTAAGGGTAAGGGTAAGGGTAAGGGTAAGGGTAAGGGTAAGGGTAAGGGTAAGGGTAAGGGTAAGGGTAAGCTTAAGGGTAAGGGTAAGGGTAAGGGTAAGGGTAAGCTTAAGGGTAAAAGCAAGGTTAAGGGTAAGGGTAAGGGTAAGGGTAAGGGTAAGGGTAAGGGTAAGGGTAAGCTTAAGGGTAAGGGTAAGGGTAAGGGTAAGGGTAAGCTTAAGGGTAAAAGCAAGGGTAAGGGTAAGGGTAAGGGTAAGGGTAAGGGTAAGCTTAAGGGTAAGGGTAAGGGTAAGGGTAAGGGTAAGCTTAAGGGTAAAAGCAAGGGTAAGGTTAAGGGTAAGGGTAAGGGTAAGGGTAAGGGTAAGGGTAAGCTTAAGGGTAAGGGTAAGGGTAAGGGTAAGGGTAAGCTTAAGGGTAAAAGCAAGGGTAAGGGTAAGGTTAAGGGTAAGGGTAAGGGTAAGGGTAAGGGTAAGGGTAAGGGTAAGGGTAAGGGTAAGGGTAAGGGTAAGGGTAAGGGTAAGGGTAAGGGTAAGGGTAAGGGTAAGCTTAAGGGTAAGGGTAAGGGTAAGGGTAAGCTTAAGGGTAAAAGCAAGGGTAAGGGTAAGGGTAAGGGTGAGGGTAAGGGTAAGCTTATGGGTGAAAGCAATGGTAAGGGTAAGGGTAAGGGTAAGGGTAAGGGTAAGGGTAAGGTTAAGGGTAAGGGTAAGGGTAAGGGTAAGCTTAAGGGTAAGGGTAAGGGTAAGGGTAAGCTTAAGGGTAAAAGCAAGGGTAAGGGTAAGGGTAAGGGTAAGGGTGAGGGTAAAGGTAAGGGTAAGCCTAAGGGTAAAAGCAAGGGTAAGGGTAAGGGTAAGGGTAAGGGTAAGGGTAAGGGTAAGGGTAAGGGTAAGGGTAAGGGTAAAGGTAAGGGTAAGGGTAAGGGTAAGCTTAAGGGTAAAAGCAAGGGTAAGGGTAAGGGTAAGGGTAAGGGTAAGGGTAAGGGTAAGGGTAAGGGTAAGGGTAAGGGTAAGGGTAAGCTTAAGTGTAAAAGCAAGGGTAAGGGTAAGGGTAAGGGTAAGGGTAAGGGTAAGGGTAAGGGTAAGGGTAAGGGTAAGGGTAAGGGTAAGGGTAAGGGTAAGGGTAAGGGTAAGCTTAAGGGTAAAAGCAAGGGTAAGGGTAAGGGTAAGGGTAAGGGTAAGGGTTAGGGTAAGGGTAAAGGTAAGGGTAAGCCTAAGGGTAAAATCAAGGGTAAGGGTAAGGGTAAGGGTAAGGGTAAGGGTAAGGGTAAGGGTAAGGGTAAGGGTAAGAGTAAGGGTAAGGGTTAGGGTAAGCTTAAGGGTAAAAGCAAGGGTAAGGGTAAGGGTTAGGGTAAGGGTAAGCCTAAGGGTAAAAGCAAGGGTAAGGGTAAGGTTAAGGGTAAGGGTAAGGGTAAGCTTAAGGGTAAAAGCAAGGGTAAGGGTAAGGGTAAGGGTAAGGGTAAGGGTAAGCTTAAGGGTAAAAGCAAGGGTAAGGGTAAGGGTGAGGGTAAGGGTAATTGTAAGGGTAAGGGTAAAGGTAAGGGTAAGCCTAAGAGTAAAAGCAAGGGTAAGGGTAAGGGTAAGGGTAAGGGTAAGGGTAAGGGTAAGGGTAAGGGTAAGGGTAAGCTTAAGGGTAAAAGCAAGGGTAAGGGTAAGGGTAAGGGTAAGGGTGAGGGTAAAGGTAAGGGTAAGCCTAAGGGTAAAAGCAAGGGTAAGGGTAAGGGTAAGGGTAAGGGTAAGGGTAAGGGTAAGGGTGAGGGTAAGGGTAAGGGTAAGGGTAAGGGTAAGGGTAAGGGTAAGGGTAAGGGTAAGGGTAAGGGTAAGCTTAAGGGTAAAAGCAAGGGTAAGGGTAAGGGTAAGGGTAAGGGTAAGGGTAAGGGTAAGGGTAAGGGTAAGGGTAAGCTTAAGGGTAAAAGCAAGGGTAAGGGTAAGGGTAAGGGTAAGGGTAAGGGTAAGGGTAAGGGTAAGGGTAAGGGTAAGGGTAAGCTTAAGGGTAAAAGCAAGGGTAAGGGTAAGGGTAAGGGTAAGGGTAAGGGTTAGGGTAAGGGTAAAGGTAAGGGTAAGCCTAAGGGTAAAAGCAAGGGTAAGGGTAAGGGTAAGGGTAAGGGTAAGGGTAAGGGTAAGGGTAAGGGTAAGGGTAAGAGTAAGGGTAAGGGTTAGGGTAAGCTTAAGGGTAAAAGCAAGGGTAAGGGTAAGGGTAAGGGTAAGGGTAAGCCTAAGGGTAAAAGCAAGGGTAAGGGTAAGGTTAAGGGTAAGGGTAAGGGTAAGCTTAAGGGTAAAAGCAAGGGTAAGGGTAAGGGTAAGGGTAAGGGTAAGGGTAAGCTTAAGGGTAAAAGCAAGGGTAAGGGTAAGGGTGAGGGTAAGGGTAATTGTAAGGGTAAGGGTAAAGGTAAGGGTAAGCCTAAGAGTAAAAGCAAGGGTAAGGGTAAGGGTAAGGGTAAGGGTAAGGGTAAGGGTAAGGGTAAGGGTAAGGGTAAGCTTAAGGGTAAAAGCAAGGGTAAGGATAAGGGTAAGGGTAAGGGTAAGGGTAAGGGTAAGGGTAAGGGTAAGGGTAAGCTTAAGGGTAAAAGCAAGGGTAAGGGTAAGGGTAAGGGTAAGGGTAAGGGTAAGGGTAAGGGTAAAGGTAAGGGTAAGCCTAAGGGTAAAAGCAAGGGTAAGGGTAAGGGTAAGGGTAAGGGTAAGGGTAAGGGTAAGGGTAAGGGTAAGGGTAAGGGTAAGGGTAAGGGTAAGGGTAAGCTTAAGGGTATATGCAAGGGTAAGGGTAAGGGTAAGGGTGAGGGTAAGGGTAAGGGTAAGGGTAAGGGTAAGCTTAAGGGTAAAAGCAAGGGTAAGGGTAAGGGTAAGGGTAAGGGTAAGGGTAAGGGTAAGGGTAAGGGTAAGCTTAAGGGTAAAAGCAAGGGTAAAGGTAAGGGTAAGGGTAAGGGTAAGGGTAAGGGTAAGGGTAAGGGTAAGGGTAAGGGTAAAGGTAAGGTTAAGCCTAAGGGTAAAAGCAAGGGTAAGGGTAAGGGTAAGTGTAAGGGTAAGGGTAAGGGTAAGGGTAAGGGTAAGGGTAAGGGTAAGGGTAAGGGTAAGCTTAAGGGTAAAAGCAAGGGTAAGGGTAAGGGTAAGGGTAAAAGCAAGGGTAAGAGTAAGGGTAAGGGTAAGGGTAAGGGTAAGCTTAAGGGTAAAAGCAAGGGTAAGGGTAAGGGTAAGGGTAAGGGTAAGGGTAAGGGTAAGGGTAAGGGTAAGCTTAAGGGTAAAAGCAAGGGTAAGGGTAAGGGTAAGGGTAAGGGTAAGGGTAAGGGTAAAGGTAAGGGTAAGCCTAAGGGTCAAAGCAAGGGTAAGGGTAAGGGTAAGGGTAAGGGTAAGGGTAAGGGTAAGGGTAAGGGTAAGGGTAAGGGTAAGGGTAAGGGTAAGCTTAAGGGTAAAAGCAAGGGTAAGGTTAAGGGTAAGGGTAAGGGTAAGGGTAAGGGTAAGGGTAAGGGTAAGGGTAAGGGTAAGGGTAAGCTTAAGGGTAAGGGTAAGGGTAAGGGTAAGGGTAAGCCTAAGGGTAAAAGCAAGGGTAAGTGTAAGGGTAAGGGTAAGGGTAAGGGTAAGCTTAAGGGTAAAAGCAAGGGTAAGGGTAAGGGTAAGGGTAAGGGTAAGCTTAAGGGTAAAAGCAAGGGTAAGGGTAAGGGTAAGGGTAAGGGTAAGGGTAAGGGTAAGGCTAAAGGTAAGGGTAAGCCTAAGGGTAAAAGCAAGGGTAAGGGTATGCTTAAGGGTAAAAGCAATGGTAAGGGTAAGGGTAAGGGTAAGGGTAAGGGTAAGGGTAAGGGTAAGGGTAAGGGTAAGGGTAAGGGTTAGCTTAAGGGTAAAAGCAAGGGTAAGGGTAAGGGTAAGGGTAAGGGTAAGGGTAAGGGTAATGGTAAGGGTAAAGGTAAGGGTAAGCCTAAGGGTAAAAGCAAGGGTAAGGGTAAGGGTAAGGGTAAGGGTAAGGGTAAGGGTAAGGGTAAGGTTAAGGGTAAGGGTTAGGGTAAGGGTAAGGGTAAGGGTAAGGGTGAGCTTAAGGGTAAAAGCAAGGGTAAGGGTAAGGGTAAGGGTAAGGGTAAGGGTAAGGGTAAGGGTAAGGGTAAGGGTAAGCTTAAGGGTAAGGGTAAGGGTAAGGGTAAGGGTAAGCTTAAGGGTAAAAGCAAGGGTAAGGGTAAGGGTAAGGGAAAGGGTAAGGGTAAGCTTAAGGGTAAAAGCAAGGGTAAGGGTAAGGGTAAGGGTAAGGGTAAGGGTTAGGGTGAGGGTAAGCTTAAGGGTAAGGGTAAGGGTAAGGGTAAGGGTAAGCTTAAGGGTAAAAGCAAGGGTAAGGGTCAGGGTAAGGGTAAGTGTAAGGGTAAGGGTAAGGGTAAGGGTAAGGGTGAGCTTAAGGGTAAAAGCAAGGGTAAGGGTAAGGTTAAGGGTAAGGGTAAGGGTAAGGGTAAGGGTAAGGGTAAGGGTAAGGGTAAGGGTAAGGGTAAGCTTAAGGGTAAAAGCAAGGGTAAGGGTAAGGGTAAGGGTAAGGGTAAGCCTAAGGGTAAAAGCAAGGGTAAGAGTAAGGGTAAGGGTAAGGGTAAGGGTAAGCTTAAGGGTAAAAGCAAGGGTAAGGGTAAGGGTAAGGGTAAGGGTAAGGGTAAGGGTAAGCTTAAGGGTAAAAGCAAGGGTAAGGGTAAGGGTAAGGGTAAGGGTAAGGGTAAGGGTAAAGGTAAGGGTAAGCCTAAGGGTCAAAGCAAGGGTAAGGGTAAGGGTAAGGGTAAGGGTAAGGGTAAGGGTAAGGGTAAGGGTAAGGGTAAGGGTAAGGGTAAGGGTAAGGGTAAGCTTAAGGGTAAAAGCAAGGGTAAGGGTAAGGGTAAGGGTAAGGGTAAGGGTAAGGGTAAGGGTAAGGGTAAGGGTAAGGGTAAGGGTAAGGGTAAGGGTAAGGGTAAGGGTAAGCTTAAGGGTAAGGGTAAGGGTAAGGGTAAGGGTAAGCCTAAGGGTAAAAGCAAGGGTAAGTGTAAGGGTAAGGGTAAGGGTAAGGGTAAGCTTAAGGGTAAAAGCAAGGGTAAGGGTAAGGGTAAGGGTAAGGGTAAGCTTAAGGGTAAAAGCAAGGGTAAGGGTAAGGGTAAGGGTAAGGGTAAAAGCAAGGGTAAGAGTAAGGGTAAGGGTAAGGGTAAGGGTAAGCTTAAGGGTAAAAGCAAGGGTAAGGGTAAGGGTAAGGGTAAGGGTAAGGGTAAGGGTAAAGGTAAGGGTAAGCCTAAGGGTCAAAGCAAGGGTAAGGGTAAGGGTAAGGGTAAGGGTAAGGGTAAGGGTAAGGGTAAGGGTAAGGGTAAGGGTAAGGGTAAGGGTAAGGGTAAGCTTAAGGGTAAAAGCAAGGGTAAGGGTAAGGGTAAGGGTAAGGGTAAGGGTAAGGGTAAGGGTAAGGGTAAGGGTAAGGGTAAGGGTAAGCTTAAGGGTAAGGGTAAGGGTAAGGGTAAGGGTAAGCCTAAGGGTAAAAGCAAGGGTAAGTGTAAGGGTAAGGGTAAGGGTAAGGGTAAGCTTAAGGGTAAAAGCAAGGGTAAGGGTAAGGGTAAGGGTAAGGGTAAGCTTAAGGGTAAAAGCAAGGGTAAGGGTAAGGGTAAGGGTAAGGGTAAGGGTAAGGGTAAGGCTAAAGGTAAGGGTAAGCCTAAGGGTAAAAGCAAGGGTAAGGGTATGCTTAAGGGTAAAAGCAATGGTAAGGGTAAGGGTAAGGGTAAGGGTAAGGGTAAGGGTAAGGGTAAGGGTAAGGGTGAGGGTAAGGGTTAGCTTAAGGGTAAAAGCAAGGGTAAGGGTAAGGGTAAGGGTAAGGGTAAGGGTAAGGGTAATGGTAAGGGTAAAGGTAAGGGTAAGCCTAAGGGTAAAAGCAAGGGTAAGGGTAAGGGTAAGGGTAAGGGTAAGGGTAAGGGTAAGGTTAAGGGTAAGGGTTAGGGTAAGGGTAAGGGTAAGGGTAAGGGTGAGCTTAAGGGTAAAAGCAAGGGTAAGGGTAAGGGTAAGGGTAAGGGTAAGGGTAAGGGTAAGGGTAAGGGTAAGGGTAAGCTTAAGGGTAAGGGTAAGGGTAAGGGTAAGGGTAAGCTTAAGGGTAAAAGCAAGGGTAAGGGTAAGGGTAAGGGAAAGGGTAAGGGTAAGCTTAAGGGTAAAAGCAAGGGTAAGGGTAAGGGTAAGGGTAAGGGTAAGGGTTAGGGTGAGGGTAAGCTTAAGGGTAAGGGTAAGGGTAAGGGTAAGGGTAAGCTTAAGGGTAAAAGCAAGGGTAAGGGTCAGGGTAAGGGTAAGTGTAAGGGTAAGGGTAAGGGTAAGGGTAAGGGTGAGCTTAAGGGTAAAAGCAAGGGTAAGGGTAAGGTTAAGGGTAAGGGTAAGGGTAAGGGTAAGGGTAAGGGTAAGGGTAAGGGTAAGGGTAAGGGTAAGCTTAAGGGTAAAAGCAAGGGTAAGGGTAAGGGTAAGGGTAAGGGTAAGCCTAAGGGTAAAAGCAAGGGTAAGAGTAAGGGTAAGGGTAAGGGTAAGGGTAAGCTTAAGGGTAAAAGCAAGGGTAAGGGTAAGGGTAAGGGTAAGGGTAAGGGTAAGCTTAAGGGTAAAAGCAAGGGTAAGGGTAAGGGTAAGGGTAAGGGTAAGGGTAAGGGTAAAGGTAAGGGTAAGCCTAAGGGTCAAAGCAAGGGTAAGGGTAAGGGTAAGGGTAAGGGTAAGGGTAAGGGTAAGGGTAAGGGTAAGGGTAAGGGTAAGGGTAAGGGTAAGGGTAAGCTTAAGGGTAAAAGCAAGGGTAAGGGTAAGGGTAAGGGTAAGGGTAAGGGTAAGGGTAAGGGTAAGGGTAAGGGTAAGGGTAAGGGTAAGGGTAAGGGTAAGGGTAAGCTTAAGGGTAAGGGTAAGGGTAAGGGTAAGGGTAAGCCTAAGGGTAAAAGCAAGGGTAAGTGTAAGGGTAAGGGTAAGGGTAAGGGTAAGCTTAAGGGTAAAAGCAAGGGTAAGGGTAAGGGTAAGGGTAAGGGTAAGCTTAAGGGTAAAAGCAAGGGTAAGGGTAAGGGTAAGGGTAAGGGTAAGGGTAAGGGTAAGGCTAAAGGTAAGGGTAAGCCTAAGGGTAAAAGCAAGGGTAAGGGTAAGCTTAAGGGTAAAAGCAATGGTAAGGGTAAGGGTAAGGGTAAGGGTAAGGGTAAGGGTAAGGGTAAGGGTAAGGGTAAGGGTAAGCTTAAGGGTAAAAGCAAGGGTAAGGGTAAGGGTAAGGGTAAGGGTAAGGGTAAGGGTAATGGTAAGGGTAAAGGTAAGGGTAAGCCTAAGGGTAAAAGCAAGGGTAAGGGTAAGGGTAAGGGTAAGGGTAAGGGTAAGGTTAAGGGTAAGGGTTAGGGTAAGGGTAAGGGTAAGGGTAAGGGTGAGCTTAAGGGTAAAAGCAAGGGTAAGGGTAAGGGTAAGGGTAAGGGTAAGGGTAAGGGTAAGGGTAAGGGTAAGGGTAAGGGTAAGCTTAAGGGTAAGGGTAAGGGTAAGGGTAAGGGTAAGCTAAAGGGTAAAAGCAAGGGTAAGGGTAAGGGTAAGGGAAAGGGTAAGGGTAAGCTTAAGGGTAAAAGCAAGGGTAAGGGTAAGGGTAAGGGTAAGGGTAAGGGTAAGGGTTAGGGTAAGGGTAAGCTTAAGGGTAAGGGTAAGGGTAAGGGTGAGCTTAAGGGTAAAAGCAAGGGTAAGGGTAAGGTTAAGGGTAAGGGTAAGGGTAAGGGTAAGGGTAAGGGTAAGGGTAAGGGTAAGGGTAAGGGTAAGCTTAAGGGTAAAAGCAAGGGTAAGGGTAAGGGTAAGGGTAAGGGTAAGCCTAAGGGTAAAAGCAAGGGTAAGAGTAAGGGTAAGGGTAAGGGTAAGGGTAAGCTTAAGGGTAAAAGCAAGGGTAAGGGTAAGGGTAAGGGTAAGGGTAAGGGTAAGGGTAAGCTTAAGGGTAAAAGCAAGGGTAAGGGTAAGGGTAAGGGTAAGGGTAAGGGTAAGGGTAAAGGTAAGGGTAAGCCTAAGGGTCAAAGCAAGGGTAAGGGTAAGGGTAAGGGTAAGGGTAAGGGTAAGGGTAAGGGTAAGGGTAAGGGTAAGGGTAAGGGTAAGGGTAAGCTTAAGGGTAAAAGCAAGGGTAAGGGTAAGGGTAAGGGTAAGGGTAAGGGTAAGGGTAAGGGTAAGGGTAAGGGTAAGGGTAAGCTTAAGGGTAAGGGTAAGGGTAAGGGTAAGGGTAAGCCTAAGGGTAAAAGCAAGGGTAAGTGTAAGGGTAAGGGTAAGGGTAAGGGTAAGCTTAAGGGTAAAAGCAAGGGTAAGGGTAAGGGTAAGGGTAAGGGTAAGCTTAAGGGTAAAAGCAAGGGTAAGGGTAAGGGTAAGGGTAAGGGTAAGGGTAAGGGTAAGGCTAAAGGTAAGGGTAAGCCTAAGGGTAAAAGCAAGGGTAAGGGTAAGCTTAAGGGTAAAAGCAATGGTAAGGGTAAGGGTAAGGGTAAGGGTAAGGGTAAGGGTAAGGGTAAGGGTAAGGGTAGGGGTAAGCTTAAGGGTAAAAGCAAGGGTAAGGGTAAGGGTAAGGGTAAGGGTAAGGGTAAGGGTAATGGTAAGGGTAAAGGTAAGGGTAAGCCTAAGGGTAAAAGCAAGGGTAAGGGTTAGGGTAAGGGTAAGGGTAAGGGTAAGGTTAAGGGTAAGGGTTAGGGTAAGGGTAAGGGTAAGGGTAAGGGTGAGCTTAAGGGTAAAAGCAAGGGTAAGGGTAAGGGTAAGGGTAAGGGTAAGGGTAAGGGTAAGGGTAAGGGTAAGGGTAAGGGTAAGCTTAAGGGTAAGGGTAAGGGTAAGGGTAAGGGTAAGCTAAAGGGTAAAAGCAAGGGTAAGGGTAAGGGTAAGGGAAAGGGTAAGGGTAAGCTTAAGGGTAAAAGCAAGGGTAAGGGTAAGGGTAAGGGTAAGGGTAAGGGTAAGGGTTAGGGTAAGGGTAAGCTTAAGGGTAAGGGTAAGGGTAAGGGTAAGGGTAAGCTTAAGGGTAAAAGCAAGGGTAAGGGTCAGGGTAAGGGTAAGTGTAAGGGTAAGGGTAAGGGTAAGGGTAAGGGTGAGCTTAAGGGTAAAAGCAAGGGTAAGGGTAAGGTTGAGGGTAAGGGTAAGGGTAAGGGTAAGGGTAAGGGTTAGCTTAAGGGTAAAAGCAAGGGTAAGGGTAAGGGTAAGGGTAAGGGTAAGGGTAAGGGTAAGGGTAAGGGTAAGGGTAAAGGTAAGGGTAAGCCTAAGGGTAAAAGCAAGGGTAAGGGTAAGGGTAAGGGTAAGGGTAAGAGTAAGGGTAAGGGTAAGGGTAAGGGTAAGCTTAAGGGTAAAAGCAAGGGTAAGGGTAAGGGTAAGGGTAAGGGTAAGCCTAAGGGTAAAAGCAAGGGTAAGGGTAAGGGTAAGCTTAAGGGTAAAAGCAAGGGTAAGGGTAAGGGTAAGGGTAAGGGTAAGCTTAAGGGTAAAAGCAAGGGTGGGGGTAAGGGTAAGGGTAAGGGTAAGGGTAAGGGTAAGGGTAAGGGTAAGGGTAAGCTTAAGGGTAAAAGCAAGGGTAAGGGTAAGGGTAAGGGTAAGGGTAAGGGTAAGGGTAAGGGTAAGGGTAAGGGTAAGGGTAAGGGTAAGCTTAAGGGTAAAAGCAAGGGTAAGGGTAAGGGTAAGGGTAAGGGTAAGGGTAAAGGTAAGGGTAAGCCTAAGGGTAAAAGCAAGGGTAAGGGTAAGGGTAAGGGTAAGGGTAAGGGTTAGGGTAAGGGTAAGGGTAAGGGTAAGGGTAAGGGTAAGGGTAAGGGTAAGGGTAAGGGTAAGGGTAAGGGTAAGGGTAAGGGTAAGCTTAAGGCTAAAAGCAAGGGTAAGGGTAAGGAAAAGGGTAAGGGTAAGCCTAAGGGTAAAAGCAAGGGTAAGGGTAAGGGTAAGGGTAAGGGTAAGGGTAAGCTTAAGGGTAAAAGCAAGAGTAAGGGTAAGGGTAAGGGTAAGGGTAAGGGTAAGGGTAAGCTTAAGGGTAAAAGCAAGGGTAAGGGTAAAGGTAAGGGTAAGGGTAAGGGTAAGGGTAAGGGTAAGGGTAAGGGTAAGGGTAAGGGTAAGGGTAAGGGTAAAGGTAAGGGTAAGCCTAAGGGTAAAAGCAAGGGTAAGGGTAAGGGTAAGGGTAAGGGTAAGGGTAAGGGTAAGGTGAAGGGTAAGGGTGAGGGTAAGCTTAAGGGTAAAAGCAAGGGTAAGGGTAAGGGTAAGGGTAAGGGTAAGGGTAAGGGTAAGGGTAAGGGTAAGGGTAAGGGTAAGGGTAAGGGTAAGGGTAAGGGTAAGGGTAAGCTTAAGGGTAAGGGTAAGGGTAAGGGTAAGCTTAAGGGTAAAAGCAAGGGTAAGGGTAAGGGTAAGGGTAAGGGTAAGCTTAAGGGTAAAAGCAAGGGTAAGGGTAAGGGTAAGGGTAAGGGTAAGGGTAAGGGTAAGGGTAAGGGTAAGGGTAAGGGTAAGGGTAAGCTTAAGGGTAAGGGTAAGGGTAAGGGTAAGGGTAAGCTTAAGGGTAAAAGCAAGGGTAAGGGTAAGGGTAAGGGTAAGGGTAAGGGTAAGGGTAAGCTTAAGGGTAAGGGTAAGGGTAAGGGTAAGGGTAAGGGTAAGCTTAAGGGTAAAAGCAAGGGTAAGGGTGAGGGTGAGGGTAAGGGTAAGGGTAAGGGTAAGGGTAAGGGTAAGCTTAAGGGTAAGGGTAAGGGTAAGGGTAAGCTTAAGGGTAAAAGCAAGGGTAAGGGTAAGGGTAAGGGTAAGGGTAAGGGTAAGGGTAAGGGTAAGGGTAAGGGTAAGGGTAAGGGTAAGGGTAAGGGTAAGGGTAAGGGAAAGCTTAAGGGTAAGGGTAAGGGTAAGGGTAAGGGTAAGCTTAAGGGTAAAAGCAAGGGTAAGGTTAAGGGTAAGGTTAAGGGTAAGGGTAAGGGTAAGGGTAAGCTTAAGGGTAAAAGCAAGGGTAAGGGTAAGGGTAAGGGTAAGGGTAAGGGTAAGGGTAAGGGTAAGGGTAAGGGTAAGGGTAAGCTTAAGGGTAAGGGTAAGGGTAAGGGTAAGGGTAAGCTTAAGGGTAAAAGCAAGGGTAAGGGTAAGGGTAAGGGTAAGGGTAAGGGTAAGGGTAAGGGTAAAGGTAAGGGTAAGCCTGAGGGTAAAAGCAAGGATAAGGGTAAGGGTAAGGGTAAGGGTAAGGGTAAGGGTAAGGGTAAGGGTAAGGGTAAGCTTAAGGGTAAAAGCAAGGGTAAGGGTAAGGGTAAGGGTAAGGGTAAGGGTAAGGGTAAGGGTAAGGGAAAGGGTAAGGGTAAGGGTAAGCTTAAGGGTAAAAGCAAGGGTAAGGGTAAGGGTAAGGGTAAGGGTAAGGGTAATGGTAAGCTTAAGGGTAAAAGCAAGGGTAAGGGTAAGGGTAAGGGTAAGGGTAAGGGTTAGGGTAAGGGTAAAGGTAAGGGTAAGCCTAAGGGTAAAAACAAGGGTAAGGGTAAGGGTAAGGGTAAGGGTAAGGGTAAGGGTAAGGGTAAGGGTAAGGGTAAGGGTAAGGGTAAGGGTAAGAGTAAGGGTAAGGGTAAGGGTAAGCTTAAGGGTAAAAGCAAGGGTAAGGGTAAGGGTAAGGGTAAGGGTAAGCCTAAGGGTAAAAGCAAGGGTAAGGGTTAGGGTAAGGGTAAGGGTAAGGGTAAGCTTAAGGGTAAAAGCAAGGGTAAGGGTAAGGGTAAGGGTAAGGGTAAGGGTAAGGGTAAGCTTAAGGGTAAAAGCAAGGGTAAGGGTAAGGGTAAGGGTAAGGGTAAGGGTAAGGGTAAGGGTAAGGGTAAGGGTAAAGGTAAGGGTAAGCCTAAGGGTGAAAGCAAGGGTAAGGGTAAGGGTAAGGGTAAGGGTAAGGGTAAGGGTAAGGGTAAGGGTAAGGGTAAGCTTAAGGGTAAAAGCAAGGGTAAGGGTAAGGGTAAGGGTAAGGGTAAGGGTAAGGGTAAGGGTAAGGGTAAGGGTAAGGGTAAGCTTAAGGGTAAAAGCAAGGGTAAGGGTAAGGGTAAGGGTAAGGTAAGGGTAAGGGTAAGGGTAAGGGTAAGGGTAAAGGTAAGGGTAAGGGTAAGGGTAAGAGTAAGGGTAAGGGTAAGCTTAAGGGTGAAAGCAAGGGTAAGGGTAAGGATAAGGGTAAGGGTAAGCCTAAGGGTAAAAGCAAGGGTAAGGGTAAGGGTAAGGGTAAGGGTAAGGGTAAGCTTAAGGGTAAAAGCAAGGGTAAGGGTAAGGGTAAGGGTAAGGGTAAGGGTAAGGGTAAGCTTAAGGGTAAAAGCAAGTGTAAGGGTAAGGGTAAGGGTAAGGGTAAGGGTAAGGGTAAGGGTAAGGGTAAGGGTAAGGGTAAAGGTAAGGGTAAGCCTAAGGGTAAAAGCAAGGGTAAGGGTAAGGATAAGGGTAAGGGTAAGCCTAAGGGTAAAAGCAAGGGTAAGGGTAAGGGTAAGGGTAAGGGTAAGGGTAAGCTTAAGGGTAAAAGCAAGGGTAAGGGTAAGGGTAAGGGTAAGGGTAAGGGTAAGGGTAAGCTTAAGGGTAAAAGCAAGTGTAAGGGTAAGGGTAAGGGTAAGGGTAAGGGTAAGGGTAAGGGTAAGGGTAAGGGTAAGGGTAAGGGTAAGGGTAAAGGTGAGGGTAAGCCTAAGGGTAAAAGCAAGGGTAAGGGTAAGGGTAAGGGTAAGGGTAAGCTTAAGGGTAAAAGCAAGGGTAAGGGTAAGGGTAAGGGTAAGGGTAAAGGTAAGGGTAAGGGTAAGGGTAAGGGTAAGCTTAAGGGTAAAAGCAAGGGTAAGGGTAAGGGTAAGGGTAAGGGTAAGGGTAAGGGTAAGGGTAAGGGTAAGGGTAAGGGTAAGGGTAAGGGTAAGGGTAAGGGTAAGGGTAAGCTAAAGGGTAAAAGCAAGGGTAAGGGTTAGGGTAAGGGTAAGGGTAAGGGTAAGGGTAAGGGTAAGCTTAAGGGTAAAAGCAAGGGTAAGGGTAAGGGTAAGGGTAAGGGTAAGGGTAAGGGTAAGGGTAAGGGTAAGGGTAAGGGTAAGGGTAAGGGTAAGGGTAAGGGTAAAGGTAAGGGTAAGCCTAAGGGTAAAAGCAAGGGTAAGGGTAAGGGTAAGGGTAAGGGTAAGGGTAAGGGTAAGGGTAAGGGTAAGGTTAAGGGTAAGGGTAAGGGTAAGGGTAAGGGTAAGCTTAAGGGTATAAGCAAGGGTAAGGGTAAGGGTAAGGGTGAGGGTAAGGGTAAGGGTAAGGGTAAGGGTAAGGGTAAGCTTAAGGGTAAAAGCAATGGTAAGGGTAAGGGTAAGGGTAAGGGTAAGGGTAAGCTTAAGGGTAAAAGCAAGGGTAAGGGTAAGGGTAAGGGTAAGGGTAAGGGTAAGGGTAAGCTTAAGGGTAAGGGTAAGGGTAAGGGTAAGGGTAAGGGTAAGCTTAAGGGTAAAAGCAAGGGTAAGGGTGAGGGTGAGGGTAAGGGTAAGGGTAAGGGTAAGGGTAAGGGTAAGCTTAAGGGTAAGGGTAAGGGTAAGGGTAAGGGTAAGCTTAAGGGTAAAAGCAAGGGTAAGGGTAAGGGTAAGGGTAAGGGTAAGGGTAAGGGTAAGGGTAAGGGTAAGGGTAAGGGTAAGGGTAAGGGTAAGGGTAAGGGTAAGGGTAAGGGTAAGGGAAAGCTTAAGGGTAAGGGTAAGGGTAAGGGTAAGGGTAAGCTTAAGGGTAAAAGCAAGGGTAAGGTTAAGGGTAAGGTTAAGGGTAAGGGTAAGGGTAAGGGTAAGCTTAAGGGTAAAAGCAAGGGTAAGGGTAAGGGTAAGGGTAAGGGTAAGGGTAAGGGTAAGGGTAAGGGTAAGGGTAAGGGTAAGGGTAAGCTTAAGGGTAAGGGTAAGGGTAAGGGTAAGGGTAAGCTTAAGGGTAAAAGCAAGGGTAAGGGTAAGGGTAAGGGTAAGGGTAAGGGTAAAGGTAAGGGTAAGCCTAAGGGTAAAAGCAAGGATAAGGGTAAGGGTAAGGGTAAGGGTAAGGGTAAGGGTAAGGGTAAGGGTAAGGGTAAGGGTAAGCTTAAGGGTAAAAGCAAGGGTAAGGGTAAGGGTAAGGGTAAGGGTCAGGGTAAGGGTAAGGGAA
This sequence comes from Myrrha octodecimguttata, assembly GCA_958510865.1. Classification (NCBI taxonomy): domain Eukaryota; kingdom Metazoa; phylum Arthropoda; class Insecta; order Coleoptera; family Coccinellidae; genus Myrrha; species Myrrha octodecimguttata. The sequence continues at coordinate 359,041 of CAUEHS010000258.1, read as the reverse complement.
AGGGTAAGGGTAAGGGTAAGCTTAAGGGTAAAAGCAAGGGTAAGGGTAAGGGTAAGGGTAAGGGTAAGGGTAATGGTAAGCTTAAGGGTAAAAGCAAGGGTAAGGGTAAGGGTAAGGGTAAGGGTAAGGGTTAGGGTAAGGGTAAAGGTAAGGGTAAGCCTAAGGGTAAAAGCAAGGGTAAGGGTAAGGGTAAGGGTAAGGGTAAGGGTAAGGGTAAGGGTAAGGGTAAGGGTAAGGGTAAGGGTAAGAGTAAGGGTAAGGGTAAGGGTAAGCTTAAGGGTAAAAGCAAGGGTAAGGGTAAGGGTAAGGGTAAGGGTAAGCCTAAGGGTAAAAGCAAGGGTAAGGGTTAGGGTAAGGGTAAGGGTAAGGGTAAGCTTAAGGGTAAAAGCAAGGGTAAGGGTAAGGGTAAGGGTAAGGGTAAGGGTAAGGGTAAGCTTAAGGGTAAAAGCAAGGGTAAGGGTAAGGGTAAGGGTAAGGGTAAGGGTAAGGGTAAGGGTAAGGGTAAAGGTAAGGGTAAGCCTAAGGGTAAAAGCAAGGGTAAGGGTAAGGGTAAGGGTAAGGGTAAGGGTAAGGGTAAGCTTAAGGGTAAAAGCAAGGGTAAGGGTAAGGGTAAGGGTAAGGGTAAGGGTAAGGGTAAGGGTAAGGGTAAGGGTAAGGGTAAGGGTAAGGGTAAGGGTAAGGGTAAGGGTAAGGGTAAGCTTAAGGGTAAAAGCAAGGGTAAGGGTAAGGGTAAGGGTAAGGTAAGGGTAAGGGTAAGGGTAAGGGTAAGGGTAAAGGTAAGGGTAAGGGTAAGGGTAAGAGTAAGGGTAAGGGTAAGCTTAAGGGTGAAAGCAAGGGTAAGGGTAAGGATAAGGGTAAGGGTAAGCCTAAGGGTAAAAGCAAGGGTAAGGGTAAGGGTAAGGGTAAGGGTAAGGGTAAGGGTAAGCTTAAGGGTAAAAGCAAGGGTAACGGTAAGGGTAAGGGTAAGGGTAAGGGTAAGGGTAAGCTTAAGGGTAAAAGCAAGTGTAAGGGTAAGGGTAAGGGTAAGGGTAAGGGTAAGGGTAAGGGTAAGGGTAAGGGTAAGGGTAAGGGTAAAGGTAAGGGTAAGCCTAAGGGTAAAAGCAAGGGTAAGGGTAAGGATAAGGGTAAGGGTAAGCCTAAGGGTAAAAGCAAGGTTAAGGGTAAGGGTAAGGGTAAGGGTAAGGGTAAGCTTAAGGGTAAAAGCAAGGGTAAGGGTAAGGGTAAGGGTAAGGGTAAGGGTAAGGGTAAGCTTAAGGGTAAAAGCAAGTGTAAGGGTAAGGGTAAGGGTAAGGGTAAGGGTAAGGGTAAGGGTAAGGGTAAGGGTAAGGGTAAGGGTAAGGGTAAAGGTGAGGGTAAGCCTAAGGGTAAAAGCAAGGGTAAGGGTAAGGGTAAGGGTAAGGGTAAGCTTAAGGGTAAAAGCAAGGGTAAGGGTAAGGGTAAGGGTAAGGGTAAAGGTAAGGGTAAGGGTAAGGGTAAGGGTAAGCTTAAGGGTAAAAGCAAGGGTAAGGGTAAGGGTAAGGGTAAGGGTAAGGGTAAGGGTAAGGGTAAGGGTAAGGGTAAGGGTAAGGGTAAGGGTAAGGGTAAGGGTAAGGGTAAGCTAAAGGGTAAAAGCAAGGGTAAGGGTTAGGGTAAGGGTAAGGGTAAGGGTAAGGGTAAGGGTAAGCTTAAGGGTAAAAGCAAGGGTAAGGGTAAGGGTAAGGGTAAGGGTAAGGGTAAGGGTAAGGGTAAGGGTAAGGGTAAGGGTAAGGGTAAAGGTAAGGGTAAGCCTAAGGGTAAAAGCAAGGGTAAGGGTAAGGGTAAGGGTAAGGGTAAGGGTAAGGGTAAGGGTAAGGGTAAGGGTAAGGGTAAGGGTAAGGGTAAGGGTAAGGGTAAGGGTAAGCTTAAGGGTATAAGCAAGGGTAAGGGTAAGGGTAAGGGTGAGGGTAAGGGTAAGGGTAAGGGTAAGGGTAAGGGTAAGCTTAAGGGTAAAAGCAATGGTAAGGGTAAGGGTAAGGGTAAGGGTAAGGGTAAGCTTAAGAGTAAAAGCAAGGGTAAGGGTAAGGGTAAGGGTAAGGGTAAGGGTAAGGGTAAGGGTAAGGGTAAGGGTAAGGGTAAGGGTAAAGGTAAGGGTAAGCCTAAGGGTAAAAGCAAGGGTAAGGGTAAGGGTAAGGGTAAGGGTAAGGGTAAGGGTAAGGGTAAGGGTAAGGGTAAGGGTAAGGGTAAGGGTAAGGGTAAGTGTAAGGGTAAGCTTAAGGGTAAAAGCAAGGGTAAGGGTAAGGGTAAGGGTAAGGGTAAGCCTAAGGGTAAAAGCAAGGGTAAGGGTAAAGGTAAGGGTAAGGGTAAGGGTAAGCTTAAGGGTAAAAGCAAGGGTAAGGGTAAGGGTAAGGGTAAGGGTAAGGGTAAGGGTAAGGGTTAGCTTAAGGGTAAAAGCAAGGGTAAGGGTAAGGGTAAGGGTAAGGGTAAGGGTAAGGGTAAAGGTAAGGGTAAGCCTAAGGGTAAAAGCAAGGGTAAGGGTAAGGGTAAGGGTAAGGGTAAGGGTAAGGGTAAGGGTAAGGGTAAGGGTAAGGGTAAGGGTAAGGGTAAGGGTAAGGGTAAGGGTAAGGGTAAGCTTAAGGGTAAAAGCAAGGGTAAGGGTAAGGGTAAGGGTAAGGGTAAGGGTAAGGGTAAGGGTAAGCTTAAGGGTAAAAGCAAGGGTAAGGGTAAGGGTAAGGGTAAGGGTAAGGGTAAGGGTAAGGGTAAGGGTAAGCTTAAGGGAAAAGCAAGGGTAAGGGTAAGGGTAAGGGTAAGGGTAAGCTTAAGGGTAAAAGCAAGGGTAAGGGTAAGGGTAAGGGTAAGGGTAAGGGTAAGGGTAAGGGTAAGGGTAAAGGTAAGGGTAAGCCTAAGGGTAAAAGCAAGGGTAAGGGTAAGGGTAAGGGTAAGGGTAAGGGTAAGGTTAAGGGTAAGGGTAAGGGTAAGAGTAAGGGTAAGGGTAAGGGTAAGGGTAAGGGTAAGCTTAAGGGTAAAAGCAAGGGTGAGGGTAAGGGTAAGGGTAAGGGTAAGGGTAAGGGTAAGGGAAAGGGTAAGGGTAAGGGTAAGGGTAAGGGTAAGGGTAAGGGTAAGGGTAAGGGTAAGGGTAAGGGTAAGGGTAAGGGTAAGGGTAAGGGTAAGGGTAAGCCTAAGGGTAAAAGCAAGGGTAAGGGTAAGGGTAAGGGTAAGGGTAAGGGTAAGCTTAAGGGTAAAAGCAAGGGTAAGGGTAAGGGTAAGGGTAAGGGTAAGGGTAAGGGTAAGCTTAAGGGTAAAAGCAAGGTTAAGGGTAAGGGTAAGGGTAAGGGTAAGGGTAAGGGTAAGGGTAAAGGTAAGGGTAAGCCTAAGGGTAAAAGCAAGGGTATGGGTAAGGGTAAGGGTAAGGGTAAGGGTAAGGGTAAGGGTAAGGGTAAGGGTAAGGGTAAGGGTAAGGGTAAGGGTAAGGGTAAGGGTAAGGGTAAGGGTAAGGGTAAGGGTAAGGGTAAGGGTAAGGGTAAGCTTAAGGGTAAAAGCAAGGGTAAGGGTAAGGGTAAGGGTAAGGGTAAGGGTAAGGGTAAGGGTAAGGGTAAGGGTAAGGGTAAGGGTAAGCTTAAGGGTAAAAGCAAGGGTAAGGGTAAGGGTAAGGGTAAGGGTAAGGGTAAGGGTAAGGGTAAGGGTAAGGGTAAGGGTAAGGGTAAGGGTAAGGGTAAGGGTAAGGGTAAGGGTAAGGGTAAGGGTAAGGGTAAGCTTAAGGGTAAAAGCAAGGGTAAGGGTAAGGGTAAGGGTAAGGGTAAGGGTAAGGGTAAGGGTAAGGGTAAGGGTAAGGGTAAGCGTAAGGGTAAAAGCAAGGGTAAGGGTAAGGGTAAGGGTAAGGGTAAGGGTAAGCCTAAGGGTAAAAGCAAGGGTAAGGGTAAGGGTAAAAGCAAGGGTAAGGGTAAGGGTAAGGGTAAGGGTAAGGGTAAGGGTAAGGGTAAGGGTAAGGGTAAGCTTAAGGGTAAAAGCAAGGGTAAGGGTAAGGGTAAGGGTAAGGGTAAGTGTAAGCTTAAGGGTAAAAGCAAGGGTAAGGGTAAGGGTAAAGGTAAGGGTAAGCCTTAGGGTAAAAGCAAGGGTAAGGGTAAGGGTAAGGGTAAGGGTAAGGGTAAGGGTAAGGGTAAGGGTAAGCTTAAGGGTAAAAGCAAGGGTAAGGGTAAGGGTAAGGGTAAGGGTAAGGGTAAGGGTAAGGGTAAGGGTAAGGGTAAGGGTAAGGGTAAGGGTAAGGGTAAGGGTAAGGGTAAGGGTAAGGGTAAGCTTAAGGGTAAAAGCAAGGGTAAGGGTAAGGGTAAGGGTAAGGGTAAGGGTAAGGGTAAGGGTAAGCTTAAGGGTTAAAGCAAGGGTAAGGGTTAGGGTAAGGGTAAGGGTAAGGGTAAGGGTAAGCTTGAGGGTAAAAGCAAGGGTAAGGGTAAGGGTAAGGGTAAGGGTAAGGGTAAAGGTAAGGGTAAGCCTAAGGGTAAAAGCAAGGGTAAGGGTAAGGGTAAGGGTAAGGGTAAGGGTAAGGGTAAGGGTAAGGGTAAGGGTAAGGGTAAGGGTAAGGGTAAGCTTAAGGGTATAAGCAAGGGTAAGGGTAAGGGTAAGGGTGAGGGTAAGGGTAAGGGTAAGGGTAAGCTTAAGGGTAAAAGCAAGGGTAAGGTTAAGGGTAAGGGTAAGGGTAAGGGTAAGGGTAAGGGTAAGCTTAAGGGTAAAAGCAAGGGTAAGGGTAAGGGTAAGGGTAAGGGTAAGCCTAAGGGTAAAACAAGGGTAAGGGTAAGGGTAAGGGTAAGGGTAAGGGTAACCTTAAGGGTAAAAGCAAGGGTAAGGGTAAGGGTAAGGGTGAGGGTAAGGGTAAGCTTAAGGGTTAAAGCAAGGGTAAGGGTAAGGGTAAGGGTAAGGGTAAGGGTAAGGGTAAGGGTAAGGGTAAGGGTAAAGGTAAGGGTAAGGGTAAGGGTAAGGGTAAGCTTAAGGGTAAAAGCAAGGGTAAGGGTAAGGGTAAGGGTAAGGGTAAGGGTAAGGGTAAGGGTAAGGGTAAGGGTAAGCTTAAGGGTTAAAGCAAGGGTAAGGGTTAGGGTAAGGGTAAGGGTAAGGGTAAGGGTAAGCTTGAGGGTAAAAGCAAGGGTAAGGGTAAGGGTAAGGGTAAGGGTAAAGGTAAGGGTAAGCCTAAGGGTAAAAGCAAGGGTAAGGGTAAGGGTAAGGGTAAGGGTAAGGGAAAGGGTAAGGGTTAGGGTAAGGGTAAGGGTAAGGGTAAAGGTAAGGGTAAGCCTAAGGGTAAAAGCAAGGGTAAGGGTAAAGGTAAGGGTAAGGGTAAGGGTAAGGGTAAGGGTAAGGGTAAGGGTAAGGGTAAGGGTAAGGGTAAGGGTAAGGGTAAGGGTAAGGGTAAGCTTAAGGGTTAAAGCAAGGGTAAGGGTAAGGGTAAGGGTAAGGGTAAGCCTAAGGGTAAAACAAGGGTAAGGGTAAGGGTAAGGGTAAGGGTAAGCTTAAGGGTAAAAGCAAGGGTAAGGGTAAGGGTAAGGGTGAGGGTAAGGGTAAGCTTAAGGGTTAAAGCAAGGGTAAGGGTAAGGGTAAGGGTAAGGGTAAGGGTAAGGGTAAGGGTAAGGGTAAGGGTAAGGGTAAAGGTAAGGGTAAGGGTAAGGGTAAGGGTAAGGGTAAGCTTAAGGGTAAAAGCAAGGGTAAGGGTAAGGGTAAGGGTAAGGGTAAGGGTAAGGGTAAGGGTAAGGGTAAGCTTAAGGGTAAGGGTAAGGGTAAGGGTAAGGGTAAGCTTAAGGGTAAAAGCAAGGGTAAGGGTAAGGGTAAGGGTAAGGGTAAGGGTAAGGGTAAGGGTAAGGGTAAGCTTAAGGGTAAGGGTAAGGGTAAGGGTAAGGGTAAGCTTAAGGGTAAAAGCAAGGGTAAGGGTAAGGGTAAGGGTAAGGGTAAGGGTAAGCTTAAGGGTAAGGGTAAGGGTAAGGGTAAGGGTAAGCTTAAGGGTAAAATCAAGGGTAGGGGTAAGGGTAAGGGTAAGGGTAAGGGTAAGGGTAAGGGTAAGGGTAAGGGTAAGGGTAAGGGTAAGGGTAAGGGTAAGCTTAAGGGTAAGGGTAAGGGTAAGGGTAAGGGTAAGCTTAAGGGTAAAAGCAAGGGTAAGGGTAAGGGTAAGGGTAAGGGTAAGGGTAAGGGTTAGGGTAAGCTTAAGGGTAAAAGCAAGGGTAAGGGTAAGGGTAAGGGTAAGGGTAAGGGTAAGGGTAAAGGTGAGGGTAAGCCTAAGGGTAAAAGCAAGGGTAAGGGTAAGGGTAAGGGTAAGGGTAAGGGTAAGGGTAAGGGTAAGGGTAAGGGTAAGGGTAAGCTTAAGGGTAAAAGCAAGGGTAAGGGTAAGGGTAAGGGTAAGGGTAAGGGAAAGGGTAAGCCTAAGGGTAAAAGCAAGGGTAAGGGTGAGGGTAAGGGTAAGGGTAAGGGTAAGGGTAAGGGTAAGCTTAAGGGTAAAAGCAAGGGTAAGGGTAAGGGTAAGGGTAAGGGTAAGGGTAAGGGTAAGCTTAAGGGTAAAAGCAAGGGTGAGGGTAAGGGTGAGGGTAAGGGTAAGGGTAAGGGTAAGGGTAAGGGTAAGGGTAAGGGTAAGGGTAAGCTTAAGGGTAAAAGCAAGGGTAAGGGTGAGGGTAAGGGTGAGGATAAGGGTATGGGTAAGCTTAAGGGTAAAAGCAAGGGTAAGGGTAAGGGTAAGGGTAAGGGTAAGGGTAAGGGTAAGGGTAAGGGTAAGGGTAAGGGTAAGGGTAAGGGTAAGGGTAAGGGTAAGGGTAAGGGTAAGTGTAAGGGTAAGGGTAAGGGTAAGGGTAAGGGTAAGGGTAAGGGTAAGGGTAAGGGTAAGGGTAAGGGTAAGGGTAAGGGTAAGGGTAAGCTTAAGGGTAAAAGCAAGGGTAAGTGTAAGGGTAAGGGTAAGGGTAAGGGTAAGGGTAAGGGTAAGGGTAAGGGTAAGGGTAAGGGTAAGGGTAAGGGTAAGGGTAAGGGTAAGGGTAAGGGTAAGGGTAAGGGTAAGGGTAAGGGTAAGGGTAAGCTTAAGGGTAAAAGCAAGGGTAAGGGTAAGGGTAAGGGTAAGGGTAAGGGTAAGGGTAAGGGTAAGGGTAAAGGTAAGGGTAAGCCTAAGGGTAAAAGCAAGGGTAAGGGTAAGGGTAAGGGTAAGGGTAAGGGTAAGGGAAAGGGTAAGGGTAAGGGTAAGGGTAAGGGTAAGGGTAAGGGTAAGGGTAAGCTTAAGGGTAAAAGCAAGGGTAAGGGTAAGGTTAAGGGTAAGGGTAAGGGTAAGGGTAAGGGTAAGGGTAAGGGTAAGGGTAAGGGTAAGGGTAAGGGTAAGGGTAAGGGTAAGGGTAAGGGTAAGGGTAAGGGTAAGGGTAAGGGTAAGGGTAAGGGTAAGGGTAAGGGTAAGGGTAAGGGTAAGGGTAAGGGTAAGGGTAAGCTTTAGGGTAAAAGCAAGGGTAAGGGTAAGGGTAAGGGTAAGGGTAAGGGTAAGCTTAAGGGTAAAAGCAAGGGTAAGGGTAAGGGTAAGGGTAAGGGTAAGGGTAAGGGTAAGGGTAAGGGTAAGGGTAAGGGTAAGGGTAAGGGTAAAGGTAAGGGTAAGCCTAAGGGTAAATGCAAGGGTAAGGGTAAGGGTAAGGGTAAGGGTAAGGGTAAGTGTAAGGGTAAGGGTAAGGGTAAGGGTAAGAGTAAGCTTAAGGGTAAAAGCAAGGGTAAGGGTAAGGGTAAGGGTAAGGGTAAGGGTAAGGGTAAGGGTAAGGTTAAGCTTAAGGGTAAGGCAAAGGGTAAGGGTAAGGGTAAGCTTAAGGGTAAAAGCAAGGGTAAGGGTAAGGGTAAGGGTAAGGGTAAGCTTAAGGGTAAAAGCAAGGGTAAGGGTAAGGGTAAGGGTAAGGGTAAGGGTAAGGGTAAGGGTAAGCTTAAGGGTAAAAGCAAGGGTAAGGGTAAGGGTAAGGGTAAGGGTAAGGGTAAGGGTAAGGGTAAGGGTAAGGGTAAGGGTAAGGGTAAGGGTAAGGGTAAGGGTAAGGGTAAGGGTAAGGGTAAGGGTAAGGGTAAGGGTAAGGGTAAGCTTAAGGGTAAAAGCAAGGGTAAGGGTAAGGGTAAGGGTAAGGGTAAAGGTAAGGGTAAGGGTAAGGGTAAGGGTAAGCTTAAGGGTAAAAGCAAGGGAAAGGGTAAGGGTAAAGGTAAGGGAAAGGGTAAGGGTAAGGGTAAGGGTAAGGGTAAGCTTAAGGGTAAAAGCAAGGGTAAGGGTAAGGGTAAGGGTAAGGGTAAGGGTAAGGGTGAGGGTAAAGGTAAGGGTAAGCCTAAGGGTAAAAGCAAGGGTAAGGGTAAGGGTAAGGGTAAGGGTAAGGGTAAGGGTAAGGGTAAGGGTAACGGTAAGGGTAAGCTTAACGGTAAAAGCAAGGGTAAGGGTAAGGGTAAGGGTAAGGGTAAGGGTAAGGGTAAAGGTAAAGGTAAGGGTAAGCCTAAGGGTAAAAGCAAGGGTAAGGGTAAGGGTAAGGGTAAGGTTAAGGGTAAGGGTAAGGGTAAGGGTAAGGGTAAGCTTAAGGGTAAAAGCAAGGGTAAGGGTAAGGGTAAGGGTAAGGGTAAGGGTAAGGGTAAGGGTAAGCTTAAGGGTAAGGGTAAGGCCAAGGGTAAGCTTAAGGGTAAAAGCAAGGGTAAGGGTAAGGGTAAGGGTAAGGGTAAGGGTAAGGGTAAGGGTAAGGGTAAGGGTAAGGGTAAGGGTAAGGGTAAGCTTAAGGGTAAGGGTAAGGGTAAGGGTAAGGGTAAGCTTAAGGGTAAAAGCAAGGGTTAGGGTAAGGGTAAGAGTAAGGGTAAGGGTAAGGGTAAGGGTAAGGGTAAGGGTAAGGGTAAGGGTAAGGGTAAGCTTAAGGGTAAAAGCAAGGGTAAGGGTGAGGGTAAGGGTAAGGGTAAAAGCAAGGGTAAGGGTAAGGGTAAGGGTAAGGGTAAGGGTAAGGGTAAGGGTAAGCTTAAGGGTAAAAGCAAGGGTAAGGGTAAGGGTAAGGGTAAGGGTAAGGGTAAGGGTAAGGGTAAGCTTAAGGGTAAAAGCAAGGGTAAGGGTAAGGGTAAGGGTAAGGGTAAGGGTAAGGGTAAGGGTAAGGGTAAGGTTAAGCTTAAGGGTAAAAGCAAGGGTAGGGGTAAGGGTAAGGGTAAGGGTAAGGGTAAGGGTAAGGGTAAGGGTAAGCTTAAGGGTAAAAGCAAGGGTAAGGGTAAGGGTAAGGGTAAGGGTAAGGGTAAGGGTAAGGGTAAGGGTAAGGGTAAGGGTAAGGATAAGGGTAAAGGTAAGGGTAAGCCTAAGGGTAAAAGAAAGGGTAAGGGTAAGGGTAAGGGTAAGGTTAAGGGTAAGGGTAAGGGTAAGGGTAAGGGTAAGGGTAAGCTTAAGGGTAAAAGCAAGGGTAAGGGAAAGGGTAAGGGTAAGGGTAAGGGTAAGGGTAAGGGTAAGGGTAAGGGTAAGGGTAAGGGTAAGGGTAAGGGTAAGGGTAAGGGTAAGGGTAAGGGTAAGGGTAAGGGTAAGGGTAAGGGTAAGGGTAAGGGTAAGGGTAAGGGTAAGCTTAAGGGTAAGCTTAAGGGTAAAAGCAAGGGTAAGGGTAAGGGTAAGGGTAAGGGTAAGGGTAAGGGTAAAGGTAAGGGTAAGCCTAAGGGTAAAAGCAAGGGTAAGGGTAAGGGTAAGGGTAAGGGTAAGGGTAAGGGTAAGGGTAAGGGTAAGGGTAAGGGTAAGGGTAAGGGTAAGGGTAAGGGTAAGGGTAAGGGTAAGGGTAAGGGTAAGGGTAAGGGTAAGGGTAAGGGTAAGGGAAAGGGTAAGGGTAAGGGTAAGGGTAAGGGTAAGGGTAAGGGTAAGGGTAAGCTTAAGGGTAAAAGCAAGGGTAAGGGTAAGGGTAAGGGTAAGCCTAAGGGTAAAAGCAAGGGTAAGGGTAGGGGTAAGGGTAAGGGTAAGGGTAAGCTTAAGGGTAAAAGCAAGGGTAAGGGTTAGGGTAAGGGTAAGGGTAAGGGTAAGGGTAAGGGTAAGCTTAAGGGTAAAAGCAAAGGTAAGGGTGAGGGTAAGGGTAAGGGTAAGGGTAAGGGTAAGGGTAAGGGTAAAGGTAAGGGTAAGCCTAAGGGTAAAAGCAAGGGTAAGGGTAAGGGTAAGGGTAAGGGTAAGGGTAAGGGTAAGGGTAAGGGTAAGGGTAAGGGTAAGGGTAAGGGTAAGGGTAAGCTTAAGGGTAAAAGCAAGGGTAAGAGTAAGGGTAAGGGTAAGGGTAAGGGTAAGGGTAAGGGTAAGGGTAAGGGTAAGCTTAAGGGTAAAAGCAAGGGTAAGGGTTAGGGTAAGGGTAAGGGTAAGGGTAAGGGTAAGGGTAAGGGTAAGGGTAAGGGTAAGGGTAAGCTTAAGGGTAAAAGCAAGGGTAAGGGTAAGGGTAAGGGTAAGGGTAAGGGTAAGGGTAAGGCTAAGCTTAAGGGTAAAAGCAAGGGTAAGGGTAAGGGTAAGGGTAAGGGTAAGGGTAAGGGTAAGGGTAAGGGTAAGGGTAAGGGTAAGGGTAAAGGTAAGGGTAAGCCTAAGGGTAAGTGCAAGGGTAAGGGTAAGGGTAAGGGTAAGGGTAAGGGTAAGGGTAAGTGTAAGGGTAAGGGTAAGGGTAAGGGTAAGGGTAAGCTTAAGGGTAAAAGCAAGGGTAAGGGTAAGGGTAAGGGTAAGGGTAAGGGTAAGGGTAAGGTTAAGCTTAAGGGTAAGGAAAAGGGTAAGGGTAAAGGTAAGCTTAAGGGTAAAAGCAAGGGTAAGGGTAAGGGTAAGGGTAAGGGTAAGGGTAAGCTTAAGGGTAAAAGCAAAGGTAAGGGTAAGGGTAAGGGTAAGGGTAAGGGTAAGGGTAAGGGTAAGGGTAAGGGTAAGCTTAAGGGTTAAAGCAAGGGTAAGGGTAAGGGTAAGGGTAAGGGTAAGGGTAAGGGTAAGGGTAAGGGTAAGGGTAAGGTTAAGGGTAAGGGTAAGGGTAAGGGTAAGGGTAAGGGTAAGCCTAAGGGTAAAAGCAAGGGTAAGGGTAAGGGTAAGGGTAAGGGTAAGGGTAAAGGTAAGGGTAAGCGTAAGGGTAAGGGTAAGCTTAAGGGTAAAAGCAAGGGAAAGGGTAAGAGTAAAGGTAAGGGAAAGGGTAAGGGTAAGGGTAAGGGTAAGGGTAAGGGTAAGCTTAAGGGTAAAAGCAAGGGTAAGGGTAAGGGTAAGGGTAAGGGTGAGGGTAAGGGTGAGGGTAAAGGTAAGGGTAAGCCTAAGGGTAAAAGCAAGGGTAAGGGTAAGGGTAAGGGTAAGGGTAAGGGTAAGGGTAAGGGTAAGGGTAAGGGTAAGCTCAAGGGTAAAAGCAAGGGTAAGGGTAAGGGTAAGGGTAAGGGTAAGGGTAAGGGTAAGGGTAAGGGTAAGCTTAAGGGTAAAAGCAAGGGTAAGGGTAAGGGTAAGGGTAAGGGTAAGGGTAAGGGTAAGGGTAAGGGTAAGGGTAAGGGTAAGGGTAAGGGTAAGGGTAAGGGTAAGCTTAAGGGTAAAAGCAAGGGTAAGGGTAAGGGTAAGGGTAAGGGTAAGGGTAAGGGTAAGGGTAAGGGTAAGGGTAAGGGTAAAGGTAAGGGTAAGCCTAAGGGTAAAAGCAAGGGTAAGGGTAAGGGTAAGGGTAAGGTTAAGGATAAGGGTAAGGGTAAGGGTAAGGGTAAGGGTAAGGGTAAGCTTAAGGGTAAAAGCAAGGGTAAGGGTAAGGGTAAGGGTAAAGGTAAAGGTAAGGGTAAGCCTAAGGGTAAAAGCAAGGGTAAGGGTAAGGGTAAGGGTAAGGTTAAGGGTAAGGGTAAGGGTAAGGGTAAGGGTAAGGGTAAGCTTAAGGGTAAAAGCAAGGGTAAGGGTAAGGGTAAGGGTAAGGGTAAGGGTAAGGGTAAGGGTAAGGGTAAGGGTAAGCTTAAGGGTAAGGGTAAGGCCAAGGGTAAGCTTAAGGGTAAAAGCAAGGGTAAGGGTAAGGGTAAGGGTAAGGGTAAGGGTAAGGGTAAGGGTAAGGGTAAGGGTAAGGGTAAGGGTAAGCTTAAGGGTAAGGGTAAGGGTAAGGGTAAGGGTAAGCTTAAGGGTAAAAGCAAGGGTTAGGGTAAGGGTAAGAGTAAGGGTAAGGGTAAGGGTAAGGGTAAGGGTAAGCTTAAAGGTAAAAGCAAGGGTAAGGGTGAGGGTAAGGGTAAGGGTAAAAGCAAGGGTAAGGGTAAGGGTAAGGGTAAGGGTAAGGGTAAGGGTAAGCTTAAGGGTAAAAGCAAGGGTAAGGGTAAGGGTAAGGTTAAGCTTAAGGGTAAAAGCAAGGGTAGGGGTAAGGGTAAGGGTAAGGGTAAGGGTAAGGGTAAGGGTAAGGGTAAGCTTAAGGGTAAAAGCAAGGGTAAGGGTAAGGGTAAGGGTAAGGGTAAGGGTAAGGGTAAGGGTAAGGGTAAGGGTAAGGGTAAGGGTAAGGGTAAGGGTAAGGGTAAGGGTAAGGGTAAGGGTAAGGGTGAGGGTAAGGGTAAGGGTAAGCTTAAGGGTAAAAGCAAGGGTAAGGGTAAGGGTAAGGGTAAGGGTAAGGGTAAGGGTAAGGATAAGGGTAAAGGTAAGGGTAAGCCTAAGGGTAAAAGCAAGGGTAAGGTTAAGGGTAAGGGTAAGGTTAAGGGTAAGGGTAAGGGTAAGGGTAAGGGTAAGGGTAAGCTTAAGGGTAAAAGCAAGGGTAAGGGTAAGGGTAAGGGTAAGGGTAAGGGTAAGGGTAAGGGTAAGGGTAAGGGTAAGGGTAAGGGTAAGGGTAAGGGTAAGGGTAAGGGTAAGGGTAAGGGTAAGGGTAAGGGTAAGGGTAAGGGTAAGGGTAAGGGTAAGGGTAAGGGTAAGCTTAAGGGTAAGCTTAAGGGTAAAAGCAAGGGTAAGGGTAAGGGTAAGGGTAAGGGTAAGGGTAAGGGTAAGGGTAAAGGTAAGGGTAAGCCTAAGGGTAAAAGCAAGGGTAAGGGTAAGGGTAAGGGTAAGGGTAAGGGTAAGGGTAAGGGTAAGGGTAAGGGTAAGGGTAAGGGTAAGGGTAAGGGTAAGGGTAAGGGTAAGGGTAAGGGTAAGGGTAAGGGTAAGGGTAAGGGTAAGGGTAAGGGTAAGGGTAAGGGTAAGGGTAAGGGTAAGGGTAAGCTTAAGGGTAAAAGCAAGGGTAAGGGTAAGGGTAAGGGTAAGGGTAAGCCTAAGGGTAAAAGCAAGGGTAAGGGTAAGGGTAAGGGTAAGGGTAAGGGTAAGCTTAAGGGTAAAAGCAAGGGTAAGGGTTAGGGTAAGGGTAAGGGTAAGGGTAAGGGTAAGCTTAAGGGTAAAAGCAAGGGTAAGGGTAAGGGTAAGGGTAAGGGTAAGGGTAAGGGTAAGGGTAAGGGTAAATGTAAGGGTAAGCCTAAGGGTAAAAGCAAGGGTAAGGGTAAGGGTAAGGGTAAGGGTAAGGGTAAGGGTAAGGGTAAGGGTAAGGGTAAGGGTAAGGGTAAGGGTAAGGGTAAGGGTAAGGGTAAGGGTAAGCTTAAGGGTAAAAGCAAGGGTAAGGGTAAGGGTAAGGGTAAGGGTAAGGGTAAGGGTAAGGGTAAGGGTAAGGGTAAGGGTAAGGGTAAGGGTAAGCTTAAGGGTAAAAGCAAGGGTAAGGGTAAGGGTTAGGGTAAGGGTAAGGGTAAGGGTAAGGGTAAGGGTAAGGGTAAGGGTAAGGGTAAGCTTTAGGGTAAAAGCAAGGGTAAGGGTAAGGGTAAGGGTAAGGGTAAGGGTAAGGGTAAGGCTAAGCTTAAGGGTAAAAGCAGGGGTAAGGGTAAGGGTAAGGGTAAGGGTAAGGGTAAGGGTAAGGGTAAGGGTAAGGGTAAGGGTAAGGGTAAGGGTAAGGGTAAGGGTAAGGGTAAAGGTAAGGGTAAGCCTAAGGGTAAGTGCAAGGGTAAGGGTAAGGGTAAGGGTAAGGGTAAGGGTAAGTGTAAGGGTAAGGGTAAGGGTAAGGGTAAGGGTAAGCTTAAGGGTAAAAGCAAGGGTAAGGGTAAGGGTAAGGGTAAGGGTAAGGGTGAGGGTAAGGTTAAGCTTAAGGGTAAGGAAAAGGGTAAGGGTAAAGGTAAGCTTAAGGGCAAAAGCATGGGTAAGGGTAAGGGTAAGGGTAAGGGTAAGGGTAAGCTTAAGGGTAAAAGCAAGGGTAAGGGTAAGGGTAAGGGTAAGGGTAAGGGTAAGGGTAAGGGTAAGCTTAAGGGTAAAAGCAAGGGTAAGGGTAAGGGTAAGGGTAAGGGTAAGGGTAAGGGTAAGGGTAAGGGTAAGGGTAAGGGTAAGGTTAAGGGTAAGGGTAAGGGTAAGGGTAAGGGTAAGGGTAAGCTTAAGGGTAAAAGCAAGGGTAAGGGTAAGGGTAAGGGTACGGTAAGGGTAAAGGTAAGGGTAAGGGTAAGGGTAAGGGTAAGCTTAAGGGTAAAAGCAAGGGAAAGGGTAAGAGTAAAGGTAAGGGAAAGGGTAAGGGTAAGGGTAAGGGTAAGGGTAAGGGTAAGCTTAAGGGTAAAAGCAAGGGTAAGGGTAGGGGTAAGGGTAAGGGTAAGGGTAAGGGTGAGGGTAAAGGTGAGGGTAAGCCTAAGGGTAAAAGCAAGGGTAAGGGTAAGGGTAAGGGTAAGGGTAAGGGTATGGGTAAGGGTAAGGGTAAGGGTAAGGGTAAGCTCAAGGGTAAAAGCAAGGGTAAGGGTAAGGGTAAGGGTAAGGGTAAGGGTAAGGGTAAGGGTAAGGGTAAGGGTAAGGGTAAGCTTAAGGGTAAAAGCAAGGGTAAGGGTAAGGGTAAGGGTAAGGGTAAGGGTAAGGGTAAGGGTAAGGGTAAGGGTAAGGGTAAGGGTAAGGGTAAGGGTAAGGGTAAGCTTAAGGGTAAAAGCAAGGGTAAGGGTAAGGGTAAGGGTAAGGGTAAGGGTAAGGGTAAAGGTAAGGGTAAGCCTAAGGGTAAAAGCAAGGGTAAGGGTAAGGGTAAGGGTAAGGTTAAGGATAAGGGTAAGGGTAAGGGTAAGGGTAAGGGTAAGGGTAAGCTTAAGGGTAAAAGCAAGGGTAAGGGTAAGGGTAAGGGTAAGGGTAAGGGTAAGGGTAAGGGTAAGGGTAAGCTTAAGGGTAAGGGTAAGGCCAAGGGTAAGCTTAAGGGTAAAAGCAAGGGTAAGGGTAAGGGTAAGGGTAAGGGTAAGGGTAAGGGTAAGGGTAAGGGTAAGGGTAAGGGTAAGCTTAAGGGTAAGGGTAAGGGTAAGGGTAAGGGTAAGCTTAAGGGTAAAAGCAAGGGTTAGGGTAAGGGTAAGAGTAAGAAGGGTAACCTCTATTCTTACTCTTACCCTTACCCTTACCCTTGCTTTTACCCTTAGGCTTACCCTTACCTTTACCCTTACCCTTACCCTTACCCTTACCCTTACCCTTGCTTTTACCCTTAAGCTTACCCTTACCCTTACCCTTACCCTTACCCTTACCCTTACCCTTATTCTTACCCTTACCCTTACCCTTACCCTTACCCTTACCCTTACCCTTACCCTTACCCTTACCCTTACCCTTACCCTTACCCTTACCCTTACCCTTACCCTTACCCTTACCCTTATTCTTACTCTTACCCTTACATTTACCCTTGCTTTTACCCTTAAGCTTACCCTTGCCCTTACCCTTACCCTTACCCTTACCCTTACCCTTACCCTTACCCTTACCCTTACCCTTACCCTTACCCTTGCTTTTACCCTTAAGCTTACCCTTACCCTTACCCTTACCCTTACCCTTACCCTTACCCTTACCCTTACCCTTACCCTTACCCTTACCCTTACCCTTACCCTTGCTTTTACCCTTAAGCTTACCCTTACCCTTACCCTTACCCTTACCCTTACCCTTACCCTTACCCTTACCCTTGCTTTTACCCTTGAGCTTACCCTTACCCTTACCCTTACCCTTACCCTTACCCTTACCCTTACCCTTACCCTTACCCTTACCCTTACCCTTACCCTTGCTTTTACCCTTAGGCTTACCCTTACCTTTACCCTCACCCTTACCCTTACCCTTACCCTTACCCTTACCCTTACCCTTGCTTTTACCCTTAAGCTTACCCTTACCCTTACCCTTACCCTTACCCTTACCCTTACCCTTTCCCTTACCTTTACCCTTACCCTTTCCCTTGCTTTTACCCTTAAGCTTACCCTTACCCTTACCCTTACCCTTACCTTTACCCTTACCCTTACCCTTACCCTTACCCTTACCCTTGCTTTTACCCTTAAGCTTACCCTTACCCTTACCCTTACCCTTACCCTTACCCTTACCCTTAACCTTACCCTTACCCTTACCCTTACCCTTACCCTTACCCTTACCCTTACCCTTACCCTTACCCTTACCCTTACCCTTGCTTTTACCCTTAAGCTTACCCTTACCCTTACCCTTACCCTTACCCTTACCCTTACCCTTACCCTTGCTTTTACCCTTAAGCTTACCCTTACCCTTACCCTTACCCTTACCCTTACCCTTGCTTTTACCCTTAAGCTTACCTTTACCCTTACCCTTTTCCTTACCCTTAAGCTTAACCTTACCCTTACCCTTACCCTTACCCTTACCCTTACCCTTACCCTTGCTTTTACCCTTAAGCTTACCCTTACCCTTACCCTTACCCTTACCCTTACACTTACCCTTACCCTTACCCTTACCCTTACCCTTAACCTTGCACTTACCCTTAGGCTTACCCTTACCTTTACCCTTACCCTTACCCTTACCCTTACCCTTACCCTTACCCTTACCCTTACCCTTACCCTTACCCTTACCCTTACCCTTGCTTTTACCCTTAAGCTTAGCCTTACCCTTACCCTTACCCTTACCCTTACCCTTACCCTTACCCTTGCTTTTACCCTAAAGCTTACCCTTACCCTTACCCTTACCCTTACCCTTACCCTTACCCTAACCCTTACCCTTACCCTTGCTTTTACCCTTAAGCTTACCCTTACCCTTACCCTTACCCTTACCCTTACCCTTACCCTTACCCTTACCCTTACCCTTACCCTTGCTTTTACCCTTAAGCTTACCCTTACCCTTACCCTTACCCTTACCCTTACCCTTACCCTTACCCTTACCCTTACCCTTACCCTTACCCTTACCCTTACCCTTACCCTTACCCTTACCCTTACCCTTGCTTTTACCCTTAGGCTTACCCTTACCTTTACCCTTACCCTTACCCTTACCCTTACCCTTACCCTTACCCTTACCCTTGCTTTTACCCTTAAGCTTACCCTTACCCTTACCCTTACCCTTACCCTTACCCTAACCCTTACCCTTGCTTTTACCCTTAAGCTTACCCTTACCCTTACCCTTACCCTTACCCTTACCCTTGCTTTTACCCTTAGGCTTACCCTTACCCTTTCCCTTACCCTTACCCTTGCTTTTACCCTTAAGCTTACCCTTACCCTTACCCTTACCCTTACCCTTACCCTTACCCTTACCCTTACCCTTACCCTTACCCTTACCCTTACCCTTACCTTTACCCTTACCCTTACCCTTACCCTTACCCTTACCCTTACCCTAACCCTTACCCTTACCCTTACCCTTACCCTTACCCTTACCCTTACCCTTACCCTTACCCTTGCTTTTACCCTTAGGCTTACCCTTACCTTTACCCTTACCCTTACCCTTACCCTTACCCTTACCCTTACCCTTACCCTTGCTTTTCCCTTAAGCTTACCCTTAAGCTTACCCTTACCCTTACCCTTACCCTTACCCTTACCCTTACCCTTACCCTTACCCTTACCCTTACCCTTACCCTTACCCTTACCCTTACCCTTACCCTTACCCTTACCCTTACCCTTACCCTTACCCTTGCTTTTACCCTTAAGCTTACCCTTACCCTTACCCTTACCCTTACCCTTACCCTTAACCTTACCCTTACCCTTACCCTTACCCTTGCTTTTACCCTTAGGCTTACCCTTACCTTTACCCTTATCCTTACCCTTACCCTTACCCTTACCCTTACCCTTACCCTTACCCTTGCTTTTACCCTTAAGCTTACCCTTACCCTTACCCTCACCCTTACCCTTACCCTTACCCTCACCCTTACCCTTACCCTTACCCTTACCCTTACCCTTACCCTTACCCTTACCCTTACCCTTACCCTTACCCTTGCTTTTACCCTTAAGCTTACCCTTACCCTTACCCTTACCCTTACCCTTACCCTTACCCTTACCCCTACCCTTGCTTTTACCCTTAAGCTTAACCTTACCCTTACCCTTACCCTTACCCTTACCCTTACCCTTACCCTTACCCTTGCTTTTACCCTTAAGCTTACCCTTACCCTTACCCTTACCCTTACCCTTACCCTTACCCTTACCCTTGCTTTTACCCTTTAGCTTACCCTTACCCTTACCCTTACCCTTACCCTTACCCTTACCCTTACCCTTGCTTTTACCCTTACCCTTACCCTCACCCTTACCCTTGCTTTTACCCTTAAGCTTACCCTTACCCTTACCCTTACCCTTACCCTTACCCTTACCCTTACCCTTACCCTTACTCTTACCCTTACCCTAACCCTTGCTTTTACCCTTAAGCTTACCCTTACCCTTACCCTTACCCTTACCCTTAAGCTTATCCTTACCCTTACCCTTACCCTTACCCTTACCCTTACCCTTACCCTTACCCTTACCCTTACCCTTACCCTTACCCTTGCTTTTACCCTTAAGCTTA
This sequence comes from Myrrha octodecimguttata, assembly GCA_958510865.1. NCBI lineage: Eukaryota > Metazoa > Arthropoda > Insecta > Coleoptera > Coccinellidae > Myrrha > Myrrha octodecimguttata. The sequence goes on along the minus strand of CAUEHS010000258.1, from coordinate 340,485 downwards.
CCCTTGGCCTTACCCTTACCCTTAAGCTTACCCTTACCCTTACCCTTACCCTAACCCTTACCCTTACCCTTACCCTTGCTTTTACCCTTAAGCTTACCCTTACCCTTACCCTTACCCTTACCCTTACCCTTAACCTTACCCTTACCCTTACCCTTACCCTTGCTTTTACCCTTAGGCTTACCCTTACCTTTACCTTTACCCTTAACCTTACCCTTACCCTTACCCTTACCCTTACCCTTGCTTTTACCGTTAAGCTTACCCTTACCCTTACCCTTACCCTTACCCTTACCCTTACCCTTACCCTTACCCTTGCTTTTACCCTTAGGCTTACCCTTACCTTTACCCTCACCCTTACCCTTACCCTTACCCTTACCCTTACCCTTACCCTTACCCTTACCCTTGCTTTTACCCTTAAGCTTACCCTTACCCTTACCCTTACCCTTACCCTTTCCCTTACCTTTACCCTTACCCTTTCCCTTGCTTTTACCCTTAAGCTTACCCTTACCCTTACCCTTACCCTTACCTTTACCCTTACCCTTACCCTTACCCTTACCCTTACCCTTATTCTTACTCTTACCCTTACATTTACCCTTGCTTTTACCCTTAAGCTTACCCTTGCCCTTACCCTTACCCTTACCCTTACCCTTACCCTTACCCTTACCCTTACCCTTACCCTTGCTTTTACCCTTAGGCTTAAGGGTAAAAGCAAGGGTAAGGGTAAGGGTAAAGGTAAGGGTAAGGGTAAGGGTAAGGGTAAGGGTAAGGGTAAGGGTAAGAATAAGGGTAAGGGTAAGGGTAAGGGTAAGCTTAAGGGTAATGGTAAGGGTAAGGGTAAGGGTAAGGGTAAGGGTAAGGGTAAGGGTAAGGGTAAGGGTAAGGGTAAGGGTAAGGGTAAGGGTAAGGGTAAGGGTAGGGGTAAGGGTAAGAGTAAGGGTAAGGGTAAGGGTAAGGGTAAAGGTAAGGGTAAGCCTAAGGGTAAAAGTAAGGGTAAGGGTAAGGGTAAGGGTAAGGGTAAGGGTAAGGGTAAGGGTAAGGGTAAGGGTAAAGGTAAGGGTAAGCCTAAGGGTAAAAGCAAGGGTAAGGGTAAGGGTAAGGGTAAGGGTAAGGGTAAGGGTAAGGGTAAGGGTAAGGGTAAGGGTAAGGGTAAGGGTAAGGGTAAGGGTAAGGGTAAGGGTAAGGGTAAGGGTAAGGGTAAGGGTAAGGGTAAGGGTTAGGGTAAGGGTAAGGGTAAGGGTAAGCTTAAGGGTAAAAGCAAGGGTAAGGGTAAGAGTAAGGGTAAGGGTAAGGGTAAGGGTAAGGGTAAGGGTAAGGGTAAGGGTAAGGGTAAGTGTAAGAATAAGGGTAAGGGTAAGGGTAAGGGTAAGGGTAAGGGTAAGGGTAAGGGTAAGGGTAAGGGTAAGGGTAAGGGTAAGGGTAAGGGTAAGGGTAAGGGTAAGGGTAAGGGTAAGGGTAAGGGTAAGGGTAAGGGTAAGGGTAAGGGTAAGGGTAAGTATAAGGGTAAGGGTAAGAGTAAGGTTAAGAGTAAGCCTAAGGGTAAAAGCAAGGTTAAGGGTAAGGGTAAGGGTAAGGGTAAGGGTAAGGGTAAGGGTAAGGGCAAGGGTAAGCTTAAGGGTAAAAGCAAGGGTAAGGGTAAGGGTAAGGGTGAGGGTAAGGGTAAGGGTGAGGGAAAGGGTAAGGGTAAGGGTAAGCTTAAGGGTTTACCCTTACCCTCATCCTTACCCTTACCCTTACCCTTACCCTTGCTTTTACCCTTAAGCTTACCCTTACCCTTACCCTTACCCTTACCCTTACCCTTACCCTTACCCTTACCCTTACCCTTACCCTTACCCTTGCTTTTACCCTTAAGCTTACCCTTACCCTTACCCTTACCCTTACCCTTACCCTTACCCTTACCCTTACCCTTACCGTTACCCTTACCCTTACCCTTACCCTTGCTTTTACCCTTAAGCTTACCCTTACCCTTACCCTTACCCTTACCCTTACCCTTACCCTTACCCTTACCCTTACCCTTACCCTTACCCTTACCCTTACCCTTGCTTTTACCCTTAGGCTTACCCTTACCTTTACCCTTACCCTTACCCTTACCCTTACCCTTACCCTTACCCTTGCTTTTACCCTTAGGCTTACCCTTACCTTCACCCTTACCCTTACCCTTACCCTTACCCTTGCTTTTACCCTCAAGCTTACCCTTACCCTTACCCTTACCCTAACCCTTACCCTTGCTTTTACCCTTAAGCTTACCCTTACCCTTACCCTTACCCTTACCCTTACCCTTACCCTTACCCTTACCCTTACCCTTACCCTTACCCTTACCCTTACCCTTACCCTTGCTTTTACCCTTAAGCTTACCCTTACCCTTACCCTTACCCTTACCCTTACCCTTACCCTTACCCTTACCCTTACCCTTACCCTTACCCTTGCTTTTACCCTTAAGCTTACCCTTACCCTTACCCTTACCCTTACCCTTACCCTTGCTTTTACCCTAAGGCTTACCCTTACCTTTACCCTTACCCTTACCCTTACCCTTGCTTTTACCCTTAAGCTTACACTTACCCTTACCCTTACCCTTACCCTTACCCTTACCCTTGCTTTTACCCTTAAGCTTACCCTTACCCTTACCCTTACCCTTACCCTTACCCTTACCCTTACCCTTAGCCTTGCTTTTACCCTTACACTTACCCTTGCTTTTACCCTTAGGCTTACCCTTACCCTTACCCTTACCCTTACCCTTACCCTTACCCTTACCCTTGCTTTTACCCTTAAGCTTACCCTTACCCTTACCCTTACCCTTACCCTTACCCTTACCCTTACCCTTACCCTTACCCTTACCCTTACCCTTACCCTTACCCTTACCCTTACCCTTGCTTTTACCCTTAAGCTTACCCTTACCCTTACCCTTACCCTTACCCTTACCCTTACCCTTACCCTTACCCTTACCCTTACCCTTACCCTTACCCTTGCTTTTACCCTTAAGCTTACCCTTACCCTTACCCTTACCCTTACCCTTACCCTTACCCTTACCCTTACCCTTACCCTTGCTTTTACACTTAAGCTTACCCTTACCCTTACCCTTACCCTTACCCTTACCCTTACCCTTACCCTTACCCTTACCCTTACCCTTACCCTTACCCTTACCCTTACCCATACCCTTGCTTTTACCCTTAGGCTTACCCTTACCTTTACCCTTACCCTTACCCTTACCCTTACCCTAACCCTTACCCTTACCCTTGCTTTTACCCTTAAGCTTACCCTTACCCTTACCCTTACCCTTACCCTTACCCTTACCCTTGCTTTTACCCTCAAGCTTACCCTTACCCTTACCCTTACCCTTACCCTTACCCTTGCTTTTACCCTTAGGCTTACCCTTACCCTTACCCTTACCCTTACCCTTACCCTTACCCTTACCCTTACCCTTACCCTTACCCTTACCCTTACCCTTACCCTTACCCTTACCCTTACCCTTACCCTCACCCTTGCTTTTACCCTTAAGCTTACCCTAACCCTTACCCTTACCCTTACCCTTACCCTTACCCTTACCCTTACCCTTACCCTTACCCTTACCCTTACCCTTACCCTTACCCTTACCCTTACCCTTGCTTTTACCCTTAGGCTTACCCTTACCTTTACCCTTACCCTTACCCTTACCCTTACCCTTACCCTTACCCTTACCCTTGCTTTTACCCTTAAGCTTACCCTTACCCTTACCCTTACCCTTACCCTTGCTTTTACCCTTAAGCTTACCCTTACCCTTACCCTTACCCTTACCCTTACCCTTACCCTTACCCTTACCCTTACCCTTACCCTTGCTTTTACCCTTAAGCTTACCCTTACCCTTACCCTTACCCTTACCCTTACCCTTACCCTTACCCTTGCTTTTACCATTAAGCTTACCCTTACCCTTACCCTTACCCTTACCCTTACCCTTACCCTTACCCTTACCCTTACCCTTACCCTTACCCTTACCCTTACCCTTACCCTTGCTTTTACCCTTAGGCTTACCCTTACCTTTACCCTTACCCTTACCCTTACCCTTACCCTTACCCTTACCCTTGCTTTTACCCTTAAGCTTACCCTTACCCTTACCCTTACCCTTACCCTTGCTTTTACCCTTAAGCTTACCCTTACCCTTACCCTTACCCTTACCCTTACCCTTGCTTTTACCCTTAGGCTTACCCTTACCCTTACCCTTACCCTTACCCTTACCCTTACCCTTACCCTTACCCTTACCCTTACCCTTACCCTTACCCTTACCCTTACCCTTGCTTTTACCCTTAGGCTTACCCTTACCCTTACCCTTACCCTTACCCTTACCCTTACCCTTACCCTTACCCTTACCCTTACCCTTACCCTTACCCTTGCTTTTACCCTTAAGCTTACCCTTACCCTTACCCTTACCCTTACCCTTACCCTTACCCTTACCCTTACCCTTACCCTTGCTTTTACACTCAAGCTTACCCTTACCCTTACCCTTACCCTTACCCTTACCCTTACCCTTACCCTTACCCTTACCCTTACCCTTGCTTTTACCCTTAAGCTTACCCTTACCCTTACCCTTACCCTTACCCTTACCCTTACCCTTACCCTTACCCTTACCCTTACCCTTACCCTTACCCTTACCCTTACCCTTACCCTTACCCTTACCCTTACCCTTGATTTTACCCTTAAGCTTACCCTTACCCTTACCCTTACCCTTACCCTTACCCTTACCCTTACCCTTGCTTTTACACTTAAGCTTACCCTTACCCTTACCCTTACCCTTACCCTTACCCTTACCCTTACCCTTACCCTTACCCATACCCTTGCTTTTACCCTTAGGCTTACCCTTACCTTTACCCTTACCCTTACCCTTACCCTTACCCTTACCCTTACCCTTACCCTTACCCTAACCCTTGCTTTTACCCTTAAGCTTACCCTTACCCTTACCCTTACCCTTACCCTTACCCTTGCTTTTACCCTTAAGCTTACCCTTACCCTTACCCTTACCCTTACCCTTACCCTTGCTTTTACCCTTAGGCTCACCCTTACCCTTACCCTTACCCTTACCCTTACCCTTACCCTTACCCTTACCCTTACCCTTACCCTTACCCTTACCCTTACCCTTACCCTTACCCTCACCCTTGCTTTTACCCTTAAGCTTACCCTTACCCTTACCCTTACCCTTACCCTTACCCTTACCCTTACCCTTACCCTTACCCTTACCCTTGATTTTACCCTTAGGCTTACCCTTACCTTTACCCTTACCCTTACCCTTACCCTTACCCTTACCCTTACCCTTACCCTTGCTTTTACCCTTAAGCTTACCCTTACCCTTACCCTTACCCTTGCTTTTACCCTTAAGCTTACCCTTACCCTTACCCTTACCCTTACCCTTACCCTTACCCTTACCCTTACCCTTACCCTTACCCTTACCCTTACCCTTGCTTTTACCCTTAAGCTTACCCTTACCCTTACCCTTACCCTTACCCTTACCCTTACCCTTACCCTTACCCTTGCTTTTACCCTTAAGCTTACCCTTACCCTTACCCTTACCCTTACCCTTACCCTTACCCTTACCCTTACCCTTACCCTTACCCTTACCCTTACCCTTACCCTTACCCTTGATTTTACCCTTAGGCTTACCCTTACCTTTACCCTTACCCTTACCCTTACCCTTACCCTTACCCTTACCCTTACCCTTGCTTTTACCCTTAAGCTTACCCTTACCCTTACCCTTACCCTTACCCTTACCCTTACCCTTACCCTTACCCTTGCTTTTACCCTTAAGCTTACCCTTACCCTTACCCTTACCCTTACCCTTACCCTTGCTTTTACCCTTAGGCTTACCCTTACCCTTACCCTTACCCTTACCCTTGCTTTTACCCTTAAGCTTACCCTTACACTTACCCTTACCCTTAACCTTACCCTTACCCTTACCCTTACCCTTACCCTTACCCTTACCCTTACCCTTACCCTTGCTTTTACCCTTAGGCTTACCCTTACCTTTACCCTTACCCTTACCCTTACCCTTACCCTTACCCTTACCCTTACCCTTACCCTTACCCTTACCCTTACCCTTACCCTTACCCTTGCTTTTACCCTTAAGCTTACCCTTACCCTAACCCTTACCCTTACCCTTACCCTTACCCTTACCCTTACCCTTACCCTTGCTTTTACCCTTAAGCTTACCCTTACCCTTACCCTTACCCTTACCCTTACCCTCACCCTTAACCTTACCCTTACCCTTGCTTATACCCTTAAGCTTACCCTTACCCTTACCCTTACCCTTACCCTTACCCTTACCCTTACCCTTACCCTTACCCTTACCCTTACCCTTGCTTTTACCCTTAGGCTTACCCTTACCTTTACCCTTACCCTTACCCTTACCCTTACCCTTACCCTTACCCTTATCCTTACCCTTACCCTTACCCTTGCTTTTACCCTTAAGCTTACCCTTACCCTTACCCTTACCCTTACCCTTACCCTTACCCTAACCCTTACCCTTACCCTTACCCTTACCCTTACCCTTACCCTTACCCTTACCCTTACCCTTACCCTTACCCTTACCCTTACCCTTACCCTTACCCTTACCCTTACCCTTACCCTTACCCTTACCCTTACCCTTACCCTTACCCCTACCCTTACCCTTACCCTTACCCTTACCCTTACCCTTACCCTTGCTTTTACCCTTAAGCTTACCCTTACCCTTACCCTTACCCTTACCCTTACCCTTACCTTTACCCTTACCCTTACCCTTACCCTTACCCTTACCCTTACCCTTACCCTTACCCTTACCCTTACCCTTACCCTTGCTTTTACCCTTAAGCTTACCCTTACCCTTACCTTTACCCTTACCCTTACCCTTACCCTTACCCTTACCCTTACCCTTGCTTTTACCCTTAAGCTTACCCTTACCCATACCCTTACCCTTACCCTTACCCTTGCTTTTACCCTTAGGCTTACCCTTACCCTTACCCTTACCCTTACCCTTGCTTTTACCCTTAAGCTTACCCTTACCCTTACCCTTACTCTTACCCTTACCCTTACCCTTAACCTTACCCTTACCCTTACCCTTACCCTTACCCTTACCCTTACCCTTGCTTTTACCCTTAGGCTTACCCTCACCTTTACCCTTACCCTAACCCTTACCCTTACCCTTACCCTTACCCTTACCCTTGCTTTTACCCTTAAGCTTACCCTTACCCTTACCCTTACCCTTACCCTTGCTTTTACCCTTAAGCTTACCCTTACCCTTACCCTTACCCTTACCCTTACCCTTACCCTTACCCTTACCCTTACCCTTACCCTTACCCTTACCCTTACCCTTACCCTTGCTTTTACCCTTAAGCTTACCCTTACCCTTAAGCTTACCCTTACCCTTACCCTTACCCTTACCCTTACCCTAACCCTTACCCTTGCTTTTACCCTTAAGCTAACCCTTACCCTTACACTTACCCTTACCCTTACCCTTACCTTTACCCTTACCCTTACCCTTACCCTTACCCTTACCCTTACCCTTACCCTTACCCTTACCCTTACCCTTACCCTTACCCTTACCCTTACCCTTGCTTTTACCCTTAAGCTTACCCTTACCCTTACCCTTACCCTTACCCTTACCCTTACCCTTACCCTTACCCTTACCCTTGCTTTTACCCTTAAGCTTACCCTTACCCTTACTCTTACCCTTACCCTTACCCTTACCCTTGCTTTTACCCTTAGGCTAACCCTTACCTTTACCCTCACCCTTACCCTTACCCTTACCCTTACCCTTACCCTTACCCTTGCTTTTACCCTTAAGCTTACCCTTACCCTTACCTCTACCCTTACCCTTACCCTTACCCTTGCTTTTACCCTTAAGCTTACCCTTTCCCTTACCCTTACCCTTACCCTTACCCTTGCTTTTACCCTTAGGCTTACCCTTACCCTTACCCTTACCCTTACCCTTGCTTTTACCCTTAAGCTTACCCTTACCCTTACCCTTACTCTTACCCTTACCCTTACCCTTACCCTTACCCTTACCCTTACCCTTACCCTTACCCTTACCCTTACCCTTACCCTTACCCTTGCTTTTACCCTTAGGCTTACCCTTACCTTTACCCTTACCCTAACCCTTACCCTTACCCTTACCCTTACCCTTACCCTTGCTTTTACCCTTAAGCTTACCCTTACCCTTACCCTTACCCTTACCCTTACCCTTACTCTTACCCTTGCTTTTACCCTTAAGCTTACCCTTACCCTTACCCTTACCCTTACCTTTACCCTTACCCTTACCCTTACCCTTACCCTTACCCTTACCCTTGCTTTTACCCTTAAGCTTACCCTTACCCTTACCCTTACCCTTACCCTTACCCTTACCCTTACCCTTACCCTTACCCTTACCCTTACCCTTACCCTTACCCTTACCCTTACCCTTACCCTTACCCTTGCTTTTACCCTTAAGCTTACCCTTACCCTTACCCTTACCCTTACCCTTACCCTTACCCTTTCCCTTACCCTTACCCTTATCCTTGCTTTTACCCTTAGGCTTACCCTTACCTTTACCCTTACCCTTACCCTTACCCTTACCCTTACCCTTGCTTTTACCCTTAAGCTTACCCTTACCCTTACCCTTACCCTTACCCTTAAGCTTACCCTTACCCTTACCCTTACCCTTACCCTTACCCTTACCCTTACCCTTACCCTTACCCTTACCCTTGCTTTTACCCTTAAGCTTACCCTTACCCTTACCCTTACCCTTACCCTTACCCTTGCTTTTACCCTTAAGCTTACCCTTACCCTTACCCTTACCCTTACCCTTAATCTTTCCCTTACCCTTACCCTTACCCTTACCCTTACCCTTACCCTTACCCTTACCCTTACCCTTACCCTTACCCTTACCCTTACCCTTACCCTTGCTTTTACCCTTAAGCTTACCCTTACCCTTACCCTTACCCTTACCCTTAAGCTTACCCTTACCCTTACCCTTACCCTTACCCTCACCCTTACTCTTACCCTTGCTTTTACCCTTAAGCTTACCCTTACCCTTACCCTTACCCTTAAGCTTACCCTTACCCTTACCCTTACCCTTACCCTTACCCTTGCTTTTACCCTTAAGCTTACCCTTACCCTTACCCTTACCCTTACCCTTAAGCTTACCCTTACCCTTACCATTACCCTTACCCTTACCCTTACCCTTACCCTTACCCTTACCCTTACCCTTACCCTTACCCTTACCCTTGCTTTTACCCTTAAGCTTACCCTTACCCTTACCCTTACCCTTACCCTTGCTTTTACCCTTAAGCTTACCCTTACCCTTACCCTTACCCTTACCCTTAAGCTTACCCTTACCCTTACCCTTACCCTTACCCTTACCCTTACCCTTACCCTTACCCTTACCCTTGCTTTTACCCTTAAGCTTACCCTTACCCTTACCCTTAACCTTACCCTTACCCTTACCCTTACCCTTACCCTTACCCTTGCTTTTACCCTTAGGCTTACCCTTACCTTTACCCTTACCCTTACCCTTACCCTTACCCTTACCCTTACCCTTACCCTTACCCTTACCTTTACCCTTACCCTTGCTTTTACCCTTAAGCTTACCCTTACCCTTACCCTTACCCTTACCCTTACCCTTACTCTTGCTTTTACCCTTAAGCTTACCCTTACCCTTACCCTTACCCTTACCCTTACCCTTGCCTTAACCCTTAGGCTTACCCTTACCCTTTCCCTTACCCTTACCCTTGCTTTTACCCTTAAGCTTACCCTTACCCTTACCCTTACCCTTACCCTTACCCTTACCCTTACCCTTACCCTTACCCTTACCCTTACCCTTACCCTTACCCTTACCCTTGCCTTAACCCTTAAGCTTACCCTTACCCTTACCCTTACCCTTACCCTTACCCTTACCCTTACCCTTGCTTTTACCCTTAGGCTTACCCTTACCTTTACCCTTACCCTTACCCTTACCCTTACCCTTACCCTTGCTTTTACCCTTAAGCTTACCCTTAACCTTACCCTTACCCTTACCCTTACCCTTACCCTTACCCTTACCCTTACCCTTGCTTTTACCCTTAAGCTTACCCTTACCCTTACCCTTACCCTTACCCTTACCCTTACCCTTACCCTTACCCTCACCCTTGCTTTTACCCTTAAGCTTACCCTTACCCTTACCCTTACCCTTACCCTTACCCTTACCCTTACCCTTGCTTTTACTCTTAAGCTTACCCTTACCCTTACCCTTACCCTTACCCTTACCCTTGCTTTTACCCTTAGGCTTACCCTTACCCTTACCCTTACCCTTACCCTTGCTTTTACCCTTAAGCTTACCCTTACCCTTACCCTTACCCTTACCCTTACCCTTGCATTTACCCTTAAGCTTACCCTTACCCTTACCCTTACCCTTACCCTTACCCTTACCCTTACCCTTACCCTTGCTTTTACCCTTAAGCTTACCCTTACCCTTACCCTTACCCTTACCCTTACCCTTACCCTTACCCTTACCCTTACCCTTACCCTTACCCTTACCCTTACCCTTACCCTTACCCTTACCCTTACCCTTACTTAGGGTAAGGGTAAGGGTAAGGGTAAGCTTAAGGGTAAAAGCAAGGGTAAGGGTAAGGGTAAGGGTAAGGGTAAGGGTAAGGGTTAGGGTAAGGGTAAGGGTAAGCTTAAGGGTAAGGGTAAGGGTAAGAGTAAGGGTAAGCTTAAGGGTTAAAGCAAGGGTAAGGGTAAGGGTAAGGGTAAGGGTAAGGGTAAGCTTAAGGGTAAGGGTAAGGGTAAGGGTAAGGGTAAGCTTGAGGGTAAAAGCAAGGGTAAGGTTAAGGGTAAGGGTAAGGGTAAGGGTAAGGGTAAGCTCAAGGGTAAGGGTAAGGGTAAGGGTAAGGGTAAGCTTAAGGGTAAAAGCAAGGGTAAGGGTAAGGGTAAGGGTAAGGGTAAGGGTAAGGGTAAGGGTAAGGGTAAGGGTAAGGGTAAGGGTAAGCTTAAGGGTAAGGGTAAGGGTAAGGGTAAGCTTAAGGGTAAAAGCAAGGGTAAGGGTAAGGGTAAGGGTAAGGGTAAGGGTAAGCTAAAGGGTAAAAGCAAGGGTAAGGGTAAGGGTAAGGGTAAGGGTAAGGGTAAGCGTAAGGGTAAGGGTAAGGGTAAGGGTAAGGGTAAGGGTAAGCTTAAGGGTAAGGGTAAGGGTAAGGGTAAGCTTAAGGGTAAAAGCAAGGGTAAGGGTAAGGGTAAGGGTAAGGGTAAAGGTAAGGGTAAGCCTAAGGGTAAAAGCAAGGGTAAGGGTAAGGGTAAGGGTAAGGGTAAGGGTAAGGGTAAGGGTAAGGGTAAGGGTAAGGGTAAGCTTAAGGGTAAAAGCAAGGGTAAGGGTAAGGGTAAGGGTAAGGGTAAGGGTAAGGGTAAGGGTAAGGGTAAGGGTAAGGGTAAGGGTAAGGGTAAGGGTAAGGGTAAGCTTAAGGGTAAAAGCAAGGGTAAGGGTAAGGGTAAGGGTAAGGGTAAGGGTAAGGGTAAGGGTAAGGGTAAGGGTAAGGGTAAGCTTAAGGGTAAAAGCAAGGGTAAGGGTAAGGGTAAGGGTAAGGGTAAGGGTTAGGGTAAGGGTAAAGGTAAGGGTAAGCCTAAGGGTAAAAGCAAGGGTAAGGGTAAGGGTAAGGGTAAGGGTAAGGGTAAGGGTAAGGGTAAGGGTAAGGGTAAGGGTAAGGGTAAGGGTTAGAGTAAGGGTAAGGGTAAGGGTAAGCTTAAGGGTAAAAGCAAGGGTAAGGGTAAGGGTAAGGGTAAGGGTAAGCCTAAGGGTAAAAGCAAGGGTAAGGGTAAGGTTAAGGGTAAGGGTAAAGGTAAGGGTAAGGGTAAGCTTAAGGGTAAAAGCAAGGGTAAGGGTAAGGGTAAGGGTAAGGGTAAGGGTAAGCTTAAGGGTAAAAGCAAGGGTAAGGGTAAGGGTAAGGGTAAGGGTAAGGGTAAGGGTAAGCTTAAGGGTAAAAGCAAGGGTGAGGGTAAGGGTAAGGGTAAGGGTAAGGGTAAGGGTAAGGGTAAGGGTAAGGGTAAGGGTAAGGGTAAGGGTAAGCTTAAGGGTAAAAGCAAGGGTAAGGGTAAGGGTAAGGGTAAGGGTAAGGGTAAGGGTAAGGGTAAGGGTAAGGGTAAGGGTAAGGGTAAGGGTAAGGGTAAGGGTAAGGGTAAGCTTAAGGGTAAAAGCAAGGGTAAGGGTAAGGGTAAGGGTAAGGGTAAGGGTAAAGGTAAGGGTAAGCCTAAGGGTAAAAGCAAGGGTAAGGGTAAGGGTAAGGGTAAGGGTAAGGGTAAGGGTAAGGGTAAGGGTAAGGGTAAGGGTAAGGGTAAGGGTAAGGGTAAGGGTAAGGGTAAGGGTAAGGGTAAGGGTAAGGGTAAGGGTAAGGGTAAGGGTAAGGGTAAGGGTAAGGGTAAGGGTAAGGGTAAGCTTAAGGGTAAAAGCAAGGGTAAGGGTAAGGGTAAGGGTAAGGGTAAGCCTAAGGGTAAAAGCAAGGGTAAGGGTAAGGGTAAGGGTAAGGGTAAGGGTAAGGGTAAGCTTAAGGGTTAAAGTAAGGGTAAGGGTAAGGGTAAGGGTAAGGGTAAGGGAAAGGGTAAGCTCAAGGGTAAAAGCAAGGGTAAGGGTAAGGGTAAGGGTAAAGGTAAGGGTAAGGGTAAAGGTAAGGGTAAGCCTAAGGGTAAAAGCAAGGGTAAGGGTAAGGGTAAGGGTAAGGGTAAGGGTAAGGGTAAGGGTAAGGGTAAGGGTAAGGGTAAGCTTAATGGTAAAAGAAAGGGTAAGGGTAAGGGTAAGGGTAAGGGTAAGGGTAAGGGTAAGGGTAAGGGTAAGGGTAAGCTTAAGGGTAAGGGTAAGGGTAAGGGTAAGCTTAAGGGTGAAAGCAAGGGTAAGGGTAAGGGTAAGGGTAAGGGTAAGCTTAAGGGTAAAAGCAAGGGTAAGGGTAAGAGTAAGGGTAAGGGTAAGGGTAAGGGTAAGGGTAAGGGTAAGGGTGAGCTTAAGGGTAAAAGCAAGGGTAAGGGTAAGGGTAAGGGTAAGGGTAAGGGTAAGGGTAAGGGTAAGGGTAAGGGTAAGGGTAAGGGTAAGGGTAAGCTTAAGGGTAAAAGCAAGGGTAAGGGTAAGGGTAAGGGTAAGGGTAAGGGTAAGGGTAAGGGTAAGGGTAAGGGTAAGGGTAAGGGTAAGCCTAAGGGTAAAAGCAAGGGTAAGGGTAAGGGTAAGGGTAAGGGTAAGGGTAAGAGTAAGGGTAAGGGTAAGGGTAAGGGTAAGCTTAAGGGTAAAAGCAAGGGTAAGGGTAAGGGTAAGGGTAAGGGTAAGCCTAAGGGTAAAAGCAAGGGTAAGGGTAAGGGTAAGGGTAAGGGTAAGGGTAAGCTTAAGGGTAAAAGCAAGGGTAAGGGTAAGGGTAAGGGTAAGGGTAAGGGTAAGGGTAAGCTTAAGGGTAAAAGCAAGGGTGAGGGTAAGGGTAAGGGTAAGGGTAAGGGTAAAAAGGTAAGGGTAAGGGTAAGGGTAAGTGTAAGGGTAAGCTTAAGGGTAAAAGCAAGGGTAAGGGTAAGGGTAAGGGTAAGGGTAAGGGTAAGGGTAAGGGTAAGGGTAAGGGTAAGGGTAAGGGTAAGGGTAAGGGTAAGGGTAAGGGTAAGGGTAAGGGTAAGCTTAAGGGTAAAAGCAAGGGTAAGGGTAAGGGTAAGGGTAAGGGTAAGGGTAAGGGTAAAGGTAAGGGTAAGCCTAAGGGTAAGAGCAAGGGTAAGGGTAAGGGTAAGGGTAAGGGTAAGGGTAAGGGTAAGGGTAAGGGTAAGGGTAAGGGTAAGGGTAAGGGTAAGGGTAAGGGTAAGGGTAAGGGTAAGGGTAAGGGTAAGGGTAAGGGTAAGGGTAAGGGTAAGGGTAAGGGTAAGGGTAAGGGTAAGGGTAAGGGTAAGGGTAAGGGTAAGCTTAAGGGTAAAAGCAAGGGTAAGGGTAAGGGTAAGGGTAAGGGTAAGCCTAAGGGTAAAAGCAAGGGTAAGGGTAAGGGTAAGGGTAAGGGTAAGGGTAAGCTTAAGGGTAAAAGCAAGGGTAAGGGTAAGGGTAAGGGTAAGGGTAAGGGTAAGGGTAAGCTCAAGGGTAAAAGCAAGGGTAAGGGTAAGGGTAAGGGTAAGGGTAAAGGTAAGGGTAAGGGTAAAGGTAAGGGTAAGCCTAAGGGTAAAAGCAAGGGTAAGGGTAAGGGTAAGGGTAAGGGTAAGGGTAAGGGTAAGGGTAAGGGTAAGGGTAAGCTTAAGGGTAAAAGCAAGGGTAAGGGTAAGGGTAAGGGTAAGGGTAAGGGTAAGGGTAAGGGTAAGGGTAAGGGTAAGGGTAAGGGTAAGCTTAAGGGTAAGGGTAAGGGTAAGGGTAAGCTTAAGGGTAAAAGCAAGGGTAAGGGTAAGGGTAAGGGTAAGGGTAAGCTTAAGGGTAAAAGCAAGGGTAAGGGTAAGGGTAAGGGTAAGGGTAAGGGTAAGGGTAAGGGTAAGGGTAAGCTTAAGGGTAAGGGTAAGGGTAAGAGTAAGGGTAAGCTTAAGGGTAAAAGCAAGGGTAAGGGTAAGGGTAAGGGTAAGGGTAAGGGTAAGCTTAAGGGTAAGGGTAAGGGTAAGGGTAAGGGTAAGCTTAAGGGTAAAAGCAAGGGTAAGGTTAAGGGTAAGGGTAAGGGTAAGGGTAAGGGTAAGGGTAAGCTTAAGGGTAAGGGTAAGGGTAAGGGTAAGGGTCTGCTTAAGGGTAAAAGCAAGGGTAAGGGTAAGGGTAAGGGTAAGGGTAAGGGTAAGGGTAAGGGTAAGGGTAAGGGTAAGGGTAAGGGTAAGGGTAAGGGTAAGGGTAAGGGTAAGGGTAAGGGTAAGGGTAAGCTTAAGGGTAAAAGCAAGGGTAAGGGTAAGGGTAAGGGTAAGGGTAAGGGTAAAGGTAAGGGTAAGCCTAAGGGTAAAAGCAAGGGTAAGGGTAAGGGTAAGGGTAAGGGTAAGGGTAAGGGTAAGGGTAAGGGTAAGGGTAAGGGTAAGGGCAAGGGTAAGGGTAAGCTTAAGGGTAAAAGCAAGGGTAAGGGTAAGGGTAAGGGTAAGGGTAAGGGTAAGGGTAAGGGTAAGGTTAAGGGTAAGGGTAAGGGTAAGCTTAAGGGTAAAAGCAAGGGTAAGGGTAAGGGTAAGGGTAAGGGTATAGGTAAGGGTAAGGGTAAGGGTAAGGGTAAGGGTAAGGGTAAGGGTAAGCTTAAGGGTAAAAGCAAGGGTAAGGGTAAGGGTAAGGGTAAGGGTAAGGGTTAGGGTAAGGGTAAAGGTAAGGGTAAGCCTAAGGGTAAAAGCAAGGGTAAGGGTAAGGGTAAGGGTAAGGGTAAGGGTAAGGGTAAGGGTAAGGGTAAGGGTAAGGGTAAGAGTAAGGGTAAGGGTAAGGGTAAGCTTAAGGGTAAAAGCAAGGGTAAGGGTAAGGGTAAGGGTAAGGGTAAGCCTAAGGGTAAAAGCAAGGGTAAGGGTAAGGTTAAGGGTAAGGGTAAGGGTAAGCTTAAGGGTAAAAGCAAGGGTAAGGGTAAGGGTAAGGGTAAGGGTAAGGGTAAGCTTAAGGGTAAAAGCAAGGGTAAGGGTAAGGGTGAGGGTAAGGGTAAGGGTAAGGGTAAGGGTAAAGGTAAGGGTAAGCCTAAGAGTAAAAGCAAGGGTAAGGGTAAGGGTAAGGGTAAGGGTAAGCTTAAGGGTAAAAGCAAGGGTAAGGGTAAGGGTAAGGGTAAGGGTAAGGGTAAGGGTAAGGGTAAGGGTAAGGGTGAGGGTAAGGGTAAGGGTGAGCTTAAGGGTAAAAGCAAGGGTAAGGGTAAGGGTAAGGGTAAGGGTAAGGGTAAAGGTAAGGGTAAGCCTAAGGGTAAAAGCAAGGGTAAGGGTAAGGGTAAGGGTAAGGGTAAGGCTAAGGGTAAGGGTAAGGGTAAGGGTAAGGGTAAGGGTAAGGGTAAGGGTAAGGGTAAGGGTAAGGGTAAGGGTAAGGGTAAGGGTAAGGGTAAGGGTAAGGGTAAGGGTAAGGGTAAGGGTAAGGGTAAGGGTAAGGGTAAGGGTAAGGGTAAGCTTAAGGGTAAAAGCAAGGGTAAGGGTAAGGGTAAGGGTAAGGGTAAGCCTAAGGGTAAAAGCAAGGGTAAGGGTAAGGGTAAGGGTAAGGGTAAGGGTAAGGGTAAGCTTAAGGGTAAAAGCAAGGGTAAGGGTAAGGGTAAGGGTAAGGGTAAGGGTAAGGGTAAGCTCAAGGGTAAAAGCAAGGGTAAGGGTAAGGGTAAGGGTAAGGGTAAAGGTAAGGGTAAGGGTAAAGGTAAGGGTAAGCCTAAGGGTAAAAGCAAGGGTAAGGGTAAGGGTAAGGGTAAGGGTAAGGGTAAGGGTAAGGGTAAGGGTAAGCTTAAGGGTAAAAGCAAAGGTAAGGGTAAGGGTAAGGGTAAGGGTAAGGGTAAGGGTAAGGGTAAGGGTAAGGGTAAGGGTAAGGGTAAGGGTAAGGGTAAGGGTAAGGGTAAGGGTAAGCTTAAGGGTAAGGGTAAGGGTAAGGGTAAGCTTAAGGGTAAAAGCAAGGGTAAGGGTAAGGGTAAGGGTAAGGGTAAGCTTAAGGGTAAAAGCAAGGGTAAGGGTAAGGGTAAGGGTAAGGGTAAGGGTAAGGGTAAGGGTAAGGGTAAGGGTAAGGGTAAGGGTAAGGGTAAGGGTAAGGGTAAGGGTAAGCTTAAGGGTAAGGGTAAGGGTAAGGGTAAGGGTAAGCTTAAGGGTAAAAGCAAGGGTAAGGGTAAGGGTAAGGGTAAGGGTAAGGTTAAGCTTAAGGGTAAGGGTAAGGGTAAAGGTAAGGGTAAGCTTAAGGGTAAAAGCAAGGGAAAGGTTAAGGGTAAGGGTAAGGGTAAGGGTAAGGGTAAGGGTAAGGGTAAGCTTAAGGGTAAGGGTAAGGGTAAGGGTAAGGGTAAGCTTAAGGGTAAAAGCAAGGGTAAGGGTAAGGGTAAGGGTAAGGGTAAGGGTAAGGGTAAGGGTAAGGGTAAAAGTAAGGGTAAGGGTAAGGGTAAGGGTAAGCTTAAGGGTAAGGGTAAGGGTAAGGGTAAGCTTAAGGGTAAAAGCAAGGGTAAGGGTAAGGGTAAGGGTAAGGGTAAGGGTAAGCTTAAGGGTAAAAGCAAGGGTAAGGGTAAGGGTAAGGGTAAGGGTAAGGGTAAGGGTAAGGGTAAGGGTAAGGGTAAGGGTTAGGGTAAGCTTAAGGGTAAAAGCAAGAGTAAGGGTAAGGGTAAGGGTAAGGGTAAGGGTAAAGGTAAGGGTAAGCCTAAGGGTAAAAGCAAGGGTAAGGGTAAGGGTAAGGGTAAGGGTAAGGGTAAGGGTAAGGGTAAGGGTAAGGGTAAGGGTAAGGTTAAGGGTAAGCTTAAGGGTAAAAGCAAGGGTAAGGGTAAGGGTAAGGGTAAGGGTCAGGGTAAGGGTAAGGGTGAGGTTAAGGGTAAGGGTAAGGGTAAGCTTAAGGGTAAAAGCAAGGGTAAGGGTAAGGGTAAGGGTAAGGGTAAGGGTAAGGGTAAGGGTGAGGGTAAGGGTAAGGGTAAGCTTAAGGGTAAAAGCAAGGGTAAGGGTAAGGGTAAGGGTAAGGGTAAGGGTTAGGGTAAGGGTAAAGGTAAGGGTAAGCCTAAGGGTAAAAGCAAGGGTAAGGGTAAGGGTAAGGGTAAGGGTAAGGGTAAGGGTAAGGGTAAGGGTAAGGGTAAGGGTAAGGGTAAGGGTAAGAGTAAGGGTAAGGGTAAGGGTAAGCTTAAGGGTAAAAGCAAGGGTAAGGGTAAGGGTAAGGGTAAGGGTAAGCCTAAGGGTAAAAGCAAGGGTAAGGGTAAGGTTAAGGGTAAGGGTAAGGGTAAGCTTAAGGGTAAAAGCAAGGGTAAGGGTAAGGGTAAGGGTAAGGGTAAGGGTAAGCTTAAGGGTAAAAGCAAGGGTAAGGGTAAGGGTGAGGGTAAGGGTAAGGGTAAGGGTAAGGGTAAAGGTAAGGGTAAGCCTAAGAGTAAAAGCAAGGGTAAGGGTAAGGGTAAGGGTAAGGGTAAGGGTAAGGTTAAGGGTAAAAGCAAGGGTAAGGATAAGGGTAAGGGTAAGGGTAAGGGTAAGGGTAAGGGTAAGGGTAAGGGTAAGGGTAAGCTTAAGGGTAAAAGCAAGGGTAAGGGTAAGGGTAAGGGTAAGGGTAAGGGTAAGGGTAAGGGTAAGGGTAAGGGTAAGCTTAAGGGTAAAAGCAAGGGTAAGGGTTAGGGTAAGGGTAAGGGTAAGGGTAAGGGTAAGGGTAAGGGTAAGCTTAAGGGTAAAAGCAAGGGTAAGGGTAAGGGTAAGGGTAAGGGTAAGGGTAAGGGTAAAGGTAAGGGTAAGCCTAAGAGTAAAAGCAAGGGTAAGGGTAAGGGTAAGGGTAAGGGTAAGGGTAAGGGTAAGGGTAAGGGTAAGGGTAAGGGTAAGGGTAAGGGTAAGGGTAAGGGTAAGGGTAAGGGTAAGGGTAAGGGTAAGGGTAAGCTTAAGGGTATAAGCAAGGGTAAGGGTAAGGGTAAGGGTGAGGGTAAGGGTAAGGGTAAGGGTAAGCTTAAGGGTAAAAGCAAGGGTAAGGGTAAGGGTAAGGGTAAGGGTAAGGGTGTGGGTAAGCTTAAGGGTAAAAGCAAGGGTAAGGGTAAGGGTAAGGGTAAGGGTAAGGGTAAGGGTAAGGGTAAGGGTAAGGGTAAGGGTAAGGGTAAAGGTAAGGTTAAGCCTAAGGGTAAAAGCAAGGGTAAGGGTAAGGGTAAGGGTAAGGGTAAGGGTAAGGGTAAGGGTAAGGGTAAGGGTAAGGGTAAGGGTAAGGGTAAGGGTAAGGGTAAGGGTAAGGGTAAGGGTAAGGGTAAGGGTAAGGGTAAGCTTAAGGGTAAAAGCAAGGGTAAGGGTAAGGGTAAGGGTAAGGGTAAGCCTAAGGGTAAAAGCAAGGGTAAGGGTAAGGGTAAGGGTAAGGGTAAGGGTAAGCTTAAGGGTAAAAGCAAGGGTAAGGGTAAGGGTAAGGGTAGGGGTAAGGGTAAGGGTAAGGGTAAGCTTAAGGGTAAAAGCAAGGGTAAGGGTAAGGGTAAGGGTAAGGGTAAGGGTAAGGGTAAGGGTACGGGTAAGGGTAAAGGTAAGGGTAAGCCTAAGGGTCAAAGCAAGGGTAAGGGTAAGGGTAAGGGTAAGGGTAAGTGTAAGGGTAAGGGTAAGGGTAAGGGTAAGCTTAAGGGTAAAAGCAAGGGTAAGGGTAAGGGTAAGGGTAAGGGTAAGGGTAAGGGTAAGGGTAAGGGTAAGGGTAAGGGTAAGGGTAAGGGTAAGCTTAAGGGTAAGGGTAAGGGTAAGGGTAAGGGTAAGGGTAAGCCTAAGGGTGAAAGCAAGGGTAAGTGTAAGGGTAAGGGTAAGGGTAAGGGTAAGCTTAAGGGTAAAAGCAAGGGTAAGGGTAAGGGTAAGGGTAAGGGTAAGGGTAAGGGTAAGGGTAAGGGTAAGCTTAAGGGTAAAAGCAAGGGTAAGGGTAAGGGTAAGGGTAAGGGTAAGGGTAAGGGTAAGGGTAAGGCTAAAGGTAAGGGTAAGCCTAAGGGTAAAAGCAAGGGTAAGGGTAAGGGTAAGGGTAAGGGTGAGGGTAAGGGTAAGGGTAAGGGTAAGGGTAAGGGTAAAGGTAAGGGTAAGGGTAAGCTTAAGGGTAAAAGCAAGGGTAAGGGTAAGGGTAAGGGTAAGGGTAAGGGTAAGGGTAAGAGTAAGGGTAAGGGTAAGGGTAAGCTAAAGGGTAAAAGCAAGGGTAAGGGTAAGGGTAAGGGTAAGGGTAAGGCTAAGGGTAAGGGTAAGGGTAAGGGTAAGGGTAAGGGTAAGGGTAAGGGTAAGGGTAAGGGTAAGGGTAAGGGTAAGGGTAAGCTTAAGGGTAAAAGCAAGGGTAAGGGTAAGGGTAAGGGTAAGGGTAAGGGTAAGGGTAAGGGTAAGGGTAAAGGTAAGGGTAAGCCTAAGAGTAAAAGCAAGGGTAAGGGTAAGGGTAAGGGTAAGGGTAAGGGTAAGGTTAAGGGTAAGGGTTAGGGTAAGGGTAAGGGTAAGGGTAAGCTTAAGGGTAAAAGCAAGGGTAAGGGTCAGGGTAAGGGTAAGTGTAAGGGTAAGGGTAAGGGTAAGGGTATGGGTGAGCTTAAGGGTAAAAGCAAGGGTAAGGGTAAGGTTAAGGGTAAGGGTAAGGGTAAGGGTAAGGGTAAGGGTTAGCTTAAGGGTAAAAGCAAGGGCAAGGGTAAGGGTAAGGTTAAGGGTAAGGGTAAGAGTAAGGGTAAGGGTAAGGGTTAGCTTAAGGGTAAGGGTAAGGGTAAGGGTAAGGGTAAGGGTAAGGGTAAGGGTAAGGGTAAGGGTAAGGGTAAGGGTAAGGGTAAGGGTAAGGGTAAGGGTAAGGGTAAGCTCAAGGGTAAAAGCAAGGGTAAGGGTAAGGGTAAGGGTAAGGGTAAGGGTAAGGGTAAGGGTAAGGGTAAAGGTAAGGGTAAGCCTAAGAGTAAAAGCAAGGGTAAGGGTAAGGGTAAGGGTAAGGGTAAGGGTAAGGTTAAGGGTAAGGGTTAGGGTAAGGGTAAGGGTAAGGGTAAGGGTAAGCTTAAGGGTAAAAGCAAGGGTAAGGGTAAGGGTAAGGGTAAGGGTAAGGGTAAGGGTAAGGGTAAGCTTAAGGGTAAGGGTAAGGGTAAGGGTAAGGGTAAGCTTAAGGGTAAAAGCAAGGGTAAGGGTAAGGGTAAGGGTAAGGGTAAGCTTAAGGGTAAAAGCAAGGGTAAGGGTAAGGGTAAGGGTAAGGGTAAGGGTAAGGGTAAGCTTAAGGGTAAAAGCAAGGGTAAGGGTCAGGGTAAGGGTAAGTGTAAGGGTAAGGGTAAGGGTAAGGGTATGGGTGAGCTTAAGGGTAAAAGCAAGGGTAAGGGTAAGGTTAAGGGTAAGGGTAAGGGTAAGGGTAAGGGTAAGGGTTAGCTTAAGGGTAAAAGCAAGGGCAAGGGTAAGGGTAAGGTTAAGGGTAAGGGTAAGAGTAAGGGTAAGGGTAAGGGTTAGCTTAAGGGTAAAAGCAAGGGTAAGGGTAAGGGTAAGGGTAAGGGTAAGGGTAAGGGTAAGGGTAAGGGTAAGTTTAAGGGTAAGCTTAAGGGTAAAAGCAAGGGTAAGGGTAAGGGTAAGGGTAAGCCTAAGGGTAAAAGCAAGGGTAAGGGTAAGGGTAAGGGTAAGGGTAAGTGTAAGCTTAAGGGTAAAAGCAAGGGTAAGGGTAAGGGTAAGGGTAAGGGTAAGGGTAAGGGTAAGCTTAAGGGTAAAAGCAAGGGTGAGGGTAAGGGTAAGGGTAAGGGTAAGGGTAAGGGTAAGGGTAAGGGTAAGGGTAAGGGTAAGCTTAAGGGTAAAAGCAAGGGTAAGGGTAAGGGTAAGGGTAAGGGTAAGGGTAAGCTTAAGGGTAAAAGCAAGGGTAAGGGTAAGGGTAAGGGTAAGGGTAAAGGTAAGGGTAAGCCTAAGGGTAAAAGCAAGGGTAAGGGTAAGGGTAAGGGTAAGGGTAAGGGTTAGGGTAAGGGTAAGGGTAAGGGTAAGGGTAAGGGTAAGGGTAAGGGTAAGGGTAAGGGTAAGGGTAAGGGTAAGGGTAAGGGTAAGCTTAAGGGTAAAAGCAAGGGTAAGGGTAAGGGAAAGGTTAAGGGTAAGCCTAAGGGTAAAAGCAAGGGTAAGGGTAAGGGTAAGGGTAAGGGTAAGGGTAAGCTTAAGGGTAAAAGCAAGAGTAAGGGTAAGGGTAAGGGTAAGGGTAAGGGTAAGCTTAAGGGTAAAAGCAAGGGTAAGGGTAAAGGTAAGGGTAAGGGTAAGGGTAAGGGTAAGGGTAAGGGTAAGGGTAAAGGTAAGGGTAAACCTAAGGGTAAAAGCAAGGGTAAGGGTAAGGGTAAGGGTAAGTGTAAGGGTAAGGGTAAGGGTAAGGGTAAGGGTAAGGGTAAGGTTAAGGGTAAGGGTAAGGGTAAGCTTAAGGGTAAAAGCAAGGGTAAGGGTAAGGGTAAGGGTAAGGGTAAGGGTAAGGGTAAGGGTAAGGGTAAGGGTAAGGGTAAGGGTAAGGGTAAGGGTAAGGGTAAGGGTAAGGGTAAGGGTAAGGGTAAGGGTAAGGGTAAGGGTAAGCTTAAGGGTAAGGGTAAGGGTAAGGGTAAGGGTAAGCTTAAGGGCAAAAGCAAGGGTAAGGGTAAGGGTAAGGGTAAGGGTAAGCTAAAGGGAAAAAGCAAGGGTAAGGGTAAGGGTAAGGGTAAGGGTAAGGGTAAGGGTAAGGGTAAGGGTAAGGGTAAGGGTAAGCTTAAGGGTAAGGGTAAGGGTAAGGGTAAGGGTAAGCTTAAGGGTAAAAGCAAGGGTAAGGGTAAGGGTAAGGGTAAGGGTAAGGGTAAGGGTAAGGGTAAGGGTAAGGGTAAGCTTAAGGGTAAGGGTAAGGGTAAGGGTAAGGGTAAGCTTAAGGGTAAAAGCAAGGGTAAGGGTAAGGGTGAGGGTAAGGGTAAGGGTAAGGGTAAGGGTAAGCTTAAGGGTAAGGGTAAGGGTAAGGGTAAGGGTAAGCTTAAGGGTGAAAGCAAGGGTAAGGGTAAGGGTAAGGGTAAGGGTAAGGGTAAGGGTAAGGGTAAGGGTAAGGGTAAGGGTAAGGGTAAGGGAAAGCTTGAGGGTAAGGGTAAGGGTAAGGGTAAGGGTAAGCTTAAGGGTAAAAGCAAGGGTAAGGGTAAGGGTAAGGGTAAGCTTAAGGGTAAAAGCAAGGGTAAGGGTAAGGGTAAGGGTAAGGGTAAGGGTAAGGGTAAGGGTAAGGGTAAGGGTAAGGGTAAGGGTAAGGGTAAGGGTAAAGGTAAGGGTAAGGGTAAGCTTAAGGGTAAGGGTAAGGGTAAGGGTTAGGGTAAGCTTAAGGGTAAAAGCAAGGGTAAGGGTAAGGGTAAGGGTAAGGGTAAAGGTAAGGGTAAGCCTAAGGGTAAAAGCAAGGATAAGGGTAAGGGTAAGGGTAAGGGTAAGGGTAAGGGTAAGGGTAAGGGTGAGGGTAAGGGTAAGGGTAAGCTTAAGGGTAAAAGCAAGGGTAAGGGTAAGGGTAAGGGTAAGGGTAAGGGTAAGGGTAAGGGTAAGGGTAAGGGTAAGGGTAAGGGTAAGGGTAAGGGTAAGCTCAAGGGTAAAAGCAAGGGTAAGGGTAAGGGTAAGGGTAAGGGTAAGCTTCTTGCTTTTACCCTTAGGCTTACCCTTATCCTTACCCTTACCCTTACCCTTAAGCTTACCCTTACCCTTACCCTTACCCTTACCCTTACCCTCACCCTTACCCTTACCCTTACCCTTACCCTTACCCTTACCCTTGCTTTTACCCTTAAGCTTACCCTTACCCTTACCCTTACCCTTACCCTTACCCTTACCCTTACCCTTACCCTTACCCTTACCCTAACCCTTACCCTTGCTTTGACCCTTAGGCTTACCCTTACCTTTACCCTTACCCTTACCCTTATCCTTACCCTTACCCTTACCCTTACCCTTACCCTTACCCTTACCCTTGCTTTTACCCTTAAGCTTACCCTTACCCTTACCCTTACCCTTGCTTTTACCCTTAAGCTTACCCTTACCCTTACCCTTACCCTTACCCTTACCCTTGCTTTTACTCTTAGGCTTACCCTTACCCTTACCCTTACCCTTACCCTTGCTTTTACCCTTAAGCTTACCCTTACCCTTACCCTTACCCTTACCCTTACCCTTACCCTTACCCTTACCCTTACCCTTACCCTTACCCTTACCCTTACCCTTACCCTTACCCTTACCCTTACCCTTACCCTTACCCTTGCTTTTACCCTTAGGCTTAACCTTACCTTTACCCTTACCCTTACCCTTACCCTTACCCTTACCCTTACCCTTACCCTTACCCTTACCCTTACCCTTACCCTTACCCTTACCCTTACCCTTACCCTTGCTTTTACCCTTAAGCTTACCCTTACCCTTACCCTTACCCTTACCCTTACCCTTGCTTTTACCCTTAAGCTTACCCTTACCCTTACCCTTACCCTTACCCTCACCCTTACCCTGACCCTTACCCTTGCTTATACCCTTAAGCTTACCCTTACCCTTACCCTTACCCTTACCCTTACCCTTACCCTTACCCTTACCCTTACCCTTACCCTTACCCTTACCCTTACCCTTACCCTTGCTTTTACCCTTAGGCTTACCCTTACATTTACCCTTACCCTTACCCTTACCCTTACCCTTACCCTTACCCTTACCCTTGCTTTTACCCTTAAGCTTACCCTTACCCTTACCCTTACCCTTACCCTTACCCTAACCCTTACCCTTGCTTTTACCCTTAAGCTTACCCTTACCCTTACCCTTACCCTTACCCTTACCCTTACCCTTACCCTTACCCTTACCCTTACCCTTGCTTTTACCCTTAAGCTTACCCTTACCCTTACCCTTACCCTTACCCTTACCCTTACCCTTACCCTTATCCTTACCCTTGCTTTTACCCTTAAGCTTACCCTTACCCTTACCCTTACCCTTACCCTTACCCTTACCTTTACCCTTACCCTTACCCTTACCCTTACCCTTACCCTTGCTTTTACTCTTAGGCTTACCCTTACCTTTACCCTTACCCTTACCCTTACCCTTACCCTCACACTTACCCTAACCCTTGCTTTTACCCTTAAGCTTACCCTTACCCTTACCCTTACCCTTACCCTTACCCTTGCTTTTACCCTTAAGCTTACCCTTACCCTTACCCTTAACCTTACCCTTACCCTTGCTTTTACCCTTAGGCTTACCCTTACCCTTACCCTTACCCTTACCCTTGCTTTTACCCTTAAGCTTACCCTTACCCTTACCCTTACTCTAACCCTTACCCTTACCCTTACCCTTACCCTTACCCTTACCCTTACCCTTACCCTTACCCTTACCCTTACCCTTACCCTTGCTTTTACCCTTAGGCTTACCCTTACCTTTACCCTTACCCTCACCCTTACCCTTACCCTTACCCTTACCCTTACCCTTGCTTTTACCCTTAAGCTTACCCTTACACTTACCCTTACCCTTACCCTTACCCTTACCCTTACCCTTACCCTTACCCTTACCCTTACCCTTACCCTTACCCTTACCCTTACCCTTACCCTTACCCTTACCCTTGCTTTTACCCTTAGGCTTACCCTTACCTTTACCCTTACCCTCACCCTTACCCTTACCCTTACCCTTACCCTTACCCTTGCTTTTACCCTTAGGCTTACCCTTACCTTTACCCTTACCCTTACCCTTACCCTTACCCTTACCCTTGCTTTTACCCTTAAGCTTACCCTTACCCTTACCCTTACCCTTAAGCTTACCCTTACCCTTACCCTTACCCTTACCCTTACCCTTACCCTTACCCTTACCCTTACCCTTACCCTTACCCTTACCCTTACCCTTACCCTTGCTTTTACCCTTAAGCTTACCCTTACCCTTACCCTTACCCTTACCCTTACCCTTACCCTTGCTTTTACCCTTAAGCTTACCCTTACCCTTACCCTTACCCTTAAGCTTACCCTTACCCTTACCCTTACCCTTACCCTTACCCTTACCCTTACCCTTACCCTTACCCTTACCCTTACCCTTACCCTTACCCTTACCCTTGCTTTTACCCTTAAGCTTACCCTTACCCTTACCCTTACCCTTACCCTTAAGCTTACCCTTACCCTTACCCTTACCCTTACCCTTACCCTTAACCTTACCCTTGCTTTTACCCTTAAGCTTACCCTTACCCTTACCCTTACCCTTACCCTTAAGCTTACCCTTACCCTTACCCTTACCCTTACCCTTACCCTTGCTTTTACCCTTAAGCTTACCCTTACCCTTACCCTTACCCTTACCCTTACCCTTAAGCTTACCCTTACCCTTACCCTAACCCTTACCCTTACCCTTACCCTTACCCTTACCCTTACCCTTGCTTTTACCCTTAAGCTTACCCTTACCCTTACCCTAAGTAAGGGTAAAGGTAAGGGTAAGGGTAAGGGTAAGGGTAAGGGTAAGGGTAAGGGTAAGGGTAAGGGTAAGGGTAAGGGTAAGGGTAAGGGTAAGGGTAAGGGTAAGGGTAAGGGTAAGGGTAAGGGTAAGCTTAAGGGTAAAAGCAAGGGTAAGGGTAAGGGTAAGGGTAAGGGTAAGGGTAAGGGTAAGGGTAAGGGTAAGGGTAAGCTTAAGGGTAAAAGCAAGGGTAAGGGTAAGGATAAGGGTAAGGGTAAGGGTAAGGGTAAGGGTAAGGGTAAGGGTAAGGGTAAGGGTAAGGGTAAGGGTAAGGGTAAGGGTAAGCTTAAGGGTAAAAGCAAGGGTAAGGGTAAGGCTAAGGGTAAGGGTAAGGGTAAGGGTAAGGGTAAGCTTAAGGGTAAAAGCAAGGGTAAGGGTAAGGGTAAGGGTAAGGGTAAGGGTAAGGGTAAGGGTAAAGGTGAGGGTAAGCCTAAGGGTAAAAGCAAGGGTAAGGGTAAGGGTAAGGGTAAGGGTAAGGGTAAGGGTAAGGGTAAGGGTAAGGGTAAGGGTAGGGGTAAGAGTAAGGGTAAGGGTAAGCTTAAGGGTAAAAGCAAGGGTAAGGGTAAGGGTAAGGGTAAGGGTAAGGGTAAGGGTAAGCTTAAGGGTAAAAGCAAGGGTAAGGGTAAGGGTAAGGGTAAGGGTAAGGGTAAGGGTAAGGGTAAGGGTAAGGGTAAGGGTAAGGGTAAGGGTAAGGGTAAGCTTAAGGGTAAAAGCAAGGGTAAGGGTAAGGGTAAGGGTAAGGGTAAGGGTAAGGGTAAGGGTAAGGGTAAGGGTAAGGGTAATGGTAAGGGTAAAGGTAAGGGTAAGCCTAAGGGTAAAAGCAAGGGTAAGGGTAAGGGTAAGGGTAAGGGTAAGGGTAAGGGTAAGGGTAAGGGTATGGGTAAGGGTAAGGGTAAGGGTAAGGGTAAGCTTAAGGGTAAAAGCAAGGGTAAGGGTAAGGGTAAGGGTAAGGGTAAGGGTAAGGGTAAGGGTAAGCTTAAGGGTAAGGGTAAGGGTAAGGGTAAGGGTAAGCTTAAGGGTAAAAGCAAGGGTAAGGGTAAGGGTAAGGGTAAGGGTAAGGGTAAGCTTAAGGGTAAAAGCAAGGGTAAGGGTAAGGGTAAGGGTAAGGGTAAGGGTAAGGGTAAGGGTAAGGGTAAGGGTAAGGGTAAGGGTAAGCTTAAGGGTAAGGGTAAGGGTAAGGGTAAGGGTAAGCTTAAGGGTAAAAGCAAGGGTAAGGGTAAGAGTAAGGGTAAGGGTAAGGGTAAGGGTAAGGATAAGGTTAAGGGTGAGCTTAAGGGTAAAAGCAAGGGTAAGGGTAAGGGTAAGGGTAAGGGTAAGGGTAAGGGTAAGGGTAAGGGTAAGGGTAAGCTTAAGGGTAAAAGCAAGGGTAAGGGTAAGGGTAAGGGTAAGGGTAAGGGTAAGGGTAAGGGTAAGGGTAAGGGTAAGGGTAAGGGTAAGGGTAAGGGTAAGGGTAAGGGTAAGGGTAAAGGTAAGGGTAAGCCTAAGGGTAAAAGCAAGGGTAAGGGTAAGGGTAAGGGTAAGGGTAAGGGTAAGAGTAAGGGTAAGGGTAAGGGTAAGGGTAAGCTTAAGGGTAAAAGCAAGGGTAAGGGTAGGGGTAAGGGTAAGGGTAAGCCTAAGGGTAAAAGCAAGGGTAAGGGTAAGGGTAAGGGTAAGGGTAAGGGTAAGCTTAAGGGTAAAAGCAAGGGTAAGGGTAAGGGTAAGGGTAAGGGTAAGGGTAAGCTTAAGGGTAAAAGCAAGGGTGAGGGTAAGGGTAAGGGTAAGGGTAAGGGTAAGGGTAAGGGTAAGGGTAAGGGTAAGGGTAAGCTTAAGGGTAAAAGCAAGGGTAAGGGTAAGGGTAAGGGTAAAGGTAAGGTAAGGGTAAGGGTAAGGGTAAGGGTAAGGGTAAGGGTAAGGGTAAGGGTAAGCTTAAGGGTAAAAGCAAGGGTAAGGGTAAGGGTAAGGGTAAGGGTAAGGGTAAAGGTAAGGGTAAGCCTAAGGGTAAAAGCAAGGGTAAGGGTAAGGGTAAGGGTAAGGGTAAGGGTAAGGGTAAGGGTAAGGGTAAGGGTAAGGGTAAGGGTAAGGGTAAGGGTAAGGGTAAGGGTAAGGGTAAGGGTAAGGGTGAGGGTAAGGGTAAGGGTAAGGGTAAGCTTAAGGGTAAAAGCAAGGGTAAGGGTAAGGGTAAGGGTAAGGGTAAGCCTAAGGGTAAAAGCAAGGGTAAGGGTAAGGGTAAGGGTAAGGGTAAGGGTAAGGGTGAGCTTAAGGGTAAAAGCAAGGGTAAGGGTAAGGGAAAGGGTAAGGGTAAGGGTAAGGGTAAGCTCAAGGGTAAAAGCAAGGGTAAGGGTAAGGGTAAGGGTAAGGGTAAAGGTAAGGGTAAGGGTAAAGGAAAGGGTAAGCCTAAGGGTAAAAGCAAGGGTAAGGATAAGGGTAAGGGTAAGGCTAAGGGTAAGGGTAAGGGTAAGCTTAAGGGTAAAAGCAAGGGTAAGGGTAAGGGTAAGGGTAAGGGTAAGGGTAAGGGTAAGGGTAAGGGTAAGGGTAAGGGTAAGGGTAAGCTTAAGGGTAAGGGTAAGGGTAAGGGTAAGCTTAAGGGTAAAAGCAAGGGTAAGGGTAAGGGTAAGGGTAAGGGTAAGCTTAAGGGTAAAAGCAAGGGTAAGGGTAAGAGTAAGGGTAAGGGTAAGGGTAAGGGTAAGGGTAAGGGTAAGGGTGAGCTTAAGGGTAAAAGCAAGGGTAAGGGTAAGGGTAAGGGTAAGGGAAAGGGTAAGGGTAAGGGTAAGGGTAAGGGTAAGCTTAAGGGTAAAAGCAAGGGTAAGGGTAAGGGTAAGGGTAAGGGTAAGGGTAAGGGTAAGGGTAAGGGTAAGGGTAAGGGTAAAGGTAAGGGTAAGCCTAAGGGTAAAAGCAAGGGTAAGGGTAAGGGTAAGGGTAAGGGTAAGGGTAAGAGTAAGGGTAAGGGTAAGGGTAAGGGTAAGCTTAAGGGTAAAAGCAAGGGTAAGGGTAAGGGTAAGGGTAAGGGTAACCCTAAGGGTAAAAGCAAGGGTAAGGGTAAGGGTAAGGGTAAGGGTAAGGGTAAGCTTAAGGGTAAAAGCAAGGGTAAGGGTAAGGGTAAGGGTAAGGGTAAGGGTAAGGGTAAGCTTAAGGGTAAAAGCAAGGGTGAGGGTAAGGGTAAGGGTAAGGGTAAGGGTAAGGGTAAGGGTAAGGGTAAGGGTAAGGGTAAGGGTAAGGGTAAGGGTAAGCTTAAGGGTAAAAGCAAGGGTAAGGGTAAGGGTAAGGGTAAGGGTAAGGGTAAGGGTAAGGGTAAGGGTAAGGGTAAGGGTAAGGGTAAGGGTAAGCTTAAGGGTAAAAGCAAGGGTAAGGGTAAGGGTAAGGGTAAGGGTAAGGGTAAAGGTAAGGGTAAGCCTAAGGGTAAAAGCAAGGGTTAGGGTAAGGGTAAGGGTAAGGGTAAGGGTAAGGGTAAGGGTAAGGGTAAGGGTAAGGGTAAGGGTAAGGGTAAGGGTAAGGGTAAGGGTAAGGGTAAGGGTAAGGGTAAGGGTAAGGGTAAGGGTAAGGGTAAGGGTAAGGGTAAGGGTAAGGGTAAGGGTAAGGGTAAGGGTAAGGGTAAGGGTAAGGGTAAGGGTAAGGGTAAGCTTAAGGGTAAAAGCAAGGGTAAG
Organism: Myrrha octodecimguttata; assembly: GCA_958510865.1. Taxonomy (NCBI): domain Eukaryota; kingdom Metazoa; phylum Arthropoda; class Insecta; order Coleoptera; family Coccinellidae; genus Myrrha; species Myrrha octodecimguttata. The sequence goes on along the minus strand of CAUEHS010000258.1, from coordinate 311,053 downwards.
GGTAAGGGTAAGGGTAAGGGTAAGCCTAAGGGTAAAAGCAAGGGTAAGGGTAAGGGTAAGGGTAAGGGTAAGGGTAAGCTTAAGGGTAAAAGCAAGGGTAAGGGTAAGGGTAAGGGTAAGGGTAAGGGTAAGGGTAAGGGTAAGCTCAAGGGTAAAAGCAAGGGTAAGGGTAAGGGTAAGGGTAAGGGTAAAGGTAAGGGTAAGGGTAAAGGTAAGGGTAAGCCTAAGGGTAAAAGCAAGGGTAAGGGTAAGGGTAAGGGTAAGGGTAAGGGTAAGGGTAAGGGTAAGGGTAAGGGTAAGGGTAAGCTTAAGGGTAAAAGCAAGGGTAAGGGTAAGGGTAAGGGTAAGGGTAAGGGTAAGGGTAAGGGTAAAGGTAAGGGTAAGCCTAAGGGTAAAAGCAAGGGTAAGGGTAAGGGTAAGGGTAAGGGTAAGGGTAAGGGTAAGGGTAAGGGTAAGGGTAAGGGTAAGGGTAAGGGTAAGGGTAAGGGTAAGGGTAAGGGTAAGGGTAAGGGTAAGGGTAAGGGTAAGGGTAAGGGTAAGGGTAAGGGTAAGGGTAAGGGTAAGGGTAAGGGTAAGGGTAAGCTTAAGGGTAAAAGCAAGGGTAAGGGTAAGGGTAAGGGTAAGGGTAAGCCTAAGGGTAAAAGCAAGGGTAAGGGTAAGGGTAAGGGTAAGGGTAAGGGTAAGCTTAAGGGTAAAAGCAAGGGTAAGGGTAAGGGTAAGGGTAAGGGTAAGGGTAAGGGTAAGGGTAAGCTCAAGGGTAAAAGCAAGGGTAAGGGTAAGGGTAAGGGTAAGGGTAAAGGTAAGGGTAAGGGTAAAGGTAAGGGTAAGCCTAAGGGTAAAAGCAAGGGTAAGGGTAAGGGTAAGGGTAAGGGTAAGGGTAAGGGTAAGGGTAAGGGTAAGGGTAAGGGTAAGCTTAAGGGTAAAAGCAAGGGTAAGGGTAAGGGTAAGGGTAAGGGTAAGGGTAAGGGTAAGGGTAAGGGTAAGGGTAAGGGTAAGGGTAAGGGTAAGGGTAAGCTTAAGGGTAAGGGTAAGGGTAAGGGTAAGCTTAAGGGTAAAAGCAAGGGTAAGGGTAAGGGTAAGGGTAAGGGTAAGCTTAAGGGTAAAAGCAAGGGTAAGGGTAAGGGTAAGGGTAAGGGTAAGGGTAAGGGTAAGGGTAAGGGTAAGGGTAAGCTTAAGGGTAAGGGTAAGGGTAAGAGTAAGGGTAAGCTTAAGGGTAAAAGCAAGGGTAAGGGTAAGGGTAAGGGTAAGGGTAAGGGTAAGCTTAAGGGTAAGGGTAAGGGTAAGGGTAAGGGTAAGCTTAAGGGTAAAAGCAAGGGTAAGGTTAAGGGTAAGGGTAAGGGTAAGGGTAAGGGTAAGGGTAAGCTTAAGGGTAAGGGTAAGGGTAAGGGTGAGGGTAAGCTTAAGGGTAAAAGCAAGGGTAAGGGTAAGGGTAAGGGTAAGGGTAAGGGTAAGGGTAAGGGTAAGGGTAAGGGTAAGGGTAAGGGTAAGGGTAAGGGTAAGGGTAAGGGTAAGCTTAAGGGTAAGGGTAAGGGTAAGGGTAAGTTTAAGGGTAAAAGCAAGGGTAAGGGTAAGGGTAAGGGTAAGGGTAAGGGTAAGCTTAAGGGTAAAAGCAAGGGTAAGGGTAAGGGTAAGGGTAAGGGTAAGGGTAAGGGTGAGGGTAAGGGTAAGGGTAAGGGTAAGGTTAAGGGTAAGCTTAAGGGTAAGGGTAAGGGTAAGGGTAAGCTTAAGGGTAAAAGCAAGGGTAAGGGTAAGGGTAAGGGTAAGGGTAAGGGTAAAGGTAAGGGTAAGCCTAAGGGTAAAAGCAAGGGTAAGGGTAAGGGTAAGGGTAAGGGTAAGGGTATGGGTAAGGGTAAGGGTAAGGGTAAGGGTAAGGGTAAGGGTAAGGGTAAGCTTAAGGGTAAAAGCAAGGGTAAGGGTAAGGGTAAGGGTAAGGGTAAGGGTAAGGGTAAGGGTAAGGGTAAGGTTAAGGGTAAGGGTAAGGGTAAGCTTAAGGGTAAAAGCAAGGGTAAGGGTAAGGGTAAGGGTAAGGGTAAGGGTAAGGGTAAGGGTAAGGGTAAGGGTAAGGGTAAGGGTAAGGGTAAGGGTAAGCTTAAGGGTAAAAGCAAGGGTAAGGGTAAGGGTAAGGGTAAGGGTAAGGGTTAGGGTAAGGGTAAAGGTAAGGGTAAGCCTAAGGGTAAAAGCAAGGGTAAGGGTAAGGGTAAGGGTAAGGGCAAAGGTAAGGGTAAGGGTAAGGGTAAGGGTAAGAGTAAGGGTAAGGGTAAGGGTAAGCTTAAGGGTAAAAGCAAGGGTAAGGGTAAGGGTAAGGGTAAGGGTAAGCCTAAGGATAAAAGCAAGGGTAAGGGTAAGGTTAAGGGTAAGGGTAAGGGTAAGCTTAAGGGTAAAAGCAAGGGTAAGGGTAAGGGTAAGGGTAAGGGTAAGGGTAAGGGTAAGGGTAAGCTTAAGGGTAAAAGCAAGGGTAAGGGTAAGGGTGAGGGTAAGGGTAAGGGTAAGGGTAAGGGTAAAGGTAAGGGTAAGCCTAAGAGTAAAAGCAAGGGTAAGGGTAAGGGTAAGGGTAAGGGTAAGCTTAAGGGTAAAAGCAAGGGTAAGGGTAAGGGTAAGGGTAAGGGTAAGGGTAAGGGTAAGGGTAAGGGTAAGCTTAAGGGTAAAAGCAAGGGTAAGGGTAAGGGTAAGGGTAAGGGTAAGGGTAAAGGTAAGGGTAAGCCGAAGGGTAAAAGCAAGGGTAAGGGTAAGGGTAAGGGTAAGGGTAAGGGTAAGGGTAAGGGTAAGGGTAAGGGTAAGGGTAAGGGTAAGGGTAAGGGTAAGGGTAAGGGTAAGGGTAAGGGTAAGGGTAAGGGTAAGGGTAAGGGTAAGGGTAAGGGTAAGGGTAAGGGTAAGGGTAAGGGTAAGCTTAAGGGTAAAAGCAAGGGTAAGGGTAAGGGTAAGGGTAAGGGTAAGCCTAAGGGTAAAAGCAAGGGTAAGGGTAAGGGTAAGGGTAAGGGTAAGGGTAAGCTTAAGGGTAAAAGCAAGGGTAAGGGTAAGGGTAAGGGTAAGGGTAAGGGTAAGGGTAAGCTCAAGGGTAAAAGCAAGGGTAAGGGTAAGGGTAAGGGTAAGGGTAAAGGTAAGGGTAAGGGTAAAGGTAAGGGTAAGCCTAAGGGTAAAAGCAAGGGTAAGGGTAAGGGTAAGGGTAAGGGTAAGGGTAAGGGTAAGGGTAAGCTTAAGGGTAAAAGCAAGGGTAAGGGTAAGGGTAAGGGTAAGGGTAAGGGTAAGGGTAAGGGTAAGGGTAAGCTTAAGGGTAAGGGTAAGGGTAAGGGTAAGCTTAAGGGTAAAAGCAAGGGTAAGGGTAAGGGTAAGGGTAAGGGTAAGCTTAAGGGTAAAAGCAAGGGTAAGGGTAAGGGTAAGGGTAAGGGTAAGGGTAAGGGTAAGGGTAAGGGTAAGGGTAAGGGTAAGGGTAAGCTTAAGGGTAAGGGTAAGGGTAAGGGTAAGGGTAAGCTTAAGGGTAAAAGCAAGGGTAAGGGTAAGGGTAAGGGTAAGGGTAAGGGTAAGCTTAAGGGTAAGGGTAAGGGTAAGGGTAAGGGTAAGCTTAAGGGTAAAAGCAAGGGTAAGGTTAAGGGTAAGGGTAAGGGTAAGGGTAAGGGTAAGGGTAAGCTTAAGGGTAAGGGTAAGGGTAAGGGTAAGGGTTAGCTTAAGGGTAAAAGCAAGGGTAAGGGTAAGGGTAAGGGTAAGGGTAAGGGTAAGGGTAAGGGTAAGGGTAAGGGTAAGGGTAAGGGTAAGGGTAAGGGTAAGGGTAAGCTTAAGGGTAAGGGTAAGGGTAAGGGTAAGCTTAAGGGTAAAAGCAGGGGTAAGGGTAAGGGTAAGGGTAAGGGTAAGGGTAAGCTTAAGGGTAAAAGCAAGGGTAAGGGTAAGGGTAAGGGTAAGGGTAAGGGTAAGGGTAAGGGTAAGGGTAAGGGTAAGGGTAAGGGTAAGGGTAAGCTTAAGGGTAAGGGTAAGGGTAAGGGTAAGCTTAAGGGTAAAAGCAAGGGTAAGGGTAAGGGTAAGGGTAAGGGTAAGGGTAAAGGTAAGGGTAAGCCTAAGGGTAAAAGCAAGGGTAAGGGTAAGGGTAAGGGTAAGGGTAAGGGTAAGGGTAAGGGTAAGGGTAAGGGTAAGGGTAAGGGTAAGGGTAAGGGTAAGGGTAAGGGTAAGCTTAAGGGTAAAAGCAAGGGTAAGGGTAAGGGTAAGGGTAAGGGTCAGGGTAAGGGTAAGGGTGAGGTTAAGGGTAAGGGTAAGGGTAAGCTTAAGGGTAAAAGCAAGGGTAAGGGTAAGGGTAAGGGTAAGGGTAAGGGTAAGGGTAAGGGTAAGGGTAAGCTTAAGGGTAAAAGCAAGGGTAAGGGTAAGGGTAAGGCTAAGGGTAAGGGTTAGGGTAAGGGTAAAGGTAAGGGTAAGCCTAAGGGTAAAAGCAAGGGTAAGGGTAAGGGTAAGGGTAAGGGTAAGGGTAAGGGTAAGGGTAAGGGTAAGGGTAAGGGTAAGGGTAAGAGTAAGGGTAAGGGTAAGGGTAAGCTTAAGGGTAAAAGCAAGGGTAAGGGTGAGGGTAAGGGTAAGGGTAAGCCTAAGGGTAAAAGCAAGGGTAAGGGTAAGGTTAAGGGTAAGGGTAAGGGTAAGCTTAAGGGTAAAAGCAAGGGTAAGGGTAAGGGTAAGGGTAAGGGTAAGGGTAAGCTTAAGGGTAAAAGCAAGGGTAAGGGTAAGGGTGAGGGTAAGGGTAAGGGTAAGGGTAAGGGTAAAGGTAAGGGTAAGCCTAAGAGTAAAAGCAAGGGTAAGGGTAAGGGTAAGGGTAAGGGTAAGGGTAAGGGTAAGCTTAAGGGTAAAAGCAAGGGTAAGGATAAGGGTAAGGGTAAGGGTAAGGGTAAGGGTAAGGGTAAGGGTGAGCTTAAGGGTAAAAGCAAGGGTAAGGGTAAGGGTAAGGGTAAGGGTAAGGGTAAGGGTAAGGGTAAGGGTAAGGGTAAGGGTAAGGGTAAGCTTAAGGGTAAAAGCAAGGGTAAGGGTTAGGGTAAGGGTAAGGGTAAGGGTAAGGGTTAGGGTAAGCTTAAGGGTAAAAGCAAGGGTAAGGGTAAGGGTAAGGGTAAGGGTAAGGGTAAAGGTAAGGGTAAGCCTAAGGGTAAAAGCAAGGGTAAGGGTAAGGGTAAGGGTAAGGGTAAGGGTAAGGGTAAGGGTAAGGGTAAGGGTAAGGGTAAGGGTAAGGGTAAGGGTAAGGGTAAGGGTAAGGGTAAGGGTAAGCTTAAGGGTATAAGCAAGGGTAAGGGTAAGGGTAAGGGTAAGGGTGAGGGTAAGGGTAAGGGTAAGGGTAAGGGTAAGCTTAAGGGTAAAAGCAAGGGTAAGGGTAAGGGTAAGGGTAAGGGTAAGGGTAAGGGTAAGGGTAAGGGTAAGGGTAAGCTTAAGGGTAAAAGCAAGGGTAAGGGTAAGGGTAAGGGTAAGGGTAAGGGTAAGGGTAAGGGTAAGGGTAAGGGTAAGGGTAAGGGTAAGGGTAAGGGTAAGGGTAAGGGTAAAGGTAAGGTTAAGCCTAAGGGTAAAAGCAAGGGTAAGGGTAAGGGTAAGGGTAAGGGTAAGGGTAAGGGTAAGGGTAAGGGTAAGGGTAAGGGTAAGGGTAAGGGTAAGGGTAAGGGTAAGGGTAAGGGTAAGGGTAAGGGTAAGGGTAAGGGTAAGGGTAAGCTTAAGGGTAAAAGCAAGGGTAAGGGTAAGGGTAAGGGTAAGGGTAAGCCTAAGGGTAAAAGCAAGGGTAAGGGTAAGGGTAAGGGTAAGGGTAAGCTTAAGGGTAAAAGCAAGGGTAAGGGTAAGGGTAAGGGTAAGGGTAAGGGTAAGGGTAAGGGTAAGGGTAAGGGTAAGCTTAAGGGTAAAAGCAAGGGTAAGGGTAAGGGTAAGGGTAAGGGTAAGGGTAAGGGTAAGGGTAAGGGTAAGGGTAAAGGTGAGGGTAAAAGCAAGGGTAAGGGTAAGGGTAAGGGTAAGGGTAAGGGTAAGGGTAAGGGTAAGGGTAAGGGTAAGGGTAAGCTTAAGGGTAAAAGCAAGGGTAAGGGTAAGGGTAAGGGTAAGGGTAAGGGTACGGGTAAGGCTAAAGGTAAGGGTAAGCCTAAGGGTAAAAGCAAGGGTAAGGGTAAGGGTAAGGGTAAGGGTAAGGGTAAGGGTAAGGGTAAGGGTAAGGGTAAGGGTAAGGGTAAGGGTAAGGGTAAGGGTAAAGGTAAGGGTAAGGGTAAGCTTAAGGGTAAAAGCAAGGGTAAGGGTAAGGGTAAGGGTAAGGGTAAGGGTAAGAGTAAGGGTAAGGGTAAGGGTAAGCTAAAGGGTAAAAGCAAGGGTAAGGGTAAGGGTAAGGGTAAGGGTAAGGGTAAGGGTAAGGGTGAGGGTAAGGGTAAGGGTAAGGGTAAGCTTAAGGGTAAAAGCAAGGGTAAGGGTAAGGGTAAGGGTAAGGGTAAGGGTAAGGGTAAGGGTAAGGGTAAAGGTAAGGGTAAGCCTAAGAGTAAAAGCAAGGGTAAGGGTAAGGGTAAGGGTAAGGGTAAGGGTAAGGGTAAGGTTAAGGGTAAGGGTTAGGGTAAGGGTAAGGGTAAGGGTAAGGGTAAGCTTAAGGGTAAAAGCAAGGGTAAGGGTAAGGGTAAGGGTAAGGGTAAGGGTAAGGGTAAGGGTAAGGGTAAGGGTAAGCTTAAGGGTAAGGGTAAGGGTAAGGGTAAGGGTAAGCTTAAGGGTAAAAGCAAGGGTAAGGGTAAGGGTAAGGGTAAGGGTAAGGGTAAGGGTAAGCTTAAGGGTAAAAGCAAGGGTAAGGGTAAGGGTAAGGGTAAGGGTAAGGGTAAGGGTAAGGGTAAGCTTAAGGGTAAGGGTGAGGGTAAGGGTAAGGGTAAGCTTAAGGGTAAAAGCAAGGGTAAGGGTCAGGGTAAGGGTAAGTGTAAGGGTAAGGGTAAGGGTAAGGGTATGGGTGAGCTTAAGGGTAAAAGCAAGGGTAAGGGTAAGGTTAAGGGTAAGGGTAAGGGTAAGGGTAAGGGTAAGGGTTAGCTTAAGGGTAAAAGCAAGGGCAAGGGTAAGGGTAAGGTTGAGGGTAAGGGTAAGGGTAAGGGTAAGGGTAAGGGTTAGCTTAAGGGTAAAAGCAAGGGTAAGGGTAAGGGTAAGGGTAAGGGTAAGGGTAAGGGTAAGGGTAAGGGTAAGGGTAAGGGTAAGGGTAAGCTTAAGGGTAAAAGCAAGGGTAAGGGTAAGGGTAAGGGTAAGGGTAAGCCTAAGGGTAAAAGCAAGGGTAAGGGTAAGGGTAAGGGTAAGGGTAAGTGTAAGCTTAAGGGTAAAAGCAAGGGTAAGGGTAAGGGTAAGGGTAAGGGTAAGGGTAAGCTTAAGGGTAAAAGCAAGGGTGAGGGTAAGGGTAAGGGTAAGGGTAAGGGTAAGGGTAAGGGTAAGGGTAAGGGTAAGGGTAAGGGTAAGCTTAAGGGTAAAAGCAAGGGTAGGGGTAAGGGTAAGGGTAAGGGTAAGCTTAAGGGTAAAAGCAAGGGTAAGGGTAAGGGTAAGGGTAAGGGTAAGGGTAAAGGTAAGGGTAAGCCTAAGGGTAAATGCAAGGGTAAGGGTAAGGGTAAGGGTAAGGGTAAGGGTTAGGGTAAGGGTAAGGGTAAGGGTAAGGGTAAGGGTAAGGGTAAGGGTAAGGGTAAGGGTAAGGGTAAGGGTAAGGGTAAGCTTAAGGGTAAGGGTAAGGGAAAGGGTAAGGGTAAGCCTAAGGGTAAAAGCAAGGGTAAGGGTAAGGGTAAGGGTAAGGGTAAGGGTAAGCTTAAGGGTAAAAGCAAGAGTAAGGGTAAGGGTAAGGGTAAGGGTAAGGGTAAGGGTAAGCTTAAGGGTAAAAGCAAGGGTAAGGGTAAAGGTAAGGGTAAGGGTAAGGGTAAGGGTAAGGGTAAGGGTAAGGGTAAAGGTAAGGGTAAGCCTAAGGGTAAAAGCAAGGGTAAGGGTATGGGTAAGGGTAAGGGTAAGGGTAAGGGTAAGGGTAAGGGTAAGGTTAAGGGTAAGGGTAAGGGTAAGCTTAAGGGTAAAAGCAAGGGTAAGGGTAAGGGTAAGGGTAAGGGTAAGGGTAAGGGTAAGGGTAAGGGTAAGGGTAAGGGTAAGGGTAAGGGTAAGGGTAAGGGTAAGCTTAAGGGTAAGGGTAAGGGTAAGGGTAAGGGTAAGCTAAAGGGTAAAAGCAAGGGTAAGGGTAAGGGTAAGGGTAAGGGTAAGGGTAAGGGTAAGGGTAAGGGTAAGCTTAAGGGTAAGGGTAAGGGTAAGGGTAAGGGTAAGCTTAAGGGTAAAAGCAAGGGTAAGGGTAAGGGTAAGGGTAAGGGTAAGGGTAAGGGTAAGGGTAAGGGTAAGCTTAAGGGTAAGGGTAAGGGTAAGGGTAAGGGTAAGCTTAAGGGTAAAAGCAAGGGTAAGGGTAAGGGTGAGGGTAAGGGTAAGGGTAAGGGTAAGGGTAAGCTTAAGGGTAAGGGTAAGGGTAAGGGTAAGGGTAAGGGTAAGCTTAAGGGTAAAAGCAAGGGTAAGGGTAAGGGTAAGGGTAAGGGTAAGGGTAAGGGTAAGGGTAAGGGTAAGGGTAAGGGTAAGGGTAAGGGTAAGGGTAAGGGAAAGCTTAAGGGTAAGGGTAAGGGTAAGGGTAAGGGTAAGCTTAAGGGTAAAAGCAAGGGTAAGGGTAAGGGTAAGGGTAAGCTTAAGGGTAAAAGCAAGGGTAAGGGTAAGGGTAAGGGTAAGGGTAAGGGTAAGGGTAAGGGTAAGGGTAAGGGTAAGGGTAAGGGTAAAGGTAAGGGTAAGGGTAAGCTTAAGGGTAAGGGTAAGGGTAAGGGTAAGGGTAAGCTTAAGGGTAAAAGCAAGGGTAAGGGTAAGGGTAAGGGTAAGGGTAAGGGTAAGGGTAAAGGTAAGGGTAAGCCTAAGGGTAAAAGCAAGGATAAGGGTAAGGGTAAGGGTAAGGGTAAGGGTAAGGGTAAGGGTAAGGGTAAGGGTAAGCTTAAGGGTAAAAGCAAGGGTAAGGGTAAGGGTAAGGGTAAGGGTAAGGGTAAGGGTAAGGGTAAGGGTAAGGGTAAGGGTAAGAGTAAGGGTAAGGGTAAGCTTAAGGGTAAAAGCAAGGGTAAGGGTAAGGGTAAGGGTAAGGGTAAGGGTAAGGGTAAGGGTAAGCTTAAGGGTAAAAGCAAGGTTAAGGATAAGGGTAAGGGTAAGGGTAAGGGTTAGGGTAAGGGTAAAGGTAAGGGTAAGCCTAAGGGTAAAAGCAAGGGTAAGGGTAAGGGTAAGGGTAAGGGTAAGGGTAAGGGTAAGGGTAAGGGTAACGGTAAGGGTAAGAGTAAGGGTAAGGGTAAGGGTAAGCTTAAGGGTAAAAGCAAGGGTAAGGGTAAGGGTAAGGGTAAGGGAAAGCCTAAGGGTAAAAGCAAGGGTAAGGGTAAGGGTAAGGGTAAGGGTAAGGGTAAGCTTAAGGGTAAAAGCAAGGGTAAGGGTAAGGGTAAGGGTAAGGGTAAGGGTAAGGGTAAGGGTAAGCTTAAGGGTAAAAGCAAGGGTAAGGGTAAGGGTAAGGGTAAGGGTAAGGGTAAGGGTAAAGGTAAGGGTAAGCCTAAGGGTAAAAGCAAGGGTAAGGGTAAGGGTAAGGGTAAGGGTAAGGGTAAGGGTAAGGGTAAGGGTAAGCTTAAGGGTAAAAGCAAGGGTAAGGGTAAGGGTAAGGGTAAGGGTAAGGGTAAGGGTGAGGGTAAGGGTAAGCTTAAGGGTAAAAGCAAGGGTAAGGGTAAGGGTAAGGGTAAGGGTAAGGGTAAGGGTAAGGGTAAAGGTAAGGGTAAGCCTAAGGGTAAAAGCAAGGGTAAGGGTAAGGGTAAGGGTAAGGGTAAGAGTAAGGGTAAGGGTAAGGGTAAGGGTAAGCTTAAGGGTAAAAGCAAGGGTAAGGGTAAGGGTTAGGATAAGGGTAAGCCTAAGGGTAAAAGCAAGGGTAAGGGTAAGGGTAAGGGTAAGGGTAAGTGTAAGCTTAAGGGTAAAAGCAAGGGTAAGGGTAAGGGTAAGGGTAAGGGTATGCTTAAGGGTAAAAGCAAGGGTGAGGGTAAGGGTAAGGGTAAGGGTAAGGGTAAGGGTAAGGGTAAGGGTAAGGGTAAGGGTAAGCTTAAGGGTAAAAGCAAGGGTAAGGGTAAGGGTAAGGGTAAGGGTAAGGGTAAGGGTAAGCTTAAGGGTAAAAGCAAGGGTAAGGGTAAGGGTAAGGGTAAGGGTAAGGGTAAAGGTAAGGGTAAGGGTAAGGGTAAGCTTAAGGGTAAAAGCAAGGGTAAGGGTAAGGGTAAGGGTAAGGGTAAGGGTAAGGGTAAGGGTAAGGGTAAGGGTAAGGGTAAGGGTAAGGGTAAGGGTAAGGGTAAGGGTAAGGGTAAGGGTAAGGGTAAGCTTAAGGGTAAAAGCAAGGGTAAGGGTAAGGGTAAGGGTAAGGGTAAGGGTAAGGGTGAGGGTAAGGGTAAGGGTAAGGGTAAGGGTAAGGGTAAGCTTAAGGGTAAAAGCAAGGGTAAGGGTAAGGGTGAGGGTAAGGGTAAGGGTAAGGGTAAGGGTAAAGGTAAGGGTAAGCCTAAGAGTAAAAGCAAGGGTAAGGGTAAGGGTAAAGGTAAGGGTAAGGGTAAGGGTAAGCTTAAGGGTAAAAGCAAGGGTAAGGGTAAGGGTAAGGGTAAGGGTAAGGGTAAGGGTAAGGGTAAGGGTAAGCTTAAGGGTAAGGGTAAGGGTAAGGGTAAGCTTAAGGGTAAAAGCAAGGGTAAGGGTTAGGGTAAGGGTAAGGGTAAGGGTAAGGGTAAGGGTAAGCTTAAGGGTAAAAGCAAGGGTAAGGGTAAGGGTAAGGGTAAGGGTAAGGGTAAAGGTAAGGGTAAGCCTAAGGGTAAAAGCAAGGGTAAGGGTAAGGGTAAGGGTAAGGGTAAGGGTAAGGGTAAGGGTAAGGGTAAGGGTAAGGGTAAGGGTAAGGGTAAGGGTAAGGGTAAGGGTAAGGGTAAGGGTAAGGGTAAGGGTAAGGGTAAGGGTAAGCTTAAGGGTATAAGCAAGGGTAAGGGTAAGGGTAAGGGTGAGGGTAAGGGTAAGGGTAAGGGTAAGGGTAAGCTTAAGGGTAAAAGCAAGGGTAAGGGTAAGGGTAAGGGTAAGGGTAAGGGTAAGGGTAAGGGTAAGCTTAAGGGTAAAAGCAAGGGTAAGGGTAAGGGTAAGGGTAAGGGTAAGGGTAAGGGTAAGGGTAAGGGTAAGGGTAAGGGTAAGGGTAAGGGTAAGGGTAAGGGTAAAGGTAAGGTTAAGCCTAAGGGTAAAAGCAAGGGTAAGGGTAAGGGTAAGGGTAAGGGTAAGGGTAAGGGTAAGGGTAAGGGTAAGGGTAAGGGTAAGGGTAAGGGTAAGGGTAAGGGTAAGGGTAAGGGTAAGGGTAAGGTTAAGGGTAAGGGTAAGCTTAAGGGTAAAAGCAAGGGTAAGGGTAAGGGTAAGGGTAAGGGTAAGCCTAAGGGTAAAAGCAAGGGTAAGGGTAAGGGTAAGGGTAAGGGTAAGGGTAAGCTTAAGGGTAAAAGCAAGGGTAAGGGTAAGGGTAAGGGTAAGGGTAAGGGTAAGGGTAAGGGTAAGGGTAAGCTTAAGGGTAAAAGCAAGGGTAAGGGTAAGGGTAAGGGTAAGGGTAAGGGTAAGGGTAAGGGTAAGGGTAAGGGTAAGGGTAAAGGTGAGGGTAAGCCTAAGGGTCAAAGCAAGGGTAAGGGTAAGGGTAAGGGTAAGGGTAAGGGTAAGGGTAAGGGTAAGGGTAAGGGTAAGGGTAAGGGTAAGCTTAAGGGTAAAAGCAAGGGTAAGGGTAAGGGTAAGGGTAAGGGTAAGGGTAAGGGTAAGGGTAAGGGTAAGGGTAAGGGTAAGGGTAAGGGTAAGCTTAAGGGTAAGGGTAAGGGTAAGGGTAAGGGTAAGCCTAAGGGTAAAAGCAAGGGTAAGGGTAAGGGTAATGGTAAGGGTAAGGGTAAGGGTAAGGGTAAGCTTAAGGGTAAAAGCAAGGGTAAGGGTAAGGGTAAGGGTAAGGGTAAGGGTAAGGGTAAGGGTAAGGGTAAGGGTAAGCTTAAGGGTAAAAGCAAGGGTAAGGGTAAGGGTAAGGGTAAGGGTAAGGGTAAGGGTAAGGGTAAGGCTAAAGGTAAGGGTAAGCCTAAGGGTAAAAGCAAGGGTAAGGGTAAGGGTAAGGGTAAGGGTAAGGGTAAGGGTAAGGGTAAGGGTAAGGGTAAGGGTAAGGGTAAGGGTAAAGGTAAGGGTAAGGGTAAGCTTAAGGGTAAAAGCAAGGGTAAGGGTAAGGGTAAGGGTAAGGGTAAGGGTAAGAGTAAGGGTAAGGGTAAGGGTAAGCTAAAGGGTAAAAGCAAGGGTAAGGGTAAGGGTAAGGGTAAGGGTAAGGGTAAGGGTAAGGGTAAGGGTAAGGGTAAGGGTAAGGGTAAGGGTAAGGGTAAGGGTAAGGGTAAGGGTAAGGGTAAGCTTAAGGGTAAAAGCAAGGGTAAGGGTAAGGGTAAGGGTAAGGGTAAGAGTAAGGGTAAGGGTAAGGGTAAGGGTAAAGGTAAGGGTAAGCCTAAGAGTAAAAGCAAGGGTAAGGGTAAGGGTAAGGGTAAGAGTAAGGGTAAGGTTAAGGGTAAGGGTTAGGGTAAGGGTAAGGGTAAGGGTAAGGGTAAGCTTAAGGGTAAAAGCAAGGGTAAGGGTAAGGGTAAGGGTAAGGGTAAGGGTAAGGGTAAGGGTAAGCTTAAGGGTAAGGGTAAGGGTAAGGGTAAGGGTAAGCTTAAGGGTAAAAGCAAGGGTAAGGGTAAGGGTAAGGGTAAGGGTAAGGGTAAGCTCAAGGGTAAAAGCAAGGGTAAGGGTAAGGGTAAGGGTAAGGGTAAGGGTAAGGGTAAGGGTAAGCTTAAGGGTAAGGGTGAGGGTAAGGGTAAGGGTAAGCTTAAGGGTAAAAGCAAGGGTAAGGGTCAGGGTAAGGGTAAGTGTAAGGGTAAGGGTAAGGGTAAGGGTATGGGTGAGCTCAAGGTTAAAAGCAAGGGTAAGGGTAAGGTTAAGGGTAAGGGTAAGGGTAAGGGTAAGGGTAAGGGTTAGCTTAAGGGTAAAAGCAAGGGCAAGGGTAAGGGTAAGGTTGAGGGTAAGGGTAAGGGTAAGGGTAAGGGTAAGGGTTAGCTTAAGGGTAAAAGCAAGGGTAAGGGTAAGGGTAAGGGTAAGGGTAAGGGTAAGGGTAAGGGTAAGGGTAAGGGTAAGGGTAAGGGTAAGGGTAAGGGTAAGGGTAAGGGTAAGCTTAAGGGTAAAAGCAAGGGTAAGGGTAAGGGTAAGGGTAAGCCTAAGGGTAAAAGCAAGGGTAAGGGTAAGGGTAAGGGTAAGGGTAAGTGTAAGCTTAAGGGTAAAAGCAAGGGTAAGGGTAAGGGTAAGGGTAAGGGTAAGGGTAAGGGTAAGCTTAAGGGTAAAAGCAAGGGTGAGGGTAAGGGTAAGGGTAAGGGTAAGGGTAAGGGTAAGGGTAAGGGTAAGGGTAAGGGTAAGGGTAAGGGTAAGGGTAAGCTTAAGGGTAAAAGCAAGGGTAGGGGTAAGGGTAAGGGTAAGGGTAAGCTTAAGGGTAAAAGCAAGGGTAAGGGTAAGGGTAAGGGTAAGGGTAAGGGTAAAGGTAAGGGTAAGCCTAAGGGTAAATGCAAGGGTAAGGGTAAGGGTAAGGGTAAGGATAAGGGTTAGGGTAAGGGTAAGGGTAAGGGTAAGGGTAAGGGTAAGGGTAAGGGTAAGGGTAAGGGTAAGGGTAAGGGTAAGGGTAAGGGTAAGGGTAAGGGTAAGCTTAAGGGTAAGGGTAAGGGAAAGGGTAAGGGTAAGCCTAAGGGTAAAAGCAAGGGTAAGGGTAAGGGTAAGGGTAAGCTTAAGGGTAAAAGCAAGAGTAAGGGTAAGGGTAAGGGTAAGGGTAAGGGTAAGGGTAAGGGTAAGGGTAAGCTTAAGGGTAAAAGCAAGGGTAAGGGTAAAGGTAAGGGTAAGGGTAAGGGTAAGGGTAAGGGTAAGGGTAAGGGTAAGGGTAAAGGTAAGGGTAAGCCTAAGGGTAAAAGCAAGGGTAAGGGTAAGGGTAAGGGTAAGGGTAAGGGTAAGGGTAAGGGTAAGGTTAAGGGTAAGGGTAAGGGTAAGCTTAAGGGTAAAAGCAAGGGTAAGGGTAAGGGTAAGGGTAAGGGTAAGGGTAAGGGTAAGGGTAAGGGTAAGGGTAAGGGTAAGGGTAAGGGTAAGGGTAAGGGTAAGGGTAAGCTTAAGGGTAAGGGTAAGGGTAAGGGTAAGGGTAAGCTTAAGGGTAAAAGCAAGGGTAAGGGTAAGGGTAAGGGTAAGGGTAAGCTAAAGGGTAAAAGCAAGGGTAAGGGTAAGGGTAAGGGTAAGGGTAAGGGTAAGGGTAAGGGTAAGCTTAAGGGTAAGGGTAAGGGTAAGGGTAAGGGTAAGCTTAAGGGTAAAAGCAAGGGTAAGGGTAAGGGTAAGGGTAAGGGTAAGGGTAAGGGTAAGGGTAAGCTTAAGGGTAAGGGTAAGGGTAAGGGTAAGGGTAAGCTTAAGGGTAAAAGCAAGGGTAAGGGTAAGGGTGAGGGTAAGGGTAAGGGTAAGGGTAAGGGTAAGCTTAAGGGTAAGGGTAAGGGTAAGGGTAAGGGTAAGCTTAAGGGTAAAAGCAAGGGTAAGGGTAAGGGTAAGGGTAAGGGTAAGGGTAAGGGTAAGGGTAAGGGTAAGGGTAAGGGTAAGGGTAAGGGAAAGCTTAAGGGTAAGGGTAAGGGTAAGGGTAAGGGTAAGCTTAAGGGTAAAAGCAAGGGTAAGGGTAAGGGTAAGGGTAAGCTTAAGGGTAAAAGCAAGGGTAAGGGTAAGGGTAAGGGTAAGGGTAAGGGTAAGGGTAAGGGTAAGGGTAAGGGTAAGGGTAAGGGTAAAGGTAAAGGTAAGGGTAAGGGTAAGCTTAAGGGTAAGGGTAAGGGTAAGGGTAAGGGTAAGCTTAAGGGTAAAAGTAAGGGTAAGGGTAAGGGTAAGGGTAAGGGTAAGGGTAAAGGTAAGGGTAGGCCTAAGGGTAAAAGCAAGGATAAGGGTAAGGGTAAGGGTAAGGGTAAGGGTAAGGGTAAGGGTAAGGGTAAGGGTAAGGGTAAGGGTAAGGGTAAGCTTAAGGGTAAAAGCAAGGGTAAGGGTAAGGGTAAGGGTAAAGGTAATGGTAAGGGTAAGGGTAAGGGTAAGGGTAAGGGTAAGGGTAAGGGTAAGCTTAAGGGTAAAAGCAAGGGTAAGGGTAAGGGTAAGGGTAAGGGTAAGGGTAAGGGTAAGGGTAAGCTTAAGGGTAAAAGCAAGGGTAAGGGTAAGGGTAAGGGTAAGGGTAAGGGTTAGGGTAAGGGTAAAGGTAAGGGTAAGCCTAAGGGTAAAAGCAAGGGTAAGGGTAAGGGTAAGGGTAAGGGTAAGGGTAAGGGTAAGGGTAAGGGTAAGGGTAAGGGTAACGGTAAGGGTAAGAGTAAGGGTAAGGGTAAGGGTAAGCTTAAGGGTAAAAGCAAGGGTAAGGGTAAGGGTAAGGGTAAGGGTAAGCCTAAGGGTAAAAGCAAGGGTAAGGGTAAGGGTAAGGGTAAGGGTAAGGGTAAGCTTAAGGGTAAAAGCAAGGGTAAGGGTAAGGGTAAGGGTAAGGGTAAGGGTAAGGGTAAGGGTAAGCTTAAGGGTAAAAGCAAGGGTAAGGGTAAGGGTAAGGGTAAGGGTAAGGGTAAGGGTAAGGGTAAGGGTAAAGGTAAGGGTAAGCCTAAGGGTAAAAGCAAGGGTAAGGGTAAGGGTAAGGGTAAGGGTAAGGGTAAGGGTAAGGGTAAGGGTAAGCTTAAGGGTAAAAGCAAGGGTAAGGGTAAGGGTAAGGGTAAGGGTAAGGGTAAGGGTGAGGGCAAGGGTAAGCTTAAGGGTAAAAGCAAGGGTAAGGGTAAGGGTAAGGGTAAGGGTAAGGGTAAGGGTAAGGGTAAAGGTAAGGGTAAGCCTAAGGGTAAAAGCAAGGGTAAGGGTAAGGGTAAGGGTAAGGGTAAGAGTAAGGGTAAGGGTAAGGGTAAGGGTAAGCTTAAGGGTAAAAGCAAGGGTAAGGGTAAGGGTAAGGGTAAGGGTAAGCCTAAGGGTAAAAGCAAGGGTAAGGGTAAGGGTAAGGGTAAGGGTAAGTGTAAGCTTAAGGGTAAAAGCAAGGGTAAGGGTAAGGGTAAGGGTAAGGGTATGCTTAAGGGTAAAAGCAAGGGTGAGGGTAAGGGTAAGGGTAAGGGTAAGGGTAAGGGTAAGGGTAAGGGTAAGGGTAAGGGTAAGGGTAAGCTTAAGGGTAAAAGCAAGGGTAAGGGTAAGGGTAAGGGTAAGGGTAAGGGTAAGGGTAAGCTTAAGGGTAAAAGCAAGGGTAAGGGTAAGGGTAAGGGTAAGGGTAAGGGTAAAGGTAAGGGTAAGCCTAAGGGTAAAAGCAAGGGTAAGGGTAAGGGTAAGGGTAAGGGTAAGGGTTAGGGTAAGGGTAAGGGTAAGGGTAAGGGTAAGGGTAAGGGTAAGGGTAAGGGTAAGGGTAAGGGTAAGGGTAAGGGTAAGGGTAAGGGTAAGGGTAAGGGTAAGGGTAAGGGTAAGGGTAAGCTTAAGGGTAAAAGCAAGGGTAAGGGTAAGGGAAAGGGTAAGGGTAAGCCTAAGGGTAAAAGCAAGGGTAAGGGTAAGGGTAAGGGTAAGGGTAAGGGTAAGCTTAAGGGTAAAAGCAAGAGTAAGGGTAAGGGTAAGGGTAAGGGTAAGGGTAAGGGTAAGCTTAAGGGTAAGGGTAAGGGTAAGGGTAAGGGTAAGCTTAAGGGTAAAAGCAAGGGTAAGGGTAAGGGTAAGGGTAAGGGTAAGGGTAAGGGTAAGCTAAAGGGTAAAAGCAAGGGTAAGGGTAAGGGTAAGGGTAAGGGTAAGGGTAAGGGTAAGGGTAAGCTTAAGGGTAAGGGTAAGGGTAAGGGTAAGGGTAAGCTTAAGGGTAAAAGCAAGGGTAAGGGTCAGGGTAAGGGTAAGGGTAAGGGTAAGGGTAAGGGTAAGCTTAAGGGTAAGGGTAAGGGTAAGGGTAAGGGTAAGCTTAAGGGTAAAAGCAAGGGTAAGGGTAAGGGTGAGGGTAAGGGTAAGGGTAAGGGTAAGGGTAAGCTTAAGGGTAAGGGTAAGGGTAAGGGTAAGGGTAAGCTTAAGGGTAAAAGCAAGGGTAAGGGTAAGGGTAAGGGTAAGGGTAAGGGTAAGGGTAGGGGTAAGGGTAAGGGTAAGGGTAAGGGTAAGGGTAAGGGTAAGGGAAAGCTTAAGGGTAAGGGTAAGGGTAAGGGTAAGGGTAAGCTTAAGGGTAAAAGCAAGGGTAAGGGTAAGGGTAAGGGTAAGCTTAAGGGTAAAAGCAAGGGTAAGGGTAAGGGTAAGGGTAAGGGTAAGTGTAAGGGTAAGGGTAAGGGTAAGGGTAAGGGTAAGGGTAAGCTTAAGGGTAAGGGTAAGGGTAAGGGTGAGGGTAAGCTTAAGGGTAAAAGCAAGGGTAAGGGTAAGGGTAAGGGTAAGGGTAAGGGTAAAGGTAAGGGTAAGCCTAAGGGTAAAAGCAAGGATAAGGGTAAGGGTAAGGGTAAGGGTAAGGGTAAGGGTAAGGGTAAGGGTAAGGGTAAGGGTAAGGGTAAGGGTAAGGGTAAGGGTAAGCTTAAGGTTAAATGCAAGGGTAAGGGTAAGGGTAAGGGTAAGGGTAAGGGTAAGGGTAAGGGTAAGGGTAAGGGTAAGGGTAAGGGTAAGGGTAAGGGTAAGGGTAAGCTTAAGGGTAAAAGCAAGGGTAAGGGTAAGGGTAAGGGTAAGGGTAAGGGTAAGGGTAAGGGTAAGGGTAAGCTTAAGGGTAAAAGCAAGGGTAAGGGTAAGGGTAAGGGTAAGGGTAAGGGTTAGGGTAAGGGTAAAGGTAAGGGTAAGCCTAAGGGTAAAAGCAAGGGTAAGGGTAAGGGTAAGGGTAAGGGTAAGGGTAAGGGTAAGGGTAAGGGTAAGGGTAAGGGTAAGGGTAAGGGTAAGAGTAAGGGTAAGGGTAAGGGTAAGCTTAAGGGTAAAAGCAAGGGTAAGGGTAAGGGTAAGGGTAAGGGTAAGCCTAAGGGTAAAAGCAAGGGTAAGGGTAAGGGTAAGGGTAAGGGTAAGGGTAAGGGTAAGCTTAAGGGTAAAAGCAAGGGTAAGGGTAAGGGTAAGGGTAAGGGTAAGGGTAAGGGTAAGCTTAAGGGTAAAAGCAAGGGTAAGGGTAAGGGTAAGGGTAAGGGTAAGGGTAAGGGTAAGGGTAAAGGTAAGGGTAAGCCTAAGGGTAAAAGCAAGGGTAAGGGTAAGGGTAAGGGTAAGGGTAAGGGTAAGGGTAAGGGTAAGCTTAAGGGTAAAAGCAAGGGTAAGGGTAAGGGTAAGGGTAAGGGTAAGGGTAAGGGTAAGGGTGAGGGTAAGGGTAAGCTTAAGGGTAAAAGCAAGGGTAAGGGTAAGGATAAGGGTAAGGGTAAGGGTAAGGGTAAGGGTAAGGGTAAGGGTAAGGGTAAGGGTAAGGGTAAGGGTAAGGGTAAGGGTAAAGGTAAGGGTAAGGGTAAGGGTAAGGGTAAGGGTAAGGGTAAGGGTAAGCTTAAGGGTAAAAGCAAGGGTAAGGGTTAGGGTAAGGGTAAGGGTAAGGGTAAAGGTAAGGGTAAGCTTAAGGGTAAAAGCAAGGGTAAGGGTAAGGGTAAGGGTAAGGGTAAGGGTAAGGGTAAGGGTAAGGGTAAGGGTAAGTGTAAAAGCAAGGGTAAGGGTAAGGTTAAGGGTAAGGGTAAGCTTAAGGGTAAAAGCAAGGGTAAGGGTAAGGGTAAGGGTAAGGGTAAGGGTTAGGGTAAGGGTAAAGGTAAGGGTAAGCCTAAGGGTAAAAGCAAGGGTAAGGGTAAGGGTAAGGGTAAGGGTAAGGGTAAGGGTAAGGGTAAGGGTAAGGGTAAGGGTAAGGGTAAGGGTAAGAGTAAGGGTAAGGGTAAGGGTAAGCTTAAGGGTAAAAGCAAGGGTAAGGGTAAGGGTAAGGGTAAGGGTAAGCCTAAGGGTAAAAGCAAGGGTAAGGGTAAGGGTAAGGGTAAGGGTAAGGGTAAGCTTAAGGGTAAAAGCAAGGGTAAGGGTAAGGGTAAGGGTAAGGGTAAGGGTAAGGGTAAGGGTAAGGGTAAGGGTAAGGGTAAGGGTAAGCTTAAGGGTAAAAGCAAGGGTAAGGGTAAGGGTAAGGGTAGGGGTAAGGGTAAGGGTAAGGGTAAGGGTAAGGGTAAGGGTAAGGGTAAGGGTAAAGGTAAGGGTAAGCCTAGGGGTAAAAGCAAGGGTAAGGGTAAGGGTAAGGGTAAGGGTAAGGGTAAGCTTAAGGGTAAAAGCAAGGGTAAGGGTAAGGGTAAGGGTAAGGGTAAGGGTAAGGGTAAGGGTAAGGGTAAGGGTAAGGGTAAGGGTAAGGGTAAGGGTAAGGGTAAGCTTAAGGGTAAAAGCAAGGGTAAGGGTAAGGGTAAGGGTAAGGGTAAGGGTAAGGGTAAGGGTAAGGGTAAGGGTAAGGGTAAGGGTAAGGGTAAGGGTAAGCTGAAGGGTAAAAGCAAGGGTAAGGGTTAGGGTAAGGGTAAGGGTAAGGGTAAGGGTAAGGGTAAGGGTAAGCTTAAGGGTAAAAGCAAGGGTAAGGGTAAGGGTAAGGGTAAGGGTAAGGGTAAGGGTAAGGGTAAGGGTAAGGGTAAGGGTAAGGGTAAGGGTAAGGGTAAAGGTAAGGGTAAGCCTAAGGTTAAAAGCAAGGGTAAGGTTAAGGGTAAGGGTAAGGGTAAGGGTAAGGGTAAGGGTAAGGGTAAGGGTAAGGGTAAGGGTAAGGGTAAGGGTAAGGGTAAGGGTAAGGGTAAGGATAAGGGTAAAGGTAAGGGTAAGCCTAAGGGTAAAAGCAAGGGTAAGGGTAAGGGTAAGGGTAAGGGTAAGGGTAAGGGTAAGGGTAAGGGTAAGGGTAAAGGTAAGGGTAAGCCTAAGGGTAAAAGCAAGGGTAAGGGTAAGGGTAAGGGTAAGGGTAAGGGTAAGGGTAAGGGTAAGGGTAAGGGTAAGGGTAAGGGTAAGGGTAAGGGTAAGTGTAAGGGTAAGCTTAAGGGTAAAAGCAAGGGTAAGGGTAAGGGTAAGGGTAAGGGTAAGGGTAAGGGTAAGGGTAAGCCTAAGGGTAAAAGCAAGGGTAAGGGTAAGGGTGAGGGTAAGGGTAAGGGTAAGCTTAAGGGTAAAAGCAAGGGTAAGGGTAAGGGTAAGGGTAAGGGTAAGGGTAAGGGTAAGGGTAAGGGTAAGGGTAAAGGTAAGGGTAAGCCTAAGGGTAAAAGCAAGGGTAAGGGTAAGGGTAAGGGTAAGGGTAAGGGTAAGGGTAAGGGTAAGGGTAAGGGTGAGGGTAAAGGTAAGGGTAAGCCTAAGGGTAAAAGCAAGGGTAAGGGTAAGGGTAAGGGTAAGGGTAAGGGTAAGGGTAAGGGTAAGGGTAAGGGTAAGGGTAAGGGTAAGTGTAAGGGTAAGCTTAAGGGTAAAAGCAAGGGTAAGGGTAAGGGTAAGGGTAAGGGTAAGCCTAAGGGTAAAGGCAAGGGTAAGGGTAAGGGTAAGGGTAAGGGTAAGGGTAAGCTTAAGGGTAAAAGCAAGGGTAAGGGTAAGGGTAAGGGTAAGGGTAAGCTTAAGGGTAAAAGCAAGGGTAAGGGTAAGGGTAAGGGTAAGGGTGAGGGTAAGAGTAAAGGTAAGGGTAAGCCTAAGGGTAAAAGCAAGGGTAAGGGTAAGGGTAAGGGTAAGGGTAAGGGTAAGGGTAAGGGTAAGGGTAAGGGTAAGGGTAAGGGTAAGGGTAAGGGTAAGGGTAAGGGTAAGGGTAAGGGTAAGGGTAAGGGTAAGGGTAAGGGTAAGGGTAAGGGTAAGGGTAAGGGTAAGCTTAAGGGTAAAAGCAAGGGTAAGGGTAAGGGTAAGGGTAAGGGTAAGGGTAAGGGTAAGGGTAAGCTTAAGGGTAAAAGCAAGGGTAAGGGTAAGGGTAAGGGTAAGGGTAAGGGTAAGGGTAAGGGTAAGGGTAAGGGTAAGCTTAAGGGTAAAAGCAAGGGTAAGGGTAAGGGTAAGGGTAAGGGTAAGCTTAAGGGTAAAAGCAAGGGTAAGGGTAAGGGTAAGGGTAAGGGTAAGGGTAAGGGTAAGGGTAAGGGTAAAGGTAAGGGTAAGCCTAAGGGTAAAAGCAAGGGTAAGGGTAAGGGTAAGGGTAAGGGTAAGGGTAAGGGTAAGGGTAAGGGTAAGGGTAAGGGTAAGGGTAAGGGTAAGGGTAAGGGTAAGGGTAAGGGTAAGCTTAAGGGTAAAAGCAAGGGTGAGGGTAAGGGTAAGGGTAAGGGTAAGGGTAAGGGTAAGGGTAAGGGTAAGGGTAAGGGTAAGGGTAAGGGTAAGCCTAAGGGTAAAAGCAAGGGTAAGGGTAAGGGTAAGGGTAAGAGTAAGGGTAAGCTTAAGGGTAAAAGCAAGGGTAAGGGTAAGGGTAAGGGTAAGGGTAAGGGTAAGGGTAAGCTTAAGGGTAAAAGCAAGGGTAAGGGTAAGGGTAAGGGTAAGGGTAAGGGTAAGGGTAAGGGTAAGGGTAAGGGTAAGGGTAAAGGTAAGGGTAAGCCTAAGGGTAAAAGCAAGGGTATGGGTAAGGGTAAGGGTAAGGGTAAGGGTAAGGGTAAGGGTAAGGGTAAGGGTAAGGGTAAGGGTAAGGGTAAGGGTAAGGGTAAGGGTAAGGGTAAGGGTAAGCTTAAGGGTAAAAGCAAGGGTAAGGGTAAGGTAAGGATAAGGGTAAGGGTAAGGGTAAGGGTAAGGGTAAGGGTAAGGGTAAGGGTAAGGGTAAGGGTAAGGGTAAGGGTAAGCTTAAGGGTAAAAGCAAGGGTAAGGGTAAGTGTAAGGGTGAGGGTAAGGGTAAGGGTAAGGGTAAGGGTAAGGGTAAGGGTAAGGGTAAGGGTAAGCTTAAGGGTAAAAGCAAGGGTAAGGGTAAGGGTAAGGGTAAGGGTAAGGGTAAGGGTAAGGGTAAGGGTAAGCTTAAGGGTAAAAGCAAGGGTAAGGGTAAGGGTAAGGGTAAGGGTAAGGGTAAGGGTAAGGGTAAGCCTAAGGGTAAAAGCAAGGGTAAGGGTAAGGGTAAAAGCAAGGGTAAGGGTAAGGGTAAGGGTAAGGGTAAGGGTAAGGGTAAGGGTGAGGGTAAGGGTAAGGGTAAGCTTAAGGGTAAAAGCAAGGGTAAGGGTAAGGGTAAGGGTAAGGGTAAGTGTAAGCTTAAGGGTAAAAGCAAGGGTAAGGGTAAGGGTAAGGGTAAAGGTAAGGGTAAGCCTTAGGGTAAAAGCAAGGGTAAGGGTAAGGGTAAGGGTAAGGGTAAGGGTAAGGGTAAGCTTAAGGGTAAAAGCAAGGGTAAGGGTAAGGGTAAGGGTAAGGGTAAGGGTAAGGGTAAGGGTAAGGGTAAGGGTAAGGGTAAGGGTAAGGGTAAGCTTAAGGGTAAAAGCAAGGGTAAGGGTAAGGGTAAGGGTAAGGGTAAGGGTAAGGGTAAGGGTAAGGGTAAGGGTAAGCTTAAGGGTAAAAGCAAGGATAAGGGTTAGGGTAAGGGTAAGGGTAAGGGTAAGGGTAAGCTTGAGGGTAAAAGCAAGGGTAAGGGTAAGGGTAAGGGTAAGGGTAAAGGTAAGGGTAAGCCTAAGGGTAAAAGCAAGGGTAAGTGTAAGGGTAAGGGTAAGGGTAAGGGTAAGGGTAAGGGTAAGGGTAAGGGTAAGGGTAAGGGTAAGGGTAAGGGTAAGGGTAAGCTTAAGGGTATAAGCAAGGGTAAGGGTAAGGGTAAGAGTGAGGGTAAGGGTAAGGGTAAGGGTAAGCTTAAGGGTAAAAGCAAGGGTAAGGGTAAGGGTAAGGGTAAGGGTAAGGGTAAGGGTAAGGGTAAGCTTAAGGGTAAAAGCAAGGGTAAGGGTAAGGGTAAGGGTAAGGGTAAGGGTAAGGGTAAGGGTAAGGGTAAAGGTTAGGGTAAGCCTAAGGGTAAAAGCAAGGGTAAGGGTAAAGGTGAGGGTAAGGGTAAGGGTAAGGGTAAGGGTAAGGGTAAGGGTAAGGGTAAGGGTAAGCTTAAGGGTAAAAGCAAGGGTAAGGGTAAGGGTAAGGGTAAGGGTAAGCCTAAGGGTAAAACAAGGGTAAGGGTAAGGGTAAGGGTAAGGGTAAGCTTAAGAGTAAAAGCAAGGGTAAGGGTAAGGGTAAGGGTGAGGGTAAGGGTAAGCTTAAGGGTTAAAGCAAGGGTAAGGGTAAGGGTAAGGGTAAGGGTAAGGGTAAAGGTAAGGGTAAGCCTAAGGGTAAAAGCAAGGGTAAGGGTAAGGGTAAGGGTAAGGGTAAGGGTAAGGGTAAGGGTAAGGGTAAGGGTAAGGGTAAGGGTAAGGGTAAGGGTAAGGGTAAGCTTAAGGGTAAAAGCAAGGGTAAGGGTAAGGGTAAGGGTAAGGGTAAGGGTAAGGGTAAGGGTAAGGGTAAGGGTAAGGGTAAGGGTAAGGGTAAGCTTAAGGGTAAAAGCAAGGGTAAGGGTAAGGGTAAGGGTGAGGGTAAGGGTAAGGGTAAGGGTCAGGGTAAGCTTAAGGGTAAAAGCAAGGGTAAGGGTAAGGGTAAGGGTAAGGGTAAGGGTAAGGGTAAGGGTAAGGGTAAGCTTAAGGGTAAAAGCAAGGGTAAGGGTAAGGGTAAGGGTAAGGGTAAGGGTAAGGGTAAGGGTAAGGGTAAAGGTAAGGGTAAGCCTAAGGGTAAAACCCCAGTAGCACACAAATATTGGACCAATATTGGGCCAATATTGTGAAAATATTGGCCCAACATAGTTTCTCAATATTGGCCCAATAAAGAATGTTGACTTTTTGCAATATTGGGCCAATATTGGATACCAACATAGGCCCAATATTGGACATCCATATTGGCCCAATATATGATACCAATATTGGCCCAATAATGAATGTTGACTTTTTGCAATATTGGGCCAACATTGGATACCGATTTAAGCCCAATATTGGACATCCATATTGGCCCAATATTGGACATCCATATTGGCCCAATATATGATACCAATATTGGCCCAATAATGAATGTTGACTTTTTGCAATATTGGGCCAACATTGGACACCAATATAAGCCTAATATTGAATATCTATATTGGCTCAACATCGAATACCAATATTGGCCCAATAAAGAATGTTGACTTTTTGCAATATTGGGCCAACATTGGAAACCAATATAAGCCCAATATTGAATATCTATATTGGCCCAACATCGAATACCGATATTGACCCAATAAAGAATGTTGACCTTTTGCAATATTGGGCCAACATTGGTTACCAACATAAGCCCAATATTGGAAATATACATTGGTCAAATATAGAATACCAATATTGGCCCAATATTGGATACCAATATTGGCCCAATATTGGAAACCAATATTGGCCCAATATTCAAAAAGTAAAAAATTAAAATTATAAATATATTCGCGTTTTTCAAGTACACACAGAATCAACCCACTACGAAACTCATGACCAACCACCACCGCCCATCACCGACCTTCCTGAAACCCACCAACTTGAGACTCTGACGTACGACCCACCTATAGAAATACGAGAAACCACCAACCTGAAAAATCCACCACCAACCAATCGTCCGCTGCGGGATCAGAACCCGGACAATCTGCGCCGCAAGTATAAAGCTCTACCATTGGGCTACCCATGACCATACGAGTTCAGGCTTATGATGCATAATATTACATTGTATTTGTTTTGATTACGACCAACGCTGAATAACTCTGAACTGTTTTTGTATTGATTTAGTTGGTTGGATAAGTATTTCAGGAAAATTTTCACTTTAATAGAATATTAAGCTTTTCAAACCGGGTTAAGGAGAGGTAGGTTTATTATTGCTGCTGATTATTATGCTTGCGTGAGTTAGGAGACCGCGTTATTTGATAATTCACTCATTTCAGTGAAATTTCGTGATTATTAATGTATGGAAGTATGAACCTTCAAAATATGGAGAAGGTTCGTTTTTTTTACTTCATTATTCATCAATTACAATGATTTCCGCACGCGTTGAAGAGAGCAAGAAAACATAGTATTCAAAATCTGATGAGGATGAAAATTATCAATTTTAACCAACAAAAAACGGAAGGTCCTGAAAAATCCGTTTTAGGCGACCATCGAACTGATGACGTCATTAAGAAGTTCGCTAAAATGGAATATAATATTGCGTGTGACGTCACCGGTGTCACCGCTACGGCACTAAAATACCAGTTATAAAAGATTTAACAGTATTCGAACTTATGTTTTCGACTTTTACGAACTGTTTTCTAAAATGTTTGCGTGTGACGTCACTATTGTGACGCTAAAATATGAATAGTTCAAAAGACACGAAAAATGTTTGAAAGATAGGCACGTCAAATTTCAGCTATAAAATATCTTATTATCAGAATATAAAGTACACTCGACTGTGATCTCGTATTCCTTTCATTCATTTTTATATGTAGAATAATTCGTGGGATTGGAATTCATTCCTTCATTTTTCGCTAGGTACTGTTTTGTTGCTTCGTCAAGCTCTCTGATATAGAATACTTAGTGAAACAATATGAATGAATCAACATAGTATAGGAATTCAAAAACTTATTTTCTTACCTCCGAAGCAGTTGATGTGTTGATGTGGTAGTGGTTCCTGTTCATCCAAAAAAATATTCATCTGAGAATCGAAGAACAGGATTTCATTCATATGTTCGTCACGTCACATGTCAGTTTTGTTTATCTTTCCGGTTCAATATCGATGAAAATACTGTTTCAATTCAAATAACTGCTTCCGAGGTAGGAAAATAAGTTTTTGAAATCCTAAACTATGTTGATTTATTCATAAGTATTCTATATTAAAAAGCTTGAAGAAGCAACAAAACAGTCGCGAAACGTCGCTTGAAGGAATGAATTAGTGTCTCATTTCCAACCTATTTCAATCCCATAAATTATTTCGAATATAAACTAAACTGTTAATGGAATTATCGTTCCTCTACGAGATGAACAATGCACGCCAATATTCAGTATACTTGTTCTAACTCTGAGCTTGTTTCGCACTTACAGAATACTCTCATCGTATTTCACCTATATGAAGGTAAATTATTTTCTATAGGTTAATACGTATAAGGGGTTATCTGTGCGCAGAAAATTAAGTCACACTCATCGTTGCACCTGAATATAGTAATGAAATAATGTATAAACCCTAACAAAGTATCTGTTATATTTTGCATCTCTAACGAATAATTCTTAGAAATAATTCCCTTGTTATTGCCTCAGGGCTATTTGACAACCGAAAGTGGCACCCGTCTACCAGATGTTATTTTATTGCCCCTTGCAAGGGTTTGTCACTTATCGTTTTTCGATGTTTTTGTCGCTCAGAGCTCGAACTATTTTTTCAATTCATCATTTGGATAGGGTTTGCTTCAATCAATCTGTAAATGTTTTAATCAATTGTCATACAATTTGTATTATAACGATACAGTAGCTCCAAGAGCTATTAGCTCGCTCTGTCGTCATTCGTCATCGTACCTGAACTTACGGGGAACCTGTAACCCCTTAATGATGCTGTCGTTCTACATTGAATGGAGGCATTTTGCACAGATAGCTTTTCAATCGCCTATGGTTTTCCATCCTTTTACTTTCTTATTTAACGGTTTGAATGAATATGTATTCGGTAATTTCCACTGTATTTACGCGCTTGTTCTGGGGAACAACGCGTTATCGTCTCGTCACAATGTCTGCAACTCTCGAATGTTGAGCTGAAATTGGTCTCAAACGACTAGGTTAGACTCAAATTTGATTCTGTCCGTCCGACCGTGTGCGTTCTACCTTTCGGAAGAAAGGATCTAGAGTTTTGAATTTCTCAGGTTGGGCTTAGATCCTGAAAATCTCGACTGAGTTCGTTATTGGACCAAATCGACCAAACAGTTTTGGAGTATATGAAATTTTGAGGTTAATTTCTCGATATTTCATGGAGAACTGATTCGATCAAATTGAAATTTCGTGACAAGTTCTTGAATACCAACAAACAAATAAGTGTGGAGTTTCGTATGGATCTAATTGTTAAAAAATTTATAGAAATAATTATTCAAAAATTTTCGAAATTTTCATTGGAAATTTCTTCTTCTCGGAAAGTGTTGATCAGATTTCAACTGAATTTGGCACATATATCTTAGGATCAGTCTTCCAACAAGAACGTTTCAAATTTCAATTCGATACGATATTTACTTTCGGAGAAATATGACAAAAATTTTGACGTTATTTCCTCAACATATCAAGAAAAACAAATGCGATCACATCGAAACATCGTAATAAGTTGAAGGATACCAAAGCGAAACCTTCCGCAAAATTTCGTATGGATCCAGTGGTTAAAAAATTTAAAGAAAATGTTTACCCGAAAATGTTTGAAATTTTTGTGGAAAAATTTTTTTTCTCGGAACATTTTGATCAGATTTTAATGGAATCCGTCACAGGCCTTGGAATCAATATTCAAAAACGGAATTTCAAATTTAAACTTGAGATATTTGCTTTCGGGGATATATGAAAAAAAATTGTCAAATTTCGTTGTTTGAAATTACCTGGATATGTCGAGAAGAACATATGCGACCACATCGAAACTTCGTAATTACTCGGAGAATATATTAACGCGAACCAAGAAAAAATTGTTTTTCGAAAATTATTCACATATTTATCGAAAAAACAATTGTTTTTTCTAATTTATTGAATAGATTTCGATGAAATTCAGCGCCGACTTTGAAGTGAGTATTCTACAACAGTTTTTTCCAATTTCAATTTGATCTAATATTTATTTCCGGAGGTATTAAGAAAAAAATATGTAAAATTTCGTTGTTATTTGAAATTTTCAGAATATTTCCTTAATATCTCGATGACTATCGACACGATCAGATTGAAAATTGGGATAAAGCTTGAAATCAATATTTCAAAACAGCGCTTCGAATTGCAGTTTGATCCGATATTTATTTATATTCGGAGATATTGGAAGATTGAGGTTATTTCCTCAATATTCCAAGAAGAACAGAAGCGAACAGATTCAAACTATGTAGTAAGTAGAAAAATACTTAAAACTGACAAATTTTGTTAGGATCGTAGGGGTGGAAAACTGTAAAAATGTATTCAAATATTTTGGGAATTTTTGTTGAAGAATTTTTCAACCGGAAGCTTTTCATCAGATTTCAATGAAATTGGTGAGAACCTCGATTCAGTATTTTACAACAGTGTTTCAAAGTTCAGTTCCATCTGATATTTATCTTTGGAGATATTGAGAAAAAAAATGTGTCGAATTTCTTGTAATTAATTATATATATATGTGGCGTCATTGGATGGTTTCACCCATTCGCGAATTCAGCTTTCGGAATTGAACCGGTTCAACAAAAAAAATCAAGTCTCTAAATGTCTTTTCATTTTACGTTTGGCAGTTAGGCCGACCTTAACTATAAAAAATCTAGAAAAGCACTGACGTGAAGTCAGCAGGTTTTACGCACTTGTTCACAGTGCGGAATGGTGACTTGGAAATTTCAGTGAAATTTCAATGAAATATAAAAATTTTCGAAAAAAAAAATTTTCTTCTCCAATTTTTCCATGGATAATTCTTCCCATTGACACTGTGCATCTTCCAACCAAGTTTCCTTTCGATCAGATAAATATTTTTCGAGTTATTGAGAAATCAAAATTTCAAATGGCTGTAGCACAAAAACCATTCGGCAGATTTGGCCCATTAACGAACTCAACCAAGATATTCAGGCTCGTAACCAAATCTGAAAATTTCAAGACTCTAGGTAGTTCCTTTCGAGAGTTACAGCGCACACGGACGGAAGGACGGCCGAACGCCAGAATCAATTTTGACCACGGATTCTTCATCATTGAGTCCAACCTAGTCGTTTGATACCCATTTTGGCTCAAAATTCGAAAATTACAGACATCGTGACGAAATAATGATGCGTATTCCCCAAAACAAGCCCGTAAAAAGATTCGTTGCACACTAATGAATTAGGAAGTGAAGGGATGGAACAACTATCGGGATGCAAAAAGGAATATTATGTAAAAATAAAATGTGAATCGAAGAATGATACGCGACAACTCCTTGAAATGTAAGCAAAGGGCAATAAAACAGCATCTGGTTAGACGGAAGCCACTCTCGGGCGATAAATGGCCCTGAGGCTATAACAAGGGAATGTTTTTCGAGATTTATTCGTTGGAAGTGTAAATTATAACTAATACTTATTTTAAGGATTTATTGATTAGTTCAACCTCAACAGGTGTGATGATCAGGGTGACTTAATTTTCTGTGCACAGATAATCGCCTATATTATGGAATTATGTACCTTCATTGGTGAAATACGTTGAGAGTATTCTGTAAGTGCGAAATAACCTCAGAATTAGCATAAATGAATTTATTTCTGAATATTCGATTAATACTGAGTTACTTGATTTCCTATTTTTTAATATACAATAATTTATTTTAACTGGTCCCAATCACCTGAATAAATTGCAGAATTTTCTTTTGACTCGAACACGCGTTAGATTGAATATCTCCTCTAGACTCTAGACAATAAGATAATCAAAATTGTTCGGAATTTCGGCTTGTGTAGTATCAGAATACTTATCTGGATAGCTTTCAGTTCGAATTAATATCTCCAAAATGAAGTCCCCTGAAACAGTGGAAAGCTAAGTCGGTAAATTCATGAGAATTGATGTATTTACCCATCAGTTCAGATGAAATTCTACTATTACATGTACAAAATGCTTCGATATATCGTCCAAAATAATCAACCTGAAAGGAATAATATAACCAAAAGTATTCGATTTTTCAAGGGAATTCAGAAATCTTACAGTATATTCTTCTAGAGTATGTCCATTGCAAGCCTCCAAAGTTTGCCATTAACCGAAGTTCCACAGGAAAACGATTCACACTCATAATCCCCTTGTCCCTTTATTGGGCCAATATTGGTAGCAATGTAATTTACAATACTGTCGAAAAACTATACCAAATATTGGACCAATATCGGCGATATCATTGATAAACAATATTGGCGCAATCCACTCATTTCAATATTCGGCCAATATTGGTAGCAATGTAATTTACAATATTGGCCAAGAAACTATGCCCAATATTGGCGATACCATTGATAAACGGTATTGGCGCAATATACTAATCCCAATATTGGGCCAATATTGGTAGCAATGTTATTTTCAATATTGGCTAAAACCCCATTCCCAATATCGGACTAATATTGGCGATACATTGACAAACAATATTGGCGCAATCCACTTATCCCGATAATGGGCCAATATTGGTAGCAATGTGATTTACAATATTGGCTAATAACTTATGCCCAATATTGGACCAATATTGGCGATACCATGGATAAACAATATTGGCGCCATCCACTCATCTCAATATTGGGCTAATATTGGTAGCAATATTGGCGATACGTTTGATGGACAATATTGGCGCAATCCACTTACACCGATATTGGACCAATATTGGTATTAATGTGATTTACAATATTGGCAAAAAAACCATGCCCAATATAGGACCAATATTGGCGATACCATCGATAAACAATATTGGCGCAATCCACTTATACCCATATTGGGCCAATATTGGTAGCAATGTGATTTAAAATATTGGCTTATAACCTATGCCCAATATTGGACCAATATTGGCGAAACCATTGATTAACAATATTGGCGCAATCCACTTATCCCGAAATTGGGCCAATATTGGTAACAATGTGATTCACAATATTGGGTAAAAAACTATGCCCAATATTGGACCAATATTGGCGATTCCATCGATAAACAATATTGGCGCAATCCACTTATTCCGGTATTGGGCCAATATTGGTAGCAATGTGATTTACAATATTGACTTATAACCTATGCCCAATATTGGACCAATATTGGCGAAACCATTGATTAACAATATTGGCGCAATCCACTTATCCCGATATTGGGCCAATATTGGTACCAATGTGATTCACAATATTGGCTAAAAAACTATGCCGAATATTGGACCAATATTGGCGATACCATTGATAAACAATATTGGCGCAATCCACTTATCGCGATAATGGGCCAATATTGGTAGCAATGTGATTTACAATATTGGCTAATAACTTATGCCCAATATTGGACCAATATTGGCATTACCATAGATAAACAATATTGGCACAATCCACTCATCCCAATATTGGGCCAATATTGGCAAAAATACTAATTCACAATATTGGCCTTATCACAAATTTCGATATTGGGCCAACATTGGCGTATACTCGTTTTTCGATGTACGATGAATCTATATTGGGCCAATATTGAATCAATGTTTAGCCAAGATTGTGTGCTACTGGGGAAGCAAGGGTAAGGGTAAGGGTTAGGTTAAGGGTAAGGGTAAGGGTAAGGGTAAGGGTAAGGGTAAGGGTAAGGGTAAGGGTAAGGGTAAGTGTAAGGGTAAGGGTAAGGGTAAGCTTAAGGGTAAAAGCAAGGGTAAGGGTAAGGGTAAGGGTAAGGGTGAGGGTAAGGGTAAGGGTAAGGGTAAGGGTAAGGGTAAGGGTAAGCTTAAGGGTAAGGGTAAGGGTAAGGGTAAAGGTAAGGGTAAGCCTAAGGGTAAAAGCAAGGGTCAGGGTAAGGGTTAGGGTAAGGGTAAGGGTAAGGGTAAGGGTAAGGGTAAGGGTAAGTATAAGGGTAAGGGTAAGGGTAAGCTTAAGGGTAAAAGCAAGGGTAAGGGTAAGGGTAAGGGTAAGGGTAAGGGTAAGGGTAAGGGTAAGGGTAAGGGTAAGGGTAAGGGTAAGGGTAAGCTTAAGGGTAAGGGTAAGGGTAAGGGTAAGGGTAAGCCTAAGGGTAAAAGCAAGGGTAAGGGTAAGGGTAAGGGTAAGGGTAAGCTTAAGGGTAAAAGCAAGGGTAAGGGTAAGGGTAAGGGTAAGGGTAAGGGTAAGGGTAAGGGTAAGGGTAAGCTTAAGGGTAAAAGCAAAGGTAAGGGTAAGGGTAAGGGTAAGGGTAAGGGTAAAGGTAAGGGTAAGCCTAAGGGTAAAAGCAAGGGTAAGGGTAAGGGTGAGGGTAAGGGTAAGGGTAAGGGTAAGGGTAAGGGTAAGGGTAAGGGTAAGGGTAAGGGTAAGGGTAAGGGTAAGGGTAAGGGTAAGGGTAAGGGTAAGGGTAAGCTTAAGGGTAAAAGCAAGGGTAAGGGTAAGGGTAAGGGTAAGGGTAAGGGTAAGGGTAAGGGTAAGGGTAAGGGTAAGGGTAAGGGTAAGGGTAAGGGTAAGGGTAAGGGTAAGGGTAAGGGTAAGGGTAAGGGTAAGGGTAAGGGTAAGGGTAAGGGTAAGGGTAAGGGTAAGGGTAAGCTTGAAGGTAAAAGCAAGGGTGAGGGTAAGGGTAAGGGTAAGGGTAAGGGTAAGGGTAAGGGTAAGGGTAAGGGTAAGGGTAAGGGTAAGGGTAAGGGTAAGCTTAAGGGTAAAAGCAAGGGTAAGGGTAAGGGTAAGGGTAAGGGTAAGGGTAAGGGTAAGGATAAGGGTAAAGGTAAGGGTAAGCCTAAGGGTAAAAGCAAGGGTAAGGGTAAGGGTAAGGGTAAGGGTAAGGGTAAGGGTAAGCTTAAGGGTAAAAGCAAGGGTAAGGGTAAGGGTAAGGGTAAGGGTAAGGGTAAGGGTAAGGGTAAGGGTAAGCTTAAGGGTAAGGATAAGGGTAAGGGTAAAAGCAAGGGTAAGGGTAAGGGTAAGGGTAAGCTTAAGGGTAAAAGCAAGGGTAAGGGTAAGGGTAAGGGTAAGGGTAAGGGTAAGGGTAAGGGTAAGCTTAAGGGTAAGGGTAAGGGTAAGGGTAAGGGTAAGCTTAAGGGTAAAAGCAAGGGTAAGGGTAAGGGTAAGGGTAAGGGTAAGGGTAAGGGTAAGGGTAAGGGTAAGGGTAAGGGTAAGGGTAAGGGTAAGGGTAAGCTTAAGGGTAAAAGCAAGGGTAAGGGTAAGGGTAAGGGTAAGGGTAAGGGTAAGGGTAAGGGTAGGGGTAAGGGTAAGGGTAAGGGTAAGGGTAAGCTTAAGGGTAAAAGCAAGGGTAAGGGTAAGGGTAAGGGTAAGGGTAAGGGTAAGGGTAAGGGTAAGGGTAAGGGTAAGGGTAAGGGTAAGGGTAAGGGTAAGGGTAAGGGTAAGGGTAAGGGTAAGGGTAAGGGTAAGCTTAAGGGTAAGGGTAAGGGTAAGGGTAAGGGTAAGCTTAAGGGTAAAAGCAAGGGTAAGGGTAAGGGTAAGGGTAAGGGTAAGGGTAAGCTTAAGGGTAAGGGTAAGGGTAAGGGTAAGGGTAAGCTTAAGGGTAAAAGCAAGGGTAAGGTTAAGGGTAAGGGTAAGGGTAAGCTTAAGGGTAAAAGCAAGGGTAAGGGTAAGGGTAAGGGTAAGGGTAAGGGTAAGGGTAAGGGTAAGGGTAAGGGTAAGGGTAAGGGTAAGGGTAAGGGTAAGGGTAAGGGTAAGGGTAAGGGTAAGGGTAAGGGTAAGGGTAAGGGTAAGGGTAAGGGTAAGGGTAAGGGTAAGGGTAAGGGTAAGGGTAAGGGTAAGGGTAAGGGTAAGGGTAAGGGTAAGGGTAAGGGTAAGGGTAAGGGTAAGGGTAAGGGTAAGGGTAAGGGTAAGCTTAAGGGTAAGGGTAAGGGTAAGGGTAAGGGTAAGCCTAAGGGTAAAAGCAAGGGTAAGGGTAAGGGTAAGGGTAAGGGTAAGCTTAAGGGTAAAAGCAAGGGTAAGGGTAAGGGTAAGTGTAAGGGTAAGGGTAAGGGTAAGCTTAAGGGTAAAAGCAAGGGTAAGGGTAAGGGTAAGGGTAAGGGTAAGGGTAAGGGTAAAGGTAAGGGTAAGCCTAAGGGTAAAAGCAAGGGTAAGGGTAAGGGTAAGGGTAAGGGTAAGGGTAAGGGTAAGGGTAAGGGTAAGGGTAAGGGTAAGGGTAAGGGTAAGGGTAAGGGTAAGCTTAAGGGTAAAAGCAAGGGTAAGGGTAAGGGTAAGGGTAAGGGTAAGGGTAAGGGTAAGGGTAAGGGTAAGGGTAAGGGTAAGGGTAAGGGTAAGGGTAAGGGTAAGGGTAAGGGTAAGGGTAAGGGTAAGGGTAAGGGTAAGGGTAAGGGTAAGGGTAAGGGTAAGGGTAAGGGTAAGGGTAAGCTTAAAGGTAAAAGCAAGGGTGAGGGTAAGGGTAAGGGTAAGGGTAAGGGTAAGGGTAAGGGTAAGGGTAAGAGTAAGGGTAAGGGTAAGGGTAAGGGTAAGCTTAAGGGTAAAAGCAAGGGTAAGGGTAAGGGTAAGGGTAAGGGTAAGGATAAGGGTAAAGGTAAGGGTAAGCCTAAGGGTAAAAGCAAGGGTAAGGGTAAGGGTAAGGGTAAGGGTAAGGGTAAGGGTAAGCTTAAGGGTAAAAGCAAGGGTAAGGGTAAGGGTAAGGGTAAGGGTAAGGGTAAGGGTAAGGGTAAGCTTAAGGATAAGGATAAGGGTAAGGGTAAAAGCAAGGGTAAGGGTAAGGGTAAGGGTAAGGGTAAGGGTAAGCTTAAGGGTAAAAGCAAGGGTAAGGGTAAGGGTAAGGGTAAGGGTAAGGGTAAGGGTAAGGGTAAGGGTAAGCTTAAGGGTAAGGGTAAGGGTAAGGGTAAGGGTAAGCTTAAGGGTAAAAGCAAGGGTAAGGGTAAGGGTAAGGGTAAGGGTAAGGGTAAGGGTAAGGGTAAGGGTAAGGGTAAGGGTAAGGGTAAGGGTAAGGGTAAGCTTAAGGGTAAAAGCAAGGGTAAGGGTAAGGGTAAGGGTAAGGGTAAGGGTAAGGGTAAGGGTAAGGGTAAGGGTAAGGGTAAGGGTAAGGGTAAGGGTAAGCTTAAGGGTAAAAGCAAGGGTAAGGGTAAGGGTAAGGGTAAGGGTAAGGGTAAGGGTAAGGGTAAGGGTAAGGGTAAGGGTAAGGGTAAGGGTAAGGGTAAGGGTAAGGGTAAGCTTAAGGGTAAGGGTAAGGGTAAGGGTAAGGGTAAGCTTAAGGGTAAAAGCAAGGGTAAGGGTAAGGGTAAGGGTAAGGGTAAGGGTAAGCTTAAGGGTAAGGGTAAGGGTAAGGGTAAGGGTAAGCTTAAGGGTAAAATCAAGGGTAAGGTTAAGGGTAAGGGTAAGGGTAAGGGTAAGGGTAAGGGTAAGCTTAAGGGTAAGGGTAAGGGTAAGGGTAAGGGTAAGCTTAAGGGTAAAAGCAAGGGTAAGGGTAAGGGTAAGGGTAAGGGTAAGGGTAAGGGTAAGGGTAAGGGTAAGGGTAAGGGTAAGGGTAAGGGTAAGGGTAAGGGTAAGGGTAAGGGTAAGGGTAAGGGTAAGGCTAAGCTTAAGGGTAAGGGTAAGGGTAAGGGTAAGTTTAAGGGTAAAAGCAAGGGTAAGGGTAAGGGTAAGGGTAAGGGTAAGGGTAAGCTTAAGGGTAAAAGCAAGGGTAAGGGTAAGGGTAAGGGTGAGGGTAAGGGTAAGGGTAAGGGTAAGGGTAAGGGTAAGGTTAAGGGTAAGCTTAAGGGTAAGGGTAAGGGTAAGGGTAAGCTTAAGGGTAAAAGCAAGGGTAAGGGTAAGGGTAAGGGTAAGGGTAAGGGTAAAGGTAAGGGTAAGCCTAAGGGTAAAAGCAAGGGTAAGGGTAAGGGTAAGGGTAAGGGTAAGGGTAAGGGTAAGGGTAAGGGTAAGGGTAAGGGTAAGGGTAAGGGTAAGCTTAAGGGTAAAAGCAAGGGTAAGGGTAAGGGTAAGGGTAAGGGTAAGGGTAAGGGTAAGGGTAAGGGTAAGGGTAAGGTTAAGGGTAAGGGTAAGGGTAAGCTTAAGGGTAAAAGCAAGGGTAAGGGTAAGGGTAAGGGTAAGGGTAAGGGTAAGGGTAAGGGTAAGGGTTAGGGTAAGGGTAAGGGTAAGGGTAAGCTTAAGGGTAAAAGCAAGGGTAAGGGTAAGGGTAAGGGTAAGGGTAAGGGTTAGGGTAAGGGTAAAGGTAAGGGTAAGCCTAAGGGTAAAAGCAAGGGTAAGGGTAAGGGTAAGGGTAAGGGTAAGGGTAAGGGTAAGGGTAAGGGTAAGGGTTAGAGTAAGGGTAAGGGTAAGGGTAAGCTTAAGGGTAAAAGCAAGGGTAAGGGTAAGGGTAAGGGTAAGGGTAAGCCTAAGGGTAAAAGCAAGGGTAAGGGTAAGGTTAAGGGTAAGGGTAAGCTTAAGGGTAAAAGCAAGGGTAAGGGTAAGGGTAAGGGTAAGGGTGAGGGTAAGGGTAAGGGTAAGGGTAAGGGTAAAGGTAAGGGTAAGCCTAAGAGTAAAAGCAAGGGTAAGGGTAAGGGTAAGAGTAAGGGTAAGCTTAAGGGTAAAAGCAAGGGTAAGGGTAAGGGTAAGGGTAAGGGTAAGGGTAAGGGTAAGGGTAAGGGTAAGGGTAAGGGTAAGGGTAAGGGTAAGGGTAAGCTTAAGGGTAAAAGCAAGGGTAAGGGTAAGGGTAAGGGTAAGGGTAAGGGTAAAGGTAAGGGTAAGCCTAAGGGTAAAAGCAAGGGTAAGGGTAAGGGTAAGGGTAAGGGTAAGGGTAAGGGTAAGGGTAAGGGTAAGGGTAAGGGTAAGGGTAAGGGTAAGGGTAAGGGTAAGGGTAAGGGTAAGGGTAAGGGTAAGGGTAAGGGTAAGGGTAAGGGTAAGGGTAAGGGTAAGGGTAAGGGTAAGGGTAAGGGTAAGGGTAAGGGTAAGGGTAAGCTTAAGGGTAAAAGCAAGGGTAAGGGTAAGGGTAAGGGTAAGGGTAAGCCTAAGGGTAAAAGCAAGGGTAAGGGTAAG
Organism: Myrrha octodecimguttata; assembly: GCA_958510865.1. Classification (NCBI taxonomy): domain Eukaryota; kingdom Metazoa; phylum Arthropoda; class Insecta; order Coleoptera; family Coccinellidae; genus Myrrha; species Myrrha octodecimguttata. The sequence continues at coordinate 274,488 of CAUEHS010000258.1, read as the reverse complement.
GGTAAGGGTAAGGGTAAGGGTAAGCTTAAGGGTAAAAGCAAGGGTAAGGGTAAGGGTAAGGGTAAGGGTAAGGGTAAGGGTAAGGGTAAGGGTAAGGGTAAGCTCAAGGGTAAAAGCAAGGGTAAGGGTAAGGGTAAGGGTAAGGGTAAGGGTAAAGGTAAGGGTAAGGGTAAAGGTAAGGGTAAGCCTAAGGGTAAAAGCAAGGGTAAGGGTAAGGGTAAGGGTAAGGGTAAGGGTAAGGGTAAGGGTAAGGGTAAGGGTAAGCTTAAGGGTAAAAGCAAGGGTAAGGGTAAGGGTAAGGGTAAGGGTAAGGGTAAAGGTAAGGGTAAGCCTAAGGGTAAAAGCAAGGGTAAGGGTAAGGGTAAGGGTAAGGGTAAGGGTAAGGGTAAGGGTAAGGGTAAGGGTAAGGGTAAGGGTAAGGGTAAGGGTAAGGGTAAGGGTAAGGGTAAGGGTAAGGGTAAGGGTAAGGGTAAGGGTAAGGGTAAGGGTAAGGGTAAGGGTAAGGGTAAGGGTAAGGGTAAGCTTAAGGGTAAAAGCAAGGGTAAGGGTAAGGGTAAGGGTAAGGGTAAGCCTAAGGGTAAAAGCAAGGGTAAGGGTAAGGGTAAGGGTAAGGGTAAGGGTAAGCTTAAGGGTAAAAGCAAGGGTAAGGGTAAGGGTAAGGGTAAGGGTAAGGGTAAGGGTAAGGGTAAGGGTAAGGGTAAGCTCAAGGGTAAAAGCAAGGGTAAGGGTAAGGGTAAGGGTAAGGGTAAGGGTAAAGGTAAGTGTAAGGGTAAAGGTAAGGGTAAGCCTAAGGGTAAAAGCAAGGGTAAGGGTAAGGGTAAGGGTAAGGGTAAGGGTAAGGGTAAGGGTAAGGGTAAGGGTAAGGGTAAGGGTAAGCTTAAGGGTAAAAGCAAGGGTAAGGGTAAGGGTAAGGGTAAGGGTAAGGGTAAGGGTAAGGGTAAGGGTAAGGGTAAGGGTAAGGGTAAGCTTAAGGGTAAGGGTAAGGGTAAGGGTAAGCTTAAGGGTAAAAGCAAGGGTAAGGGTAAGGGTAAGGGTAAGGGTAAGCTTAAGGGTAAAAGCAAGGGTAAGGGTAAGGGTAAGGGTAAGGGTAAGGGTAAGGGTAAGGGTAAGCTTAAGGGTAAGGGTAAGGGTAAGGGTAAGGGTAAGCTTAAGGGTAAAAGCAAGGGTAAGGGTAAGGGTAAGGGTAAGGGTAAGGGTAAGCTTAAGGGTAAGGGTAAGGGTAAGGGTAAGGGTAAGCTTAAGGGTAAAAGCAAGGGTAAGGTTAAGGGTAAGGGTAAGGGTAAGGGTAAGGGTAAGGGTAAGCTTAAGGGTAAGGGTAAGGGTAAGGGTAAGGGTAAGCTTAAGGGTAAAAGCAAGGGTAAGGGTAAGGGTAAGGGTAAGGGTAAGGGTAAGGGTAAGGGTAAGGGTAAGGGTAAGGGTAAGGGTAAGGGTAAGGGTAAGGGTAAGGGTAAGCTTAAGGGTAAGGGTAAGGGTAAGGGTAAGCTTAAGGGTAAAAGCAAGGGTAAGGGTAAGGGTAAGGGTAAGGGTAAGGGTAAGCTTAAGGGTAAAAGCAAGGGTAAGGGTAAGGGTAAGGGTAAGGGTAAGGGTAAGGGTAAGGGTAAGGGTAAGGGTAAGGGTAAGGGTAAGGGTAAGGGTAAAGGTAAGGGTAAGCCTAAGGGTAAAAGCAAGGGTAAGGGTAAGGGTAAGGGTAAGGGTAAGGGTAAGGGTATGCTTAAGGGTAAAAGCAAGGGTAAGGGTAAGGGTAAGGGTAAGGGTAAGGGTAAAGGTAAGGGTAAGCCTAAGGGTAAAAGCAAGGGTAAGGGTAAGGGTAAGGGTAAGGGTAAGGGTAAGGGTAAGGGTAAGGGTAAGGGTAAGGGTAAGGGTAAGGGTAAGGGTAAGCTTAAGGGTAAAAGCAAGGGTAAGGGTAAGGGTAAGGGTAAGGGTCAGGGTAAGGGTAAGGGTGAGGTTAAGGGTAAGGGTAAGGGTAAGCTTAAGGGTAAAAGCAAGGGTAAGGGTAAGGGTAAGGGTAAGGGTAAGGGTAAGGGTAAGGGTAAGGGTAAGGGTAAGGGTAAGCTTAAGGGTAAAAGCAAGGGTAAGGTTAAGGGTAAGGGTAAGGGTAAGGGTTAGGGTAAGGGTAAAGGTAAGGGTAAGCCTAAGGGTAAAAGCAAGGGTAAGGGTAAGGGTAAGGGTAAGGGTAAGGGTAAGGGTAAGGGTAAGGGTAAGGGTAAGGGTAAGGGTAAGAGTAAGGGTAAGGGTAGGGTAAGCTTAAGGGTAAAAGCAAGGGTAAGGGTAAGGGTAAGGGTAAGGGTAAGCCTAAGGGTAAAAGCAAGGGTAAGGGTAAGGTTAAGGGTAAGGGTAAGGGTAAGCTTAAGGGTAAAAGCAAGGGTAAGGGTAAGGGTAAGGGTAAGGGTAAGGGTAAGCTTAAGGGTAAAAGCAAGGGTAAGGGTAAGGGTGAGGGTAAGGGTAAGGGTAAGGGTAAGGGTAAAGGTAAGGGTAAGCCTAAGAGTAAAAGCAAGGGTAAGGGTAAGGGTAAGGGTAAGGGTAAGGGTAAGCTTAAGGGTAAAAGCAAGGGTAAGGATAAGGGTAAGGGTAAGGGTAAGGGTAAGGGTAAGGGTAAGGGTAAGGGTAAGCTTAAGGGTAAAAGCAAGGGTAAGGGTAAGGGTAAGGGTAAGGGTAAGGGTAAGGGTAAGGGTAAGGGTAAGGGTAAGGGTAAGGGTAATCTTAAGGGTAAAAGCAAGGGTAAGGGTTAGGGTAAGGGTAATGGTAAGGGTAAGGGTAAGGGTAAGCTTAAGGGTAAAAGCAAGGGTAAGGGTAAGGGTAAGGGTAAGGGTAAGGGTAAGGGTAAGGGTAAAGGTAAGGGTAAGCCTAAGGGTAAAAGCAAGGGTAAGGGTAAGGGTAAGGGTAAGGGTAAGGGTAAGGGTAAGGGTAAGGGTAAGGGTAAGGGTTAGGGTAAGGGTAAGGGTAAGGGTAAGGGTAAGGGTGAGGGTAAGCTTAAGGGTATAAGCAAGGGTAAGGGTAAGGGTAAGGGTAAGGGTGAGGGTAAGGGTAAGGGTAAGGGTAAGGGTAAGCTTAAGGGTAAAAGCAAGGGTAAGGGTAAGGGTAAGGGTAAGGGTAAGGGTAAGCTTCAGGGTAAAAGCAAGGGTAAGGGTAAGGGTAAGGGTAAGGGTAAGGGTAAGGGTAAGGGTAAGGGTAAGGGTAAGGGTAAGGGTAAGGGTAAAGGTAAGGTTAAGCCTAAGGGTAAAAGCAAGGGTAAGGGTAAGGGTAAGGGTAAGGGTAAGGGTAAGGGTAAGGGTAAGGGTAAGGGTAAGGGTAAGGGTAAGGGTAAGGGTAAGGGTAAGGGTAAGGGTAAGGGTAAGGTTAAGAGTAAGGGTGAGGGTAAGGGTAAGGGTAAGCTTAAGGGTAAAAGCAAGGGTAAGGGTAAGGGTAAGGGTAAGGGTAAGCCTAAGGGTAAAAGCAAGGGTAAGGGTAAGGGTAAGGGTAAGGGTAAGGGTAAGCTTAAGGGTAAAAGCAAGGGTAAGGGTAAGGGTAAGGGTAAGGGTAAGGGTAAGGGTAAGGGTAAGCTTAAGGGTAAAAGCAAGGGTAAGGGTAAGGGTAAGGGTAAGGGTAAGGGTAAGGGTAAGGGTAAGGGTAAGGGTAAAGGTAAGGGTAAGCCTAAGGGTCAAAGCAAGGGTAAGGGTAAGGGTAAGGGTAAGAGTAAGGGTAAGGGTCAGGGTAAGGGTAAGGGTAAGCTTAAGGGTAAAAGCAAGGGTAAGGGTAAGGGTAAGGGTAAGGGTAAGGGTAAGGGTAAGGGTAAGGGTAAGGGTAAGGGTAAGGGTAAGCTGAAGGGTGAGGGTAAGGGTAAGGGTAAGGGTAAGCCTAAGGGTAAAAGCAAGGGTAAGTGTAAGGGTAAGGGTAAGGGTAAGGGTAAGCTTAAGGGTAAAAGCAAGGGTAAGGGTAAGGGTAAGGGTAAGGGTAAGGGTAAGGGTAAGCTTAAGGGTAAAAGCAAGGGTAAGGGTAAGGGTAAGGGTAAGGGTAAGGGTAAGGGTAAGGGTAAGGGTAAGGGTAAGGGTAAGGCTAAAGGTAAGGGTAAGCCTAGGGGTAAAAGCAAGGGTAAGGGTAAGGGTAAGGGTAAGGGTAAGGGTAAGGGTAAGGGTAAGGGTAAGGGTAAGGGTAAGGGTAAAGGTAAGGGTAAGGGTAAGCTTAAGGGTAAAAGCAAGGGTAAGGGTAAGGGTAAGGGTAAGGGTAAGGGTAAGAGTAAGGGTAAGGGTAAGGGTAAGCTAAAGGGTAAAAGCAAGGGTAAGGGTAAGTGTAAGGGTAAGGGTAAGGGTAAGGGTAAGGGTAAGGGTAAGGGTAAGGGTAAGGGTAAGGGTAAGGGTAAGGGTAAGGGTAAGGGTAAGGGTAAGGGTAAGGGTAAGCTTAAGGGTAAAAGGAAGGGTAAGGGTAAGGGTAAGGGTAAGGGTAAGGGTAAGGGTAAGGGTAAAGGTAAGGGTAAGCCTAAGAGTGAAAGCAAGGGTAAGGGTAAGGGTAAGGGTAAGGGTAAGGGTAAGGTTAAGGGTAAGGGTTAGGGTAAGGGTAAGGGTAAGGGTAAGGGTAAGCTTAAGGGTAAAAGCAAGGGTAAGGGTAAGGGTAAGGGTAAGGGTAAGGGTAAGGGTAAGGGTAAGGGTAAGCTTAAGGGTAAGGGTAAGGGTAAGGGTAAGGGTAAGCTTAAGGGTAAAAGCAAGGGTAAGGGTAAGGGTAAGGGTAAGGGTAAGGGTAAGCTTAAGGGTAAAAGCAAGGGTAAGGGTAAGGGTAAGGGTAAGGGTAAGGGTAAGGGTAAGGGTAAGGGTAAGCTTAAGGGTAAGGGTGAGGGTAAGGGTAAGGGTAAGCTTAAGGGTAAAAGCAAGGGTAAGGGTCAGGGTAAGGGTAAGTGTAAGGGTAAGGGTAAGGGTAAGGGCATGGGTGAGCTTAAGGGTAAAAGCAAGGGTAAGGGTAAGGTTAAGGGTAAGGGTAAGGGTAAGGGTAAGGGTAAGGGTAAGGGTTAGCTTAAGGGTAAAAGCAAGGGCAAGGGTAAGGGTAAGGTTAAGGGTAAGGGTAAGGGTAAGGGTAAGGGTAAGGGTTAGCTTAAGGGTAAAAGCAAGGGTAAGGGTAAGGGTAAGGGTAAGGGTAAGGGTAAGGGTAAGGGTAAGGGTAAGGGTAAGCTTAAGGGTAAAAGCAAGGGTAAGGGTAAGGGTAAGGGTAAGGGTAAGCCTAAGGGTAAAAGCAAGGGTAAGGGTAAGGGTAAGGGTAAGGGTAAGTGTAAGCTTAAGGGTAAAAGCAAGGGTAAGGGTAAGGGTAAGGGTAAGGGTAAGGGTAAGGGTAAGCTTAAGGGTAAAAGCAAGGGTGAGGGTAAGGGTAAGGGTAAGGGTAAGGGTAAGGGTAAGGGTAAGGGTAAGGGTAAGCTTAAGGGTAAAAGCAAGGGTAAGGGTTAGGGTAAGGGTAAGGGTAAGGGTAAGGGTAAGCTTAAGGGTAAAAGCAAGGGTAAGGGTAAGGGTAAGGGTAAGGGTAAGGGTAAAGGTAAGGGTAAGCCTAAGGGTAAAAGCAAGGGTAAGGGTAAGGGTAAGGGTAAGGGTAAGGGTTAGGGTAAGGGTAAGGGTAAGGGTAAGGGTAAGGGTAAGGGTAAGGCTAAGGGTAAGGGTAAGGGTAAGGGTAAGGGTAAGGGTAAGCTTAAGGGTAAAAGCAAGTGTAAGGGTAAGGGAAAGGTTAAGGGTAAGCCTAAGGGTAAAAGCAAGGGTAAGGGTAAGGGTAAGGGTAAGGGTAAGGGTAAGCTTAAGGGTAAAAGCAAGAGTAAGGGTAAGGGTAAGGGTAAGGGTAAGGGTAAGGGTAAGCTTAAGGGTAAAAGCAAGGGTAAGGGTAAAGGTCAGGGTAAGGGTAAGGGTAAGGGTAAGGGTAAGGGTAAGGGTAAGGGTAAGGGTAAGGGTAAGGGTAAAGGTAAGGGTAAGCCTAAGGGTAAAAGCAAGGGTAAGGGTAAGGGTAAGGGTAAGGGTAAGGGTAAGGGTAAGGTTAAGGGTAAGGGTAAGTGTAAGCTTAAGGGTAAAAGCAAGGGTAAGGGTAAGGGTAAGGGTAAGGGTAAGGGTAAGGGTAAGGGTAAGGGTAAGGGTAAGGGTAAGGGTAAGGGTAAGGGTAAGGGTAAGGGTAAGGGTAAGCTTAAGGGTAAGGGTAAGGGTAAGGGTAAGGGTAAGCTTAAGGGTAAAAGCAAGGGTAAGGGTAAGGGTAAGGGTAAGGGTAAGCTAAAGGGTAAAAGCAAGGGTAAGGGTAAGGGTAAGGGTAAGGGTAAGGGTAAGGGTAAGGGTAAGGGTAAGGGTAAGGGTAAGCTTAAGGGTAAGGGTAAGGGTAAGGGTAAGGGTAAGCTTAAGGGTAAAAGCAAGGGTAAGGGTAAGGGTAAGGGTAAGGGTAAGGGTAAGGGTAAGGGTAAGCTTAAGGGTAAGGGTAAGGGTAAGGGTAAGGGTAAGCTTAAGGGTAAAAGCAAGGGTAAGGGTAAGGGTGAGGGTAAGGGTAAGGGTAAGGGTAAGGGTAAGCTTAAGGGTAAGGGTAAGGGTAAGGGTAAGGGTAAGCTTAAGGGTAAAAGCAAGGGTAAGGGTAAGGGTAAGGGTAAGGGTAAGGGTAAGGGTAAGGGTAAGGGTAAGGGTAAGGGTAAGGGTAAGGGTAAGGGTAAGGGTAAGGGAAAGCTTAAGGGTAAGGGTAAGGGTAAGGGTAAGGGTAAGCTTAAGGGTAAAAGCAAGGGTAAGGGTAAGGGTAAGGGTAAGCTTAAGGGTAAAAGCAAGGGTAAGGGTAAGGGTAAGGGTAAGGGTAAGGGTAAGGGTAAGGGTAAGGGTAAGGGTGAGGGTAAGGGTAAAGGTAAGGGTAAGGGTAAGCTTAAGGGTAAGGGTAAGGGTAAGGGTAAGGGTAAGCTTAAGGGTAAAAGCAAGGGTAAGGGTAAGGGTAAGGGTAAGGGTAAGGGTAAAGGTAAGGGTAAGCCTAAGGGTAAAAGCAAGGATAAGGGTAAGGGTAAGGGTAAGGGTTAGGGTAAGGGTAAGGGTAAGGGTAAGGGTAAGGGTAAGGGTAAGGGTAAGGGTAAGCTTAAGGGTAAAAGCAAGGGTAAGGGTAAGGGTAAGGGTAAGGGTAAGGGTAAGGGTAAGGGTAAGGGTAAGGGTAAGGGTAAGGGTAAGCTTAAGGGTAAAAGCAAGGGTTAGGGTAAGGGTAAGGGTAAGGGTAAGGGTAAGGGTAAGGGTAAGGGTAAGCTTAAGGGTAAAAGCAAGGGTAAGGGTAAGGGTAAGGGTAAGGGTAAGGGTTAGGGTAAGGGTAAAGGTAAGGGTAAGCCTAAGGGTAAAAGCAAGGGTAAGGGTAAGCGTAAGGGTAAGGGTAAGGGTCAGGGTAAGGGTAAGGGTAAGGGTAAGGGTAAGGGTAACGGTAAGGGTAAGAGTAAGGGTAAGGGTAAGGGTAAGCTTAAGGGTAAAAGCAAGGGTAAGGGTAAGGGTAAGGGTAAGGGTAAGCCTAAGGGTAAAAGCAAGGGTAAGGGTAAGGGTAAGGGTAAGGGTAAGGGTAAGCTTAAGGGTAAAAGCAAGGGTAAGGGTAAGGGTAAGGGTAAGGGTAAGGGTAAGGGTAAGGGTAAGGGTAAGGGTAAGCTTAAGGGTAAAAGCAAGGGTAAGGGTAAGGGTAAGGGTAAGGGTAAGGGTAAGGGTAAAGGTAAGGGTAAGCCTAAGGGTAAAAGCAAGGGTAAGGGTAAGGGTAAGGGTAAGGGTAAGGGTAAGGGTAAGCTTAAGGGTAAAAGCAAGGGTAAGGGTAAGGGTAAGGGTAAGGGTAAGGGTAAGGGTGAGGGTAAGGGTAAGCTTAAGGGTAAAAGCAAGGGTAAGGGTAAGGGTAAGGGTAAGGGTAAGGGTAAGGGTAAGGGTAAGGGTAAGGGTAAGGGTAAAGGTAAGGGTAAGCCTAAGGGTAAAAGCAAGGGTAAGGGTAAGGGTAAGGGTAAGGGTAAGAGTAAGGGTAAGGGTAAGGGTAAGGGTAAGCTTAAGGGTAAAAGCAAGGGTAAGGGTAAGGGTAAGGGTAAGGGTAAGCCTAAGGGTAAAAGCAAGGGTAAGGGTAAGGGTAAGGGTAAGGGTAAGTGTAAGCTTAAGGGTAAAAGCAAGGTTAAGGGTAAGGGTAAGGGTAAGGGTATGCTTAAGGGTAAAAGCAAGGGTGAGGGTAAGGGTAAGGGTAAGGGTAAGGGTAAGGGTAAGGGTAAGGGTAAGGGTAAGGGTAAGGGTAAGCTTAAGGGTAAAAGCAAGGGTAAGGGTAAGGGTAAGGGTAAGGGTAAGGGTAAGGGTAAGCTTAAGGGTAAAAGCAAGGGTAATGGTAAGGGTAAGGGTAAGGGTAAGGGTAAAGGTAAGGGTAAGCCTAAGGGTAAAAGCAAGGGTAAGGGTAAGGGTTAGGGTAAGGGTAAGGGTTAGGGTAAGGGTAAGGGTAAGGGTAAGGGTAAGGGTAAGGGTAAGGGTAAGGGTAAGGGTAAGGGTAAGGGTAAGGGTAAGGTTAAGGGTAAGGGTAAGGGTAAGCTTAAGGGTAAAAGCAAGGGTAAGGGTAAGGGAAAGGGTAAGGGTAAGCCTAAGGGTAAAAGCAAGGGTAAGGGTAAGGGTAAGGGTAAGGGTAAGGGTAAGCTTAAGGGTAAAAGCAAGAGTAAGGGTAAGGGTAAGGGTAAGGGTAAGGGTAAGGGTAAGCTTAAGGGTAAGGGTAAGGGTAAGGGTAAGGGTAAGCTTAAGGGTAAAAGCAAGGGTAAGGGTAAGGGTAAGGGTAAGGGTAAGGGTAAGGGTAAGCTAAAGGGTAAAAGCAAGGGTAAGGGTAAGGGTAAGGGTAAGGGTAAGGGTAAGGGTAAGGGTAAGGGTAAGCTTAAGGGTAAGGGTAAGGGTAAGGGTAAGGGTAAGGGTAAGGGTAAGCTTAAGGGTAAAAGCAAGGGTAAGGGTAAGGGTGAGGGTAAGGGTAAGGGTAAGGGTAAGGGTAAGCTTAAGGGTAAGGGTAAGGGTAAGGGTAAGCTTAAGGGTAAAAGCAAGGGTAAGGGTAAGGGTAAGGGTAAGGGTAAGGGTAAGGGTAAGGGTAAGTGTAAGGGTAAGGGTAAGGGTAAGCTTAAGGGTAAAAGCAAGGGTAAGGGTAAGGGTAAGGGTAAGGGTTAGGGTAAGGGTAAGGGTAAGGGTAAGCTTAAGGGTAAAAGCAAGGGTAAGGGTAAGGGTAAGGGTAAGGGTAAGGGTTAGGGTAAGGGTAAAGGTAAGGGTAAGCCTAAGGGTAAAAGCAAGGGTAAGGGTAAGGGTAAGGGTAAGGGTAAGGGTAAGGGTAAGGGTAAGGGTAAGGGTAAGGGTAAGGGTAAGGGTAAGGGTAAGAGTAAGGGTAAGGGTAAGGGTAAGCTTAAGGGTAAAAGCAAGGGTAAGGGTAAGGGTAAGGGTAAGGGTAAGCCTAAGGGTAAAAGCAAGGGTAAGGGTAAGGGTAAGGGTAAGGGTAAGGGTAAGGGTAAGGGTAAGCTTAAGGGTAAAAGCAAGGGTAAGGGTAAGGGTAAGGGTAAGGGTAAGGGTAAGGGTAAGGGTAAGCTTAAGGGTAAAAGCAAGGGTAAGGGTAAGGGTAAGGGTAAGGGTAAGGGTAAGGGTAAGGGTAAAGGTAAGGGTAAGCCTAAGGGTAAAAGCAAGGGTAAGGGTAAGGGTAAGGGTAAGGGTAAGGGTAAGGGTAAGGGTATGCTTAAGGGTAAAAGCAAGGGTAAGGGTAAGGGTAAGGGTAAGGGTAAGGGTAAGGGTAAGGGTGAGGGTAAGGGTAAGCTTAAGGGTAAAAGCAAGGGTAAGGGTAAGGATAAGGGTAAGGGTAAGGGTAAGGGTAAGGGTAAGGGTAAGGGTAAGGGTAAGGGTAAAGGTAAGGGTAAGGGTAAGGGTAAGGGTAAGGGTAAGGGTAAGGGTAAGCTTAAGGGTAAAAGCAAGGGTAAGGGTTAGGGTAAGGGTAAAGGTAAGGGTAAAGGTAAGGGTAAGCTTAAGGGTAAAAGCAAGGGTAAGGGTAAGGGTAAGGGTAAGGGTAAGGGTAAGGGTAAGGGTAAGGGTAAGGGTAAGGGTAAGGGTAAGGGTAAGGGTAAGGGTAAGCTTAAGTGTAAAAGCAAGGGTAAGGGTAAGGGTAAGGGTAAGCTTAAGGGTAAAAGCAAGGGTAAGGGTAAGGGTAAGGGTAAGGGTAAGGGTAAGGGTTAGGGTAAGGGTAAAGGTAAGGGTAAGCCTAAGGGTAAAAGCAAGGGTAAGGGTAAGGGTAAGGGTAAGGGTAAGGGTAAGGGTAAGGGTAAGGGTAAGGGTAAGGGTAAGGGTAAGGGTAAGGGTAAGGGTAAGGGTAAGAGTAAGGGTAAGGGTAAGGGTAAGCTTAAGGGTAAAAGCAAGGGTAAGGGTAAGGGTAAGGGTAAGGGTAAGCCTAAGGGTAAAAGCAAGGGTAAGGGTAAGGGTAAGGGTAAGGGTAAGGGTAAGGGTAAGGGTAAGCTTAAGGGTAAAAGCAAGGGTAAGGGTAAGGGTAAGGGTAAGGGTAAGGGTAAGGGTAAGCTTAAGGGTAAAAGCAAGGGTAAGGGTAAGGGTAAGGGTAAGGGTAAGGGTAAGGGTAAGGGTAAGGGTAAGGGTAAAGGTAAGGGTAAGCCTAAGGGTAAAAGCAAGGGTAAGGGTAAGGGTAAGGGTAAGGGTAAGCTTAAGGGTAAAAGCAAGGGTAAGGGTAAGGGTAAGGGTAAGGGTAAGGGTAAGGGTAAGGGTAAGGGTAAGGGTAAGGGTAAGGGTAAGGGTAAGCTTAAGGGTAAAAGCAAGGGTAAGGGTAAGGGTAAGGGTAAGGGTAAGGGTAAGGGTAAGGGTAAGGGTAAGGGTAAGGGTAAGGGTAAGGGTAAGGGTAAGGGTAAGGGTAAGCTAAAGGGTAAAAGCAAGGGTAAGGGTTAGGGTAAGGGTAAGGGTAAGGGTAAGGGTAAGGGTAAGCTTAAGGGTAAAAGCAAGGGTAAGGGTAAGGGTAAGGGTAAGGGTAAGGGTAAGGGTAAGGGTAAGGGTAAGGGTAAGGGTAAAGGTAAGGGTAAGCCTAAGGTTAAAAGCAAGGGTAAGGGTAAGGGTAAGGGTAAGAGTAAGGGTAAGGGTAAGGGTAAGGGTAAGGGTAAGGGTAAGGGTAAGGGTAAGGGTAAGGGTAAGGGTAAAGGTAAGGGTAAGCCTAAGGGTAAAAGCAAGGGTAAGGGTAAGGGTAAGGGTAAGGGTAAGGGTAAGGGAAAGGGTAAGGGTAAGGGTAAGGGTAAGGGTAAAGGTGAGGGTAAGCCTAAGGGTAAAAGCAAGGGTAAGGGTAAGGGTAAGGGTAAGGGTAAGGGTAAGGGTAAGGGTAAGGGTAAGGGTGAGGGTAAGGGTAAGGGTAAGTGTAAGGGTAAGCTTAAGGGTAAAAGCAAGGGTAAGGGTAAGGGTAAGGGTAAGGGTATGCCTAAGGGTAAAAGCAAGGGTAAGGGTAAGGGTAAGGGTAAGCTTAAGGGTAAAAGCAAGGGTAAGGGTAAGGGTAAGGGTAAGGGTAAGGGTAAGGGTAAGGGTAAGGGTAAGGGTAAACCTTACCCTTACCCTTACCCTTACCCTTACCCTTGCTTTTACCCTTAAGCTTACCCTTACCCTTACCCCTACCCTTACCCTTACCCTTACCCTTACCCTTATCCTTACCCTTGCTTTTACCCTTAAGCTCACCCTTACCCTTACCCTTACCCTTACCCTTACCCTTACCCTTGCTTTTACTCTTAGGCTTACCCTTACCTTTATCCTTACCCTTACCCTTACCCTTACCCTCACCCTTACCCTTACCCTTGCTTTTACCCTTAAGCTTACCCTTACCCTTACCCTTACCCTTACCCTTACCCTTGCTTTTACCCTTAAGCTTACCCTTACCCTTACCCTTAACCTTACCCTTACCCTTGCTTTTACCCTTAGGCTTACCCTGACCTTTACCCTTACCCTTACCCTTGCTTTCACCCTTAAGCTTACCCTTACCCTTACCCTTACTCTTACCCTTACCCTTACCCTTACCCTTACCCTTACCCTTACCCTTACCCCTACCCTTACCCTTACCCTTACCCTTACCCTTACCCTTACCCTTACCCTTACCCTTACCCTTACCCTTGCTTTTACCCTTAGGCTTACCCTTACCTTTACCCTTACCCTAACCCTTACCCTTACCCTTACCCTTACCCTTACCCTTGCTTTTACCCTTAAGCTTACCCTTACCCTTACCCTTACCCTTACCCTTACCCTTACCCTTACCCTTACCCTTACCCTTACCCTTACCCTTACCCTTACCCTTACCCTTGCTTTTACCCTTAAGCTTACCCTTACCCTTACCCTTACCCTTACCCTTACCCTTACCCTTACCCTTACCCTTACCCTTACCCTTACCCTTACCCTTACCCTTACCCTTACCCTTACCCTTGCTTTTACCCTTAAGCTTACCCTTACCCTTACCCTTACCCTTACCCTTACCCTTACCCTTACCCTTACCCTTACCCTTACCCTTACCCTTACCCTTACCCTTACCCTTGCTTTTACCCTTAGGCTTACCCTTACCTTTACCCTTACCCTTACCCTTACCCTTACCCTTACCCTTGCTTTTACCCTTAAGCTTACCCTTACCCTTACCCTTACCCTTAAGCTTACCCTTACCCTTAACCTTACCCTTACCCTTACCCTTACCCTTACCCTTACCCTTACCCTTACCCTTACCCTTACCCTTGCTTTTACCCTTAAGCTTACCCTTACCCTTACCCTTACCCTTACCCTTACCCTTGCTTTTACCCTTAAGCTTACCCTTACCCTTACCCTTACCCTTAAGCTTACCCTTACCCTTACCCTTATCCTTACCCTTACCCTTACCCTTACCCTTACCCTTTCCCTTACCCTTACCCTTACCCTTACCCTTTCTTTTACCCTTAAGCTTACCCTTACCCTTACCCTTACCCTTACCCTTAAGCTTACCCTTACCCTTACCCTTACCCTTACCCTTACCCTTAACCTTACCCTTGCTTTTACCCTTAAGCTTACCCTTACCCTTACCCTTACCCTTACCCTTAAGCTTACCCTTACCCTTACCCTTACCCTTACCCTTACCCTTGCTTTTACCCTTAAGCTTACCCTTACCCTTACCCTTAAGCTTACCCTTACCCTTACCCTTACCCTTACCCTTACCCTTACCCTTACCCTTACCCTTACCCTTACCCTTACCCTTGCTTTTACCCTTAAGCTTACCCTTACCCTTACCCTAAGTAAGGGTAAGGGTAAGGGTAAGGGTAAGGGTAAGGGTAAGGGTAAGGGTAAGGGTAAGGGTAAGGGAAAGGGTAAGGGTAAGGGTAAGGGTAAGGGTAAGCTTAAGGGTAAAAGCAAGGGTAAGGGTAAGGGTAAGGGTAAGGGTAAGGGTAAGGGTAAGGGTAAAGGTGAGGGTAAGCCTAAGGGTAAAAGCAAGGGTAAGGGTAAGGGTAAGGGTAAGGGTAAGGGTAAGGGTAAGGGTAAGGGTAAGGGTAAGGGTAAGCTTAAGGGTAAAAGCAAGGGTAAGGGTAAGGCTAAGGGTAAGGGTAAGGGTAAGGGTAAGGGTAAGGGTAAGCTTAAGGGTAAAAGCAAGGGTAAGAGTAAGGGTAAGGGTAAGGGTAAGGGTAAGGGTAAAGGTGAGGGTAAGCCTAAGGGTAAAAGCAAGGGTAAGGGTAAGGGTAAGGGTAAGGGTAAGGGTAAGGGTAAGGGTAAGGGTAGGGGTAAAAGCAAGGGTAAGGGTAAGGGTAAGGGTAAGGGTAAGCTTAAGGGTAAAAGCAAGGGTAAGGGTAAGGGTAAGGGTAAGGGTAAGGGTAAGGGTAAGGGTAAGGGTAAGGGTAAGGGTAAGGGTAAGGGTAAGGGAAGGGTAAGGGTAAGGGTAAGGGTAAGGGTAAGGGTAAGGGTAAGGGTAAGGGTAAGGGTAAGGGTAAGGGTAAGGGTAAGGGTAAGGGTAAGGGTAAGGGTAAGGGTAAGGGTAAGGGTAAGGGTAAGGGTAAGCTTAAGGGTAAAAGCAAGGGTAAGGGTAAGGGTAAGGGTAAGGGTAAGGGTAAAAGCAAGGGTAAGGGTAAGGGTAAGGGTAAGGGTGAGGGTAAGGGTAAGGGTAAGGGTAAGGGTAAGGGTAAGGGTAAGCTTAAGGGTAAAAGCAAGGGTAAGGGTAGGGGTAAGGGTAAGGGTAAGGGTAAGGGTAAGGGTAAGCTTAAGGGTAAGGGTAAGGGTAAGGGTAAGGGTAAGCTTAAGGGTAAAAGCAAGGGTGAGGGTAAGGGTAAGGGTAAGGGTAAGGGTAAGCTTAAGGGTAAAAGCAAGAGTAAGGGTAAGGGTAAGGGTAAGGGTAAGGGTAAGGGTAAGGGTAAGGGTAAGCTTAAGGGTAAGGGTAAGGGTAAGGGTAAGGGTAAGCTTAAGGGTAAAAGCAAGGGTAAGGGTAAGAGTAAGGGTAAGGGTAAGGGTAAGGGTAAGGGTAAGGGTAAGGGTAAGGGTGAGCTTAAGGGTAAAAGCAAGGGTAAGGGTAAGGGTAAGGGTAAGGGTAAGGGTAAGGGTAAGGGTAAGGGTAAGGGTAAGGGTAAGGGTAAGGGTAAGGGTAAGGGTAAGCTTAAGGGTAAAAGCAAGGGTAAGGGTAAGGGTAAGGGTAAGGGTAAGGGTAAGGGTAAGGGTAAGGGTAAGGGTAAGGGTAAGGGTAAAGGTAAGGGTAAGCCTAAGGGTAAAAGCAAGGGTAAGGGTAAGGGTAAGAGTAAGGGTAAGGGTAAGGGTAAGGGTAAGCTTAAGGGTAAAAGCAAGGGTAAGGGTAAGGGTAAGGGTAAGGGTAAGCCTAAGGGTAAAAGCAAGGGTAAGGGTAAGGGTAAGGGTAAAGGTAAGCTTAAGGGTAAAAGCAAGGGTAAGGGTAAGGGTAAGGGTAAGGGTAAGGGTAAGGGTAAGCTTAAGGGTAAAAGCAAGGGTGAGGGTAAGGGTAAGGGTAAGGGTAAGGGTAAGGGTAAGGGTAAGGGTAAGGGTAAGGGTAAGGGTAAGGGTAAGCTTAAGGGTAAAAGCAAGGGTAAGGGTAAGGGTAAGGGTAAGGGTAAGGGTAAGGGTAAGGGTAAGGGTAAGGGTAAGGGTAAGGGTAAGGGTAAGGGTAAGCTTAAGGGTAAAAGCAAGGGTAAGGGTAAGGGTAAGGGTAAGGGTAAGGGTAAGGGTAAGGGTAAGGGTAAGGGTAAGGGTAAGGGTAAGGGTAAGGGTAAGGGTAAGGGTAAGGGTAAGGGTAAGGGTAAGGGTAAGGGTAAGGGTAAGGGTAAGCTTAAGGGTAAAAGCAAGGGTAAGGGTAAGGGTATGGGTAAGGGTAAGGGTAAGGGTAAGGGTAAGGGTAAGCTTAAGGGTAAAAGCAAGGGTAAGGGTAAGGGTAAGGGTAAGGGTAAGGGTAAGGGTAAGGGTAAGGGTAAGGGTAAGGGTAAGGGTAAGGGTAAGGGTAAGGGTAAGGGTAAGGGTAAGGGTAAGGGTAAGGGTAAGGGTAAGGGTAAGCTTAAGGGTAAAAGCAAGGGTAAGGGTAAGGGTAAGCCTAAGGGTAAAAGCAAGGGTAAGGGTAAGGGTAAGGGTAAGGGTAAGGGTAAGCTTAAGGGTAAAAGCAAGGGTAAGGGTAAGGGTAAGGGTAAGGGTAAGGGTAAGGGTAAGGGTAAGCTTAAGGGTAAAAGCAAGGGTAAGGGTAAGGGTAAGGGTAAGGGTAAGGGTAAGGGTAAGGTAAAGGGTAAAGGTAAGGGTAAGCCTAAGGGTAAAAGCAAGGGTAAGGGTAAGGGTAAGGGTAAGGGTAAAAGCAAGGGTAAGGGTAAGGGTAAGGGTAAGGGTAAGGGTAAGCTTAAGGGTAAAAGCAAGGGTAAGGGTAAGGGTAAGGGTAAGGGTAAGGGTAAGGGTAAGGTTAAGGGTAAAGGTAAGGGTAAGCTTAAGGGTAAAAGCAAGGGTAAGGGTAAGGGTAAGCCTAAGGGTAAAAGCAAGGGTAAGGGTAAGGGTAAGGGTAAGGGTAAGGGTAAGCTTAAGGGTAAAAGCAAGGGTAAGGGTAAGGGTAAGGGTAAGGGTAAGGGTAAGGGTAAGGGTAAGCTTAAGGGTAAAAGCAAGGGTAAGGGTAAGGGTAAGGGTAAGGGTAAGGGTAAGGGTAAGGGTAAGGGTAAGGGTAAGGGTAAGGGTAAGCTTAAGGGTAAGGGTAAGGGTAAGGGTAAGGGTAAGCTTAAGGGTAAAAGCAAGGTTAAGGGTAAGGGTAAGGGTAAGGGTAAGCTTAAGGGTAAAAGCAAGGGTAAGGGTAAGGGTAAGGGTAAGGGTAAGGGTAAGGGTAAGGGTAAGGGTAAGCTTAAGGGTAAGGGTAAGGGTAAGGGTAAGGGTAAGCTTAAGGGTAAAAGCAAGGGTAAGGGTAAGGGTAAGGGTAAGGGTAAGGGTAAGCTTAAGGGTAAGGGTAAGGGTAAGGGTAAGGGTAAGCTTTAGGGTAAAAGCAAGGTAAGGTTAAGGGTAAGGGTAAGGGTAAGGGTAAGGGTAAGCTTAAGGGTAAGGGTAAGGGTAAGGGTAAGGGTAAGCTTAAGGGTAAAAGCAAGGGTAAGGGTAAGGGTAAGGGTAAGGGTAAGGGTAAGGGTAAGGGTAAGGGTAAGCTTAAGGGTAAGGGTAAGGGTAAGGGTAAGCTTAAGGGTAAAAGCAAGGGTAAGGGTAAGGGTAAGGGTAAGGGTAAGGGTAAGCTTAAGGGTAAAAGCAAGGGTAAGGGTAAGGGTAAGGGTAAGGGTAAGGGAAAGGGTAAGGTTAAGGGTAAGGGTAAGGGTAAGGGTAAGCTTAAGGGTAAGGGTAAGGGTAAGGGTAAGCTTAAGGGTAAAAGCAAGGGTAAGGGTAAGGGTAAGGGTAAGGGTGAGGGTAAAGGTAAGGGTAAGCCTAAGGGTAAAAGCAAGGGTAAGGGTAAGGGTAAGGGTAAGGGTAAGGGTAAGGGTAAGGGTTAGGGTAAGGGTAAGGGTAAGGGTAAGGGTAAGGGTAAGGGTAAGGGTAAGGGTAAGCTTAAGGGTAAAAGCAAGGGTAAGGGTAAGGGTAAGGGTAAGGGTAAGGGTAAGGGTAAGGGTAAGGGTAAGGGTAAGGGTAAGGGTAAGCTTAAGGGTAAAAGCAAGGGTAAGGGTAAGGGTAAGGGTAAGGGTAAGGGTAAGGGTAAGGGTAAGGGTAAGGGTAAGGGTAAGGGTAAGGGTAAGGGTAAGGGTAAGCTTAAGGGTAAAAGCAAGGGTAAGGGTAAGGGTAAGGGTAAGGGTAAGGGTTAGGGTAAGGGTAAAGGTAAGGGTAAGCCTAAGGGTAAAAGCAAGGGTAAGGGTAAGGGTAAGGGTAAGGGTAAGGGTAAGGCTAAGGGTAAGAGTAAGGGTAAGGGTAAGGGTAAGCTTAAGGGTAAAAGCAAGGGTAAGGGTAAGGGTAAGGGTAAGGGTAAGCCTAAGGGTAAAAGCAAGGGTAAGGGTAAGGTTAAGGGTAAGGGTAAGGGTAAGCTTAAGGGTAAAAGCAAGGGTTAGGGTAAGGGTAAGGGTAAGGGTAAGGGTAAGCTTAAGGGTAAAAGCAAGGGTAAGGGTAAGGGTAAAAGCAAGGGTAAGGATTAGGGTAAGGGTAAGGGTAAGGGTAAGGGTGAGGGTAAGCTTAAGGGTAAGGGTAAGGGTAAGGGTAAGCTTTAGGGTAAAAGCAAGGGTAAGGGTAAGGGTAAGGGTAAGGGTAAGGGTAAGGGTAAGCTTAAGGGTAAAAGCAAGGGTAAGGGTAAGGGTAAGGGTAAGGGTAAAGGTAAGGGTAAGCCTAAGGGTAAAAGCAAGGGTAAGGGTAAGGGTAAGGGTAAAGGTAAGGGTAAGGGTATGGGTAAGGGTAAGGGAAAGGGTAAGGGTAAGGGTAAGGGTAAGGGTAAGGGTAAGGGTAAGGGTAAGGGTAAGGGTAAGCTTAAGGGTAAAAGCAAGGGTAAGTGTAAGGGTAAGGGTAAGCCTTACCCTTACCCTTACCCTTACCCTTGCTTTTACCCTTAAGCTTACCCTTACCCTTACCCTTACCCTTACCCTTACCCTTGCTTTTACCCTTAGGCTTACCCTTACCCTTACCCTTACCCTTACCCTTGCTTTTACCCTTAAGCTTACCCTTACCCTTACCCTTACCCTTACCCTTACCCTTACCCTTACCCTTACCCTTACCCTTACCCTTACCCTTACCCTTGCTTTTACCCTTAGGCTTACCCTTACCTTTACCCTTACCCTTACCCTTACCCTTACCCTTACCCTTACCCTTACCCTTACCCTTGCTTTTACCCTTAAGCTTACCCTTACCCTTACCCTTACCCTTACCCTTACCCTTACCCTTACCCTTACCCTTACTTTTACCCTTAAGCTTACCCTTACCCTTACCCTTACCCTTACCCTTACCCTTACCCTTACCCTTACCCTTACCCTTACCCTTACCCTTACCCTTACCCTTACCCTTACCCTTGCTTTTACCCTTAAGCTTACCCTTACCCTTACCCTTACCCTTACCCTTAAGCTTACCCTTACCCTTACCCTTACCCTTACCCTTACCCTTACCCTTACCCTTACCCTTACCCTTACCCTTACCCTTACCCTTACCCTTGCTTTTACCCTTAAGCTTACCCTTACCCTTACCCTTACCCTTGCTTTTACCCTTAAGCTTACCCTTACCCTTACCCTTACCCTTACCCTTAAGCTTACCCTTACCCTTACCCTTACCCTTACCCTTACCCTTACCCTTACCCTTACCCTTACCCTTACCCTTGCTTTTACCCTTAAGCTTACCCTTACCCTTACCCTTACCCTTACCCTTAAGCTTACCCTTACCCTTACCCTTACCCTTGCTTTTACCCTTAAGCTTACCCTTACCCTTACCCTTACCCTTACCCTTAAGCTTACCCTTACCCTTACCCTTACCCTTACCCATACCCTTACCCTTACCCTTACCCTTGCTTTTACCCTTAAGCTTACCCTTACCCTTACCCTTACCCTTACCCTTACCCTTAAGCTTACCCTTACCCTTACCCTTACCCTTACCCTTACCCTTACCCTTACCCTTACCCTTACCCTTACCCTTACCCTTACCCTTACCCTTGCTTTTACCCTTAAGCTTACCCTTACCCTTACCCTTACCCTTACCCTTACCCTTGCTTTTACCCTTGAGCTTACCCTTACCCTTACCCTTACCCTTACCCTTAAGCTTACCCTTACCCTTACCCTTACCCTTACCCTTACCCTTACCCTTACCCTTACCCTTACCCTTACCCTTACCCTTACCCTTGCTTTTACCCTTAAGCTTACCCTTACCCTTACCCTTACCCTTACCCTTACCCTTACCCTTACCCTTACCCTTACCCTTACCCTTACCCTTACCCTTACCCTTACCCTTGCTTTTACCCTTAGGCTTACCCTTACCTTTACCCTTACCCTTACCCTTACCCTTACCCTTACCCTTACCCTTACCCTTACCCTTACCCTTGCTTTTACCCTTAAGCTTACCCTTACCCTTACCCTTTCCCTTACCCTTACCCTTACCCTTGCTTTTACCTTTAAGCTTACCCTTACCCTTACCCTTACCCTTACCCTTACCCTTGCTTTTACCCTTAGGCTTACCCTTACCCTTACCCTTACCCTTACCCTTGCTTTTACCCTTAAGCTTACCCTTACCCTAACCCTTACCCTTACCCTTACCCTTACCCTTACCCTTACCCTTACCCTTACCCTTACCCTTACCCTCACCTTTACCCTTACCCTTACCCTTACCCTTACCCTTACCCTTACCCTTACCCTTACCCTTACCCTTGCTTTTACCCTTAAGCTTACCCTTACCCTTACCCTTACCCTTACCCTTACCCTTACCCTCACCCTTGCTTTTACCCTTAAGCTTACCCTTACCCTTACCCTTACCCTTACCCTTACCCTTACCCTTACCCTTGATTTTACCCTTAAGCTTACCCTTACCCTTACCCTTACCCTTACCCTTACCCTTGCTTTTACCCTTAGGCTTACCCTTACCCTTACCCTTACCCTTGATTTTACCCTTAAGCTTACCCTTACCCTTACCCTTACCCTTAGGGTAAGCTTAAGGGTAAAAGCTTAAGTTACCCTTACCCTTACCCTTACCCTTACCCTTACCCTTACCCTTACCCTTACCCTTACCCTTACCCTTACCCTTACCCTCACCCTTGCTTTTACCCTGAGGCTTACCCTTACCTTTACCCTTACCCTTACCCTTACCCTTACCCTTACCCTTACCCTTACCCTTACCCTTGCTTTTACCCTTAAGCTTACCCTTACCCTTACCCTTTCCCTTACCCTTACCCTTACCCTTGCTTTTACCTTTAAGCTTACCCTTACCCTTACCCTTACCCTTACCCTTGCTTTTACCCTTAGGCTTACCCTTTCCCTTACCCTTACCCTTACCCTTGCTTTTACCCTTAAGCTTACCCTTACCCTTACCCTTACCCTTACCCTTACCCTTACCCTTACCCTTACCCTTACCCTTACCCTTACCCTTACCTTTACCCTTACCCTTACCCTTACCCTTACCCTTACCCTTACCCTTACCCTTACCCTTACCCTTACCCTTACCCTTACCCTTACCCTTACCCTTGCTTTTACCCTTAAGCTTACCCTTACCCTTACCCTTACCCTTACCCTTACCCTTACCCTTACCCTTACCCTTACCCTCACCCTTGCTTTTACCCTTAAGCTTACCCTTACCCTTACCCTTACCCTTACCCTTACCCTTACCCTTGCTTTTACCCTTAAGCTTACCCTTACCCTTACCCTTACCCTTACCCTTACCCTTGCTTTTACCCTTAGGCTTACCTTTACCCTTACCCTTACCCTTACCCTTGCTTTTACCCTTAAGCTTACCCTTACCCTTACCCTTACCCTTACTCTTACCCTTACCCTTACCCTTACCCTTACCCTTGCTTTTACCCTTAGGCTTACCCTTACCTTTACCCTTACCCTTAACCTTACCCTTACCCTTACCCTTACCCTTACCCTTACCCTTACCCTTACCCTTGCTTTTACCCTTAAGCTTACCCTTACCCTTACCCTTACCCTTACCCTTACCCTTACCCTTACCCTTACCCTTACCCCTACCCTTACCCTTACCCTTACCCTTGCTTTTACCCTTAAGCTTACCCTTACCCTTACCCTTACCCTTACCCTTACCCTTACCCTTACCCTTACCCTTACCCTTACCCTTACCCTAACCCTTACCCTTACCCTTACCCTTGCTTTTACCCTTAAGCTTACCCTCACCCTTACCCTTACCCTTACCCTTAAGCTTACCCTTACCCTTACCCTTACCCTTACCCTTACCCTTACCCTTACCCTTGCTTTTACCCTTAAGCTTACCCTTACCCTTACCCTTACCCTTACCCTTACCCTTACCCTTACCCTTGCTTTTACCCTTACCCTTATCCTTACCCTTAAGCTTACCCTTACCCTTACCCTTACCCTTACCCTTACAATTACCCTTACCCTTACCCTTACCCTTACCCTTGCTTTTACCCTTAAGCTTACCCTTACCCTTACCCTTACCCTTACCCTTACCCTTACCCTTGCTTTTACCCTTAGGCTTACCCTTACCTTTACCCTTACCCTTACCCTTACCCTTACTCTTACCCTTACCCTTACCCTTACCCTTGCTTTTACCCTTAAGCTTACCCTTACCCTTACCCTTACCCTTACCCTTACCCTTACCCTTACCCTTACCCTTACCCTTACCCTCACCCTTGCTTTTACCCTTAAGCTTACCCTTACCCTTACCCTTACCCTTACCCTTAACCTTACCCTTACCCTTACCCTTACCCTTACCCTTACCCTTACCCTTACCCTTACCCTTACCCTTACCCTTACCCTTACCCTTACCCTTGCTTTTACCCTTAAGCTTACCCTTACCCTTACCCTTACCCTTACCCTTACCCTTACCCTTACCCTTACCCTTACCCTTACCCTTACCCTTGCTTTTACCCTTACCTTTACCCTTACCCTTACCCTTACCCTTACCCTTACCCTTACCCTTGCTTTTACCCTTAAGCTTACCCTTACCCTTACCCTTACCCTTACCCTTACCCTTACCCTTACCCTTGCTTTTACCCTTAAGCTTACCCTTACCCTTACCCTTACCCTTACCCTTACCCTTACCCTTGCTTTTACCCTTAGGCTTACCCTTACCCTTACCCTTACCCTTACCCTTAAGCTTACCCTTACCCTTACCCTTACCCTTACCCTTACCCTTACCCTTACCCTTACCCTTACCCTTACCCTTACCCTTACCCTTGCTTTTACCCTTAAGCTTACCCTTACCCTTACCCTTACACTTACCATTGCTTTTACCCTTAAGCTTACCCTTACCCTTACCCTTACACTTACCCTTACCCTTACCCTTACCCTTACCCTTACCCTAACCCTTACCCTTACCCTTGCTTTTACTCTTAGGCTTACCCTTACCTTTACCCTTACCCTTACCCTTACCCTTAAGCTTACCCTTACCCTTACCCTTACCCTTACCCTTACCCTTACCCTTACCCTTACCCTTACCCTTACCCTTACCCTTGCTTTTACCCTTAAGCTTACCCTTACCCTTACCCTTACACTTACCCTTACCCTTACCCTTACCCTTACCCTTACCCTTACCCTTACCCTTAACCTAACCCTTACCCTTACCCTTGCTTTTACCCTTAGGCTTACCCTTACCTTTACCCTTACCCTTACAATTACCCTTACCCTTACCCTTACCCTTACCCTTACCCTTGCTTTTACCCTTAAGCTTTCCCTTACCCTTACCCTTACCCTTACCCTTACCCTTACCCTTACCCTTACTTTTACCCTCAAGCTTACCCTTACCCTTACCCTTACCCTCACCCTTACCCTTACCCTTACCCTTGCTTTCACCCTTAAGCTTACCCTTACCCTTACCCTTACCCTTACCCTTACCCTTACCCTTACCCTTACCCCTACCCTTACCCTTACCCTTACCCTTGCTTTTACCCTTAAGCTTACCCTTACCCTTACCCTTACCCTTACCCTTACCCTTACCCTTACCCTTACCCTTACCCTTACCCTTACCCTTACCCTTACCCTTACCCTTACCCTTACCCTTACCCTTACCCTTGCTTTTACCCTTAGGCTTACCCTTACCTTTACCCTTACCCTTACCCTTACCCTTACCCTTACCCTTACCCTTGCTTTAACCCTTAAGCTTACCCTTACCCTCACCCTTACCCTTACCCTTACCCTTGCTTTTACCCTTAAGCTTACCCTTACCCTTACCCTTACCCTTACCCTTACCCTTGTTTTACCCTTAGGCTTACCCTTACCCTTACCCTTACCCTTACCCTTGCTTTTACCCTTAAGCTTACCCTTACCCTTACCCTTACCCTTACCCTTACCCTTACCCTTACCCTTACCCTTACCCTTACCCTTACCCTTGCTTTTACCCTTAGGCTTACCCTTACCCTTACCCTTACCCTTACCCTTACCCTTACCCTTACCCTTACCCTTACCCTTGCTTTTACCCTTAAGCTTACCCTTACCCTTACCCTTACCCTCACCCTTACCCTTACCCTTATCCTTGCTTATACCCTTAAGCTTACCCTTACCCTTACCCTTACCCTTACCCTTACCCTTACCCTTACCCTTACCCTTACCCTTACCCTTACCCTTACCCTTGCTTTTACCCTTAGGCTTACCCTTACCTTTACCCTTACCCTTACCCTTACCCTTACCCTTGCTTTTACCCTCAAGCTTACCCTTACCCTTACCCTTACCCTTACCCTAACCCTTACCCTTGCTTTTACCCTTAAGCTTACCCTTACCCTTACCCTTACCCTTACCCTTACCCTTACCCTTACCTTTACCCTTACCCTTACCCTTACCCTTGCTTTTACCCTTAAGCTTACCCTTACCCTTACCCTTACACTTACCCTTACCCTTACCCTTACCCTTACCCTTACCCTTACCCTTACCCTTACCCTTACCCTTGCTTTTACCCTTAAGCTTACCCTTACCCTTACCCTTACCCTTACCCTTACCCTTAACCTTACCCTTACCCTTACCCTTGCTTTTACCCTAAGCAAGGGTAAGGGTAAGGGTAAGGGTAAGGGTAAGGGTAAGCTTAAGGTTAAAAGCAAGGGTGAGGGTAAGGGTGAGGGTAAGGGTAAGGGTAAGGGTAAGGGTAAGGGTAAGGGTAAGGGTAAGCTTAAGGGTAAAAGCAAGGGTAAGGGTAAGGGTAAGGGTAAGGGTAAGGGTAAGGGTAAGGGTAAGGGTAAGCTTAAGGGTAAAAGCAAGGGTAAGGGTAAGGGTAAGGGTAAGGGTAAGGGTAAGGGTAAGGGTAAGGGTAAGGGTAAAGGTAAGGGTAAGCCTAAGGGTAAAAGCAAGGGTAAGGGTAAGGGTAAGGGTAAGGGTAAGGGTAAGGGTAAGGGTAAGGGTAAGGGTAAGGGTAAGGGTAAGGGTAAGGGTAAGGGTAAGGGTAAGGGTAAGGGTAAGGGTAAGCTTAAGGGTAAAAGCAAGGGTAAGGGTAAGGGTAAGGGTAAGGGTAAGCCTAAGGGTAAAAGCAAGGGTAAGGGTAAGGGTAAGGGTAAGGGTAAGGGTAAGCTTAGGGGTAAAAGCAAGGGTAAGGGTAAGGGTAAGGGTAAGGGTAAGGGTAAGGGTAAGCTTAAGGGTAAAAGCAAGGGTAAGGGTAAGGGTAAGGGTAAGGGTAAGGTTAAGGGTAAGGGTAAAGGTAAGGGTAAGCCTAAGGGTAAAAGCAAGGGTAAGGGTAAGGGTAAGGGTAAGGGTAAGGGTAAGGGTAAGGGTAAGGGTAAGGGTAAGGGTAAGGGTAAGGGTAAGGGTAAGGGTAAGGGTAAGGGTAAGGGTAAGGGTAAGGGTAAGGGTAAGGGTAAGGGTAAGGGTAAGCTTAAGGGTAAAAGCAAGGGTAAGGGTAAGGGTAAGGGTAAGGGTAAGGGTAAGGGTAAGGGTAAGGGTAAGGGTAAGCTTAAGGGTAAAAGCAAGGGTAAGGGTAAGGGTAAGGGTAAGGGTAAGGGTAAGGGTAAGGGTAAGGGTAAGGGTAAGGGTAAGGGTAAGGGTAAGGGTAAGCTTAAGGGTAAAAGCAAGGGTAAGGGTAAGGGTAAGGGTAAGGGTAAGGGTAAGGGTAAGGGTAAGGGTAAGGGTAAGCTTAAGGGTAAAAGCAAGGGTAAGGGTAAGGGTAAGGGTAAGGGTAAGGGTAAGGGTAAGGGTAAGGGTAAGGGTAAGGGTAAGGGTAAGGGTAAGGGTAAGGGTAAGCTTTAGGGTAAAAGCAAGGGTAAGGGTAAGGGTAAGGGTAAGGGTAAGGGTAAGGGTAAGGGTAAGCTTTAGTGTAAAAGCAAGGGTAAGGGTAAGGGTAAGGGTAAGGGTAAGGGTAAGGGTAAGGGTAAGGGTAAGCTTAAGGGTAAAAGCAAGGGAAAGGGTAAGGGTAAAGGTAAGGGAAAGGGTAAGGGTAAGGGTAAGGGTAAGGGTAAGGGTAAGCTTAAGGGTAAAAGCAAGGGTAAGGGTAAGGGTAAGGGTAAGGGTAAGGGTAAGGGTAAGGGTAAGGGTAAGGGTGAGGGTAAAGGTAAGGGTAAAAGCAAGGGTAAGGGTAAGGGTAAGGGTAAGGGTAAGGGTAAGGGTAAGGGTAAGGGTAAGGGTAACGGTAGGGGTAAGCTCAAGGGTAAAAGCAAGGGTAAGGGTGAGGGTAATGGTAAGGGTAAGGGCACCCTTACCCTTACCCTTACCCTTACCCTTACCCTTGCTTTTACCCTTAGGCTTACCCTTACCCTTACCCTTACCCTTGCTTTTACCCTTAAGCTTACCCTTACCCTTACCCTTACCCTTACCCTTACCCTCACCCTTACCCTTACCCTTGCTTTTACCCTTAGGCTTAACCTTACCTTTACCCTTACCCTTACCCTTACCCTTACCCTTACCCTTACCCTTACCCTTACCCTTACCCTTACCCTTGCTTTTACTCTTAAGCTTACCCTTACCCTTACCCTTACCCTTACCCTTACCCTTACCCTTACCCTTACCCTTACCCTTACCCTTACCCTTGCTTTTACCCTTAAGCTTACCCTTACCCTTACCCTTACCCTTACCCTCACCCTTACCCTTACCCTTACCCTTGCTTATACACTTAAGCTTACCCTTACCCTTACCCTTACCCTTACCCTTACCCTTACCCTTACCCTTACCCTTACCCTTACCCTTACCCTTACCCTTACCCTTGCTTTTACCCTTAGGCTTACCCTTACCTTTACCCTTACCCTTACCCTTACCCTTACCCTTACCCTTACCCTTACCCTTGCTTTTACCCTTAAGCTTACACTTACCCTTACCCTTACCCTTACCCTTACCCTAACCCTTACCCTTGCTTTTACCCTTAAGCTTACCCTTACCCTTACCCTTACCCTTACCCTTACCCTTACCCTTACCCTTACCCTTACCCTTACCCTTACCCTTACCCTTACCCTTACCCTTACCCTTGCTTTTACCCTTAAGCTTACCCTTACCCTTACCCTTACCCTTACCCTTACCCTTACCCTTACCCTTACCCTTACCCTTATCCTTACCCTTGCTTTTACCCTTAAGCTTACCCTTACCCTTACCCTTACCCTTACCCTTACCCTTACCCTTACCCTTACCCTTACCCTTGCTTTTACTCTTAGGCTTACCCTTACCTTTACCCTTACCCTTACCCTTACCCTCACCCTTACCCTTACCCTTGCTTATACCCTTAAGCTTACCCTTACCCTTACCCTTACCCTTACCCTTACCCTTACCCTTGCTTTTACCCTTAAGCTTACCCTTACCCTTACCCTTAACCTTACCCTTACCCTTACCCTTACCCTTACCCTTGCTTTTACCCTTAAGCTTACCCTTACCCTTACCCTTACTCTTACCCTTACCCTTACCCTTACCCTTACCCTTACCCTTACCCTTACCCTTACCCTTACCCTTACCCTTACCCTTACCCTTACCCTTACCCTTACCCTTGCTTTTACCCTTAGGCTTACCCTTACCTTTACCCTTACCCTAACCCTTACCCTTACCCTTACCCTTACCCTTACCCTTGCTTTTACCCTTAAGCTTACCCTTACCATTACCCTTACCCTTACCCTTACCCTTACCCTTACCCTTACCCTTACCCTTACCCTTACCCTTACCCTTACCCTTGCTTTTACCCTTAAGCTTACCCTTACCCTTACCCTTACCCTTACCCTTACCCTTACCCTTACCCTTACCCATACCCTTACCCTTGCTTTTACCCTTAAGCTTACCCTTACCCTTACCCTTACCCTTACCCTTACCCTTACCCTTACCCTTACCCTTACCCTTACCCTTACCCTTGCTTTTACCCTTAGGCTTACCCTTACCTTTACCCTTACCCTTACCCTTACCCTTACCCTTACCCTTACCCTTGCTTTTACCCTTAAGCTTACCCTTACCCTTACCCTTACCCTTACCCTTACCCTTACCCTTACCCTTACCCTTACCCTTACCCTTACCCTTACCCTTATCCTTACCCTTGCTTTTACCCTTAAGCTTACCCTTACCCTTACCCTTACCCTTACCCTTACCCTTACCCTTACCCTTACCCTTACCCTTACCCTTGCTTTTACTCTTAGGCTTACCCTTTCATTTACCCTTACCCTTACCCTTACCCTTACCCCCACCCTTACCCTTACCCTTGCTTTTACCCTTAAGCTTACCCTTACCCTTACCCTTACCCTTACCCTTACCCTTGCTTTTACCCTTAAGCTCACCCTTACCCTTACCCTTAACCTTACCCTTACCCTTGCTTTTACCCTTAGGCTTACCCTTACCCTTACCCTTACCCTTACCCTTGCTTTTACCCTTAAGCTTACCCTTACCCTTACCCTTACTCTTACCCTTACCCTTACCCTTACCCTTACCCTTACCCTTACCCTTACCCTTACCCTTACCCTTACCCTTACCCTTACCCTTACCCTTGCTTTTACCCTTAGGCTTACCCTTACCTTTACCCTTACCCTAACCCTTACCCTTACCCTTACCCTTACCCTTACCCTTGCTTTTACCCTTAAGCTTACCCTTACCATTACCCTTACCCTTACCCTTACCCTTACCCTTACCCTTACCCTTACCCTCACCCTTACCCTTACCCTTACCCTTACCCTTGCTTTTACCCTTAAGCTTACCCTTACCCTTACCCTTACCCTTACCCTTACCCTTACCCTTTCCCTTACCCTTACCCTTGCCTTTACCCTTAAGCTTACCCTTACCCTTACCCTTACACTTACCCTTACCCTTACCCTTACCCTTACCCTTACCCTTACCCTTACCCTTGCTTTTACCCTTAGGCTTACCCTTACCTTTACCCTTACCCTTACCATTACCCTTACCCTTACCCTTGCTTTTACCCTTAAGCTTACCCTTACCCTTACCCTTACCCTTAAGCTAACCCTTACCCTTACCCTTACCCTTACCCTTACCCTTACCCTTACCCTTACCCTTACCCTTACCCTTACCCTTACCCTTGCTTTTACCCTTAAGCTTACCCTTACCCTTACCCTTACCCTTACCCTTACCCTTGCTTTTACCCTTAAGCTTACCCTTAAGCTTACCCTTACCCTTACCCTTACCCTTACCCTTACCCTTACCCTTACCCTTACCCTTACCCTTACCCTTACCCTTACCCTTACCCTTACCCTTACCCTTACCCTTGCTTTTACCCTTAAGCTTACCCTTACCCTTACCCTTACCCTTACCCTTAAGCTTACCCTTACCCTTACCCTTACCCTTACCCTTACCCTTAACCTTACCCTTGCTTTTACCCTTAAGCTTACCCTTACACTACCCTTACCCTTAAGCTTACCCTCACCCTTACCCTTACCCTTACCCTTACCCTTGCTTTTACCCTTAAGCTTACCCTTACCCTTACCCTTACCCTTACCCTTAAGCTTACCCTTACCCTTACCCTTACCCTTACCCTTACCCTTACCCTTGCTTTTACCCTTAAGCTTACCCTTACCCTTACCCTTACCCTTACCCTTGCTTTTACCCTTAAGCTAACCCTTACCCTTACCCTTACCCTTACCCTTAAGCTTACCCTTACCCTTACCCTTACCCTTACCCTTACCCTTACCCTTACCCTTACCCTTACCCTTACCCTTACCCTTGCTTTTACCCTTAAGCTTACCCTTACCCTTACCCTTACCCTTACCCTTACCCTTACCCTTACCCTTACCCTTACCCTTACCCTTACCCTTACCCTTACCCTTGCTTTTACCCTTAGGCTTACCCTTACCTTTACCCTTACCCTTACCCTTACCCTTACCCTTACCCTTACCCTTACCCTTACCCTTACCCTTGCTTTTACCCTTAAGCTTACCCTTACCCTTACCCTTACCCTTACCCTTACCCTTAACCTTGCTTTTACCCTTAAGCTTACCCTTACCCTTACCCTTACCCTTACCCTTACCCTTGCTTTTACCCTTAGGCTTACCCTTACCCTTACCCTTACCCTTACCCTTGCTTTTACCCTTAAGCTTACCCTTACCCTTACCCTTACCCTTACCCTTACCCTTACCCTTACCCTTACCCTTACCCTTACCCTTACCCTTACCCTTACCCTTACCCTTACCCTTACCCTTACCCTTACCCTTACCCTTACCCTTACCCTTACCCTTGCTTTTACCCTTAGGCTTACCCTTACCTTTACCCTTACCCTTACCCTTACCCTTACCCTTACCCTTGCTTTTACCCTTAAGCTTACCCTTACCCTTACCCTTACCCTTACCCTTACCCTTACCCTTACCCTTACCCTTACCCTTACCCTTGCTTTTACCCTTAAGCTTACCCTTACCCTTACCCTTACCCTTACCCTTACCCTTACCCTTACCCTTACCCTTACCCTTACCCTTACCCTCACCCTTGCTTTTACCCTTAAGCTTACCCTTACCCTTACCCTTACCCTTACCCTTACCCTTACCCTTGCTTTTACCCTTAAGCTTACCCTTACCCTTACCCTTGCCCTTACCCTTGCTTTTACCCTTAGGCTTACCCTTACCCTTACCCTTACCCTTATCCTTGCTTTTACCCTTAAGCTTACCCTTACCCTTACCCTTACCCTTACTCTTACCCTTACCCTTACCCTTACCCTTACCCTTGCTTTTACCCTTAGGCTTAACCTTACCTTTACCTTTACCCTTACCGTTACCCTTACCCTTACCCTTACCCTTACCCTTACCCTTACCCTTACCCTTGCTTTTACCCTTACCCTTACCCTTACCCTTACCCTTACCCTTACCCTTACCCTTACCCTTACCCTTACCCTTTCCCTTACCCTTACCCTTACCCTTACCCTTACCCTTACCCTTACCCTTACCCTTACCCTTGCTTTTACCCTTAGGCTTACCCTTACCTTTACCCTTACCCTTACCCTTACCCTTACCCTTACCCTTGCTTTTACCCTTAAGCTTACCCTTACCCTTACCCTTACCCTTACCCTTACCCTTACCCTTACCCTTACCCTTACCCTTACCCTTGCTTTTACCCTTAAGCTTACCCTTACCCTTACCCTTACCCTTACCCTTACCCTTACCCTTACCCTTACCCTTACCCTCACCCTTGCTTTTACCCTTAAGCTTACCCTTACCCTTACCCTTACCCTTACCCTTACCCTTACCCTTGCTTTTACCCTTAAGCTTACCCTTACCCTTACCCTTACCCTTACCCTTGCTTTTACCCTTAGGCTTACCCTTACCCTTACCCTTACCCTTATCCTTGCTTTTACCCTTAAGCTTACCCTTACCCTTACCCTTACCCTTACTCTTACCCTTACCCTTACCCTTACCCTTACCCTTGCTTTTACCCTTAGGCTTAACCTTACCTTTACCTTTACCCTTACCGTTACCCTTACCCTTACCCTTACCCTTACCCTTACCCTTACCCTTACCCTTGCTTTTACCCTTAAGCTTACCCTTACCCTTACCCTTACCCTTACCCTTACCCTTACCCTTACCCTTACCCTTACCCTTACCCTTACCCTTACCCTTGCTTTTACCCTTAAGCTCACCCTTACCCTTACCCTTACCCTTACCCTTACCCTTACCCTTACTCTTACCCTTACCCTTGCTTTTACCCTTAAGCTTACCCTTACCCTTACCCTTACCCTTACCCTTACCCTTAAGCTTACCCTTACCCTTACCCTTACCCTTACCCTTACCCTTACCCTTACCCTTGCTTTTACCCTTAAGCTTACCCTTACCCTTACCCTTACCCTTACCCTTACCCTTGCTTTTACCCTTAAGCTTACCCTTACCCTTACCCTTACCCTTACCCTTAAGCTTACCCTTACCCTTACCCTTACCCTTACCCTTACCCTTGCTTTTACCCTTAAGCTTACCCTTACCCTTACCCTTACCCTTACCCTTACCCTTACCCTTACCCTTACCCTTACCCTTACCCTTGCTTTTACCCTTAGGCTTACCCTTACCCTTACCCTTACCATTACCCTTACCCTTACCCTTACCCTTACCCTTACCCTTGCTTTTACCCTTAAGCTTACCCTTACCCTTACCCTTACCCTTACCCTTACCCTTACCCTTACCCTTACCCTTACCCTTACCCTTACCCTTACCCTTACCCTTACCCTTACCCTTACCCTTACCCTTACCCTTACCCTTACCCTTACCCTTACCCTTACCCTTACCCTTACCCTTACCCTTGCTTTTACCCTTAAGCTTACCCTTACCCTTACCCTTACCCTTACCCTTGCTTTTACCCTTAAGCTTACCCTTACCCTTACTCTTACCCCTACCCTTACCCTTACCCTTACCCTTACCCTTACCCTTACCCTTACCCTTGCTTTTACCCTTAGGCTTACCCTCACCTTTACCCTTACCCTTACCCTTACCCTTACCCTTACCCTTACCCTTACCCTTGCTTTTACCCTTAAGCTTACCCTTACCCTTACCCTTACCCTTACCCTTAGCTTTACCCTTACCCTTGCTTTTACCCTTAAGCTTACCCTTACCCTTACCCTTACCCTTACCCTTGCTTTTACCCTTAGGCTTACCCTTACCCTGACCCTTACCCTTACCCTTAAGCTTACCCTTACCCTTACCCTTACCCTTACCCTTACCCTTACCCTTACCCTTACCCTTTCCCTTACCCTTACCCTTGCTTTTACCCTTAAGCTTACCCTTACCCTTACCCTTACCCTTACCCTTACCCTTACCCTTACCCTTACCCTTACCCTTACCCTTACCCTTACCCTTACCCTTACCCTTGCTTTTACCCTTAGGCTTAACCTTACCTTTACCCTTACCCTTACCCTTACCCTTACCCTTACCCTTACCCTTACCCTTACCCTTACCCTTACCCTTACCCTTACCCTTGCTTTTACCCTTAAGCTTACCCTTACCCTTACCCTTACCCTTACCCTTACCCTTGCTTTTACCCTTAAGCTTACCCTTACCCTTACCCTTACCCTTACCCTCACCCTTACCCTTACCCTTACCCTTACCCTTGCTTATACCCTTAAGCTTACCCTTACCCTTACCCTTACCCTTACCCTTACCCTTACCCTTACCCTTACCCTTACCCTTACCCTTACCCTTACCCTTACCCTTACCCTTACCCTTACCCTTACCCTTACCCTTACCCTTGCTTTTACCCTTAGGCTTACCCTTACCTTTACCCTTACCCTTACCCTTACCCTTACCCTTACCCTTACCCTTGCTTTTACCCTTAAGCTTACCCTTACCCTTACCCTTACCATTACCCTTACCCTAACCCTTACCCTTGCTTTTACCCTTAAGCTTACCCTTACCCTTACCCTTACCCTTACCCTTACCCTTACCCTTACCCTTACCCTTGCTTTTACCCTTAAGCTTACCCTTACCCTTACCCTTACCCTTACCCTTACCCTTACCCTTACCCTTACCCTTACCCTTATCCTTACCCTTGCTTTTACCCTTAAGCTTACCCTTACCCTTACCCTTACCCTTACCCTTACCCTTACCCTTGCTTTTACTCTTAGGCTTACCCTTACCTTTACCCTTACCCTTACCCTTACCCTTACCCTCACCCTTACCCTTACCCTTGCTTTTACCCTTAAGCTTACCCTTACCCTTACCCTTACCCTTACCCTTACCCTTGCTTTTACCCTTAAGCTTACCCTTACCCTTACCCTTAACCTTACCCTTACCCTTGCTTTTACCCTTAGGCTTACCCTTACCCTTACCCTTACCCTTACCCTTACCCTTACCCTTACCCTTACCCTTACCCTTGCTTTTACTCTTAGGCTTACCCTTACCTTTACCCTTACCCTTACCCTTACCCTTACCCTCACCCTTACCCTTACCCTTGCTTTTACCCTAAAGCTTACCCTTACCCTTACCCTTACCCTTACCCTTACCCTTGCTTTTACCCTTAAGCTTACCCTTACCCTTACCCTTACTCTTACCCTTACCCTTACCCTTACCCTTACCCTTACGCTTACCCTTACCCTTACCCTTACCCTTCCCTTGCTTTTACCCTTAGGCTTACCCTTACCTTTACCCTTACCCTAACCCTTACCCTTACCCTTACCCTTACCCTTACCCTTACCCTTGCTTTTACCCTTAAGCTTACCCTTACCCTTACCCTTACCCTTACCCTTACCCTTACCCTTACCCTTACCCTTACCCTTGCTTTTACCCTTAAGCTTACCCTTACCCTTACCCTTAACCTCACCCTTACCCTTACCCTGACCCTTACCCTTACCCTTACCCTTACCCTTGCTTTTACCCTTAAGCTTACCCTTACCCTTACCCTTACCCTTACCCTTACCCTTACCCTTACCCTTACCCTTACCCTTACCCTTACCCTTACCCTTACCCTTACCCTTACCCTTGCTTTTACCCTTAGGCTTACCCTTACCTTTACCCTTACCCTTACCCTTACCCTTACCCTTACCCTTGCTTTTACCCTTAAGCTTACCCTTACCCTTACCCTTACCCTTAAGCTTACCCTTACCCTTACCCTTACCCTTACCCTTACCCTTACCCTTACCCTTACCCTTACCCTTACCCTTACCCTTACCCTTACCCTTGCTTTTACCCTTAAGCTTACCCTTACCCTTACCCTTACCCTTACCCTTACCCTTGCTTTTACCCTTAAGCTTACCCTTACCCTTACCCTTACCCTTAAGCTTACCCTTACCCTTACCCTTACCCTTACCCTTACCCTTACCCTTACCCTTACCCTTACCCTTACCCTTACCCTTACCCTTACCCTTGCTTTTACCCTTAAGCTTACCCTTACCCTTACCCTTACCCTTACCCTTGAGCTTACCCTTACCCTTACCCTTACCCTTACCCTTACCCTTAACCTTACCCTTGCTTTTACCCTTAAGCTTACCCTTACCCTTACCCTTACCCTTACCCTTAAGCTTACCCTTACCCTTACCCTTACCCTTACCCTTACCCTTGCTTTTACCCTTAAGCTTACCCTTAACCTTACCCTTACCCTTACCCTTAAGCTTACCCTTACCCTTACCCTTACCCTTACCCTTACCCTTACCCTTACCCTTACCCTTACCCTTGCTTTTACCCTTAAGCTTACCCTTACCCTTACCCTTACCCTTACCCTTGCTTTTACCCTTAAGCTTACCCTTACCCTTACCCTTACCCTTAAGCTTACCCTTACCCTTACCCTTACCCTTACCCTTACCCTTACCCTTACCCTTACCCTTACCCTTACCCTTGCTTTTACCCTTAAGCTTACCCTTACCCTTACCCTTACCCTTACCCTTACCCTTACCCTTACCCTTACCCTTACCCTTACCCTTGCTTTTACCCTTAGGCTTACCCTTACCTTTACCCTTACCCTTACCTTTACCCTTACCCTTACCCTTACCCTTACCCTTGCTTTTACCCTTGAGCTTACCCTTACCCTTACCCTTACCCTTACCCTTACCCTTACCCTTGCTTTTACCCTTAAGCTTACCCTTACCCTTACCCTTACCCTTACCCTTACCCTTGCTTTTACCCTTAGGCTTACCCTTACCCTTACCCTTACCCTTACCCTTGCTTTTACCCTTAAGCTTACCCTTACCCTTACCCTTACCCTTACCCTTACCCTTACCCTTACCCTTACCCTTACCCTTACCCTTACCCTTACCCTTACCCTTACCCTTACCCTTACCCTTACCCTCACCCTTACCCTTACCCTTACCCTTACCCTTACCCTTACCCTTACCCTTGCTTTTACCCTTAGGCTTACCCTTACCTTTACCCTTACCCTTACCCTTACCCTTACCCTTACCCTTGCTTTTACCCTTAAGCTTACCCTTACCCTTACCCTTACCCTTACCCTTACCCTTACCCTTACCCTTACCCTTACCCTTACCCTTACCCTTACCCTTACCCTTACCCTTGCTTTTACCCTTAAGCTTACCCTTACTCTTACCCTTACCCTTACCCTTGCTTTTACTCTTAGGCTTACCCTTACCTTTACCCTTACCCTTACCCTTACCCTTACCCTCACCCTTACCCTTACCCTTGCTTTTACCCTTAAGCTTACCCTTACCCTTACCCTTACCCTTACCCTTACCCTTGCTTTTACCCTTAAGCTTACCCTTACCCTTACCCTTAACCTTACCCTTACCCTTGCTTTTACCCTTAGGCTTACCCTTACCCTTACCCTTACCCTTGCTTTTACCCTTAAGCTTACCCTTACCCTTACCCTTACTCTTACCCTTACCCTTACCCTTACCCTTACCCTTACCCTTACCCTAACCCTTACCCTTACCCTTGCTTTTACCCTTAGGCTTACCCTTACCTTTACCCTTACCCTAACCCTTACCCTTACCCTTACCCTTACCCTTACCCTTGCTTTTACCCTTAAGCTTACCCTTACCCTTACCCTTACCCTTACCCTTACCCTTACCCTTACCCTTACCCTTACCCTTACCCTTACCCTTACCCTTGCTTTTACCCTTAAGCTTACCCTTACCCTTACCCTTAACCTTACCCTTACCCTTACCCTTACCCTTACCCTTACCCTTACCCTTACCCTTGCTTTTACCCTTAAGCTTACCCTTAACCTTACCCTTACCCTTACCCTTACCCTTACCCTTACCCTTACCCTTACCCTTACCCTTACCCTTACCCTTGCTTTTACCCTTAGGCTTACCCTTACCTTTACCCTTACCCTTACCCTTACCCTTACCCTTACCCTTGCTTTTACCCTTAAGCTTACCCTTACCCTTACCCTTACCCTTAAGCTTACCCTTAACCTTACCCTTACCCTTACCCTTACCCTTACCCTTACCCTTACCCTTACCCTTACCCTTACCCTTACCCTTGCTTTTACCCTTAAGCTTACCCTTACCCTTACCCTTACCCTTACCCTTACCCTTGCTTTTACCCTTAAACTTACCCTTACCCTTACCCTTACCCTTAAGCTTACCCTTACCCTTACCTTTACCCTTACCCTTACCCTTATCCTTACCCTTACCCTTACCCTTACCCTTACCCTTACCCTTACCCTTACCCTTACCCTTGCTTTTACCCTTAAGCTTACCCTTACCCTTACCCTTACCCTTACCCTTAAGCTTACCCTTACCCTTACCCTTACCCTTGCCCTTACCCTTAACCTTACCCTTGCTTTTACCCTTAAGATTACCCTTACCCTTACCCTTACCCTTACCCTTAAGCTTACCCTTACCCTTACCCTTATCCTTACCCTTACCCTTGCTTTTACCCTTAAGCTTACCCTTACCCTTACCCTTACCCTTACCCTTAAGCTTACCCTTACCCTTACCCTTACCCTTACCCTTACCCTTACCCTTACCCTTACCCTTACCCTTACCCTTACCCTTACCCTTACCCTTGCTTTTACCCTTAAGCTTACCCTTACCCTTACCCTTACCCTTACCCTTACCCTTACCCTCACCCTTACCCTTACCCTTACCCTTACCCTTGCTTTTACCCTTAAGCTTACCCTTACCCTTACCCTTACCCTTACCCTTACCCTTACCCTTACCCTTACCCTTACCCTTACCCTTACCCTTACCCTTGCTTTTACCCTTAAGCTTACCCTTACCCTTACCCTTACCCTTACCCTTAAGCTTACCCTTACCCTTACCCTTACCCTTACCCTTACCCTTACCCTTACCCTTACCCTTGCTTTTACCCTTAAGCTTACCCTTACCCTTACCCTTACCCTTACCCTTACCCTTACCCTTGCTTTTACCCTTACCCTTATCCTTACCCTTAAGCTTACCCTTACCCTTACCCTTACCCTTACCCTTACCCTTGCCCTTACCCTTACCCTTGCTTTTACCCTTAAGCTTACCCTTACCCTTACCCTTACCCTTACCCTTACCCTTACCCTTGCTTTTACCCTTAGGCTTACCCTTACCTTTACCCTTCTCCTTACCCTTACCCTTACCCTTACCCTTACCCTTACCCTTACCCTTGCTTTTACCCTTAAGCTTACCCTTACCCTTACCCTTACCCTTACCCTTACCCTTACCCTTACCCTTACCCTCACCCTTACCCTCACCCTTGCTTTTACCTTTAAGCTTACCCTTACCCTTACCCTTACCCTTACCCTTACCCTTACCCTTACCCTTACCATTACCCTTACCCTTACCCTTACCCTTACCCTTACCCTTACCCTTACCCTTACCCTTACCCTTACCCTTACCCTTACCCTTACCCTTACCCTTACCCTTACCCTTACCCTTACCCTTACCCTTACCCTTGCTTTTACCCTTAAGCTTACCCTTTCCCTTACCCTTACCCTTACCCTTACCCTTACCCTTACCCTTACCCTTACCCTTACCCTTACCCTTACCCTTACCCTTACCCTTACCCTTACCCTTACCCTTACCCTTACCCTTACCCTTACCCTTACCCTTACCCTTACCCTTACCCTTACCCTTGCTTTTACCCTTAGGCTTACCCTTACCTTTACCCTTACCCTTACCCTTACCCTTACCCTTACCCTTGCTTTTACCCTTAAGCTTACCCTTACCCTTACCCTTACCCTTACCCTTACCCTTACCCTTGCTTTTACCCTTAAGCTTACCCTTACCCTTACCCTTACCCTTACCCTTACCCTTACCCTTACCCTTACCCTTACCCTTACCCTTACCCTTGCTTTTACCCTTAAGCTTACCCTTTCCCTTACCCTTACCCTTACCCTTACCCTTACCCTTACCCTTACCCTTACCCTTACCCTTACCCTTACCCTTACCCTTACCCTTACCCTTACCCTTACCCTTACCCTTACCCTTACCCTTACCCTTACCCTTACCCTTACCCTTGCTTTTACCCTTACCCTTACCCTTACCCTTACCCTTACCCTTACCCTTACCCTTACCCTTGCTTTTACCCTTGAGCTTACCCTTACCCTTACCCTTACCCTTACCCTTAAGCTTACCCTTACCCTTACCCTTACCCTTGCCCTTACCCTTAACCTTACCCTTGCTTTTACCCTTAAGATTACCCTTACCCTTACCCTTACCCTTACCCTTAAGCTTACCCTTACCCTTACCCTTATCCTTACCCTTACCCTTGCTTTTACCCTTAAGCTTACCCTTACCCTTACCCTTACCCTTACCCTTAAGCTTACCCTTACCCTTACCCTTACCCTTACCCTTACCCTTACCCTTACCCTTACCCTTACCCTTACCCTTACCCTTACCCTTACCCTTGCTTTTACCCTTAAGCTTACCCTTACCCTTACCCTTACCCTTACCCTTACCCTTACCCTCACCCTTACCCTTACCCTTACCCTTACCCTTGCTTTTACCCTTAAGCTTACCCTTACCCTTACCCTTACCCTTACCCTTACCCTTACCCTTACCCTTACCCTTACCCTTACCCTTACCCTTACCCTTACCCTTGCTTTTACCCTTAAGCTTACCCTTACCCTTACCCTTACCCTTACCCTTAAGCTTACCCTTACCCTTACCCTTACCCTTACCCTTACCCTTACCCTTACCCTTACCCTTGCTTTTACCCTTAAGCTTACCCTTACCCTTACCCTTACCCTTACCCTTACCCTTACCCTTGCTTTTACCCTTACCCTTATCCTTACCCTTAAGCTTACCCTTACCCTTACCCTTACCCTTACCCTTACCCTTACCCTTACCCTTACCCTTGCTTTTACCCTTAAGCTTACCCTTACCCTTACCCTTACCCTTACCCTTACCCTTACCCTTGCTTTTACCCTTAGGCTTACCCTTACCTTTACCCTTATCCTTACCCTTACCCTTACCCTTACCCTTACCCTTACCCTTACCCTTGCTTTTACCCTTAAGCTTACCCTTACCCTTACCCTTACCCTTACCCTTACCCTTACCCTTACCCTTACCCTCACCCTTACCCTCACCCTTGCTTTTACCTTTAAGCTTACCCTTACCCTTACCCTTACCCTTACCCTTACCCTTACCCTTACCCTTACCCTTACCATTACCCTTACCCTTACCCTTACCCTTACCCTTACCCTTACCCTTACCCTTACCCTTACCCTTACCCTTACCCTTACCCTTACCCTTACCCTTACCCTTACCCTTACCCTTACCCTTACCCTTACCCTTGCTTTTACCCTTAAGCTTACCCTTTCCCTTACCCTTACCCTTACCCTTACCCTTACCCTTACCCTTACCCTTACCCTTACCCTTACCCTTACCCTTACCCTTACCCTTACCCTTACCCTTACCCTTACCCTTACCCTTACCCTTACCCTTACCCTTACCCTTACCCTTACCCTTACCCTTACCCTTACCCTTACCCTTGCTTTTACCCTTAGGCTTACCCTTACCTTTACCCTTACCCTTACCCTTACCCTTACCCTTACCCTTGCTTTTACCCTTAAGCTTACCCTTACCCTTACCCTTACCCTTACCCTTACCCTTACCCTTGCTTTTACCCTTAAGCTTACCCTTACCCTTACCCTTACCCTTACCCTTGCTTTTACCCTTAGGCTTACCCTTACCCTTACCCTTACCCTTAAGCTTACCCTTACCCTTACCCTTACCCTTACCCTTACCCTTACCCTCACCCTTACCCTTACCCTTACCCTTACCCTTACCCTTACCCTTGCTTTTACCCTTAAGCTTACCCTTACCCTTACCCTTATACTTACCCTTACCCTTACCCTTACCCTTACCCTTACCCTTACCCTAACCCTTACCCTTACCCTTGCTTTTACCCTTAGGCTTACCCTTACCTTTACCCTTACCCTTACCCTTACCCTTAAGCTTACCCTTACCCTTACCCTTACCCTTACCCTTACCCTTACCCTTACCCTCACCCTTGCCCTTACCCTTACCCTTACCCTTGCTTTTACCCTTAAGCTTACCCTTACCCTTACCCTTACACTTACCCTTACCCTTACCCTTACCCTTACCCTTACCCTTACCCTTACCCTTACCCTTACCCTTAACCTAACCCTTACCCTTACCCTTGCTTTTACCCTTAGGCTTACCCTTACCTTTACCCTTACCCTTACCCTTACCCTTACCCTTACCCTTACCCTTACCCTTACCCTTGCTTTTACCCTTAAGCTTACCCTTACCCTTACCCTTACCCTTACCCATACCCTTACCCTTACCCTTACCCTTGCTTTTACCCTTAAGCTTACCCTTACCCTTACCCTTACCCTTACCCTCACCCTTACCCTTACCCTTACCCTTGCTTTTACCCTTAAGCTTACCCTTACCCTTACCCTTACCCTTACCCTTACCCTTACCCTTACCCTTACCCTTACCCTTACCCTTACCCTCACCCTTACCCTTACCCTTACCCTTGCTTTTAGCCTTAAGCTCACCCTTACCCTTACCCTTACCCTTACCCTTACCCTTACCCTTACCCTTACCCTTACCCTTACCCTTACCCTTACCCTTACCCTTACCCTTACCCTTACCCTTGCTTTTACCCTTAGGCTCACCCTTACCTTTACCCTTACCCTTACCCTTACCCTTACCCTTACCCTTGCTTTAACCCTTAAGCTTACCCTTACCCTCACCCTTACCCTTACCCTTACCCTTGCTTTTACTCTTAAGCTTACCCTTACCCTTACCCTTACCCTTACCCTTGTTTTACCCTTAGGCTTACCCTTACCCTTACCCTTACCCTTACCCTTGCTTTTACCCTTAAGCTTACCCTTACCCTTACCCTTACCCTTACCCTTACCCTTACCCTTACCCTTACCCTTACCTTTACCCTTACCCTTGCTTTTACCCTTAGGCTTACCCTAACCTTTACCCTTTCCCTTACCCTTACCCTTACCCTTACCCTTACCCTTACCCTTACCCTTACCCTTACCCTTGCTTTTACCCTTTAGCTTACCCTTACCCTTACCCTTACCCTTACCCTTACCCTTACCCTTACCCTTGCTTTTACCCTTAAGCTTACCCTTACCCTTACCCTTACCCTCACCCTTACCCTTACCCTTACCCTTGCTTATACCCTTAAGCTTACCCTTACCCTTACCCTTACCCTTACCCTTACCCTTACCCTTACCCTTACCCTTACACTTACCCTTGCTTTTACCCTTAGGCTTACCCTTACCTTTACCCTTACCCTTACCCTTACCCTTACCCTTGCTTTTACCCTCAAGCTTACCCTTACCCTTACCCTTACCCTTACCCTTACCCTAACCCTTACCCTTGCTTTTACCCTTAAGCTTACCCTTACCCTTACCCTTACCCTTACCCTTACCCTTACCCTTACCCTTACCCTTACCCTTACCCTTGCTTTTACCCTTAAGCTTACCCTTACCCTTACCCTTACCCTTACCCTTACCCTTACCCTTACCCTTACCCTTACCCTTACCCTTGCTTTTACCCTTAAGCTTACCCTTACCCTTACCCTTACCCTTACCCTTACCCTTACCCTTACCCTTACCCTTACCCTTACCCTTGCTTTTACCCTAAGGCTTACCCTTACCTTTACCCTTACCCTTACCCTTACCCTTGCTTTTACCCTTAAGCTTACACTTACCCTTACCCTTACCCTTACCCTTACCCTTACCCTTGCTTTTACCCTTAAGCTTACCCTTACCCTTACCCTCACCCTTACCCTTACCCTTACCCTTACCCTTACCCTTACCCTTACCCTTGCTTTTACCCTTACCCTTACCCTTGCTTTTACCCTTAGGCTTACCCTTACCCTTACCCTTACCCTTACCCTTACCCTTACCCTTACCCTTGCTTTTACCCTTAAGCTTACCCTTACCCTTACCCTTACCCTTACCCTTACCCTTACCCTTACCCTTGCTTTTACCCTTAAGCTTACCCTTACCCTTACCCTTACCCTTACCCTTACCCTTACCCTTACCCTTACCCTCACCCTTACCCTTACCCTTACCCTTGCTTTTACCCTTAAGCTTACCC
Source organism: Myrrha octodecimguttata (assembly GCA_958510865.1). Lineage (NCBI taxonomy): Eukaryota > Metazoa > Arthropoda > Insecta > Coleoptera > Coccinellidae > Myrrha > Myrrha octodecimguttata. Next base: position 232,204 of record CAUEHS010000258.1, on the reverse strand, counting down.
TTACCCTTACCCTTACCCTTACCCTTACCCTTACCCTTACCCTTACCCTTACCCTTACCCTTACCCTTACCCTTACCCTTGCTTTTACCCTTAAGCTTACCCTTACCCTTACCCTTACCCTTACCCTTACCCTTACCCTTACCCTTACCCTTACCCTTACCCTTACCCTTACCCTTACCCATACCCTTGCTTTTACCCTTAGGCTTACCCTCACCTTTACCCTTACCCTTACCCTTACCCTTACCCTTACCCATACCCTTACCCTTACCCTTACCCTTGCTTTTACCCTTAAGCTTACCCTTACCCTTACCCTTACCCTTACCCTTACCCTTACCCTTGCTTTTACCCTTAAGCTTACCCTTACCCTTACCTTACCCTTACCCTTACCCTTGCTTTTACCCTTAGGCTTACCCTTACCCTTACCCTTACCCTTACCCTTACCCTTACCCTTACCCTTACCCTTACCCTTACCCTTACCCTTACCCTCACCCTTGCTTTTACCCTTAAGCTTACCCTTACCCTTACCCTTACCCTTACCCTTACCCTTACCCTTACCCTTACCCTTACCCTTACCCTTACCCTTGCTTTTACCCTTAGGCTTACCCTTACCTTTACCCTTACCCTTACCCTTACCCTTACCCTTACCCTTACCCTTACCCTTACCCTTGCTTTTACCCTTAAGCTTACCCTTACCCTTACCCTTACCCTTACCCTTGCTTTTACCCTTAAGCTTACCCTTACCCTTACCCTTACCCTTACCCTTACCCTTACCCTTACCCTTACCCTTGCTTTTACCCTTAAGCTTACCCTTACCCTCACCCTTACCCTTACCCTTACCCTTACCCTTACCCTTACCCTTACCCTTACCCTTGCTTTTACCCTTAAGCTTACCCTTACCCTTACCCTTACCCTTACCCTTACCCTTACCCTTACCCTTACCCTTACCCTTACCCTTACCCTAACCCTTACCCTTACCCTTACCCTTACCCTTACCCTTACCCTTACCCTTACCCTTACCCTTGCTTTTACCCTTAGGCTTACCCTTACCTTTACCCTTACCCTCACCCTTACCCTTACCCTTACCCTTACCCTTGCTTTTACCCTTAAGCTTACCCTTACCCTTACCCTTACCCTTACCCTTACCCTTACCCTTGCTTTTACCCTTAAGCTTACCCTTACCCTTACCCTTACCCTTACCCTTACCCTTGCTTTTACCCTTAGGCTTACCCTTACCCTTACCCTTACCCTTACCCTTGCTTTTACCCTTAAGCTTACCCTTACACTTACCCTTACCCTTACCCTTACCCTTACCCTTACCCTTACCCTTACCCTTACCCTTACCCTTACCCTTACCCTTGCTTTTACCCTTAGGCTTACCCTTACCTTTACCCTTACCCTTACCCTTACCCTTACCCTTACCCTTACCCTTACCCTTACCCTTACCCTTACCCTTACCCTTACCCTTACCCTTGCTTTTACCCTTAGGCTTACCCTTACCTTTACCCTTACCCTTACCCTTACCCTTACCCTTACCCTTACCCTTACCCTTACCCTTACCCTTGCTTTTACCCTTAAGCTTGACCTTACCCTTACCCTTACCCTTACTCTTACCCTTACCCTTACCCTTGCTTTTACCCTTAGGCTTACCCTTACCCTTACCCTTACCCTTACCCTTGCTTTTACCCTTAAGCTTACCCTTACACTTACCCTTACCCTTACCCTTACCCTTACCCTTACCCTTACCCTTACCCTTACCCTTACCCTTACCCTTACCCTTACCCTTGCTTTTACCCTTAGGCTTACCCTTACCTTTACCCTTACCCTTACCCTTACCCTTACCCTTACCCTTACCCTTACCCTTACCCTTACCCTTACCCTTGCTTTTACCCTTAGGCTTACCCTTACCTTTACCCTTACCCTTACCCTTACCCTTACCCTTACCCTTACCCTTACCCTTACCCTTACCCTTACCCTTACCCTTACCCTTGCTTTTAACCTTAGGCTTACCCTTACCTTTACCTTACCCTTACCCTTACCCTTACCCTTACCCTTACCCTTACCCTTACCCTTACCCTTACCCTTACCCTTACACTTGTTTTTACCCTTAAGCTTACCCTTACCCTTACCCTTACCCTTACCCTTACCCTTACCCTAACCCTTACCCTTGCTTTTACCCTTTAGCTTACCCTTACCCTTACCCTTACCCTTACCCTTACCCTTACCCTTACCCTTACCCTTACCCTTACCCTTACCCTTACCCTTGCTTTTACCCTTAAGCTTACACTTACCCTTACCCTTACCCTTACCCTTACCCTTACCCTTACCCTTACCCTTACCCTTACCCTTACCCTTACCCTTACCCTTACCCTTGCTTTTACCCTTAAGCTTACCCTTACCCTTACCCTTACCCTTACCCTTACCCTTGCTTTTACCCCTAGGCTTACCCTTACCTTTACCCTTACCCTTACCCTTACCCTTACCCTTACCCTTACCCTTACCCTTACCCTTACCCTTGCTTTTACCCTTAAGCTTACCCTTACCCTTACCCTTACCCTTACCCTTACCCTTACCCTTACCCTTACCCTTGCTTTTACCCTTGAGCTTACCCTTACCCTTACCCTTACCCTTACCCTTACCCTTGCTTTTACCCTTAGGCTTACCCTTACCCTTACCCTTACCCTTACCCTTGCTTTTACCCTTAAGCTTACCCTTACCCTTACCCTTACTCTTACCCTTACCCTTACCCTTACCCTTACCCTTACCCTTACCCTTACCCTTACCCTTACCCTTACCTTTACCCTTACCCTCACCCTTACCCTTACCCTTACCCTTACCCTTGCTTTTACCCTTAAGCTTACCCTTACCCTTACCCTTACCCTTACCCTTACCCTTACCCTTGCTTTTACCCTTAAGCTTACCCTTACCCTTACCCTTACCCTTACCCTTACCCTTGCTTTTACCCTTAGGCTTACCCTTACCCTTACCCTTACCCTTACCCTTGCTTTTACCCTTAAGCTTACCCTTACACTTACCCTTACCCTTACCCTTACCCTTACCCTTACCCTTACCCTTACCCTTACCCTTACCCTTACCCTTACCCTTGCTTTTACCCTTAGGCTTACCCTTACCTTTACCCTTACCCTTACCCTTACCCTTACCCTTACCCTTACCCTTACCCTTACCCTTACCCTTGCTTTTACCCTTAGGCTTACCCTTACCTTTACCCTTACCCTTACCCTTACCCTTACCCTTACCCTTACCCTTACCCTTACCCTTACCCTTGCTTTTACCCTTAAGCTTGACCTTACCCTTACCCTTACCCTTACCCTTACCCTTACCCTTACCCTTGCTTTTACCCTTAGGCTTACCCTTACCCATACCCTTACCCTTACCCTTGCTTTTACCCTTAAGCTTACCCTTACACTTACCCTTACCCTTACCCTTACCCTTACCCTTACCCTTACCCTTACCCTTACCCTTACCCTTACCCTTACCCTTACCCTTACCCTTACCCTTGCTTTTACCCTTAGGCTTACCCTTACCTTTACCCTTTTCCTTACCCTTACCCTTACCCTTACCCTTACCCTTACCCTTACCCTTACCCTTGCTTTTACCCTTAGGCTTACCCTTACCTTTACCCTTACCCTTACCCTTACCCTTACCCTTACCCTTACCCTTACCCTTACCCTTACCCTTACCCTTACCCTTACCCTTGCTTTAACCTTAGGCTTACCCTTACCTTTACCCTTACCCTTACCCTTACCCTTACCCTTACCCTTACCCTTACCCTTACCCTTACCCTTACCCTTACCCTTACCCTTACCCTTACCCTTACCCTTGCTTTTACCCTTAAGCTTACCCTTACCCTTACCTTACCCTTACCCTTACCCTTACCCTAACCCTTACCCTTGCTTTTACCCTTTAGCTTACCCTTACCCTTACCCTTACCCTTACCCTTACCCTTACCCTTACCCTTACCCTCACCCTTACCCTTACCCTTGCTTTTACCGTTAAGCTTACCTTACCCTTACCCTTACCCTTACCCTTACCCTTACCCTTACCCTTACCCTTACCCTTACCCTTACCCTTACCCTTACCCTTGCTTTTACCCTTAAGCTTACCCTTACCCTTACCCTTACCCTTACCCTTACCCTTGCTTTTACCCCTAGGCTTACCCTTACCTTTACCCTTACCCTTACCCTTACCCTTACCCTTACCCTTACCCTTACCCTTACCCTTGCTTTTACCCTTAAGCTTACCCTTACCCTTACCCTTACCCTTACCCTTACCCTTACCCTTACCCTAACCCTTGCTTTTACCCTTAAGCTTACCCTTACCCTTACCCTTACCCTTACCCTTACCCTTGCTTTTACCCTTAGGCTTACCCTTACCCTTACCCTTACCCTTACCCTTGCTTTTACCCTTAAGCTTACCCTTACCCTTACCCTTACTCTTACCCTTACCCTTACCCTTACCCTTACCCTTACCCTTACCCTTACCCTTACCCTTACGCTTACCCTTGCTTTTACCCTTAGGCTTACCCTTACCTTTACCCTTACCCTAACCCTTACCCTTACCCTTACCCTTACCCTTACCCTTGCTTTTACCCTTAAGCTTACCCTTACCCTTACCCTTACCCTTACCCTTGCTTTTACACTTAAGCTTACCCTTACCCTTACCCTTACCCTTACCCTTACCCTTACCCTTACCCTTACCCTTACCCTTGCTTTTACCCTTAAGCTTACCCTTACCTTTACCCTTACCCTTACCCTTACCCTAACCCTTACCCTTGCTTTTACCCTTAAGCTTACCCTTACCCTTACCCTTACCCTTACCCTTACCCTTACCCTTACCCTTACCTTTACCCTCACCCTTACCCTTACCCTTACCCTTACCCTTACCTTACCCTTACCCTTACCCTTACCCTTACCCTTATCCTTACCCTTACCCTTGCTTTTACCCTTAAGCTTACCCTTACCCTCACCCTTACCCTTACCCTTACCCTTACCCTTACCCTTACCCTTGCTTTTACTTCTACTTAAGCTTACCCTTACCCTTACCCTTACCCTTACCTTACCCTTACCCTTGCTTTTACCCTTAGGCTTACCCTTACCTTTACCCTTACCCTTACCCTTACCTTACCCTTACCCTTACCCTTACCCTTGCTTTTACCCTTAAGCTTACCCTTACCCTTATCCTTACCCTTACCCTTACCCTTACCCTTGCTTTTACCCTTAAGCTTACCCTTACCCTTACCCTTACCCTTACCCTTACCCTTACCCTTACCCTTGCTTTTACCCTTAGGCTTACCCTTACCCTTACCCTTACCCTTACCCTTGCTTTTACCCTTAAGCTTACCCTTACCCTTACCCTTACTCTTACCCTTACCCTTACCCTTACCTTACCCTTACCCTTACCCTTACCCTTACCCTTACCCTTACCCTTACCCTTACCCTTACCCTTACCCTTGCTTTTACCCTTAGGCTTACCCTTACCTTTACCCTTACCCTAACCCTTACCCTTACCCTTACCCTTACCCTTACCCTTGCTTTTACCCTTAAGCTTACCCTTACCCTTACCCTTACCCTTACCCTTACCCTTACCCTTACCCTTACCCTTACCCTTACCCTTGCTTTTACCCTTAAGCTTACCCTTACCCTTACCCTTACCTCCCTTACCCTTACCCTACCCTTACCCTTACCCTTACCCTTACCCTTACCTTACCCTTACCCTTACCCTTACCCTTACCTTGCTTTAACCTTAAGCTTACCCTTACCCTTACCCTTACCCTTACCCTTACCCTTACCCTTACCCTTACCCTTACCCTTACCCTTACCCTTACCCTTATCCTTGCTTTTACCCTTAGGCTTACCCTTACCTTTACCCTTACCCTTACCCTTACCCTTACCCTTACCCTTGCTTTTACCCTTAAGCTTACCCTCACCCTTACCCTTACCCTTACCCTTAAGCTTACCCTTACCCTTACCCTTACCCTTACCCTTACCCTTACCCTTACACTTACCCTTACCCTTACCCTTACCCTTACCCTTGCTTTTACCCTTAAGCTTACCCTTACCCTTACCCTTACCCTTGCTTTTACTCTTAAGCTTACCCTTACCCTTACCCTTACCCTTACCCTTAAGCTTTCCCTTACCCTTACCCTTACCCTTACCCTTACCCTTACCCTTACCCTTACCCTTACCCTTACCCTTACCCTTACCCTTGCTTTTACCCTTAAGCTTACCCTTACCCTTACCCTTACCCTTACCCTTAAGCTTACCCTTACCCTTACCCTTACCCTTACCCTCACCCTTACCCTTACCCTTGCTTTTACCCTTAAGCTTACCCTTACCCTTACCCTTACCCTTACCCTTAAGCTTACCCTTACCTTACCCTTACCCTTACCCTTACCCTTACCCTTACCCTTGCTTTTACCCTTAAGCTTACCCTTACCCTTACCCTTACCCTTACCCTTAAGCTTACCCTTACCCTTACCCTTACCCTTACCCTTACCCTTACCCTTGCTTTTACCCTTTAGCTCACCCTTACCCTTACCCTTACCCTTACCCTTACCCTTACCCTTGCTTTTACCCTTAAGCTTACCCTTACCCTTACCCTTACCCTTACCCTTAAGCTTACCCTTACCCTTACCCTTACCCTTACCCTTACCCTTACTCTTGCTTTTACCCTTAAGCTTACCCTTACCCTTACCCTTACCCTTACCCTTACCCTTGCTTTTACCCTTAGGCTTACCCTTACCCTTTCCCTTACCCTTACCCTTGCTTTTACCCTTAAGCTTACCCTTACCCTTACCCTTACCCTTACCCTTACCCTTACCCTTACCCTTACCCTCACCCTTGCTTTTACCCTTAAGCTTACCCTTACCCTTACCCTTACCCTTACCCTTACCCTTACCCTTGCTTTTACCCTTAAGCTTACACTTACCCTTACCCTTACCCTTACCCTTGCTTTTACCCTTAGGCTTACCCTTACCCTTACCCTTACCCTTACCCTTGCTTTTACCCTTAAGCTTACCCTTACCCTTACCCTTACCCTTACCCTTACCCTTACCCTTACCCTTACCCTTACCCTTACCCTTACCCTTGCTTTTACCCTTAAGCTAACCCTTACCCTTACCCTTACCCTTACCCTTACCCTTAACCTTACCCTTACCCTTGCCCTTGCTTTTACCCTTAAGCTAACCCTTACCCTTACCCTTACCCTTACCCTTACCCTTAACCTTACCCTTACCCTTGCTTTTACCCTTAAGCTCACCCATACCCTTACCCTTACCCTTACCCTTACACTTACCCTTACCCTGACCCTTACCCTTGCTTTTACCCTTAAGCTTACCCTTACCCTTACCCTCACCCTTACCCTTAAGCTTACCCTTACCCTTACCCTTACCCTTACCCTTACCCTTACCCTTGCTTTTACCCTTAAGCTTACCCTTACCCTTACCCTTACCCTTACCCTTACCCTTGCTTTTACCCTTAAGCTTACCCTTACCCTTACCCTTACCCTTACCCTTACCCTTAAGCTTACCCTTACCCTTACCCTTACCCTTACCCTTACCCTTACCCTTACCCTTGCTTTTACCCTTAAGCTTACCCTTACCCTTACCCTTACCCTTACCCTAACCCTTACCCTTAACCTTACCCTTACCCTTACCCTTACCCTTACCCTTACCCTTGCTTTTACTCTTAGGCTTACCCTTACCTTTACCCTTACCCTTACCCTTACCCTTACCATTACCCTTACCCTTACCCTTACCCTTGCTTTTACCCTTAAGCTTTCCCTTACCCTTACCCTTACCCTTACCCTTACCTTACCCTTACCTACCCTTACCCTTACCCTTACCCTTACCCTTACCCTTACCCTTGCTTTTACCCTTTAGCTTACCCTTACCCTTACCCTTACTCTTACCCTTACCCTTACCCTTACCCTTACCCTTACCCTTACCCTTACCCTTGCTTTTACCCTTAAGCTTACCCTTACCCTTACCTTTACCCTTACCCTTACCCTTACCCTTACCCTTACCCTTACCCTTACCCTTACCCTTGCTTTTACCCTTAGGCTTACCCTTACCTTTAGCCTTACCCTTACCTTTACCCTTACCCTTACCCTTACCCTTACCCTTGCTTTTACCCTTAAGCTTACCCTTACCCTTACCCTTACCCTTACCCTTACCCTTACCCTTACCCTTACCCTTACCCTTGCTTTTACCCTTAAGCTTACCCTTACCCTTACCCTTACCCTTACACTTACCCTTGCTTTTACCCTTAGGCTTACCCTTACCCTTACCCTTACCCTTACCCTTAAGCTTACCCTTACCCTTACCCTTACCCTTACCCTTACCCTTACCCTTACCCTTACCCTTACCCTTACCCTTGCTTTTACCCTTAAGCTTACCCTTACCCTTACCCTTACCCTTACCCTTACCCTTACCCTTACCCTTACCCTTACCCTTACCCTTACCCTTGCTTTGACCCTTAGGCTTACCCTTACCTTTAAACTTACCCTTACCCTTACCCTTACCCTTACCCTTACCCTTACCCTTACCCTTACCCTTACCCTTACCCTTGCTTTTACCCTTAAGCTTACCCTTACCCTTACCCTCACCCTTACCCTTACCCTTACCCTTACCCTTACCCTTACCCTTGCTTTTACCCTTAAGCTTACCCTTACCCTTACCCTTACCCTTACCCTTACCCTTGCTTTTACCCTTAGGCTTACCCTTACCCTTACCCTTACCCTTACCCTTGCTTTTACCCTTAAGCTTACCCTTACCCTTACCCTTACCCTTACCCTTACCCTTACCCTTACCCTTACCCTTACCCTTACCCTTACCCTTACCCTTACCCTTACCCTTACCCTTACCCTTACCCTTACCCTTACCCTTACCCTTGCTTTTACCCTTAGGCTTAACCTTACCTTTACCCTTACCCTTACCCTTACCCTTACCCTTACCCTTACCCTTACCCTTACCCTTACCCTTACCCTTACCCTTACCCTTACCCTTACCCTTACCCTTACCCTTACCCTTACCCTTACCCTTACCCTTACCCTTACCCTTGCTTTTACCCTTAAGCTTACCCTTACCCTTACCCTTACCCTCACCCTTACCCTTACCCTTACCCTTGCTTATACCCTTAGGCTTACCCTTACCTTTACCCTTACCCTTACCCTTACCCTTACCCTTACCCTTACCCTTACCCTTACCCTTACCCTTACCCTTACCCTTACCCTTACCCTTACCCTTACCCTTACCCTTACCCTTACCCTTACCCTTACCCTTACCCTTAAGCTTACCCTTACCCTTACCCTTACCCTTACCCTTACCCTTAACCTTACCCTTGCTTTTACCCTTAAGCTTACCCTTACCCTTACCCTTACCCTTACCCTTAAGCTTACCCTTACCCTTACCCTTACCCTTACCCTTACCCTTACCCTTGCTTTTACCCTTAAGCTTACCCTTACCCTTACCCTTACCCTTACCCTTAAGCTTACCCTTACCCTTACCCTTACCCTTACCCTTACCCTTACCCTTACCCTTACCCTTACCCTTACCCTTGCTTTTACCCTTAAGCTTACCCTTACCCTTACCCTTACCCTTACCCTTGCTTTTACCCTTAAGCTTACCCTTACCCTTACCCTTACCCTTAAGCTTACCCTTACCCTTACCCTTACCCTTACCCTTACCCTTACCCTTACCCTTACCCTTACCCTTACCCTTGCTTTTACCCTTAAGCTTACCCTTACCCTTACCCTTACCCTTACCCTTACCCTTACCCTTGCTTTTACCCTTAGGCTTACCCTTACCTTTACCCTTACCCTTACCTTTACCCTTACCCTTACCCTTACCCTTACCCTTGCTTTTACCCTTGAGCTTACCCTTACCCTTACCCTTACCCTTACCCTTACCCTTACCCTTGCTTTTACCCTTAAGCTTACCCTTACCCTTACCCTTACCCTTACCCTTACCCTTACCCTTGCTTTTACCCTTAGGCTTACCCTTACCCTTACCCTTACCCTTACCCTTGCTTTTACCCTTAAGCTTACCCTTACCCTTACCCTTACCCTTACCCTTACCCTTACCCTTACCCTTACCCTTACCCTTACCCTTACCCTTACCCTTACCCTTACCCTTACCCTTACCCTTACCCTTACCCTTACCCTTACCCTTACCCTTACCCTTACCCTTACCCTTACCCTTACCCTTACCCTTACCCTTACCCTTACCCTTACCCTTACCCTTGCTTTTACCCTTAGGCTTACCCTTACCTTTACCCTTACCCTTACCCTTACCCTTACCCTTACCCTTGCTTTTACCCTTAAGCTTACCCTTACCCTTACCCTTACCCTTACCCTTACCCTTACCCTTACCCTTACCCTTACCCTTACCCTTACCCTTGCTTTTACCCTTAAGCTTACCCTTACCCTTACCCTTACCCTTACCCTTACCCTTGCTTTTACTCTTAGGCTTACCCTTACCTTTACCCTTACCCTTACCCTTACCCTTACCCTCACCCTTACCCTTACCCTTGCTTTTACCCTTAAGCTTACCCTTACCCTTACCCTTACCCTTACCCTTACCCTTGCTTTTACCCTTAAGCTTACCCTTACCCTTACCCTTAACCTTACCCTTACCCTTGCTTTTACCCTTAGGCTTACCCTTACCCTTACCCTTACCCTTACCCTTGCTTTTACCCTTAAGCTTACCCTTACCCTTACCCTTACTCTTACCCTTACCCTTACCCTTACCCTTACCCTTACCCTTACCCTTACCCTTACCCTTACCCTTACCCTTGCTTTTACCCTTGGGCTTACCCTTACCTTTACCCTTACCCTAACCCTTACCCTTACCCTTACCCTTACCCTTACCCTTACCCTTGCTTTTACCCTTAAGCTTACCCTTACCCTTACCCTTACCCTTACCCTTACCCTTACCCTTACCCTTACCCTTACCCTTACCCTTACCCTTACCCTTGCTTTTACCCTTAAGCTTACCCTTACCCTTACCCTTAACCTTACCCTTACCCTTACCCTTACCCTTACCCTTACCCTTACCCTTGCTTTTACCCTTAAGCTTACCCTTACCCTTACCCTTACCCTTACCCTTACCCTTACCCTTACCCTTACCCTTACCCTTACCCTTACCCTTACCCTTGCTTTTACCCTTAGGCTTACCCTAACCTTTACCCTTACCCTTACCCTTACCCTTACCCTTACCCTTGCTTTTACCCTTAAGCTTACCCTTACCCTTACCCTTACCCTTAAGCTTACCCTTAACCTTACCCTTACCCTTACCCTTACCCTTACCCTTACCCTTACCCTTACCCTTACCCTTACCCTTACCCTTGCTTTTACCCTTAAGCTTACCCTTACGTTTACCCTTACCCTTACCCTTACCCTTGCTTTTACCCTTAAACTTACCCTTACCCTTACCCTTACCCTTAAGCTTACCCTTACCCTTACCCTTACCCTTACCCTTACCCTTACCCTTACCCTTACCCTTACCCTTACCCTTACCCTTACCCTTACCCTTGCTTTTACCCTTAAGCTTACCCTTACCCTTACCCTTACCCTTACCCTTAAGCTTACCCTTACCCTTACCCTTACCCTTACCCTTACCCTTAACCTTACCCTTGCTTTTACCCTTAAGCTTACCCTTACCCTTACCCTTACCCTTAAGCTTACCCTTACCCTTACCCTTACCCTTACCCTTACCCTTACCCTTGCTTTTACCCTTAAGCTTACCCTTACTCTTACCCTTACCCTTACCCTTAAGCTTACCCTTACCCTTACCCTTACCCTTACCCTTACCCTCACCCTTACCCTTACCCTTGCTTTTACCCTTAAGCTTACCCTTACCCTTACCCTTACCCTTACCCTTGCTTTTACCCTTAAGCTTACCCTTACCCTTACCCTTACCCTTAAGCTTACCCTTACCCTTACCCTTACCCTTACCCTTACCCTTACCCTTACCCTTACCCTTACCCTTGCTTTTACCCTTAAGCTTACCCTTACCCTTACCCTTACCCTTACCCTTACCCTTACCCTTACCCTTACCCTTACCCTTGCTTTTACCCTTAGGCTTACCCTTACCTTTACCCTTACCCTTACCTTTACCCTTACCCTTACCCTTACCCTTACCCTTGCTTTTACCCTTGAGCTTACCCTTACCCTTACCCTTACCCTTACCCTTACCCTTACCCTTGCTTTTACCCTTAAGCTTACCCTTACCCTTACCCTTACCCTTACCCTTGCTTTTACCCTTAGGCTTACCCTTACCCTTACCCTTACCCTTACCCTTGCTTTTACCCTTAAGCATACCCTTACCCTTACCCTTACCCTTACCCTTACCCTTACCCTTACCCTTACCCTTACCCTTACCCTTACCCTTACCCTTACCCTTACCCTTACCCTTACCCTTACCCTTACCCTTACCCTTACCCTTACCCTTACCCTTACCCTTACCCTTGCTTTTACCCTTAGGCTTACCCTTACCTTTACCCTTACCCTTACCCTTACCCTTACCCTTACCCTTGCTTTTACCCTTAAGCTTACCCTTACCCTTACCCTTACCCTTACCCTTACCCTTACCCTTACCCTTACCCTTACCCTTACCCTTACCCTTACCCTTGCTTTTACCCTTAAGCTTACCCTTACCCTTACCCTTACCCTTACCCTTACCCTTACCCTTACCCTTACCCTTACCCTTACCCTTACCCTCACCCTTGCTTTTACCCTTAAGCTTACCCTTACCCTTACCCTTACCCTTACCCTTACCCTTACCCTTACCCTTGCTTTTACCCTTAAGCTTACCCTTACCCTTACCCTTACCCTTACCCTTGCTTTTACCCTTAGGCTTACCCTTACCCTTACCCTTACCCTTACCCTTGCTTTTACCCTTAAGCTTACCCTTACCCTTACCCTTACCCTTACTCTTACCCTTACCCTTACCCTTACCCTTACCCTTACCCTTGCTTTTACCCTTAGGCTTACCCTTACCTTTACCCTTACCCTTACCCTTACCCTTACCCTTACCCTTACCCTTACCCTTACCCTTGCTTTTACCCTTAAGCTTACCCTTACCCTTACCCTTACCCTTACCCTTACCCTTACCCTTACCCTTACCCTTACCCTTGCTTTTACCCTTAAGCTCACCCTTACCCTTACCCTTACCCTTACCCTTACCCTTACCCTTACCCTTACTCTTACCCTTACCCTTGCTTTTACCCTTAAGCTTACCCTTACCCTTACCCTTACCCTTACCCTTGCTTTTACCCTTAAGCTTACCCTTACCCTTACCCTTACCCTTAAGCTTACCCTTACCCTTACTCTTACCCTTACCCTTACCCTTACCCTTGACCTTACCCTTACCCTTACCCTTACCCTTGCTTTTACCCTTAAGCTTACCCTTACCCTTACCCTTACCCTTACCCTTACCCTTACCCTTACCCTTACCCTTACCCTTGCTTTTACCCTTAGGCTTACCCTTACCTTTACCCTTACCCTTACCTTTACCCTTACCCTTACCCTTACCCTTACCCTTACCCTTGAGCTTACCCTTACCCTTACCCTTACCCTTACCCTTACCCTTACCCTTGCTTTTACCCTTAAGCTTACCCTTACCCTTACCCTTACACTTACCCTTACCCTTACCCTTGCTTTTACCCTTAGGCTTACCCTTACCCTTACCCTTACCCTTACCCTTACCCTTGCTTTTACCCTTAAGCTTACCCTTACCCTTACCCTTACCCTTACCCTTACCCTTACCCTTACCCTTACCCTTACCCTTACCCTTACCCTTACCCTTACCCTTACCCTTACCCTTACCCTTACCCTTACCCTTACCCTTACCCTTACCCTTACCCTTACCCTTACCCTTGCTTTTACCCTTAGGCTTACCCTTACCTTTACCCTTACCCTTACCCTTACCCTTACCCTTACCCTTGCTTTTACCCTTAAGCTTACCCTTACCCTTACCCTTACCCTTACCCTTACCCTTACCCTTACCCTTACCCTTACCCTTACCCTTACCCTTACCCTTGCTTTTACCCTTAAGCTTACCCTTACCCTTACCCTTACCCTTACCCTTACCCTTACCCTTACCCTTACCCTTACCCTTACCCTTACCCTCACCCTTGCTTTTACCCTTAAGCTTACCCTTACCCTTACCCTTACCCTTACCCTTACCCTTACCCTTGCTTTTACCCTTAAGCTTACCCTTACCCTTACCCTTACCCTTACCCTTACCCTTGCTTTTACCCTTAGGCTTACCCTTACCCTTACCCTTACCCTTACCCTTGCTTTTACCCTTAAGCTTACCCTTACCCTTACCCTTACCCTTACTCTTACCCTTACCCTTACCCTAACCCTTACCCTTGCTTTTACCCTTAGGCTTACCCTTACCTTTACCCTTACCCTTACCCTTACCCTTACCCTTACCCTTACCCTTACCCTTACCCTTACCCTTACCCTTACCCTTGCTTTTACCCTTAAGCTTACCCTTACCCTTACCCTTACCCTTACCCTTACCCTTACCCTTACCCTTACCCTTGCTTTTACCCTTAAGCTCACCCTTACCCTTACCCTTACCCTTACCCTTACCCTTACCCTTACCCTTACTCTTACCCTTACCCTTGCTTTTACACTTAAGCTTACCCTTACCCTTACCCTTACCCTTACCCTTAAGCTTACCCTTACCCTTACCCTTACCCTTACCCTTACCCTTACCCTTACCCTTGCTTTAACCCTTAAGCTTACCCTTACCCTTACCCTTACCCTTACCCTTACCCTTGCTTTTACCCTTAAGCTTACCCTTACCCTTACCCTTACCCTTACCCTTAAGCTTACCCTTACCCTTACCCTTACCCTTACCCTTACCCTTACCCTTACCCTTGCTTTTACCCTTAAGCTTACCCTTACCCTTACCCTTACCCTTACCCTTACCCTTACCCTTACCCTTACCCTTACCCTTACCCTTACCCTTACCCTTACCCTTACCCTTACCCTTACCCTTACCCTTGCTTTTACCCTTAGGCTTACCCTTACCTTTACCCTTACCATTACCCTTACCCTTACCCTTACCCTTACCCTTACCCTTACCCTTACCCTTGCTTTTACCCTTAAGCTTACCCTTACCCTTACCCTTACCCTTACCCTTACCCTTACCCTTACCCTTACCCTTACCCTTACCCTTACCCTTACCCTTACCCTTACCCTTACCCTTACCCTTACCCTTACCCTTACCCTTGCTTTTACCCTTAAGCTTACCCTTACCCTTACCCTTACCCTTACCCTTACCCTTACCCTTGCTTTTACCCTTAAGCTTACCCTTACCCTTACTCTTACCCCTACCCTTACCCTTACCCTTACCCTTACCCTTACCCTTACCCTTACCCTTACCCTTACACTTGCTTTTACCCTTAGGCTTACCCTCACCTTTACCCTTACCCTTACCCTTACCCTTACCCTTACCCTTACCCTTACCCTTACCCTTACCCTTGCTTTTACCCTTAAGCTTACCCTTACCCTTACCCTTACCCTTACCCTTAGCCTTACCCTTACCCTTGCTTTTACCCTTAAGCTTACCCTTACCCTTACCCTGACCCTTACCCTTACCCTTACCCTTACCCTTACCCTTACCCTTACCCTTACCCTTACCCTTACCCTTACCCTTGCTTTTACCCTTAAGCTTACCCTTACCCTTACCCTTACCCTTACCCTTACCCTTACCCTTACCCTTGCTTTTACCCTTAAGCTTACCCTTACCCTTACCCTTACCCTTACCCTTACCCTTACCCTTACCCTTACCCTTACCCTTACCCTTACCCTTACCCTTACCCTTACCCTTACCCTTACCCTTACCCTTACCCTTACCCTTACCCTTACTTAGGGTAAGGGTCAGGGTAAGCTTAAGGGTAAAAGCAAGGGTAAGGGTAAGGGTAAGGGTAAGGGTAAGGGTAAGTTTTAGGGTAAGGGTATGGGTAAGCTTAAGGGTAAGGGTAAGGGTAAGGGTAAGCTTAAGGGTAAAAGCAAGGGTAAGGGTAAGGGTAAGGGTAAGGGTAAGGGTAAGCTTAAGGGTAAGGGTAAGGGTAAGGGTAAGGGTAAGCTTAAGGGTAAAAGCAAGGGTAAGGTTAAGGGTAAGGGTAAGGGTAAGGGTAAGGGTAAGGGTAAGCTTAAGGGTAAGGGTAAGGGTAAGGGTAAGGGTAAGCTTAAGGGTAAAAGCAAGGGTAAGGGTAAGGGTATAGGGTAAGGGTAAGGGTAAGGGTAAGGGTAAGGGTAAGGGTAAGGGTAAGGGTAAGGGTAAGGGTAAGCTTAAGGGTAAGGGTAAGGGTAAGGGTAAGCTTAAGGGTAAAAGCAAGGGTAAGGGTAAGGGTAAGGGTAAGGGTAAGGGTAAGCTTAAGGGTAAAAGCAAGGGTAAGGGTAAGGGTAAGGGTAAGGGTAAGGGTAAGGGTAAGGGTAAGGGTAAGGGTAAGGGTAAGGGTAAGGGTAAGGGTAAGGGTAAGGGTAAGGGTAAGGGTAAGCTTAAGGGTAAGGGAAAGGGTAAGAGTAAGCTTAAGTGTAAAAGCAAGGGTAAGGGTAAGGGTAAGGGTAAGGGTAAGGTTAAAGGTAAGGGTAAGCCTAAGGGTAAAAGCAAGGGTAAGGGTAAGGGTAAGGGTAAGGGTAAGGGTAAGGGTAAGGGTAAGGGTAAGGGTAAGGGTAAGGGTAAGCTTAAGGGTAAAAGCAAGGGTAAGGGTAAGGGTAAGGGTAAGGGTAAGGGTAAGGGTAAGGGTAAGGGTAAGGGTAAGGGTAAGGGTAAGCTTAAGGGTAAAAGCAAGGGCAAGGGTAAGGGTAAGGGTAAGGGTAAGGGTAAGGGTAAGGGTAAGGGTAAGTGTAAGGGTAAGCTTAAGGGTAAAAGCAAGGGTAAGGGTAAGGGTAAGGGTAAGGGTTAGGGTAAGGGTAAAGGTAAGGGTAAGCCTAAGGGTAAAAGCAAGGGTAAGGGTAAGGGTAAGGGTAAGGGTAAGGGTAAGGGTAAGGGTAAGGGTAAGGGTTAGAGTAAGGGTAAGGGTAAGGGTAAGCTTAAGGGTAAAAGCAAGGGTAAGGGTAAGGGTAAGGGTAAGGGTAAGCCTAAGGGTAAAAGCAAGGGTAAGGGTAAGGTTAAGGGTAAGGGTAAGGGTAAGCTTAAGGGTAAAAGCAAGGGTAAGGGTAAGGGTAAGGGTAAGGGTAAGGGTAAGGGTAAGGGTAAGGGTAAGGGTAAGGGTAAGGGTAAGGGTAAGGGTAAGGGTAAGGGTAAGGGTAAGGGTAAGGGTAAGGGTTAGAGTAAGGGTAAGGGTAAGGGTAAGCTTAAGGGTAAAAGCAAGGGTAAGGGTAAGGGTAAGGGTAAGGGTAAGCCTAAGGGTAAAAGCAAGGGTAAGGGTAAGGTTAAGGGTAAGGGTAAGGGTAAGCCTAAGAGTAAAAGCAAGGGTAAGGGTAAGGGTAAGGGTAAGGGTAAGGGTAAAGGTAAGGGTAAGGGTGAGGGTAAGGGTAAGGGTAAGGGTAAGGGTAAGCTTAAGGGTAAAAGCAAGGGTAAGGATAAGGGTAAGGGTAAGGGTAAGGGTAAGGGTAAGGGTAAGGGTAAGGGTAAGGGTAAGGGTAAGGGTAAGGGTAAGCTTAAGGGTAAAAGCAAGGGTAAGGGTAAGGGTAAGGGTAAGGGTAAGGGTAAGGGTAAGGGTAAGGGTAAGGGTAAGGGTAAGCTTAAGGGTAAAAGCAAGGGTAAGGGTTAGGGTAAGGGTAAGGGTAAGGGTAAGGGTAAGGGTAAGGGTAAGCTTAAGGGTAAAAGCAAGGGTAAGGGTAAGGGTAAGGGTAAGGGTAAGGGTAAGGGTAAGGGTAAGGGTAAAAGTAAGGGTAAGCCTAAGGGAAAAAGCAAGGGTAAGGGTAAGGGTAAGGGTAAGGGTAAGGGTAAGGGTAAGGGTAAGGGTAAGGGTAAGGGTAAGGGTAAGGGTAAGGGTAAGGGTAAGGGTAAGGGTAAGCTTAAGGGTATAAGCAAGGGTAAGGGTAAGGGTAAGGGTGAGGGTAAGGGTAAGGGTAAGGGTAAGGGTAAGCTTAAGGGTAAAAGCAAGGGTAAGGGTAAGGGTAAGGGTAAGGGTAAGGGTAAGGGTAAGGGTAAGGGTAAGGGTAAGGGTAAGCTTAAGGTAAAAGCAAGGGTAAGGGTAAGGGTAAGGGTAAGGGTAAGGGTAAGGGTAAGGGTAAGGGTAAGGGTAAGGGTAAGGGTAAGGGTAAGGGTAAGGGTAAAGGTAAGGTTAAGCCTAAGGGTAAAAGCAGGGGTAAGGGTAAGGGTAAGGGTAAGGGTAAGGGTAAGGGTAAGGGTAAGGGTAAGGGTAAGGGTAAGGGTAAGGGTAAGGGTAAGGGTAAGGGTAAGGGTAAGCTTAAGGGTAAAAGCAAGGGTAAGGGTAAGGGTAAGGGTAAGGGTAAGCCTAAGGGTAAAAGCAAGGGTAAGGGTAAGGGTAAGGGTAAGGGTAAGGGTAAGCTTAAGGGTAAAAGCAAGGGTAAGGGTAAGGGTAAGGGTAAGCTTAAGGGTAAAAGCAAGGGTAAGGGTAAGGTAAGGGTAAGGGTAAGGGTAAGGGTAAGGATAAGGGTAAGGGTAAGGGTAAAGGTAAGGGTAAGCCTAAGGGTCAAAGCAAGGGTAAGGGTTAGGGTAAGGGTAAGGGTATGGGTAAGGGTAAGGGTAAGGTTAAGGGTAAGGGTAAGGGTAAGGGTAAGGGTAAGGGTAAGCTTAAGGGTAAAAGCAAGGGTAAGGGTAAGGGTGGGTAAGGGTAAGGGTGAGGGTAAGGGTAAGGGTAAGGGTAAGGGTAAGGGTAAGCTTAAGGGTAAGGGTAAGGGTAAGGATAAGGGTAAGCCTAAGGGTAAAAGCAAGAAGCTTACCCATACCCTTGCTTTTACCCTTGAGCTTACCCTTACCCTTACCCTTACCCTTACCCTTACCCTTACCCTTACCCTTACCCTTACCCTTACCCTTGCTTTTACCCTTAAGCTTACCCTTACCCTTACCCTCACCCTTACCCTTCCCTTACCCTTACCCTTACCCTTACCCTTATCCTTGCTTTTACCCTTAGGCTTACCCTTACCTTTACCCTTACCCTTACCCTTACCCTTACCCTTGCTTTTACCCTTAAGCTTACCCTTACCCTTACCCTTACCCTTACCCTTAAGCTTACCCTTACCCTTACCTTTACCCTTACCCTTACCCTTACCCTTACCCTTACCCTTACCCTTACCCTTACCCTTACCCTTGCTTTTACCCTTAAGCTTACCCTTACCCTTACCCTTACCCTTGCTTTTACCCTTAAGCTTACCCTTACCCTTACCCTTACCCTTACCCTTACCCTTACCCTTAAGCTTTCCCTTACCCTTACCCTTACCCTTACCCTTACCCTTACCCTTACCCTTACCCTTACCCTTACCCTTACCCTTGCTTTCACCCTTAAGCTTACCCTTACCCTTACCCTTACCCTCACCCTTAAGCTTACCCTTACCCTTACCCTTACCCTTACCCTCACCCTTACCCTTACCCTTGCTTTTACCCTTAAGCTTACCCTTACCCTTACCCTTACCCTTACCCTTAAGCTTACCCTTACCCTTACCCTTACCCTTACCCTTGCCCTTACCCTTACCCTTGATTTTACCCTTAAGCTTACCCTTACCCTTACCCTTACCCTTACCCTTAAGCTTACCCTTACCCTTACCCTTACCCTTACCCTTACCCTTACCCTTACCCTTACCCTTACCCTTACCCTTACCCTTACCCTTACCCTTGCTTTTACCCTTTAGCTTACCCTTACCCTTACCCTTACCCTTACCCTTGCTTTTACCCTTAAGCTTACCCTTACCCTTACCCTTACCCTTAAGCTTACCCTTACCCTTACCCTTACCCTTACCCTTACCCTTACCCTTACCCTTACCCTCACCCTTACCCTTACCCTCACCCTTACCCTTACCCTTGCTTTTACCCTTAAGCTTACCCTTACCCTTACCCTTAACCTTACCCTTACCCTTACCCTTACCCTTACCCTTACCCTTACCCTCACCCTTGCTTTTACCCTCAGGCTTACCCTCACCTTTACCCTTACCCTTACCCTTACCCTTACCCTTACCCTTACCCTTACCCTTACCTTTACCCTTACCCTTGCTTTTACCCTTAAGCTTACCCTTACCCTTACCCTTACCCTTACCCTTACCCTTACTCTTGCTTTTACCCTTAAGCTTACCCTTACCCTTACCCTTACCCTTACCCTTACCCTTGCTTTTACCCTTAGGCTTACCCTTACCCTTTCCCTTACCCTTACCCTTGCTTTTACCCTTAAGCTTACCTTTACCCTTACCCTTACCCTTACCCTTACCCTTACCCTTACCTTTACCCTTACCCTTACCCTTACCCTTACCCTAACCCTTACCCTTACCCTTACCCTTACCCTTACCCTTGCTTTTACCCTTAGGCTTACCCTTACCTTTACCCTTACCCTTACCCTTACCCTTACCCTTACCCTTGCTTTTACCCTTAAGCTTACCCTTACCCTTACCCTTACCCTTACCCTTACCCTTGCTTTTACCCTTAAGCTTACCCTTACCCTTACCCTTACCCTTACCCTTACCCTTACCCTTACCCTTACCCTTACCCTTACCCTTACCCTCACCCTTGCTTTTACCCTTAAGCTTACCCTTACCCTTACCCTTACCCTTACCCTTACCCTTACCCTTGCTTTTACCCTTAAGCTTACACTTACCCTTACCCTTACCCTTACCCTTATCCTTGCTTTTACCCTTAGGCTTACCCTTACCCTTACCCTTACCCTTACCCTTGCTTTTACCCTTAAGCTTACCCTTACCCTTACCCTTACCCTTACCCTTACCCTTACCCTTACCCTTACCCTTACCCTTACCCTTACCCTTGCTTTTACCCTTAAGCTAACCCTTACCCTTACCCTCACCCTTACCCTTACCCTTAACCTTACCCTTACCCTTGCCCTTGCTTTTACCCTTAAGCTAACCCTTACCCTTACCCTTACCCTTACCCTTACCCTTAACCTTACCCTTACCCTTGCTTTTACCCTTAAGCTCACCCATACCCTTACCCTTACCCTTACCCTTACACTTACCCTTACCCTGACCCTTACCCTTGCTTTTACCCTTAAGCTTACCCTTACCCTTACCCTCACCCTTACCCTTAAGCTTACCCTTACCCTTACCCTTACCCTTACCCTTACCCTTACCCTTACCCTTACCCTTGCTTTTACCCTTAAGCTTACCCTTACCCTTACCCTTACCCTTACCCTTACCCTTGCTTTTACCCTTAAGCTTACCCTTACCCTTACCCTTACCCTTACCCTTAAGCTTACCCTTACCCTTACCCTTACCCTTACCCTTACCCTTACCCTTACCCTTGCTTTTACCCTTAAGCTTACCCTTACCCTTACCCTTACCCTTACCCTAACCCTTACCCTTAACCTTACCCTTACCCTTACCCTTACCCTTACCCTTACCCTTACCCTTGCTTTTACTCTTAGGCTTACCCTTACCTTTACCCTTACCCTTACCCTTACCCTTACCCTTACCCTTACCCTTACCCTTACCCTTACCCTTACCCTTGCTTTTACCCTTAAGCTTGCCCTTACCCTTACCCTTACCCTTACCCTTACCCTTACCCTTACCCTTACCCTTACCCTTACCCTTACCCTTACCCTTACCCTTACCCTTACCCTTACCCTTGCTTTTACCCTTTAGCTTACCCTTACCCTTACCCTTACTCTAACCCTTACCCTTACCCTTACCCTTACCCTTGCTTTTACCCTTAAGCTTACCCTTACCCTTACATTTACCCTTACCCTTACCCTTACCCTTACCCTTACCCTTACCCTTACCCTTACCCTTACCCTTACCCTTACACTTGCTTTTACCCTTAGGCTTACCCTTACCTTTAGCCTTACCCTTACCCTTACCCTTACCCTTACCCTTACCCTTACCCTTGCTTTTACCCTTAAGCTTACCCTTACCCTTACCCTTACCCTTACCCTTACCCTTACCCTTACCCTTGCTTTTACCCTTAAGCTTACCCTTACCCTTACCCTTACCCTTACACTTACCCTTGCTTTTACCCTTAGGCTTACCCTAACCCTTACCCTTACCCTTACCCTTAAGCTTACCCTTACCCTAACCCTTACCCTTACCCTTACCCTTACCCTTACCCTTACCCTTGCTTTTACCCTTAAGCTTACCCTTACCCTTACCCTTACCCTTACCCTTACCCTTACCCTTACCCTTACCCTTACCCTTACCCTTACCCTTACCCTTACCCTTACCCTTACCCTTACCCTTACCCTTACCCTTACCCTTACCCTTGCTTTTACCCTTAAGCTTACCCTTACCCTTACCCTTACTCTTACCCTTACCCTTACCCTTACCCTTACCCTTACCCTTACCCTTACACTTACCCTTACCCTTACCCTTACCCTTACCTTGCTTTTACCCTTAGGCTTACCCTTACCTTTACCCTTACCCTAACCCTTACCCTTACCCTTACCCTTACCCTTACCCTTACCCTTACCCTTGCTTTTACCCTTAAGCTTACCCTTACCCTTACTCTTACCCCTACCCTTACCCTTACCCTTACCCTTACCCTTACCCTTACCCTTACCCTTACCCTTACACTTGCTTTTACCCTTAGGCTTACCCTCACCTTTACCCTTACCCTTACCCTTACCCTTACCCTTACCCTTACCCTTACCCTTACCCTTACCCTTGCTTTTACCCTTAAGCTTACCCTTACCCTTACCCTTACCCTTACCCTTAGCCTTACCCTTACCCTTGCTTTTACCCTTAAGCTTACCCTTACCCTTACCCTGACCCTTACCCTTACCCTTACCCTTACCCTTACCCTTACCCTTACCCTTACCCTTACCCTTACCCTTACCCTTGCTTTTACCCTTAAGCTTACCCTTACCCTTACCCTTACCCTTACCCTTACCCTTACCCTTACCCTTGCTTTTACCCTTAAGCTTACCCTTACCCTTACCCTTACCCTTACCCTTACCCTTACCCTTACCCTTACCCTTACCCTTACCCTTACCCTTACCCTTACCCTTACCCTTACCCTTACCCTTACCCTTACCCTTACCCTTACCCTTACCCTTACTTAGGGTAAGGGTCAGGGTAAGCTTAAGGGTAAAAGCAAGGGTAAGGGTAAGGGTAAGGGTAAGGGTAAGGGTAAGTTTTAGGGTAAGGGTATGGGTAAGCTTAAGGGTAAGGGTAAGGGTAAGGGTAAGCTTAAGGGTAAAAGCAAGGGTAAGGGTAAGGGTAAGGGTAAGGGTAAGGGTAAGCTTAAGGGTAAGGGTAAGGGTAAGGGTAAGGGTAAGCTTAAGGGTAAAAGCAAGGGTAAGGTTAAGGGTAAGGGTAAGGGTAAGGGTAAGGGTAAGGGTAAGCTTAAGGGTAAGGGTAAGGGTAAGGGTAAGGGTAAGCTTAAGGGTAAAAGCAAGGGTAAGGGTAAGGGTATAGGGTAAGGGTAAGGGTAAGGGTAAGGGTAAGGGTAAGGGTAAGGGTAAGGGTAAGGGTAAGGGTAAGCTTAAGGGTAAGGGTAAGGGTAAGGGTAAGCTTAAGGGTAAAAGCAAGGGTAAGGGTAAGGGTAAGGGTAAGGGTAAGGGTAAGCTTAAGGGTAAAAGCAAGGGTAAGGGTAAGGGTAAGGGTAAGGGTAAGGGTAAGGGTAAGGGTAAGGGTAAGGGTAAGGGTAAGGGTAAGGGTAAGGGTAAGGGTAAGGGTAAGGGTAAGGGTAAGCTTAAGGGTAAGGGAAAGGGTAAGGGTAAGCTTAAGTGTAAAAGCAAGGGTAAGGGTAAGGGTAAGGGTAAGGGTAAGGTTAAAGGTAAGGGTAAGCCTAAGGGTAAAAGCAAGGGTAAGGGTAAGGGTAAGGGTAAGGGTAAGGGTAAGGGTAAGGGTAAGGGTAAGGGTAAGGGTAAGGGTAAGGGTAAGGGTAAGCTTAAGGGTAAAAGCAAGGGTAAGGGTAAGGGTAAGGGTAAGGGTAAGGGTAAGGGTAAGGGTAAGGGTAAGGGTAAGGGTAAGCTTAAGGGTAAAAGCAAGGGCAAGGGTAAGGGTAAGGGTAAGGGTAAGGGTAAGGGTAAGGGTAAGGGTAAGTGTAAGGGTAAGCTTAAGGGTAAAAGCAAGGGTAAGGGTAAGGGTAAGGGTAAGGGTAAGGGTTAGGGTAAGGGTAAAGGTAAGGGTAAGCCTAAGGGTAAAAGCAAGGGTAAGGGTAAGGGTAAGGGTAAGGGTAAGGGTAAGGGTAAGGGTAAGGGTAAGGGTTAGAGTAAGGGTAAGGGTAAGGGTAAGCTTAAGGGTAAAAGCAAGGGTAAGGGTAAGGGTAAGGGTAAGGGTAAGCCTAAGGGTAAAAGCAAGGGTAAGGGTAAGGTTAAGGGTAAGGGTAAGGGTAAGCTTAAGGGTAAAAGCAAGGGTAAGGGTAAGGGTAAGGGTAAGGGTAAGGGTGAAGGTAAGGGTAAGCCTAAGAGTAAAAGCAAGGGTAAGGGTAAGGGTAAGGGTAAGGGTAAGGGTAAAGGTAAGGGTAAGGGTGAGGGTAAGGGTAAGGGTAAGGGTAAGGGTAAGCTTAAGGGTAAAAGCAAGGGTAAGGATAAGGGTAAGGGTAAGGGTAAGGGTAAGGGTAAGGGTAAGGGTAAGGGTAAGGGTAAGGGTAAGGGTAAGGGTAAGCTTAAGGGTAAAAGCAAGGGTAAGGGTAAGGGTAAGGGTAAGGGTAAGGGTAAGGGTAAGGGTAAGGGTAAGGGTAAGGGTAAGCTTAAGGGTAAAAGCAAGGGTAAGGGTTAGGGTAAGGGTAAGGGTAAGGGTAAGGGTAAGGGTAAGGGTAAGCTTAAGGGTAAAAGCAAGGGTAAGGGTAAGGGTAAGGGTAAGGGTAAGGGTAAGGGTAAGGGTAAGGGTAAAAGTAAGGGTAAGCCTAAGGGAAAAAGCAAGGGTAAGGGTAAGGGTAAGGGTAAGGGTAAGGGTAAGGGTAAGGGTAAGGGTAAGGGTAAGGGTAAGGGTAAGGGTAAGGGTAAGGGTAAGCTTAAGGGTATAAGCAAGGGTAAGGGTAAGGGTAAGGGTGAGGGTAAGGGTAAGGGTAAGGGTAAGGGTAAGCTTAAGGGTAAAAGCAAGGGTAAGGGTAAGGGTAAGGGTAAGGGTAAGGGTAAGGGTAAGCGTAAGGGTAAGGGTAAGGGTAAGCTTAAGGGTAAAAGCAAGGGTAAGGGTAAGGGTAAGGGTAAGGGTAAGGGTAAGGGTAAGGGTAAGGGTAAGGGTAAGGGTAAGGGTAAGGGTAAGGGTAAAGGTAAGGTTAAGCCTAAGGGTAAAAGCAAGGGTAAGGGTAAGGGTAAGGGTAAGGGTAAGGGTAAGGGTAAGGGTAAGGGTAAGGGTAAGGGTAAGGGTAAGGGTAAGGGTAAGGGTAAGGGTAAGCTTAAGGGTAAAAGCAAGGGTAAGGGTAAGGGTAAGGGTAAGGGTAAGCCTAAGGGTAAAAGCAAGGGTAAGGGTAAGGGTAAGGGTAAGGGTAAGGGTAAGCTTAAGGGTAAAAGCAAGGGTAAGGGTAAGGGTAAGGGTAAGCTTAAGGGTAAAAGCAAGGGTAAGGGTAAGGTAAGGGTAAGGGTAAGGGTAAGGGTAAGGATAAGGGTAAGGGTAAGGGTAAAGGTAAGGGTAAGCCTAAGGGTCAAAGCAAGGGTAAGGGTTAGGGTAAGGGTAAGGGTAAGGGTAAGGGTAAGGGTAAGGTTAAGGGTAAGGGTAAGGGTAAGGGTAAGGGTAAGGGTAAGCTTAAGGGTAAAAGCAAGGGTAAGGGTAAGGGTAAGGGTAAGGGTAAGGGTGAGGGTAAGGGTAAGGGTAAGGGTAAGGGTAAGGGTAAGCTTAAGGGTAAGGGTAAGGGTAAGGATGAGGGTAAGCCTAAGGGTAAAAGCAAGAAGCTTACCCATACCCTTGCTTTTACCCTTGAGCTTACCCTTACCCTTACCCTTACCCTTACCCTTACCCTTACCCTTACCCTTACCCTTACCCTTACCCTTGCTTTTACCCTTAAGCTTACCCTTACCCTTACCCTCACCCTTACCCTTCCCTTACCCTTACCCTTACCCTTACCCTTATCCTTGCTTTTACCCTTAGGCTTACCCTTACCTTCACCCTTACCCTTACCCTTACCCTTACCCTTGCTTTTACCCTTAAGCTTACCCTTACCCTTACCCTTACCCTTACCCTTAAGCTTACCCTTACCCTTACCTTTACCCTTACCCTTACCCTTACCCTTACCCTTACCCTTACCCTTACCCTTACCCTTACCCTTGCTTTTACCCTTAAGCTTACCCTTACCCTTACCCTTACCCTTGCTTTTACCCTTAAGCTTACCCTTACCCTTACCCTTACCCTTACCCTTACCCTTACCCTTGAGCTTTCCCTTACCCTTACCCTTACCCTTACCCTTACCCTTACCCTTACCCTTACCCTTACCCTTACCCTTACCCTTGCTTTCACCCTTAAGCTTACCCTTACCCTTACCCTTACCCTCACCCTTAAGCTTACCCTTACCCTTACCCTTACCCTTACCCTCACCCTTACCCTTACCCTTGCTTTTACCCTTAAGCTTACCCTTACCCTTACCCTTACCCTTACCCTTAAGCTTACCCTTACCCTTACCCTTACCCTTACCCTTGCCCTTACCCTTACCCTTGATTTTACCCTTAAGCTTACCCTTACCCTTACCCTTACCCTTACCCTTAAGCTTACCCTTACCCTTACCCTTACCCTTACCCTTACCCTTACCCTTACCCTTACCCTTACCCTTACCCTTACCCTTACCCTTGCTTTTACCCTTTAGCTTACCCTTACCCTTACCCTTACCCTTACCCTTGCTTTTACCCTTAAGCTTACCCTTACCCTTACCCTTACCCTTAAGCTTACCCTTACCCTTACCCTTACCCTTACCCTTACCCTTACCCTTACCCTTACCCTCACCCTTACCCTTACCCTCACCCTTACCCTTACCCTTGCTTTTACCCTTAAGCTTACCCTTACCCTTACCCTTAACCTTACCCTTACCCTTACCCTTACCCTTACCCTTACCCTTACCCTTACCCTTGCTTTTACCCTCAGGCTTACCCTCACCTTTACCCTTACCCTTACCCTTACCCTTACCCTTACCCTTACCCTTACCCTTACCTTTACCCTTACCCTTGCTTTTACCCTTAAGCTTACCCTTACCCTTACCCTTACCCTTACCCTTACCCTTACTCTTGCTTTTACCCTTAAGCTTACCCTTACCCTTACCCTTACCCTTACCCTTACCCTTGCTTTTACCCTTAGGCTTACCCTTACCCTTTCCCTTACCCTTACCCTTGCTTTTACCCTTAAGCTTACCCTTACCCTTACCCTTACCCTTACCCTTACCCTTACCCTTACCTTTACCCTTACCCTTACCCTTACCCTTACCCTAACCCTTACCCTTACCCTTACCCTTACCCTTACCCTTGCTTTTACCCTTAGGCTTACCCTTACCTTTACCCTTACCCTTACCCTTACCCTTACCCTTACCCTTGCTTTTACCCTTAAGCTTACTCTTACCCTTACCCTTACCCTTACCCTTACCCTTGCTTTTACCCTTAAGCTTACCCTTACCCTTACCCTTACCCTTACCCTTACCCTTACCCTTACCCTTACCCTTACCCTTACCCTTACCCTCACCCTTGCTTTTACCCTTAAGCTTACCCTTACCCTTACCCTTACCCTTACCCTTACCCTTACCCTTGCTTTTACCCTTAAGCTTACACTTACCCTTACCCTTACCCTTACCCTTATCCTTGCTTTTACCCTTAGGCTTACCCTTACCCTTACCCTTACCCTTACCCTTGCTTTTACCCTTAAGCTTACCCTTACCCTTACCCTTACCCTTACCCTTACCCTTACCCTTACCCTTACCCTTACCCTTACCCTTACCCTTGCTTTTACCCTTAAGCTAACCCTTACCCTTACCCTCACCCTTACCCTTACCCTTAACCTTACCCTTACCCTTGCCCTTGCTTTTACCCTTAAGCTAACCCTTACCCTTACCCTTACCCTTACCCTTACCCTTAACCTTACCCTTACCCTTGCTTTTACCCTTAAGCTCACCCATACCCTTACCCTTACCCTTACCCTTACACTTACCCTTACCCTGACCCTTACCCTTGCTTTTACCCTTAAGCTTACCCTTACCCTTACCCTCACCCTTACCCTTAAGCTTACCCTTACCCTTACCCTTACCCTTACCCTTACCCTTACCCTTACCCTTGCTTTTACCCTTAAGCTTACCCTTACCCTTACCCTTACCCTTACCCTTACCCTTGCTTTTACCCTTAAGCTTACCCTTACCCTTACCCTTACCCTTACCCTTAAGCTTACCCTTACCCTTACCCTTACCCTTACCCTTACCCTTACCCTTACCCTTGCTTTTACCCTTAAGCTTACCCTTACCCTTACCCTTACCCTTACCCTAACCCTTACCCTTAACCTTACCCTTACCCTTACCCTTACCCTTACCCTTACCCTTACCCTTGCTTTTACTCTTAGGCTTACCCTTACCTTTACCCTTACCCTTACCCTTACCCTTACCCTTACCCTTACCCTTACCCTTACCCTTACCCTTACCCTTGCTTTCACCCTTAAGCTTGCCCTTACCCTTACCCTTACCCTTACCCTTACCCTTACCCTTACCCTTACCCTTACCCTTACCCTTACCCTTACCCTTACCCTTACCCTTACCCTTACCCTTACCCTTACCCTTGCTTTTACCCTTCAGCTTACCCTTACCCTTACCCTTACTCTTACCCTTACCCTTACCCTTACCCTTACCCTTGCTTTTACCCTTAAGCTTACCCTTACCCTTACATTTACCCTTACCCTTACCCTTACCCTTACCCTTACCCTTACCCTTACCCTTACCCTTACCCTTACCCTTACACTTGCTTTTACCCTTAGGCTTACCCTTACCTTTAGCCTTACCCTTACCCTTACCCTTACCCTTACCCTTACCCTTACCCTTGCTTTTACCCTTAAGCTTACCCTTACCCTTACCCTTACCCTTACCCTTACCCTTACCCTTACCCTTGCTTTTACCCTTAAGCTTACCCTTACCCTTACCCTTACCCTTACACTTACCCTTGCTTTTACCCTTAGGCTTACCCTAACCCTTACCCTTACCCTTACCCTTAAGCTTACCCTTACCCTAACCCTTACCCTTACCCTTACCCTTACCCTTACCCTTACCCTTGCTTTTACCCTTAAGCTTACCCTTACCCTTACCCTTACCCTTACCCTTACCCTTACCCTTACCCTTACCCTTACCCTTACCCTTACCCTTACCCTTACCCTTACCCTTACCCTAACCCTTACCCTTACCCTTGCTTTTACCCTTAAGCTTACCCTTACCCTTACCCTTACTCTTACCCTTACCCTTACCCTTACCCTTACCCTTACCCTTACCCTTACACTTACCCTTACCCTTACCCTTACCCTTACCTTGCTTTTACCCTTAGGCTTACCCTTACCTTTACCCTTACCCTAACCCTTACCCTTACCCTTACCCTTACCCTTACCCTTACCCTTACCCTTGCTTTTACCCTTAAGCTTACCCTTACCCTTACCCTTACCCTTACCCTTACCCTTACCCTTACCCTTACCCTTACCCTTGCTTTTACCCTTAAGCTTACCCTTACCCTTACCCTTACCCTTAAGCTTACCCTTACCCTTACACTTACCCTTACCCTTACCCTTACCCTTACCCTTGCTTTTACCCTTAAGCTTACCCTTACCCTTACCCTTACCCTTACCCTAACCCTTACCCTTAACCTTACCCTTACCCTTACCCTTTCCCTTACCCTTACCCTTGCTTTTACCCTTAGGCTTACCCTTACCTTTACCCTTACCCTTACCCTTACCCTTACCCTTACCCTTACCCTAACCCTTACCCTTAACCTTACCCTTACCCTTACCCTTACCCTTACCCTTACCCTTACCCTTACCCTTGCTTTTACCCTTAAGCTTACCCTTACCCTTACCCTTACCCTTACCCTTACCCTTACCCTTACCCTTACCCTTACCCTTACCCTTACCCTTACCCTTACCCTTACCCTTACCCTTACCCTTACCCTTACCCTTACCCTTGCTTTTACCCTTGAGCTTACCCTTACCCTTACCCTTACCCTTACCCTTACCCTTACCCTTACCCTTACCCTTACCCTTACACTTACCCTTACCCTTACCCTTGCTTTTACCCTTAAGCTACCCTTACCCTTACCCTTACTCTTACCCTTACCCTTACCCTTACCCTTACCCTTGCTTTTACCCTTAAGCTTACCCTTACCCTTACCTTTACCCTTACCCTTACCCTTACCCTTACCCTTACCCTTACCCTTACCCTTACCCTTACCCTTACCCTTACCCTTACCCTTACCCTTACCCTTACCCTTACCCTTACCCTTACCCTTACCCTTACCCTTGCTTTTACCCTTAGGCTTACCCTTACCTTTAGCCTTACCCTTACCCTTACCCTTACCCTTACCCTTACCCTTACCCTTGCTTTTACCCTTAAGCTTACCCTTACCCTTACCCTTACCCTTACCCTTACCCTTACCCTTGCTTTTACCCTTAAGCTTACCCTTACCCTTACCCTTACCCTTACCCTTACCCTTACCCTTACCCTTACCCTAACCCTTACCCTTACCCTTACCCTTACCCTTACCCTTGCTTTTACCCTTAGGCTTACCCTTACCTTTACCCTTACCCTTACCCTTACCCTTACCCTTACCCTTGCTTTTACCCTTAAGCTTACCCTTACCCTTACCCTTACCCTTACCCTTACCCTTGCTTTTACCCTTAAGCTTACCCTTACCCTTACCCTTACCCTTACCCTTACCCTTACCCTTACCCTTACCCTTACCCTTACCCTTACCCTCACCCTTGCTTTTACCCTTAAGCTTACCCTTACCCTTACCCTTACCCTTACCCTTACCCTTACCCTTGCTTTTACCCTTAAGCTTACACTTACCCTTACCCTTACCCTTACCCTTATCCTTGCTTTTACCCTTAGGCTTACCCTTACCCTTACCCTTACCCTTACCCTTGCTTTTACCCTTAAGCTTACCCTTACCCTTACCCTTACCCTTACCCTTACCCTTACCCTTACCCTTACCCTTACCCTTACCCTTACCCTTGCTTTTACCCTTAAGCTAACCCTTACCCTTACCCTCACCCTTACCCTTACCCTTAACCTTACCCTTACCCTTGCCCTTGCTTTTACCCTTAAGCTAACCCTTACCCTTACCCTTACCCTTACCCTTACCCTTAACCTTACCCTTACCCTTGCTTTTACCCTTAAGCTCACCCATACCCTTACCCTTACCCTTACCCTTACACTTACCCTTACCCTGACCCTTACCCTTGCTTTTACCCTTAAGCTTACCCTTACCCTTACCCTCACCCTTACCCTTAAGCTTACCCTTACCCTTACCCTTACCCTTACCCTTACCCTTACCCTTACCCTTGCTTTTACCCTTAAGCTTACCCTTACCCTTACCCTTACCCTTACCCTTACCCTTGCTTTTACCCTTAAGCTTACCCTTACCCTTACCCTTACCCTTACCCTTAAGCTTACCCTTACCCTTACCCTTACCCTTACCCTTACCCTTACCCTTACCCTTGCTTTTACCCTTAAGCTTACCCTTACCCTTACCCTTACCCTTACCCTAACCCTTACCCTTAACCTTACCCTTACCCTTACCCTTACCCTTACCCTTACCCTTACCCTTGCTTTTACTCTTAGGCTTACCCTTACCTTTACCCTTACCCTTACCCTTACCCTTACCCTTACCCTTACCCTTACCCTTACCCTTACCCTTACCCTTGCTTTTACCCTTAAGCTTGCCCTTACCCTTACCCTTACCCTTACCCTTACCCTTACCCTTACCCTTACCCTTACCCTTACCCTTACCCTTACCCTTACCCTTACCCTTACCCTTACCCTTACCCTTACCCTTGCTTTTACCCTTCAGCTTACCCTTACCCTTACCCTTACTCTTACCCTTACCCTTACCCTTACCCTTACCCTTGCTTTTACCCTTAAGCTTACCCTTACCCTTACATTTACCCTTACCCTTACCCTTACCCTTACCCTTACCCTTACCCTTACCCTTACCCTTACCCTTACCCTTACACTTGCTTTTACCCTTAGGCTTACCCTTACCTTTAGCCTTACCCTTACCCTTACCCTTACCCTTACCCTTACCCTTACCCTTGCTTTTACCCTTAAGCTTACCCTTACCCTTACCCTTACCCTTACCCTTACCCTTACCCTTACCCTTGCTTTTACCCTTAAGCTTACCCTTACCCTTACCCTTACCCTTACACTTACCCTTGCTTTTACCCTTAGGCTTACCCTAACCCTTACCCTTACCCTTACCCTTAAGCTTACCCTTACCCTAACCCTTACCCTTACCCTTACCCTTACCCTTACCCTTACCCTTGCTTTTACCCTTAAGCTTACCCTTACCCTTACCCTTACCCTTACCCTTACCCTTACCCTTACCCTTACCCTTACCCTTACCCTTACCCTTACCCTTACCCTTACCCTTACCCTAACCCTTACCCTTACCCTTGCTTTTACCCTTAAGCTTACCCTTACCCTTACCCTTACTCTTACCCTTACCCTTACCCTTACCCTTACCCTTACCCTTACCCTTACACTTACCCTTACCCTTACCCTTACCCTTACCTTGCTTTTACCCTTAGGCTTACCCTTACCTTTACCCTTACCCTAACCCTTACCCTTACCCTTACCCTTACCCTTACCCTTACCCTTACCCTTGCTTTTACCCTTAAGCTTACCCTTACCCTTACCCTTACCCTTACCCTTACCCTTACCCTTACCCTTACCCTTACCCTTGCTTTTACCCTTAAGCTTACCCTTACCCTTACCCTTACCCTTAAGCTTACCCTTACCCTTACACTTACCCTTACCCTTACCCTTACCCTTACCCTTGCTTTTACCCTTAAGCTTACCCTTACCCTTACCCTTACCCTTACCCTAACCCTTACCCTTAACCTTACCCTTACCCTTACCCTTTCCCTTACCCTTACCCTTGCTTTTACCCTTAGGCTTACCCTTACCTTTACCCTTACCCTTACCCTTACCCTTACCCTTACCCTTACCCTAACCCTTACCCTTAACCTTACCCTTACCCTTACCCTTACCCTTACCCTTACCCTTACCCTTACCCTTGCTTTTACCCTTAAGCTTACCCTTACCCTTACCCTTACCCTTACCCTTACCCTTACCCTTACCCTTACCCTTACCCTTACCCTTACCCTTACCCTTACCCTTACCCTTACCCTTACCCTTACCCTTACCCTTGCTTTTACCCTTGAGCTTACCCTTACCCTTACCCTTACCCTTACCCTTACCCTTACCCTTACCCTTACCCTTACCCTTACACTTACCCTTACCCTTACCCTTGCTTTTACCCTTAAGCTACCCTTACCCTTACCCTTACTCTTACCCTTACCCTTACCCTTACCCTTACCCTTGCTTTTACCCTTAAGCTTACCCTTACCCTTACCTTTACCCTTACCCTTACCCTTACCCTTACCCTTACCCTTACCCTTACCCTTACCCTTACCCTTACCCTTACCCTTACCCTTACCCTTACCCTTACCCTTACCCTTACCCTTACCCTTACCCTTACCCTTGCTTTTACCCTTAGGCTTACCCTTACCTTTAGCCTTACCCTTACCCTTACCCTTACCCTTACCCTTACCCTTACCCTTGCTTTTACCCTTAAGCTTACCCTTACCCTTACCCTTACCCTTACCCTTACCCTTACCCTTGCTTTTACCCTTAAGCTTACCCTTACCCTTACCCTTACCCTTACACTTACCCTTGCTTCTACCCTTAGGCTTACCCTTACCCTTACCCTTACCCTTACCCTTACCCTTACCCTTAAGCTTACCCTTACCCTTACCCTTACCCTTACCCTTACCCTTACCCTTACCCTTACCCTTACCCTTGCTTTTACCCTTAAGCTTACCCTTACCCTTACCCTTACCCTTACCCTTACCCTTACCCTTACCCTTACCCTTACCCTTACCCTTGCTTTGACCCTTAGGCTTACCCTTACCTTTACCCTTACCCTTACCCTTACCCTTACCCTTACCCTTACCCTTACCCTTACCCTTACCCTTACCCTTACCCTTACCCTTGCTTTTACCCTTAGGCTTACCCTTACCCTTACCCTTACCCTTACCCTTGCTTTTACCCTTAAGCTTACCCTTACCCTTACCCTTACCCTTACCCTTACCCTTACCCTTACCCTCACCCTTACCCTTACCCTTACCCTTACCCTTACCCTTACCCTTACCCTTGCTTTTACCCTTAGGCTTAACCTTACCTTTACCCTTACCCTTACCCTTACCCTTACCCTTACCCTTACCCTTACCCTTACCCTTACCCTTACCCTTACCCTTGCTTTTACCCTTAAGCTTACCCTTACCCTTACCCTTACCCTTACCCTTACCCTTACCCTTACCCTTGCTTTTACCCTTAAGCTTACCCTTACCCTTACCCTTACCCTTACCCTCACCCTTACCCTTACCCTTACCCTTGCTTATACCCTTAAGCTTACCCTTACCCTTACCCTTACCCTTACCCTTACCCTTACCCTTACCCTTACCCTTACCCTTACCCTTACCCTTACCCTTACCCTTACCCTTACCCTTACCCTTACCCTTGCTTTTACCCTTAGGCTTACCCTTACCTTTACCCTTACCCTTACCCTTACCCTTACCCTTACCCTTACCCTTACCCTTGCTTTTACCCTTAAGCTTACCCTTACCCTTACCCTTACCCTTACCCTTACCCTTACCCTAACCCTTACCCTTGCTTTTACCCTTAAGCTTACCCTTACCCTTACCCTTACCCTTACCCTTACCCTTACCCTTACCCTTACCCTTACCCTTACCCTTACCCTTACCCTTACCCTTACCCTTGCTTTTACCCTTAAGCTTACCCTTACCCTTACCCTTACCCTTACCCTTACCCTTACCCTTACCCTTATCCTTACCCTTGCTTTTACCCTTAAGCTTACCCTTACCCTTACCCTTACCCTTACCCTTACCCTTACCCTTACCCTTACACTTGTTTTTACTCTTGGGCTTACTCTTACCTTTACCCTTACCCTTACCCTTACCCTTACCCTTACCCTCACCCTTACCCTTACCCTTGCTTTTACCCTTAAGCTTACCCTTACCCTTACCCTTACCCTTGCTTTTACCCTTAAGCTTACCCTTACCCTTACCCTTAACCTTACCCTTACCCTTGCTTTTACCCTTAGGCTTACCCTTACCCCTACCCTTACCCTTACCCTTGCTTTTACCCTTAAGCTTACCCTTACCCTTACCCTTACTCTTACCCTTACCCTTACCCTTACCCTTACCCTTACCCTTACCCTTACCCTTACCCTTACCCTTACCCTTACCCTTACCCTTACCCTTACCCTTGCTTTTACCCTTAGGCTTACCCTTACCTTTACCCTTACCCTAACCCTTACCCTTACCCTTACCCTTACCCTTACCCTTGCTTTTACCCTTAAGCTTACCCTTACCCTTACCCTTACCCTTACCCTTACCCTTACCCTTACCCTTACCCTTACCCTTACCCTTACCCTTACCCTTACCCTTGCTTTTACCCTTAAGCTTACCCTTACCCTTACCCTTACCCTTACCCTTACCCTTACCCTTACCCTTGCTTTTACCCTTAAGCTTACCCTTACCCTTACCCTTACCCTTACCCTTACCCTTACCCTTACCCTTACCCTTACCCTTACCCTTGCTTTTACCCTTAGGCTTACCCTTACCTTTACCCTTACCCTTACCCTTACCCTTACCCTTGCTTTTACCCTTAAGCTTACCCTTACCCTTACCCTTACCCTTAAGCTTACCCTTACCCTTACCCTTACCCTTACCCTTACCCTTACCCTTACCCTTACCTTGACCCTTACCCTTACCCTTACCCTTACCCTTACCCTTACCCTTGCTTTTACCCTTAAGCTTACCCTTACCCTTACCCTTACCCTTACCCTTACCCTTGCTTTTACCCTTAAGCTTACCCTTACCCTTACCCTTACCCTTAAGCTTACCCTTACCCTTACCCTTACCCTTACCCTTACCCTTACCCTCACCCTTACCCTTACCCTTACCCTTACCCTTACCCTTACCCTTACCCTTACCCTTACCCTTGCTTTTACCCTTAAGCTTACCCTTACCCTTACCCTTACCCTTACCCTCAAGCTTACCCTTACCCTTACCCTTACCCTTACCCTTAACCTTACCCTTGCTTTTACCCTTAAGCTTACCCTTACCCTTACACTTAACCTTACCCTTAAGCTTACCCTTACCCTTACCCTTACCCTTACCCTTACCCTTGCTTTTACCCTTAAGCTTACCCTTACCCTTACCCTTACCCTTACCCTTAAGCTTACCCTTACCCTTACCCTTACCCTTACCCTTACCCTTACCCTTACCCTTGCTTTTACACTTAAGCTTACCCTTACCCTTACCCTTACCCTTACCCTTGCTTTTACCCTTAAGCTCACCCTTACCCTTACCCTCACCCTTACCCTTAAGCTTACCCTTACCCTTACCCTTACCCTTACTCTTACCCTTATCCTTACCCTTACCCTTACCCTTACCCTTGCTTTTACCCTTAAGCTTACCCTTACCCTTACCCTTACCATTGCTTTTACCCTTAGGCTTACCCTTACCTTTACCCTTACCCTTACCCTTACCCTTACCCTTACCCTTACCCTTACCCTTACCCTTGCTTTTACCCTTAAGCTTACCCTTACCCTTACCCTTACCCTTACCCTTACCCTTACCCTTACCCTTGCTTTTACCCTTAAGCTTACCCTTACCCTTACCCTTACCCTTACCCTTACCCTTACCCTTGCTTTTACCCTTAGGCTTACCCTTACCCTTACCCTTACCCTTACCCTTGCTTTTACCCTTAAGCTTACCTTTACCCTTACCCTTACCCTTACCCTTACCCTTACCCTTACCCTTACCCTTACCCTTACCCTTACCCTTACCCTTACCCTTACCCTTACCCTTACCCTTACCCTTACCCTCACCCTTGCTTTTACCCTTAGGCTTACCCTTACCTTTACCCTTACCCTTACCCTTACCCTTACCCTTACCCTTGCTTTTACCCTTAAGCTTACCCTTACCCTTACCCTTACCCTTACCCTTACCCTTACCCTTACCCTTACCCTTACCCTTACCCTTACCCTTACCCTTACCCTTGCTTTTACCCTTAAGCTTACCCTTACCCTTACCCTTACCCTTACCCTTACCCTTACCCTTACCCTTACCCTCACCCTCACCCTTGCTTTTACCCTTAAGCTTACCCTTACCCTTACCCTTACCCTTACTCTTACCCTTACCCTTGCTTTTACCCTTAAGCTTACCCTTACCCTTACCCTTACCCTTACCCTTACCCTTGCTTTTACCCTTAGGCTTACCCTTACCCTTACCCTTACCCTTACCCTTGCTTTTACCCTTAAGCTTACCCTTACCCTTACCCTTACCATTACTCTTACCCTTACCCTTACCCTTACCCTTACCCTTGCTTTTACCCTTAGGCTTACCCTTACCTTTACCCTTACCCTTACCCTTACCCTTACCCTTACCCTTACCCTTACCCTTACCCTTACCCTTGCTTTTACCCTTAAGCTTACCCTTACCCTTACCTTTACCCTTACCCTTACCCTTACCCTTACCCTTACCCTTGCTTTTACCCTTAAGCTCACCCTTACCCTTACCCTTACCCTTACCCTTACCCTAACCCTTACTCTTACCCTTACCCTTGCTTTTACCCTTAAGCTTTCCCTTACCCTTACCCTTACCCTTACCCTTAAGCTTACCCTTACCCTTACCCTTACCCTTACCCTTACCCTTACCCTTACCCTTACCCTTGCTTTTACCCTTAAGCTTACCCTTACCCTTACCCTTACCCTTACCCTTACCCTTGCTTTTACCCTTAAGCTTACCCTTACCCTTACCCTTACCCTTACCCTTAAGCTTACCCTTACCCTTACCCTTACCCTTACTCTTACCCTTACCCTTACCCTTGCTTTTACCCTTAAGCTTACCCTTACCCTTACCCTTACCCTTACCCTTACCCTTACCCTTACCCTTACCCTTACCCTTACCCTTACCCTTACCCTTACCCTTGCTTTTACCCTTAGGCTTACCCTTACCTTTACCCTTACCATTACCCTTACCCTTACCCTTACCCTTACCCTTACCCTTACCCTTGCTTTTACCCTTAAGCTTACCCTTACCCTTACCCTTACCCTTACCCTTACCCTTACCCTTACCCTTACCCTTACCCTTACCCTTACCCTTACCCTTACCCTTACCCTTACCCTTACCCTTACCCTTACCCTTACCCTTACCCTTACCCTTACCCTTACCCTTGCTTTTACCCTCAAGCTTACCCTTACCTCTACCTTTACCCTTACCCTTACCCTTACCCTTGCTTTTACCCTTAAGCTTACCCTTACCCTTACTCTTACCCCTACCCTTACCCTTACCCTTACCCTTACCCTTACCCTTACCCTTACCCTTGCTTTTACCCTTAGGCTTACCCTCACCTTTACCCTTACCCTTACCCTTACCCTTACCCTTACCCTTACCCTTACCCTTACCCTTGCTTTTACCCTTAAGCTTACCCTTACCCTTACCCTTACCCTTACCCTTAGCCTTACCCTTACCCTTGCTTTTACCCTTAAGCTTACCCTTACCCTTACCCTCACCCTTACCCTTACCCTTACCCTTGCTTTTACCCTTAGGCTTACCCTTACCCTTACCCTTACCCTTACCCTTAAGCTTACCCTTACCCTTACCCTTACCCTTACCCTTACCCTTACCCTTACCCTTACCCTTACCCTTACCCTTACCCTTACCCTTACCCTTACCCTTACCCTTGCTTTTACCCTTAAGCTTACCCTTACCCTTACCCTTACCCTTACCCTTACCCTTACCCTTACCCTTACCCTTACCCTTACCCTTACCCTTACCCTTACTTAGGGTAAGGGTAAGGGTAAGCTAAAGGGTAAAAGCAAGAGTAAGGGTAAGGGTAAGGGTAAGGGTAAGCCTAAGGGTAAAAGCAAGGGTAAGGGTAAGGGTAAGGGTAAGGGTAAGGGTAAGCTTAAGGGTAAAAGCAAGGGTAAGGGTAAGGCTAAGGGTAAGGGTAAGGGTAAGGGTAAGGGTAAGCTTAAGGGTAAAAGCAAGGGTAAGGGTAAGGGTAAGGGTAAGGGTAAGGGTAAGGGTAAGGGTAAAGGTGAGGGTAAGCCTAAGGGTAAAAGCAAGGGTGAGGGTAAGGGTAAGGGTAAGGGCTTTTACCCTTAGGCTTACCCTTACCTTTACCCTTACCCTTACCCTTACCCTTACCCTTAACCTTACCCTTACCCTTACCCTTACCCTTGCTTTTACCCTTAAGCTTACCCTTACCCTTACCTTTACCCTTACCCTTACCCTTACCCTTACCCTTACCCTTGCTTTTACCCTTAAGCTCACCCTTACCCTTACCCTTACCCTTACCCTTACCCTAACCCTTACTCTTACCCTTACCCTTGCTTTTACCCTTAAGCTTACCCTTACCCTTACCCTTACCCTTACCCTTAAGCTTACCCTTACCCTTACCCTTACCCTTACCCTTACCCTTACCCTTACCCTTACCCTTGCTTTTACCCTTAAGCTTACCCTTACCCTTACCCTTACCCTTACCCTTACCCTTGCTTTTACCCTTAAGCTTACCCTTACCCTTACCCTTACCCTTACCCTTAAGCTTACCCTTACCCTTACCCTTACCCTTACCCTTACCCTTACCCCTACCCTTGCTTTTACCCTTAAGCTTACCCTTACCCTTACCCTTACCCTTACCCTTACCCTTACCCTTACCCTTACCCTTACCCTTACCCTTACCCTTACCCTTACCCTTGCTTTTACCCTTAGGCTTACCCTTACCTTTACCCTTACCATTACCCTTACCCTTACCCTTACCCTTACCCTTACCCTTACCCTTACCCTTACCCTTGCTTTTACCCTTAAGCTTACCCTTACCCTTACCCTTACCCTTACCCTTACCCTTACCCTTACCCTTACCCTTACCCTTACCCTTACCCTTACCCTTACCCTTACCCTTACCCTTACCCTTACCCTTACCCTTACCCTTACCCTTACCCTTACCCTTACCCTTACCCTTACCCTTGCTTTTACCCTTAAGCTTACCCTTACCCTTACCCTTACCCTTACCCTTACCCTTACCCTTGCTTTTACCCTTAAGCTTACCCTTACCCTTACTCTTACCCCTACCCTTACCCTTACCCTTACCCTTACCCTTACCCTTACCCTTACCCTTACCCTTACCCTTGCTTTTACCCTTAGGCTTACCCTCACCTTTACCCTTACCCTTACCCTTACCCTTACCATTA
This sequence comes from Myrrha octodecimguttata, assembly GCA_958510865.1. Lineage (NCBI taxonomy): Eukaryota > Metazoa > Arthropoda > Insecta > Coleoptera > Coccinellidae > Myrrha > Myrrha octodecimguttata. Next base: position 191,666 of record CAUEHS010000258.1, on the reverse strand, counting down.
CCCTTACCCTTGCTTTTACCCTTAAGCTTACCCTTACCCTTACCCTTACCCTTACCCTTAGCTTTACCCTTACCCTTGCTTTTACCCTTAAGCTTACCCTTACCCTTACCCTTACCCTTACCCTTGCTTTTACCCTTAGGCTTACCCTTACCCTTACCCTTACCCTTACCCTTAAGCTTACCCTTACCCTTACCCTTACCCTTACCCTTACCCTTACCCTTACCCTTACCCTTACCCTTACCCTTACCCTTACCCTTACCCTTACCCTTACCCTTGCTTTTACCCTTAAGCTTACCCTTACCCTTACCCTTACCCTTACCCTTACCCTTACCCTTACCCTTACCCTTACTTAGGGTAAGGGTAAGGGTAAGCTTAAGGGTAAAAGCAAGGGTAAGGGTAAGGGTAAGGGTGAGGGTAAGGGTAAGGGTAAGGGTAAGGGTAAGCTTAAGGGTAAGGGTAAGGGTAAAGGGTAAGGGTAAGCTTAAGGGTAAAAGCAAGGGTAAGGGTAAGGGTAAGGGTAAGGGTAAGGGTAAGCTTAAGGGTAAGGGTAAGGGTAAGGGTAAGGGTAAGGGTAAGCTTAAGGGTAAAAGCAAGGGTAAGGTTAAGGGTAAGGGTAAGGGTAAGGGTAAGGGTAAGGGTAAGGGTAAGCTTAAGGGTAAGGGTAAGGGTAAGGGTAAGGGTAAGCTTAAGGGTAAAAGCAAGGGTAAGGGTAAGGGTAAGGGTAAGGGTAAGGGTAAGGGTAAGGGTAAGGGTAAGGGTAAGGGTAAGGGTAAGGGTAAGGGTAAGGGTAAGGGTAAGGGTAAGGGTAAGGGTAAGGGTAAGCTTAAGGGTAAGGGTAAGGGTAAGGGTAAGCTTTAGGGTAAAAGCAAGGGTAAGGGTAAGGGTAAGGGTAAGGGTAAGGGTAAGCTTAAGGGTAAAAGCAAGGGTAAGGGTAAGGGTAAGGGTAAGGGTAAGGGTAAGGGTAAGGGTAAGGGTAAGGGTAAGGGTAAGGGTAAGGGTAAGGGTAAGGGTAAGCTTAAGGTTAAGGGTAAGGGTAAGGGTAAGCTTAAGGGTAAAAGCAAGGGTAAGGGTAAGGGTAAGGGTAAGGGTAAGGGTAAGGGTAAAGGTAAGGGTAAGCCTAAGGGTAAAAGCAAGGGTAAGGGTAAGGGTAAGGGTAAGGGTAAGGGTAAGGGTAAGCTTAAGGGTAAAAGCAAGGGTGAGGGTAAGGGTAAGGGTAAGGGTAAGGGTAAGGGTAAGGGTAAGGGTAAGGGTAAGGGTAAGCTTAAGGGTAAAAGCAAGGGTAAGGGTAAGGGTAAGGGTAAGGGTAAGGGTAAGGGTAAGGGTAAGGGTAAGGGTAAGCTTAAGGGTAAAAGCAATGGTAAGGGTAAGGGTAAGGGTAAGGGTAAGGGTTAGGGTAAGGGTAAAGGTAAGGGTAAGCCTAAGGGTAAAAGCAAGGGTAAGGGTAAGGGTAAGGGTAAGGGTAAGGGTAAGGGTAAGGGTAAGGGTAAGGGTAAGGGTAAGGGTAAGGGTAAGAGTAAGGGTAAGGGTAAGGGTAAGCTTAAGGGTAAAAGCAAGGGTAAGGGTAAGGGTAAGGGTAAGGGTAAGCCTAAGGGTAAAAGCAAGGGTAAGGGTGAGGTTAAGGGTAAGGGTAAGGGTAAGCTTAAGGGTAAAAGCAAGGGTAAGGGTAAGGGTAAGGGTAAGGGTAAGCTTAAGGGTAAAAGCAAGGGTAAGGGTAAGGGTGAGGGTAAGGGTAAGGGTAAAAGTAAGGGTAAAGGTAAGGGTAAGCCTAAGAGTAAAAGCAAGGGTAAGGGTAAGGGTAAGGGTAAGGGTAAGGGTAAGGGTAAGGGTAAGGGTAAGGGTAAGCTTAAGGGTAAAAGCAAGGGTAAGGATAAGGGTAAGGGTAAGGGTAAGGGTAAGGGTAAGGGTAAGGGTAAGGGTAAGCTCAAGGGTAAAAGCAAGGGTAAGGGTAAGGGTAAGGGTAAGGGTAAGGGTAAGCTTACCCTTACCCCTTACCCTTACCCTTAAGCTTACCCTTACCCTTACCCTTACCCTTACCCTTACCCTTACCCTCACCCTTACCCTTACCCTTACCCTTACCCTTACCCTTGCTTTTACCCTTAAGCTTACCCTTACCCTTACCCTTACACTTACCCTTACCCTTACCCTTACCCTTACCCTTACCCTTACCCTAACCCTTACCCTTGCTTTGACCCTTAGGCTTACCCTTACCTTTACCCTTACCCTTACCCTTATCCTTACCCTTACCCTTACCCTTACCCTTACCCTTACCCTTACCCTTGCTTTTACCCTTAAGCTTACCCTTACCCTTACCCTTACCCTTGCTTTTACCCTTAAGCTTACCCTTACCCTTACCCTTACCCTTACCCTTACCCTTGCTTTTACCCTTAGGCTTACCCTTACCCTTACCCTTACCCTTACCCTTGCTTTTACCCTTAAGCTTACCCTTACCCTTACCCTTACCCTTACCCTTACCCTTACCCTTACCCTTACCCTTACCCTTACCCTTACCCTTACCCTTACCCTTACCCTTACCCTTACCCTTACCCTTACCCTTGCTTTTACCCTTAGGCTTAACCTTACCTTTACCCTTACCCTTACCCTTACCCTTACCCTTACCCTTACCCTTACCCTTACCCTTACCCTTACCCTTACCCTTACCCTTACCCTTACCCTTACCCTTACCCTTGCTTTTACCCTTAAGCTTACCCTTACCCTTACCCTTACCCTTACCCTTACCCTTACCCTTACCCTTGCTTTTACCCTTAAGCTTACCCTTACCCTTACCCTTACCCTTACCCTCACCCTTACCCTTACCCTTACCCTTGCTTATACCCTTAAGCTTACCCTTACCCTTACCCTTACCCTTACCCTTACCCTTACCCTTACCCTTACCCTTACCCTTACCCTTACCCTTACCCTTACCCTTACCCTTACCCTTACCCTTACCCTTGCTTTTACCCTTAGGCTTACCCTTACCTTTACCCTTTCCCTTACCCTTACCCTTACCCTTACCCTTACCCTTGCTTTTACCCTTAAGCTTACCCTTACCCTTACCCTTACCCTTACCCTTACCCTAACCCTTACCCTTGCTTTTACCCTTAAGCTTACCCTTACCCTTACCCTTACCCTTACCCTTACCCTTACCCTTATCCTTACCCTTGCTTTTACCCTTAAGCTTACCCTTACCCTTACCCTTACCCTTACCCTTACCCTTACCTTTACCCTTACCCTTACCCTTACCCTTACCCTTACCCTTACCCTTGCTTTTACTCTTAGGCTTACCCTTACCTTTACCCTTACCCTTACCCTTACCCTTACCCTCACCCTTACCCTTACCCTTGCTTTTACCCTTAAGCTTACCCTTACCCTTACCCTTACCCTTACCCTTACCCTTGCTTTTACCCTTAAGCTTACCCTTACCCTTACCCTTAACCTTACCCTTACCCTTGCTTTTACCCTTAGGCTTACCCTTACCCTTACCCTTACCCTTACCCTTGCTTTTACCCTTAAGCTTACCCTTACCCTTACCCTTACTCTAACCCTTACCCTTACCCTTACCCTTACCCTTACCCTTACCCTTACCCTTACCCTTACCCTTACCCTTGCTTTTACCCTTAGGCTTACCCTTACCTTTACCCTTACCCTAACCCTTACCCTTACCCTTACCCTTACCCTTATCCTTGCTTTTACCCTTAAGCTTACCCTTACCCTTACCCTTACCCTTACCCTTACCCTTACCCTTACCCTTGCTTTTACCCTTAAGCTTACCCTTACCCTAACCCTTACCCTTACCCTTACCCTTACCCTTACCCTTACCCTTACCCTTGCTTTTACCCTTAAGCTTACCCTTACCCTTACCCTTACCCTTACCCTTACCCTTACCCTTACCCTTACCCTTACCCTTGCTTTTACCCTTAGGCTTACCCTTACCTTTACCCTTACCCTTACCCTTACCCTTACCCTTGCTTTTACCCTTAAGCTTACCCTTACCCTTAAGCTTACCCTTACCCTTACCCTTACCCTTACCCTTACCCTTACCCTTACCCTTACCCTTACCCTTACCCTTACCCTTACCCTTACCCTTACCCTTGCTTTTACCCTTAAGCTTACCCTTACCCTTACCCTTACCCTTACCCTTAAGCTTACCCTTACCCTTACCCTTACCCTTACCCTTACCCTTAAACTTACCCTTGCTTTTACCCTCAAGCTTACCCTTACAATTACCCTTACCCTTACCCTTAAGCTTACCCTTACCCTTACCCTTACCCTTGCTTTAACCCTTAAGCTTACCCTTACCCTTACCCTTACCCTTACCCTTAAGCTTACCCTTACCCTTACCCTAACCCTTACCCTTACCCTTACCCTTACCCTTACCCTTACCCTTGCTTTTACCCTTAAGCTTACCCTTACCCTTACCCTAAGTAAGGGTAAGGGTAAGGGTAAGGGTAAGGGTAAGGGTAAGGGTAAGGGTAAGGGTAAGGGTAAGGGTAAGGGTAAGGGTAAGGGTAAGGGTAAGGGTAAGGGTAAGGGTAAGCTTAAGGGTAAAAGCAAGGGTAAGGGTAAGGGTAAGGGTAAGGGTAAGGGTAAGGGTAAGGGTAAGGGTAAGCTTAAGGGTAAAAGCAAGGGTAAGGGTAAGGGTAAGGGTAAGGGTAAGGGTAAGGGTAAGGGTAAGGGTAAGGGTAAGGGTAAGGGTAAGGGTAAGGGTAAGGGTAAGGGTAAGGGTAAGGGTAAGCTTAAGGGTAAAAGCAAGGGTAAGGGTAAGGCTAAGGGTAAGGGTAAGGGTAAGGGTAAGGGTAAGCTTAAGGGTAAAAGCAAGGGTAAGGGTAAGGGTAAGGGTAAGGGTAAGGGTAAAGGTGAGGGTAAGCCTAAGGGTAAAAGCAAGGGTAAGGGTAAGGGTAAGGGTAAGGGTAAGGGTAAGGGTAAGGGTAAGGGTAAGGGTAGGGGTAAGAGTAAGGGTAAGGGTTAGCTTAAGGGTAAAAGCAAGGGTAAGGGTAAGGGTAAGGGTAAGGGTAAGGGTAAGGGTAAGCTTAAGGGTAAAAGCAAGGGTAAGGGTAAGGGTAAGGGTAAGGGTAAGGGTAAGGGTAAGGGTAAGGGTAAGGGTAAGGGTAAGGGTAAGGGTAAGGGTAAGGGTAAGGGTAAGGGTAAGGGTAAGGGTAAGGGTAAGCTTAAGGGTAAAAGCAAGGGTAAGGGTAAGGGTAAGGGTAAGGGTAAGGGTAAGGGTAATGGTAAGGGTAAAGGTAAGGGTAAGCCTAAGGGTAAAAGCAAGGGTAAGGGTAAGGGTAAGGGTAAGGGTAAGGGTAAGGGTAAGGGTAAGGGTAAGGGTAAGGGTAAGGGTAAGGGTAAGCTTAAGGGTAAAAGCAAGGGTAAGGGTAAGGGTAAGGGTAAGGGTAAGGGTAAGGGTAAGGGTAAGGGTAAGCTTAAGGGTAAGGGTAAGGGTAAGGGTAAGGGTAAGCTTAAGGGTAAAAGCAAGGGTAAGGGTAAGGGTAAGGGTAAGGGTAAGGGTAAGCTTAAGGGTAAAAGCAAGGGTAAGGGTAAGGGTAAGGGTAAGGGTAAGGGTAAGGGTAAGGGTAAGCTTAAGGGTAAGGGTAAGGGTAAGGGTAAGGGTAAGCTTAAGGGTAAAAGCAAGGGTAAGGGTAAGAGTAAGGGTAAGGGTAAGGGTAAGGGTAAGGGTGAGGGTAAGGGTGAGCTTAAGGGTAAAAGCAAGGGTAAGGGTAAGGGTAAGGGTAAGGGTAAGGGTAAGGGTAAGGGTAAGCTTAAGGGTAAAAGCAAGGGTAAGGGTAAGGGTAAGGGTAAGGGTAAGGGTAAGGGTAAGGGTAAGGGTAAGGGTAAGGGTAAAGGTAAGGGTAAGCCTAAGGGTAAAAGCAAGGGTAAGGGTAAGGGTAAGGGTAAGGGTAAGGGTAAGAGTAAGGGTAAGGGTAAGGGTAAGGGTAAGCTTAAGGGTAAAAGCAAGGGTAAGGGTAAGGGTAAGGGTAAGGGTAAGCCTAAGGGTAAAAGCAAGGGTAAGGGTAAGGGTAAGGGTAAGGGTAAGGGTAAGCTTAAGGGTAAAAGCAAGGGTAAGGGTAAGGGTAAGGGTAAGGGTAAGGGTAAGCTTAAGGGTAAAAGCAAGGGTGAGGGTAAGGGTAAGGGTAAGGGTAAGGGTAAGGGTAAGGGTAAGGGTAAGGGTAAGGGTAAGGGTAAGCTTAAGGGTAAAAGCAAGGGTAAGGGTAAGGGTAAGGGTAAGGGTAAGGGTAAGGGTAAGGGTAAGGGTAAGGGTAAGGGTAAGGGTAAGGGTAAGGGTAAGCTTAAGGGTAAAAGCAAGGGTAAGGGTAAGGGTAAGGGTGAGGGTAAGGGTAAGGGTAAGGGTAAAGGTAAGGGTAAGCCTAAGGGTAAAAGCAAGGGTAAGGGTAAGGGTAAGGGTAAGGGTAAGGGTAAGGGTAAGGGTAAGGGTAAGGGTAAGGGTAAGGGTAAGGGTAAGGGTAAGGGTAAGGGTAAGGGTAAGGGTAAGGGTAAGGGTAAGGGTAAGGGTAAGGGTAAGGGTAAGGGTAAGGGTAAGGGTAAGGGTAAGGGTAAGGGTAAGGGTAAGGGTAAGGGTAAGGGTAAGGGTAAGCTTAAGGGTAAAAGCAAGGGTAAGGGTAAGGGTAAGGGTAAGGGTAAGCCTAAGGGTAAAAGCAAGGGTAAGGGTAAGGGTAAGGGTAAGGGTAAGGGTAAGGGTAAGGGTAAGCTTAAGGGTAAACGTAAGGGTAAGGGTAAGGGTAAGGGTAAAGGTAAGGGTAAGGGTAAGCTCAAGGGTAAAAGCAAGGGTAAGGGTAAGGGTAAGGGTAAGGGTAAAGGTAAGGGTAAGGGTAAAGGTAAGGGTAAGCCTAAGGGTAAAAGCAAGGGTAAGGGTAAGGGTAAGGGTAAGGGTAAGGGTAAGGGTAAGGGTAAGGGTAAGCTTAAGGGTAAAAGAAAGGGTAAGGGTAAGGGTAAGGGTAAGGGTAAGGGTAAGGGTAAGGGTAAGGGTAAGGGTAAGGGTAAGGGTAAGCTTAAGGGTAAGGGTAAGGGTAAGGGTAAGCTTAAGGGTGAAAGCAAGGGTAAGGGTAAGGGTAAGGGTAAGGGTAAGCTTAAGGGTAAAAGCAAGGGTAAGGGTAAGAGTAAGGGTAAGGGTAAGGGTAAGGGTAAGGGTAAGGGTAAGGGTGAGCTTAAGGGTAAAAGCAAGGGTAAAGGTAAGGGTAAGGGTAAGGGTAAGGGTAAGGGTAAGGGTAAGCTTAAGGGAAAAAGCAAGGGTAAGGGTAAGGGTAAGGGTAAGGGTAAGGGTAAGGGTAAGGGTAAGGGTAAGGGTAAGGGTAAAGGTAAGGGTAAGCCTAAGGGTAAAAGCAAGGGTAAGGGTAAGGGTAAGGGTAAGGGTAAGGGTAAGAGTAAGAGTAAGGGTAAGGGTAAGGGTAAGCTTAAGGGTAAAAGCAAGGGTAAGGGTAAGGGTAAGGGTAAGGGTAAGCCTAAGGGTAAAAGCAAGGGTAAGGGTAAGGGTAAGGGTAAGGGTAAGGGTAAGCTTAAGGGTAAAAGCAAGGGTAAGGGTAAGGGTAAGGGTAAGGGTAAGGGTAAGGGTAAGCTTAAGGGTAAAAGCAAGGGTGAGGGTAAGGGTAAGGGTAAGGGTAAGGGTAAGGGTAAGGGTAAGGGTAAGTGTAAGGGTAAGCTTAAGGGTAAAAGCAAGGGTAAGGGTAAAGGTAAGGGCAAGGGTAAGGGTAAGGGTAAGGGTAAGGGTAAGGGTAAGGGTAAGGGTAAGGGTAAGGGTAAGCTTAAGGGTAAAAGCAAGGGTAAGGGTAAGGGTAAGGGTAAGGGTAAGGGTAAAGGTAAGGGTAAGCCTAAGGGTAAAAGCAAGGGTAAGGGTAAGGGTAAGGGTAAGGGTAAGGGTAAGGGTAAGGGTAAGGGTAAGGGTAAGGGTAAGGGTAAGGGTAAGGGTAAGGGTAAGGGTAAGGGTAAGGGTAAGGGTAAGGGTAAGGGTAAGAGTAAGGGTAAGGGTAAGGGTAAGGGTAAGGGTAAGGGTAAGGGTAAGCTTAAGGGTAAAAGCAAGGGTAAGGGTAAGGGTAAGGGTAAGGGTAAGCCTAAGGGTAAAAGCAAGGGTAAGGGTAAGGGTAAGGGTAAGGGTAAGGGTAAGCTTAAGGGTAAAAGCAAGGGTAAGGGTAAGGGTAAGGGTAAGGGTAAGGGTAAGGGTAAGCTCAAGGGTAAAAGCAAGGGTAAGGGTAAGGGTAAGGGTAAGGGTAAAGGTAAGGGCAAGGGTAAAGGTAAGGGTAAGCCTAAGGGTAAAAGCAAGGTTAAGGGTAAGGGTAAGGGTAAGGGTAAGGGTAAGGGTAAGGGTAAGGGTAAGGGTAAGCTTAAGGGTAAAAGCAAGGGTAAGGGTAAGGGTAAGGGTAAGGGTAAGGGTAAGGGTAAGGGTAAGGGTAAGGGTAAGGGTAAGCTTAAGGGTAAGGGTAAGGGTAAGGGTAAGCTTAAGGGTAAAAGCAAGGGTGAGGGTAAGGGTAAGGGTAAGGGTAAGCTTAAGGGTAAAAGCAAGGGTAAGGGTAAGGGTAAGGGTAAGGGTAAGGGTAAGGGTAAGGGTAAGGGTAAGGGTAAGGGTAAGCTTAAGGGTAAGGGTAAGGGTAAGAGTAAGGGTAAGCTTAAGGGTAAAAGCAAGGGTAAGGGTAAGGGTAAGGGTAAGGGTAAGGGTAAGCTTAAGGGTAAGGGTAAGGGTAAGGGTAAGGGTAAGCTTAAGGGTAAAAGCAAGGGTAAGGTTAAGGGTAAGGGTAAGGGTAAGGGTAAGGGTAAGGGTAAGCTTAAGGGTAAGGGTAAGGGTAAGGGTAAGGGTAAGCTTAAGGGTAAAAGCAAGGGTAAGGGTAAGGGTAAGGGTAAGGGTAAGGGTAAGGGTAAGGGTAAGGGTAAGGGTAAGGGTAAGGGTAAGGGTAAGGGTAAGGGTAAGGGTAAGGGTAAGCTTAAGGGTAAAAGCAAGGGTAAGGGTAAGGGTAAGGGTAAGGGTAAGGGTAAAGGTAAGGGTAAGCCTAAGAGTAAAAGCAAGGGTAAGGGTAAGGGTAAGGGTGAGGGTAAGGGTAAGGGTAAGGGTAAGGGTAAGGGTAAGGGTAAGGGTAAGGGTAAGGGTAAGGGTAAGCTTAAGGGTAAAAGCAAGGGTAAGGGTAAGGGTAAGGGTAAGGGTAAGGGTAAGGGTAAGGGTAAGGTTAAGGGTAAGGGTAAGGGTAAGCTTAAGGGTAAAAGCAAGGGTAAGGGTAGGGGTAAGGGTAAGGGTATAGGTAAGGGTAAGGGTAAGGGTAAGGGTAAGGGTAAGGGTAAGCTTAAGGGTAAAAGCAAGGGTAAGGGTAAGGGTAAGGGTAAGGGTAAGGGTTAGGGTAAGGGTAAAGGTAAGGGTAAGCCTAAGGGTAAAAGCAAGGGTAAGGGTAAGGGTAAGGGTAAGGGTAAGGGTAAGGGTAAGGGTAAGGGTAAGGGTAAGAGTAAGGGTAAGGGTAAGGGTGAGCTTAAGGGTAAAAGCAAGGGTAAGGGTAAGGGTAAGGGTAAGGGTAAGCCTAAGGGTAAAAGCAAGGGTAAGGGTAAGGTTAAGGGTAAGGGTAAGGGTAAGCTTAAGGGTAAAAGCAAGGGTAAGGGTAAGGGTAAGGGTAAGGGTAAGGGTAAGCTTAAGGGTAAAAGCAAGGGTAAGGGTAAGGGTGAGGGTAAGGGTAAGGGTAAGGGTAAGGGTAAAGGTAAGGGTAAGCCTAAGAGTAAAAGCAAGGGTAAGGGTAAGGGTAAGGGTAAGGGTAAGCTTAAGGGTAAAAACAAGGGTAAGGGTAAGGGTAAGGGTAAGGGTAAGGGTAAGGGTAAGGGTAAGGGTAAGGGTAAGGGTAAGGGTAAGCTTAAGGGTAAGGGTAAGGGTAAGGGTAAGCTTAAGGGTAAAAGCAAGGGTGAGGGTAAGGGTAAGGGTAAGGGTAAGCTTAAGGGTAAAAGCAAGGGTAAGGGTAAGGGTAAGGGTAAGGGTAAGGGTAAGGGTAAGGGTAAGGGTAAGGGTAAGGGTAAGCTTAAGGGTAAGGGTAAGGGTAAGAGTAAGGGTAAGCTTAAGGGTAAAAGCAAGGGTAAGGGTAAGGGTAAGGGTAAGGGTAAGGGTAAGCTTAAGGGTAAGGGTAAGGGTAAGGGTAAGGGTAAGCTTAAGGGTAAAAGCAAGGGTAAGGTTAAGGGTAAGGGTAAGGGTAAGGGTAAGGGTAAGGGTAAGCTTAAGGGTAAGGGTAAGGGTAAGGGTAAGGGTAAGCTTAAGGGTAAAAGCAAGGGTAAGGGTAAGGGTAAGGGTAAGGGTAAGGGTAAGGGTAAGGGTAAGGGTAAGGGTAAGGGTAAGGGTAAGGGTAAGGGTAAGGGTAAGGGTAAGGGTAAGGGTAAGGGTAAGGGTAAGCTTAAGGGTAAAAGCAAGGGTAAGGGTAAGGGTAAGGGTAAGGGTAAGGGTAAAGGTAAGGGTAAGCCTAAGGGTAAAAGCAAGGGTAAGGGTAAGGGTAAGGGTGAGGGTAAGGGTAAGGGTAAGGGTAAGGGTAAGGGTAAGGGTAAGGGTAAGGGTAAGGGTAAGGGTAAGGGTAAGCTTAAGTGTAAAAGCAAGGGTAAGGGTAAGGGTAAGGGTAAGGGTAAGGGTAAGGGTAAGGGTAAGGTTAAGGGTAAGGGTAAGGGTAAGCTTAAGGGTAAAAGCAAGGGTAAGGGTAGGGGTAAGGGTAAGGGTATAGGTAAGGGTAAGGGTAAGGGTAAGGGTAAGGGTAAGGGTAAGCTTAAGGGTAAAAGCAAGGGTAAGGGTAAGGTTAAGGGTAAGGGTAAGGGTAAGCTTAAGGGTAAAAGCAAGGGTAAGGGTAAGGGTAAGGGTAAGGGTAAGGGTAAGGGTAAGGGTAAGGGTAAGAGTAAGGGTAAGGGTAAGGGTAAGCTTAAGGGTAAAAGCAAGGGTAAGGGTAAGGGTAAGGGTAAGGGTAAGCCTAAGGGTAAAAGCAAGGGTAAGGGTAAGGTTAAGGGTAAGGGTAAGGGTAAGCTTAAGGGTAAAAGCAAGGGTAAGGGTAAGGGTAAGGGTAAGGGTAAGGGTAAGCTTAAGGGTAAAAGCAAGGGTAAGGGTAAGGGTGAGGGTAAGGGTAAGGGTAAGGGTAAGGGTAAAGGTAAGGGTAAGGGTAAGGGTAAGGGTAAGGGTAAGGGTAAGGGTAAGGGTAAGCTTAAGGGTAAAAGCAAGGGTAAGGGTAAGGGTAAGGGTAAGGGTAAGCCTAAGGGTAAGGGTAAGGGTAAGGGTAAGGGTAAGGGTAAGGGTAAGGGTAAGGGTAAGGGTAAGGGTAAGGGTAAGGGTAAGAGTAAGGGTAAGGGTAAGGGTAAGGGTAAGGGTAAGGGTAAGGGTAAGCTTAAGGGTAAAAGCAAGGGTAAGGGTAAGGGTAAGGGTAAGGGTAAGCCTAAGGGTAAAAGCAAGGGTAAGGGTAAGGGTAAGGGTAAGGGTAAGGGTAAGCTTAAGGGTAAAAGCAAGGGTAAGGGTAAGGGTAAGGGTAAGGGTAAGGGTAAGGGTAAGCTCAAGGGTAAAAGCAAGGGTAAGGGTAAGGGTAAGGGTAAGGGTAAAGGTAAGGGCAAGGGTAAAGGTAAGGGTAAGCCTAAGGGTAAAAGCAAGGTTAAGGGTAAGGGTAAGGGTAAGGGTAAGGGTAAGGGTAAGGGTAAGGGTAAGGGTAAGCTTAAGGGTAAAAGCAAGGGTAAGGGTAAGGGTAAGGGTAAGGGTAAGGGTAAGGGTAAGGGTAAGGGTAAGGGTAAGGGTAAGCTTAAGGGTAAGGGTAAGGGTAAGGGTAAGCTTAAGGGTAAAAGCAAGGGTGAGGGTAAGGGTAAGGGTAAGGGTAAGCTTAAGGGTAAAAGCAAGGGTAAGGGTAAGGGTAAGGGTAAGGGTAAGGGTAAGGGTAAGGGTAAGGGTAAGGGTAAGGGTAAGCTTAAGGGTAAGGGTAAGGGTAAGAGTAAGGGTAAGCTTAAGGGTAAAAGCAAGGGTAAGGGTAAGGGTAAGGGTAAGGGTAAGGGTAAGCTTAAGGGTAAGGGTAAGGGTAAGGGTAAGGGTAAGCTTAAGGGTAAAAGCAAGGGTAAGGTTAAGGGTAAGGGTAAGGGTAAGGGTAAGGGTAAGGGTAAGCTTAAGGGTAAGGGTAAGGGTAAGGGTAAGGGTAAGCTTAAGGGTAAAAGCAAGGGTAAGGGTAAGGGTAAGGGTAAGGGTAAGGGTAAGGGTAAGGGTAAGGGTAAGGGTAAGGGTAAGGGTAAGGGTAAGGGTAAGGGTAAGGGTAAGGGTAAGGGTAAGGGTAAGCTTAAGGGTAAAAGCAAGGGTAAGGGTAAGGGTAAGGGTAAGGGTAAGGGTAAAGGTAAGGGTAAGCCTAAGAGTAAAAGCAAGGGTAAGGGTAAGGGTAAGGGTGAGGGTAAGGGTAAGGGTAAGGGTAAGGGTAAGGGTAAGGGTAAGGGTAAGGGTAAGGGTAAGGGTAAGCTTAAGGGTAAAAGCAAGGGTAAGGGTAAGGGTAAGGGTAAGGGTAAGGGTAAGGGTAAGGGTAAGGGTAAGCTTAAGGGTAAAAGCAAGGGTAAGGGTAGGGGTAAGGGTAAGGGTATAGGTAAGGGTAAGGGTAAGGGTAAGGGTAAGGGTAAGGGTAAGGGTAAGCTTAAGGGTAAAAGCAAGGGTAAGGGTAAGGGTAAGGGTAAGGGTAAGGGTTAGGGTAAGGGTAAAGGTAAGGGTAAGCCTAAGGGTAAAAGCAAGGGTAAGGGTAAGGGTAAGGGTAAGGGTAAGGGTAAGGGTAAGGGTAAGGGTAAGGGTAAGAGTAAGGGTAAGGGTAAGGGTGAGCTTAAGGGTAAAAGCAAGGGTAAGGGTAAGGGTAAGGGTAAGGGTAAGCCTAAGGGTAAAAGCAAGGGTAAGGGTAAGGTTAAGGGTAAGGGTAAGGGTAAGCTTAAGGGTAAAAGCAAGGGTAAGGGTAAGGGTAAGGGTAAGGGTAAGGGTAAGCTTAAGGGTAAAAGCAAGGGTAAGGGTAAGGGTGAGGGTAAGGGTAAGGGTAAGGGTAAGGGTAAAGGTAAGGGTAAGCCTAAGAGTAAAAGCAAGGGTAAGGGTAAGGGTAAGGGTAAGGGTAAGCTTAAGGGTAAAAGCAAGGGTAAGGGTAAGGGTAAGGGTAAGGGTAAGGGTAAGGGTAAGGGTAAGGGTAAGGGTAAGGGTAAGGGTAAGGGTAAGCTTAAGGGTAAGGGTAAGGGTAAGGGTAAGCTTAAGGGTAAAAGCAAGGGTGAGGGTAAGGGTAAGGGTAAGGGTAAGCTTAAGGGTAAAAGCAAGGGTAAGGGTAAGGGTAAGGGTAAGGGTAAGGGTAAGGGTAAGGGTAAGGGTAAGGGTAAGGGTAAGCTTAAGGGTAAGGGTAAGGGTAAGAGTAAGGGTAAGCTTAAGGGTAAAAGCAAGGGTAAGGGTAAGGGTAAGGGTAAGGGTAAGGGTAAGCTTAAGGGTAAGGGTAAGGGTAAGGGTAAGGGTAAGCTTAAGGGTAAAAGCAAGGGTAAGGTTAAGGGTAAGGGTAAGGGTAAGGGTAAGGGTAAGGGTAAGCTTAAGGGTAAGGGTAAGGGTAAGGGTAAGGGTAAGCTTAAGGGTAAAAGCAAGGGTAAGGGTAAGGGTAAGGGTAAGGGTAAGGGTAAGGGTAAGGGTAAGGGTAAGGGTAAGGGTAAGGGTAAGGGTAAGGGTAAGGGTAAGGGTAAGGGTAAGGGTAAGGGTAAGGGTAAGGGTAAGCTTAAGGGTAAAAGCAAGGGTAAGGGTAAGGGTAAGGGTAAGGGTAAGGGTAAAGGTAAGGGTAAGCCTAAGGGTAAAAGCAAGGGTAAGGGTAAGGGTAAGGGTGAGGGTAAGGGTAAGGGTAAGGGTAAGGGTAAGGGTAAGGGTAAGGGTAAGGGTAAGGGTAAGGGTAAGGGTAAGCTTAAGTGTAAAAGCAAGGGTAAGGGTAAGGGTAAGGGTAAGGGTAAGGGTAAGGGTAAGGGTAAGGTTAAGGGTAAGGGTAAGGGTAAGCTTAAGGGTAAAAGCAAGGGTAAGGGTAGGGGTAAGGGTAAGGGTATAGGTAAGGGTAAGGGTAAGGGTAAGGGTAAGGGTAAGGGTAAGCTTAAGGGTAAAAGCAAGGGTAAGGGTAAGGGTAAGGGTAAGGGTAAGGGTTAGGGTAAGGGTAAAGGTAAGGGTAAGCCTAAGGGTAAAAGCAAGGGTAAGGGTAAGGGTAAGGGTAAGGGTAAGGGTAAGGGTAAGGGTAAGGGTAAGAGTAAGGGTAAGGGTAAGGGTAAGCTTAAGGGTAAAAGCAAGGGTAAGGGTAAGGGTAAGGGTAAGGGTAAGCCTAAGGGTAAAAGCAAGGGTAAGGGTAAGGTTAAGGGTAAGGGTAAGGGTAAGCTTAAGGGTAAAAGCAAGGGTAAGGGTAAGGGTAAGGGTAAGGGTAAGGGTAAGCTTAAGGGTAAAAGCAAGGGTAAGGGTAAGGGTGAGGGTAAGGGTAAGGGTAAGGGTAAGGGTAAAGGTAAGGGTAAGCCTAAGAGTAAAAGCAAGGGTAAGGGTAAGGGTAAGGGTAAGGGTAAGCTTAAGGGTAAAAGCAAGGGTAAGGGTAAGGGTAAGGGTAAAGGTAAGGGTAAGGGTAAGGGTAAGGGTAAGGGTAAGGGTAAGGGTAAGGGTGAGCTTAAGGGTAAAAGCAAATGTAAGGGTAAGGGTAAGGGTAAGGGTAAGGGTAAAGGTAAGGGTAAGCCTAAGGGTAAAAGCAAGGGTAAGGGTAAGGGTAAGGGTAAGGGTAAGGGTAAGGGTAAGGGTAAGGGTAAGGGTAAGGGTAAGGGTAAGGGTAAGGGTAAGGGTAAGGGTAAGGGTAAGGGTAAGGGTAAGGGTAAGGGTAAGGGTAAGGGTAAGGGTAAGGGTAAGGGTAAGGGTAAGGGTAAGGGTAAGGGTAAGGGTAAGCTTAAGGGTAAAAGCAAGGGTAAGGGTAAGGGTAAGGGTAAGGGTAAGCCTAAGGGTAAAAGCAAGGGTAAGGGTAAGGGTAAGGGTAAGGGTAAGGGTAAGCTTAAGGGTAAAAGCAAGGGTAAGGGTAAGGGTAAGGGTAAGGGTAAGGGTAAGGGTAAGCTCAAGGGTAAAAGCAAGGGTAAGGGTAAGGGTAAGGGTAAGGGTAAAGGTAAGGGTAAGGGTAAAGGTAAGGGTAAGCCTAAGGGTAAAAGCAAGGGTAAGGGTAAGGGTAAGGGTAAGGGTAAGGGTAAGGGTAAGGGTAAGGGTAAGGGTAAGGGTAAGCTTAAGGGTAAAAGCAAGGGTAAGGGTAAGGGTAAGGGTAAGGGTAAGGGTAAGGGTAAGGGTAAGGGTAAGGGTAAGCTTAAGGGTAAGGGTAAGGGTAAGGGTAAGCTTAAGGGTAAAAGCAAGGGTAAGGGTAAGGGTAAGGGTAAGGGTAAGCTTAAGGGTAAAAGCAAGGGTAAGGGTAAGGGTAAGGGTAAGGGTAAGGGTAAGGGTAAGGGTAAGGGTAAGGGTAAGGGTAAGGGTAAGGGTAAGCTTAAGGGTAAGGGTAAGGGTAAGGGTAAGGGTAAGCTTAAGGGTAAAAGCAAGGGTAAGGGTAAGGGTAAGGGTAAGGGTAAGGGTAAGCTTAAGGGTAAGGGTAAGGGTAAAGGTAAGGGTAAGCTTAAGGGTAAAAGCAAGGGTAAGGTTAAGGGTAAGGGTAAGGGTAAGGGTAAGGGTAAGGGTAAGCTTAAGGGTAAGGGTAAGGGTAAGGGTAAGGGTAAGCTTAAGGGTAAAAGCAAGGGTAAGGGTAAGGGTAAGGGTAAGGGTAAGGGTAAGGGTAAGGGTAAGGGTAAGGGTAAGGGTAAGGGTAAGGGTAAGGGTAAGCTTAAGGGTAAGGGTAAGGGTAAGGGTAAGCTTAAGGGTAAAAGCAAGGGTAAGGGTAAGGGTAAGGGTAAGGGTTAGGGTAAGCTTAAGGGTAAAAGCAAGGGTAAGGGTAAGGGTAAGGGTAAGGGTAAGGGTAAGGGTAAGGGTAAGGGTTAGGGTAAGCTTAAGGGTAAGGGTAAGGGTAAGGGTAAGCTTAAGGGTAAAAGCAAGGGTAAGGGTAAGGGTAAGGGTAAGGGTAAGCTTAAGGGTAAAAGCAAGGGTAATGGTAAGGGTAAGGGTAAGGGTAAGGGTAAGGGTAAGGGTAAGGGTAAGGGTAAGGGTAAGGGTAAGGGTAAGGGTAAGCTTAAGGGTAAGGGTAAGGGTAAGGGTAAGGGTAAGCTTAAGGGTAAAAGCAAGGGTAAGGGTAAGGGTAAGGGTAAGGGTAAGGGTAAGCTTAAGGGTAAGGGTAAGGGTAAAGGTAAGGGTAAGCTTAAGGGTAAAAGCAAGGGTAAGGGTAAGGGTAAGGGTAAGGGTAAGGGTAAAGGTAAGGGTAAGCCTAAGGGTAAAAGCAAGGGTTAGGGTAAGGGTAAGGGTAAGGGTAAGGGTAAGGGTAAGGGTAAGGGTAAGGGTAAGGGTAAGGGTAAGGGTAAAGGTAAGGGTAAGCTTAAGGGTAAAAGCAAGGGTAAGGGTAAGGGTAAGGGTAAGGGTCAGGGTAAGGGTAAGGGTGAGGTTAAGGGTAAGGGTAAGGGTAAGCTTAAGGGTAAAAGCAAGGGTAAGGGTAAGGGTAAGGGTAAGGGTAAGGGTAAGGGTAAGGGTAAGCTTAAGGGTAAAAGCAAGGGTAAGGGTAAGGGTAAGGGTAAGGGTAAGGGTTAGGGTAAGGGTAAAGGTAAGGGTAAGCCTAAGGGTAAAAGCAAGGGTAAGGGTAAGGGTAAGGGTAAGGGTAAGGGTAAGGGTAAGGGTAAGGGTAAGGGTAAGGGTAAGGGTAAGGGTAAGGGTAAGGGTAAGGGTAAGGGTAAGAGTAAGGGTAAGGGTAAGGGTAAGCTTAAGGGTAAAAGCAAGGGTAAGGGTAAGGGTAAGGGTAAGGGTAAGCCTAAGGGTAAAAGCAAGGGTAAGGGTAAGGTTAAGGGTAAGGGTAAGGGTAAGCTTAAGGGTAAAAGCAAGGGTAAGGGTAAGGGTAAGGGTAAGGGTAAGGGTAAGCTTAAGGGTAAAAGCAAGGGTAAGGGTAAGGGTGAGGGTAAGGGTAAGGGTAAGGGTAAGGGTAAGGGTAAAGGTAAGGGTAAGCCTAAGAGTAAAAGCAAGGGTAAGGGTAAGGGTAAGGGTAAGGGTAAGGGTAAGGGTAAGCTTAAGGGTAAAAGCAAGGGTAAGGATAAGGGTAAGGGTAAGGGTAAGGGTAAGGGTAAGGGTAAGGGTAAGGGTAAGCTTAAGGGTAAAAGCAAGGGTAAGGGTAAGGGTAAGGGTAAGGGTAAGGGTAAGGGTAAGGGTAAGGGTAAGGGTAAGGGTAAGGGTAAGCTTAAGGGTAAAAGCAAGGGTAAGGGTTAGGGTAAGGGTAAGGGTAAGGGTGAGGGTAAGGGTAAGGGTAAGCTTAAGGGTAAAAGCAAGGGTAAGGGTAAGGGTAAGGGTAAGGGTAAGGGTAAGGGTAAAGGTAAGGGTAAGCCTAAGAGTAAAAGCAAGGGTAAGGGTAAGGGTAAGGGTAAGGGTAAGGGTAAGGGTAAGGGTAAGGGTAAGGGTAAGGGTAAGGGTAAGGGTAAGGGTAAGGGTAAGGGTAAGCTTAAGGGTATAAGCAAGGGTAAGGGTAAGGGTAAGGGTGAGGGTAAGGGTAAGGGTAAGGGTAAGCTTAAGGGTAAAAGCAAGGGTAAGGGTAAGGGTAAGGGTAAGGGTGAGGGTAAGGGTAAGGGTAAGCTTAAGGGTAAAATCAAGGGTAAGGGTAAGGGTAAGGGTAAGGGTAAGGGTAAGGGTAAGGGTAAGGGTAAGGGTAAGGGTAAGGGTAAGGGTAAGGGTAAGGGTAAGGGTAAGGGTAAGGGTAAGGGTAAGGGTAAGGGTAAGGGTAAGGGTAAGCTTAAGGGTAAAAGCAAGGGTAAGGGTAAGGGTAAGGGTAAGGGTAAGCCTAAGGGTAAAAGCAAGGGTAAGGGTAAGGGTAAGGGTAAGGGTAAGGGTAAGCTTAAGGGTAAAAGCAAGGGTAAGGGTAAGGGTAAGGGTAGGGGTAAGGGTAAGGGTAAGGGTAAGCTTAAGGGTAAAAGCAAGGGTAAGGGTAAGGGTAAGGGTAAGGGTAAGGGTAAGGGTAAGGGTAAGGGTAAGGGTAAGGGTAAAGGTAAGGGTAAGCCTAAGGGTCAAAGCAAGGGTAAGGGTAAGGGTAAGGGTAAGGGTAAAGGTAAGGGTAAGGGTAAGGGTAAGGGTAAGCTTAAGGGTAAAAGCAAGGGTAAGGGTAAGGGTAAGGGTAAGGGTAAGGGTAAGGGTAAGGGTAAGGGTAAGGGTAAGGGTAAGGGTAAGCTTAAGGGTAAGGGTAAGGGTAAGGGTAAGGGTAAGCCTAAGGGTAAAAGCAAGGGTAAGTGTAAGGGTAAGGGTAAGGGTAAGGGTAAGCTTAAGATTAAAAGCAAGGGTAAGGGTAAGGGTAAGGGTAAGGGTAAGGGTAAGGGTAAGGGTAAGGGTAAGCTTAAGGGTAAAAGCAAGGGTAAGGGTAAGGGTAAGGGTAAGGGTAAGGCTAAAGGTAAGGGTAAGCCTAAGGGTAAAAGCAAGGGTAAGGGTAAGGGTAAGGGTAAGGGTAAGGGTAAGGGTAAGGGTAAGGGTAAAGGTAAGGGTAAGGGTAAGCTTAAGGGTAAAAGCAAGGGTAAGGGTAAGGGTAAGGGTAAGGGTAAGGGTAAGAGTAAGGGTAAGGGTAAGGGTAAGCTAAAGGGTAGAAGCAAGGGTAAGGGTAAGGGTAAGGGTAAGGGTAAGGGTAAGGGTAAGGGTAAGGGTAAGGGTAAGGGTAAGGGTAAGGGTAAGGGTAAGGGTAAGCTCAACGGTAAAAGCAAGGGTAAGGGTAAGGGTAAGGGTAAGGGTAAGGGTAAGGGTAAGGGTAAGGGTAAGGGTAAAGCTAAGGGTAAGCCTAAGAGTAAAAGCAAGGGTAAGGGTAAGGGTAAGGGTAAGGGTAAGGGTAAGGTTAAGGGTAAGGGTTAGGGTAAGGGTAAGGGTAAGGGTAAGGGTAAGCTTAAGGGTAAAAGCAAGGGTAAGGGTAAGGGTAAGGGTAAGGGTAAGGGTAAGGGTAAGGGTAAGGGTAAGCTTAAGGGTAAGGGTAAGGGTAAGGGTAAGGGTAAGCTTAAGGGTAAAAGCAAGGGTAAGGGTAAGGGTAAGGGTAAGGGTAAGGGTAAGCTTAAGGGTAAAAGCAAGGGTAAGGGTAAGGGTAAGGGTAAGGGTAAGGGTAAGGGTAAGGGTAAGCTTAAGGGTAAGGGTGAGGGTAAGGGTAAGGGTAAGCTTAAGGGTAAAAGCAAGGGTAAGGGTCAGGGTAAGGGTAAGTGTAAGGGTAAGGGTAAGGGTAAGGGTATGGGTGAGCTTAAGGGTAAAAGCAAGGGTAAGGGTAAGGTTAAGGGTAAGGGTAAGGGTAAGGGTAAGGGTAAGGGTTAGCTTAAGGGTAAAAGCAAGGGCAAGGGTAAGGGTAAGGTTAAGGGTAAGGGTAAGGGTAAGGGTAAGGGTAAGGGTTAGCTTAAGGGTAAAAGCAAGGGTAAGGGTAAGGGTAAGGGTAAGGGTAAGGGTAAGGGTAAGGGTAAGGGTAAGGGTAAGGGTAAGCTTAAGGGTAAAAGCAAGGGTAAGGGTAAGGGTAAGGGTAAGGGTAAGCCTAAGGGTAAAAGCAAGGGTAAGGGTAAGGGTAAGGGTAAGGGTAAGTGTAAGCTTAAGGGTAAAAGCAAGGGTAAGGGTAAGGGTAAGGGTAAGGGTAAGTGTAAGCTTAAGGGTAAAAGCAAGGGTAAGGGTAAGGGTAAGGGTAAGGGTAAGGGTAAGCTTAAGGGTAAAAGCAAGGGTGAGGGTAAGGGTAAGGGTAAGGGTAAGGGTAAGGGTAAGGGTAAGGGTAAGGGTAAGGGTAAGCTTAAGGGTAAAAGCAAGGGTAAGGGTAAGGGTAAGGGTAAGGGTAAGGGTAAGCTTAAGGGTAAAAGCAAGGGTAAGGGTAAGGGTAAGGGTAAGGGTAAGGGTAAAGGTAAGGGTAAGCCTAAGGGTAAAAGCAAGGGTAAGGGTAAGGGTAAGGGTAAGGGTAAGGGTTAGGGTAAGGGTAAGGGTAAGGGTAAGGGTAAGGGTAAGGGTAAGGGTAAGGGTAAGGGTAAGGGTAAGGGTAAGGGTAAGGGTAAGGGTAAGGGTAAGGGTAAGCTTAAGGGTAAAAGCAAGGGTAAGGGTAAGGGTAAGGGTAAGGGTAAGCCTAAGGGTAAAAGCAAGGGTAAGGGTAAGGGTAAGGGTAAGGGTAAGGGTAAGCTTAAGGGTAAAAGCAAGGGTAAGGGTAAGGGTAAGGGTAGGGGTAAGGGTAAGGGTAAGGGTAAGCTTAAGGGTAAAAGCAAGGGTAAGGGTAGGGGTAAGGGTAAGGGTAAGGGTAAGGGTAAGGGTAAGGGTAAGGGTAAAGGTAAGGGTAAGCCTAAGGGTCAAAGCAAGGGTAAGGGTAAGGGTGAGGGTAGGGGTAAGGGTAAGGGTAAGGGTAAGGGTAAGGGTAAGCTTAAGGGTAAAAGCAAGGGTAAGGGTAAGGGTAAGGGTAAGGGTAAGGGTAAGGGTAAGGGTAAGGGTAAGGGTAAGGGTAAGGGTAAGGGTAAGCTTAAGGGTAAGGGTAAGGGTAAGGGTAAGGGTAAGCCTAAGGGTAAAAGCAAGGGTAAGTGTAAGGGTAAGGGTAAGGGTAAGGGTAAGCTTAAGGGTAAAAGCAAGGGTAAGGGTAAGGGTAAGGGTAAGGGTAAGGGTAAGGGTAAGGGTAAGGGTAAGCTTAAGGGTAAAAGCAAGGGTAAGGGTAAGGGTAAGGGTAAGGGTAAGGGTAAGGGTAAGGCTTAAGGTAAGGGTAAGCCTAAGGGTAAAAGCAAGGGTAAGGGTAAGGGTAAGGGTAAGGGTAAGGGTAAGGGTAAGGGTAAGGGTAAGGGTAAGGGTAAAGGTAAGGGTAAGGGTAAGCTTAAGGGTAAAAGCAAGGGTAAGGGTAAGGGTAAGGGTAAGGGTAAGGGTAAGGGTAAGGGTAAGAGTAAGAGTAAGGGTAAGGGTAAGCTAAAGGGTAAAAGCAAGGGTAAGGGTAAGGGTAAGGGTAAGGGTAAGGGTAAGGGTAAGCTTAAGGGTAAAAGCAAGGGTAAGGGTAAGGGTGAGGGTAAGGGTAAGGGTAAGGGTAAGGGTAAGGGTAAAGGTAAGGGTAAGCCTAAGAGTAAAAGCAAGGGTAAGGGTAAGGGTAAGGGTAAGGGTAAGGGTAAGGGTAAGCTTAAGGGTAAAAGCAAGGGTAAGGATAAGGGTAAGGGTAAGGGTAAGGGTAAGGGTAAGGGTAAGGGTAAGGGTAAGCTTAAGGGTAAAAGCAAGGGTAAGGGTAAGGGTAAGGGTAAGGGTAAGGGTAAGGGTAAGGGTAAGGGTAAGGGTAAGGGTAAGGGTAAGCTTAAGGGTAAAAGCAAGGGTAAGGGTTAGGGTAAGGGTAAGGGTAAGGGTGAGGGTAAGGGTAAGGGTAAGCTTAAGGGTAAAAGCAAGGGTAAGGGTAAGGGTAAGGGTAAGGGTAAGGGTAAGGGTAAAGGTAAGGGTAAGCCTAAGAGTAAAAGCAAGGGTAAGGGTAAGGGTAAGGGTAAGGGTAAGGGTAAGGGTAAGGGTAAGGGTAAGGGTAAGGGTAAGGGTAAGGGTAAGGGTAAGGGTAAGGGTAAGCTTAAGGGTATAAGCAAGGGTAAGGGTAAGGGTAAGGGTGAGGGTAAGGGTAAGGGTAAGGGTAAGCTTAAGGGTAAAAGCAAGGGTAAGGGTAAGGGTAAGGGTAAGGGTGAGGGTAAGGGTAAGGGTAAGCTTAAGGGTAAAATCAAGGGTAAGGGTAAGGGTAAGGGTAAGGGTAAGGGTAAGGGTAAGGGTAAGGGTAAGGGTAAGGGTAAGGGTAAGGGTAAGGGTAAGGGTAAGGGTAAGGGTAAGGGTAAGGGTAAGGGTAAGGGTAAGGGTAAGGGTAAGCTTAAGGGTAAAAGCAAGGGTAAGGGTAAGGGTAAGGGTAAGGGTAAGCCTAAGGGTAAAAGCAAGGGTAAGGGTAAGGGTAAGGGTAAGGGTAAGGGTAAGCTTAAGGGTAAAAGCAAGGGTAAGGGTAAGGGTAAGGGTAGGGGTAAGGGTAAGGGTAAGGGTAAGCTTAAGGGTAAAAGCAAGGGTAAGGGTAAGGGTAAGGGTAAGGGTAAGGGTAAGGGTAAGGGTAAGGGTAAGGGTAAGGGTAAAGGTAAGGGTAAGCCTAAGGGTCAAAGCAAGGGTAAGGGTAAGGGTAAGGGTAAGGGTAAAGGTAAGGGTAAGGGTAAGGGTAAGGGTAAGCTTAAGGGTAAAAGCAAGGGTAAGGGTAAGGGTAAGGGTAAGGGTAAGGGTAAGGGTAAGGGTAAGGGTAAGGGTAAGGGTAAGGGTAAGCTTAAGGGTAAGGGTAAGGGTAAGGGTAAGGGTAAGCCTAAGGGTAAAAGCAAGGGTAAGTGTAAGGGTAAGGGTAAGGGTAAGGGTAAGCTTAAGATTAAAAGCAAGGGTAAGGGTAAGGGTAAGGGTAAGGGTAAGGGTAAGGGTAAGGGTAAGGGTAAGCTTAAGGGTAAAAGCAAGGGTAAGGGTAAGGGTAAGGGTAAGGGTAAGGCTAAAGGTAAGGGTAAGCCTAAGGGTAAAAGCAAGGGTAAGGGTAAGGGTAAGGGTAAGGGTAAGGGTAAGGGTAAGGGTAAGGGTAAAGGTAAGGGTAAGGGTAAGCTTAAGGGTAAAAGCAAGGGTAAGGGTAAGGGTAAGGGTAAGGGTAAGGGTAAGAGTAAGGGTAAGGGTAAGGGTAAGCTAAAGGGTAGAAGCAAGGGTAAGGGTAAGGGTAAGGGTAAGGGTAAGGGTAAGGGTAAGGGTAAGGGTAAGGGTAAGGGTAAGGGTAAGGGTAAGGGTAAGGGTAAGCTCAACGGTAAAAGCAAGGGTAAGGGTAAGGGTAAGGGTAAGGGTAAGGGTAAGGGTAAGGGTAAGGGTAAGGGTAAAGCTAAGGGTAAGCCTAAGAGTAAAAGCAAGGGTAAGGGTAAGGGTAAGGGTAAGGGTAAGGGTAAGGTTAAGGGTAAGGGTTAGGGTAAGGGTAAGGGTAAGGGTAAGGGTAAGCTTAAGGGTAAAAGCAAGGGTAAGGGTAAGGGTAAGGGTAAGGGTAAGGGTAAGGGTAAGGGTAAGGGTAAGCTTAAGGGTAAGGGTAAGGGTAAGGGTAAGGGTAAGCTTAAGGGTAAAAGCAAGGGTAAGGGTAAGGGTAAGGGTAAGGGTAAGGGTAAGCTTAAGGGTAAAAGCAAGGGTAAGGGTAAGGGTAAGGGTAAGGGTAAGGGTAAGGGTAAGGGTAAGCTTAAGGGTAAGGGTGAGGGTAAGGGTAAGGGTAAGCTTAAGGGTAAAAGCAAGGGTAAGGGTCAGGGTAAGGGTAAGTGTAAGGGTAAGGGTAAGGGTAAGGGTATGGGTGAGCTTAAGGGTAAAAGCAAGGGTAAGGGTAAGGTTAAGGGTAAGGGTAAGGGTAAGGGTAAGGGTAAGGGTTAGCTTAAGGGTAAAAGCAAGGGCAAGGGTAAGGGTAAGGTTAAGGGTAAGGGTAAGGGTAAGGGTAAGGGTAAGGGTTAGCTTAAGGGTAAAAGCAAGGGTAAGGGTAAGGGTAAGGGTAAGGGTAAGGGTAAGGGTAAGGGTAAGGGTAAGGGTAAGGGTAAGCTTAAGGGTAAAAGCAAGGGTAAGGGTAAGGGTAAGGGTAAGGGTAAGCCTAAGGGTAAAAGCAAGGGTAAGGGTAAGGGTAAGGGTAAGGGTAAGTGTAAGCTTAAGGGTAAAAGCAAGGGTAAGGGTAAGGGTAAGGGTAAGGGTAAGTGTAAGCTTAAGGGTAAAAGCAAGGGTAAGGGTAAGGGTAAGGGTAAGGGTAAGGGTAAGCTTAAGGGTAAAAGCAAGGGTGAGGGTAAGGGTAAGGGTAAGGGTAAGGGTAAGGGTAAGGGTAAGGGTAAGGGTAAGGGTAAGCTTAAGGGTAAAAGCAAGGGTAAGGGTAAGGGTAAGGGTAAGGGTAAGGGTAAGCTTAAGGGTAAAAGCAAGGGTAAGGGTAAGGGTAAGGGTAAGGGTAAGGGTAAAGGTAAGGGTAAGCCTAAGGGTAAAAGCAAGGGTAAGGGTAAGGGTAAGGGTAAGGGTAAGGGTTAGGGTAAGGGTAAGGGTAAGGGTAAGGGTAAGGGTAAGGGTAAGGGTAAGGGTAAGGGTAAGGGTAAGGGTAAGGGTAAGGGTAAGGGTAAGGGTAAGGGTAAGCTTAAGGGTAAAAGCAAGGGTAAGGGTAAGGGTAAGGGTAAGGGTAAGCCTAAGGGTAAAAGCAAGGGTAAGGGTAAGGGTAAGGGTAAGGGTAAGGGTAAGCTTAAGGGTAAAAGCAAGGGTAAGGGTAAGGGTAAGGGTAGGGGTAAGGGTAAGGGTAAGGGTAAGCTTAAGGGTAAAAGCAAGGGTAAGGGTAGGGGTAAGGGTAAGGGTAAGGGTAAGGGTAAGGGTAAGGGTAAGGGTAAAGGTAAGGGTAAGCCTAAGGGTCAAAGCAAGGGTAAGGGTAAGGGTGAGGGTAGGGGTAATGGTAAGGGTAAGGGTAAGGGTAAGGGTAAGCTTAAGGGTAAAAGCAAGGGTAAGGGTAAGGGTAAGGGTAAGGGTAAGGGTAAGGGTAAGGGTAAGGGTAAGGGTAAGGGTAAGGGTAAGGGTAAGCTTAAGGGTAAGGGTAAGGGTAAGGGTAAGGGTAAGCCTAAGGGTAAAAGCAAGGGTAAGTGTAAGGGTAAGGGTAAGGGTAAGGGTAAGCTTAAGGGTAAAAGCAAGGGTAAGGGTAAGGGTAAGGGTAAGGGTAAGGGTAAGGGTAAGGGTAAGGGTAAGCTTAAGGGTAAAAGCAAGGGTAAGGGTAAGGGTAAGGGTAAGGGTAAGGGTAAGGGTAAGGCTTAAGGTAAGGGTAAGCCTAAGGGTAAAAGCAAGGGTAAGGGTAAGGGTAAGGGTAAGGGTAA
This sequence comes from Myrrha octodecimguttata, assembly GCA_958510865.1. Lineage (NCBI taxonomy): Eukaryota > Metazoa > Arthropoda > Insecta > Coleoptera > Coccinellidae > Myrrha > Myrrha octodecimguttata. The sequence continues at coordinate 166,817 of CAUEHS010000258.1, read as the reverse complement.
GGGTAAGGGTAAGGGTAAGGGTAAGGGTAAGGGTAAAGGTAAGGGTAAGGGTAAGCTTAAGGGTAAAAGCAAGGGTAAGGGTAAGGGTAAGGGTAAGGGTAAGGGTAAGGGTAAGGGTAAGAGTAAGAGTAAGGGTAAGGGTAAGCTAAAGGGTAAAAGCAAGGGTAAGGGTAAGGGTAAGGGTAAGGGTAAGGGTAAGGGTAAGGGTAAGGGTAAGGGTAAGGGTAAGGGTAAGGGTAAGGGTAAGCTTAAGGGTAAAAGCAAGGGTAAGGGTAAGGGTAAGGGTAAGGGTAAGGGTAAGGGTAAGGGTAAGGGTAAAGGTAAGGGTAAGCCTAAGAGTAAAAGCAAGGGTAAGGGTAAGGGTAAGGGTAAGGGTAAGGGTAAGGTTAAGGGTAAGGGTTAGGGTAAGGGTAAGGGTAAGGGTAAGGGTAAGCTTAAGGGTAAAAGCAAGGGTAAGGGTAAGGGTAAGGGTAAGGGTAAGGGTAAGGGTAAGGGTAAGGGTAAGCTTAAGGGTAAGGGTAAGGGTAAGGGTAAGGGTAAGCTTAAGGGTAAAAGCAAGGGTAAGGGTAAGGGTAAGGGTAAGCTTAAGGGTAAAAGCAAGGGTAAGGGTAAGGGTAAGGGTAAGGGTAAGGAAAAGGGTAAGGGTAAGCTTAAGGGTAAGGGTGAGGGTAAGGGTAAGGGTAAGCTTAAGGGTAAAAGCAAGGGTAAGGGTCAGGGTAAGGGTAAGTGTAAGGGTAAGGGTAAGGGTAAGGGTATGGGTGAGCTTAAGGGTAAAAGCAAGGGTAAGGGTAAGGTTAAGGGTAAGGGTAAGGGTAAGGGTAAGGGTAAGGGTTAGCTTAAGGGTAAAAGCAAGGGCAAGGGTAAGGGTAAGGTTAAGGGTAAGGGTAAGGGTAAGGGTAAGGGTAAGGGTTAGCTTAAGGGTAAAAGCAAGGGTAAGGGTAAGGGTAAGGGTAAGGGTAAGGGTAAGGGTAAGGGTAAGGGTAAGGGTAAGGGTAAGGGTAAGCTTAAGGGTAAAAGCAAGGGTAAGGGTAAGGGTAAGGGTAAGGGTAAGCCTAAGGGTAAAAGCAAGGGTAAGGGTAAGGGTAAGGGTAAGGGTAAGTGTAAGCTTGAGGGTAAAAGCAAGGGTAAGGGTAAGGGTAAGGGTAAGGGTAAGGGTAAGGGTAAGCTTAAGGGTAAAAGCAAGGGTGAGGGTAAGGGTAAGGGTAAGGGTAAGGGTAAGGGTAAGGGTAAGGGTAAGGGTAAGGGTAAGGGTAAGCTTAAGGGTAAAAGCAAGGGTAAGGGTAAGGGTAAGGGTAAGGGTAAGGGTAAGCTTAAGGGTAAAAGCAAGGGTAAGGGTAAGGGTAAGGGTAAGGGTAAGGGTAAAGGTAAGGGTAAGCCTAAGGGTAAAAGCAAGGGTAAGGGTAAGGGTAAGGGTAAGGGTAAGGGTTAGGGTAAGGGTAAGGGTAAGGGTAAGGGTAAGGGTAAGGGTAAGGGTAAGGGTAAGGGTAAGGGTAAGGGTAAGGGTAAGGGTAAGGGTAAGCTTAAGGGTAAAAGCAAGGGTAAGGGTAAGGGAAAGGGTAAGGGTAAGCCTAAGGGTAAAAGCAAGGGTAAGGGTAAGGGTAAGGGTAAGGGTAAGGGTAAGCTTAAGGGTAAAAGCAAGAGTAAGGGTAAGGGTAAGGGTAAGAGTAAGGGTAAGCTTAAGGGTAAAAGCAAGGGTAAGGGTAAAGGTAAGGGTAAGGGTAAGGGTAAGGGTAAGGGTAAGGGTAAGGGTAAGGGTAAAGGTAAGGGTAAGCCTAAGGGTAAAAGCAAGGGTAAGGGTAAGGGTAAGGGTAAGGGTAAGGGTAAGGGTAAGGGTAAGGTTAAGGGTAAGGGTAAGGGTAAGCTTAAGGGTAAAAGCAAGGGTAAGGGTAAGGGTAAGGGTAAGGGTAAGGGTAAGGGTAAGGGTAAGGGTAAGGGTAAGGGTAAGGGTAAGGGTAAGGGTAAGGGTAAGGGTAAGGGTAAGGGTAAGCTTAAGGGTAAGGGTAAGGGTAAGGGTAAGGGTAAGCTTAAGGGTAAAAGCAAGGGTAAGGGTAAGGGTAAGGGTAAGGGTAAGCTAAAGGGTAAAAGCAAGGGTAAGGGTAAGGGTAAGGGTAAGGGTAAGGGTAAGGGTAAGGGTAAGGGTAAGGGTAAGGGTAAGCTTAAGGGTAAGGGTAAGGGTAAGGGTAAGGGTAAGCTTAAGGGTAAAAGCAAGGGTAAGGGTAAGGGTAAGGGTAAGGGTAAGGGTAAGGGTAAGGGTAAGGGTAAGGGTAAGGGTAAGCTTAAGGGTAAGGGTAAGGGTAAGGGTAAGGGTAAGCTTAAGGGTAAAAGCAAGGGTAAGGGTAAGGGTGAGGGTAAGGGTAAGGGTAAGGGTAAGGGTAAGCTTAAGGGTAAGGGTAAGGGTAAGGGTAAGGGTAAGCTTAAGGGTGAAAGCAAGGGTAAGGGTAAGGGTAAGGGTAAGGGTAAGGGTAAGGGTAAGGGTAAGGGTAAGGGTAAGGGTAAGGGTAAGGGTAAGGGTAAGGGTAAGGGAAAGCTTAAGGGTAAGGGTAAGGGTAAGGGTAAGGGTAAGCTTAAGGGTAAAAGCAAGGGTAAGGGTAAGGGTAAGGGTAAGCTCAAGGGTAAAAGCAAGGGTAAGGGTAAGGGTAAGGGTAAGGGTAAGGGTAAGGGTAAGGGTAAGGGTAAGGGTAAAGGTAAGGGTAAGGGTAAGCTTAAGGGTAAGGGTAAGGGTAAGGGTAAGGGTAAGCTTAAGGGTAAAAGCAAGGGTAAGGGTAAGGGTAAGGGTAAGGGTAAAGGTAAGGGTAAGCCTAAGGGTAAAAGCAAGGATAAGGGTAAGGGTAAGGGTAAGGGTTAGGGTAAGGGTAAGGGTAAGGGTGAGGGTAAGTGTAAGGGTAAGCTTAAGGGTAAAAGCAAGGGTAAGGGTAAGGGTAAGGGTAAGGGTAAGGGTAAGGGTAAGGGTAAGGGTAAGGGTAAGGGTAAGGGTAAGGGTAAGGGTAAGCTCAAGGGTAAAAGCAAGGGTAAGGGTAAGGGTAAGGGTAAGGGTAAGCTTCTTGCTTTTACCCTTAGGCTTACCCTTATCCTTACCCTTACCCTTACCCTTAAGCTTACCCTTACCCTTACCCTTACCCTTACCCTTACCCTCACCCTTACCCTTACCCTTACCCTTACCCTTACCCTTGCTTTTACCCTTAAGCTTACCCTTACCCTTATCCTTACCCTTACCCTTACCCTTACCCTTACCCTTACCCTTACCCTTACCCTTACCCTTACCCTTACCCTAACCCTTACCCTTGCTTTGACCCTTAGGCTTACCCTTACCTTTACCCTTACCCTTACCCTTATCCTCACCCTTACCCTTACCCTTACCCTTACCCTTACCCTTACCCTTGCTTTTACCCTTAAGCTTACCCTTACCCTTACCTTTACCCTTGCTTTTACCCTTAAGCTTACCCTTACCCTTACCCTTACCCTTACCCTTACCCTTGCTTTTACCCTTAGGCTTACCCTTACCCTTACCCTTACCCTTACCCTTGCTTTTACCCTTAAGCTTACCCTTACCCTCACCCTTACCCTTACCCTTACCCTTACCCTTACCCTTACCCTTACCCTTACCCTTACCCTTACCCTTACCCTTACCCTTACCCTTACCCTTACCCTTACCCTTACCCTTACCCTTACCCTTGCTTTTACCCTTAGGCTTAACCTTACCTTTACCCTTACCCTTACCCTTACCCTTACCCTTACCCTTACCCTTACCCTTACCCTTACCCTTACCCTTACCCTTACCCTTACCCTTACCCTTACCCTTACCCTTACCCTTACCCTTACCCTTACCCTTACCCTTGCTTTTACCCTTAAGCTTACCCTTACCCTTACCCTTACCCTTACCCTTACCCTTACCCTTACCCTTACCCTTGCTTTTACCCTTAAGCTTACCCTTACCCTTACCCTTACCCTTACCCTCACCCTTACCCTTACCCTTACCCTTGCTTATACCCTTAAGCTTACCCTTACCCTTACCCTTACCCTTACCCTTACCCTTACCCTTACCCTTACCATTACCCTTACCCTTACCCTTACCCTTACCCTTACCCTTACCCTTACCCTTACCCTTACCCTTACCCTTGCTTTTACCCTTAGGCTTACCCTTACTTTTACCCTTACCCTTACCCTTACCCTTACCCTTACCCTTACCCTTACCCTTACCCTTGCTTTTACCCTTAAGCTTACCCTTACCCTTACCCTTACCCTTACCCTTACCCTTACCCTAACCCTTACCCTTGCTTTTACCCTTAAGCTTACCCTTACCCTTACCCTTACCCTTACCCTTACCCTTACCCTTACCCTTACCCTTACCCTTACCCTTACCCTTACCCTTACCCTTACCCTTACCCTTGCTTTTACCCTTAAGCTTACCATTACCCTTACCCTTACCCTTACCCTTACCCTTACCCTTACCCTTACCCTTATCCTTACCCTTGCTTTTACCCTTAAGCTTACCCTTACCCTTACCCTTACCCTTACCCTTACCCTTACCTTTACCCTTACCCTTACCTTTACCCTAACCCTTACCCTTACCCTTACCCTTACCCTTACCCTTACCCTTGCTTTTACTCTTAGGCTTACCCTTACCTTTACCCTTACCCTTACCCTTACCCTTACCCTCACCCTTACCCTAACCCTTGCTTTTACCCTTAAGCTTACCCTTACCCTTACCCTTACCCTTACCCTTACCCTTACCCTTGCTTTTACCCTTAAGCTTACCCTTACCCTTACCCTTAACCTTACCCTTACCCTTGCTTTTACCCTTAGGCTTACCCTTACCCTTACCCTTACCCTTACCCTTGCTTTTACCCTTAAGCTTACCCTTACCCTTACCCTTACTCTAACCCTTACCCTTACCCTTACCCTTACCCTTACCCTTACCCTTACCCTTACCCTTACCCTTGCTTTTACCCTTAGGCTTACCCTTACCCTCACCCTTACCCTTACCCTCACCCTTACCCTTACCCTTGCTTTTACCCTTAAGCTTACCCTTACACTTACCCTTACCCTTACCCTTACCCTTACCCTTACCCTTACCCTTACCCTTACCCTTGCTTTTACCCTTAAGCTTACCCTTACCCTTACCCTTACCCTTACCCTAACCCTTACCCTTACCCTTACCCTTACCCTTACCCTTGCTTTTACCCTTAAGCTTACCCTTACCCTTACCCTTACCCTTACCCTTACCCTTACCCTTACCCTTACCCTTACCCTTACCCTTACCCTTGCTTTTACCCTTAGGCTTACCCTTACCTTTACCCTTACCCTTACCCTTACCCTTACCCTTACCCTTGCTTTTACCCTTAAGCTTACCCTTACCCTTACCCTTAAGCTTACCCTTACCCTTACCCTTACCCTTACCCTTACCCTTACCCTTACCCTTACCCTTACCCTTACCCTTACCCTTACCCTTACCCTTACCCTTACCCTTACCCTTACCCTTGCTTTTACCCTTAAGCTTACCCTAACCCTTACCCTTACCCTTACCCTTACCCTTGCTTTTACCCTTAAGCTTACCCTTACCCTTACCCTTACCCTTAAGCTTACCCTTACCCTTACCCTTACCCTTACCCTTACCCTTACCCTTACCCTTACCCTTACCCTTACCCTTACCCTTACCCTTACCTTTACCCTTACCCTTACCCTTGCTTTTACCCTTAAGCTTACCCTTACCCTTACCCTTACCCTTACCCTTAAGCTTACCCTTACCCTTACCCTTACCCTTACCCTTACCCTTAACCTTACCCTTGCTTTTACCCTTAAGCTTACCCTTACCCTTACCCTTACCCTTACCCTTAAGCTTACCCTTACCCTTACCCTTACCCTTACCCTTACCCTTGCTTTTACCCTTAAGCTTACCCTTACCCTTACCCTTACCCTTAAGCTTACCCTTACCCTTACCCTAACCCTTACCCTTACCCTTACCCTTACCCTTACCCTTACCCTTGCTTTTACCCTTAAGCTTACCCTTACCCTTACCCTAAGTAAGGGTAAGGATAAGGGTAAGGGTAAGGGTAAGGGTAAGGGTAAGGGTAAGGGTAAGGGTAAGGGTAAGGGTAAGGGTAAGGGTAAGGGTAAGGGTAAGGGTAAGGGTAAGGGTAAGGGTAAGCTTAAGGGTAAAAGCAATGGTAAGGGTAAGGGTAAGGGTAAGGGTAAGGGTAAGGGTAAGGGTAAGGGTAAGCTTAAGGGTAAAAGCAAGGGTAAGGGTTAGGGTAAGGGTAAGGGTAAGGGTAAGGGTAAGGGTAAGGGTAAGGGTAAGGGTAAGCTTAAGGGTAAAAGCAAGGGTAAGGGTAAGGCTAAGGGTAAGGGTAAGGGTAAGGGTAAGGGTAAGCTTAAGGGTAAAAGCAAGGGTAAGGGTAAGGGTAAGGGTAAGGGTAAGGGTAAGGGTAAGGGTAAAGGTGAGGGTAAGCCTAAGGGTAAAAGCAAGGGTAAGGGTAAGGGTAAGGGTAAGGGTAAGGGTAAGGGTAAGGGTAAGGGTAAGGGTAGGGGTAAGAGTAAGGGTAAGGGTAAGCTTAAGGGTAAAAGCAAGGGTAAGGGTAAGGGTAAGGGTAAGGGTAAGGGTAAGGGTAAGCTTAAGGGTAAAAGCAAGGGTAAGGGTAAGGGTAAGGGTAAGGGTAAGGGTAAGGGTAAGGGTAAGGGTAAGGGTAAGGGTAAGGGTAAGGGTAAGGGTAAGGGTAAGGGTAAGCTTAAGGGTAAAAGCAAGGGTAAGGGTAAGGGTAAGGGTAAGGGTAAGGGTAAGGGTAAGGGTAATGGTAAGGGTAAAGGTAAGGGTAAGCCTAAGGGTAAAAGCAAGGGTAAGGGTAAGGGTAAGGGTAAGGGTAAGGGTAAGGGTAAGGGTAAGGGTAAGGGTAAGGGTAAGGGTAAGGGTAAGGGTAAGGGTAAGGGTAAGCTTAAGGGTAAAAGCAAGGGTAAGGGTAAGGGTAAGGGTAAGGGTAAGGGTAAGGGTAAGGGTAAGCTTAAGGGTAAGGGTAAGGGTAAGGGTAAGGGTAAGCTTAAGGGTAAAAGCAAGGGTAAGGGTAAGGGTAAGGGTAAGGGTAAGCTTAAGGGTAAAAGCAAGGGTAAGGGTAAGGGTAAGGGTAAGGGTAAGGGTGAGGGTAAGGGTAAGCTTAAGGGTAAGGGTAAGGGTAAGGGTAAGGGTAAGCTTAAGGGTAAAAGCAAGGGTAAGGGTAAGAGTAAGGGTAAGGGTAAGGGTAAGGGTAAGGGTAAGGGTAAGGGTGAGCTTAAGGGTAAAAGCAAGGGTAAGGGTAAGGGTAAGGGTAAGGGTAAGGGTAAGGGTAAGGGTAAGGGTAAGGGTAAGGGTAAGCTTAAGGGTAAAAGCAAGGGTAAGGGTAAGGGTAAGGGTAAGGGTAAGGGTAAGGGTATAGGTAAGGGTAAGGGTAAGGGTAAGGGTAAGGGTAAGGGTAAGGGTAAAGGTAAGGGTAAGCCTAAGGGTAAAAGCAAGGGTAAGGGTAAGGGTAAGGGTAAGGGTAAGGGTAAGAGTAAGGGTAAGGGTAAGGGTAAGGGTAAGCTTAAGGGTAAAAGCAAGGGTAAGGGTAAGGGTAAGGGTAAGGGTAAGCCTAAGGGTAAAAGCAAGGGTAAGGGTAAGGGTAAGGGTAAGGGTAAGGGTAAGCTTAAGGGTAAAAGCAAGGGTAAGGGTAAGGGTAAGGGTAAGGGTAAGGGTAAGGGTAAGCTTAAGGGTAAAAGCAAGGGTGAGGGTAAGGGTAAGGGTAAGGGTAAGGGTAAGGGTAAGGGTAAGGGTAAGGGTAAGGGTAAGCTTAAGGGTAAAAGCAAGGGTAAGGGTAAGGGTAAGGGTAAGGGTAAGGGTAAGGGTAAGGGTAAGGGTAAGGGTAAGGGTAAGGGTAAGGGTAAGGGTAAGGGTAAGGGTAAGGGTAAGGGTAAGCTTAAGGGTAAAAGCAAGGGTAAGGGTAAGGGTAAGGGTAAGGGTAAAGGTAAGGGTAAGCCTAAGGGTAAAAGCAAGGGTAAGGGTAAGGGTAAGGGTAAGGGTAAGGGTAAGGGTAAGGGTAAGGGTAAGGGTAAGGGTAAGGGCAAGGGTAAGGGTAAGGGTAAGGGTAAGGGTAAGGGTAAGGGTAAGGGTAAGGGTAAGGGTAAGGGTAAGGGTAAGGGTAAGGGTAAGCTTAAGGGTAAAAGCAAGGGTAAGGGTAAGGGTAAGGGTAAGGGTAAGCCTAAGGGTAAAAGCAAGGGTAAGGGTAAGGGTAAGGGTAAGGGTAAGGGTAAGGATAAGCTTAAGGGTAAAAGCAAGGGTAAGGGTAAGGGTAAGGGTAAGGGTAAGGGTAAGGGTAAGCTCAAGGGTAAAAGCAAGGGTAAGGGTAAGGGTAAGGGTAAGGGTAAAGGTAAGGGTAAGGGTAAAGGTAAGGGTAAGCCTAAGGGTAAAAGCAAGGGTAAGGGTAAGTGTAAGGGTAAGGGTAAGGGTAAGGGTAAGGGTAAGGGTAAGCTTAAGGGTAAAAGCAAGGGTAAGGGTAAGGGTAAGGGTAAGGGTAAGGGTAAGGGTAAGGGTAAGGGTAAGGGTAAGGGTAAGGGTAAGGGTAAGCTTAAGGGTAAGGGTAAGGGTAAGGGTAAGCTTAAGGGTAAAAGCAAGGGTAAGGGTAAGGGTAAGGGTAAGGGTAAGCTTAAGGGTAAAAGCAAGGGTAAGGGTAAGAGTAAGGGTAACGGTAAGGGTAAGGGTAAGGGTAAGGGTAAGGGTGAGCTTAAGGGTAAAAGCAAGGGTAAGGGTAAGGGTAAGGGTAAGGGTAAGGGTAAGGGTAAGGGTAAGGGTAAGGGTAAGCTTAAGGGTAAAAGCAAGGGTAAGGGTAAGGGTAAGGGTAAGGGTAAGGGTAAGGGTAAGGGTAAGGGTAAGGGTAAGGGTAAGGGTAAGGGTAAAGGTAAGGGTAAGCCTAAGGGTAAAAGCAAGGGTAAGGGTAAGGGTAAGGGTAAGGGTAAGGGTAAGAGTAAGGGTAAGGGTAAGGGTAAGGGTAAGCTTAAGGGTAAAAGCAAGGGTAAGGGTAAGGGTAAGGGTAAGAGTAAGGGTAAGGGTAAGCTTAAGGGTAAAAGCAAGGGTGAGGGTAAGGGTAAGGGTAAGGGTAAGGGTAAGGGTAAGGGTAAGGGTAAGGGTAAGGGTAAGCTTAAGGGTAAAAGCAAGGGTAAGGGTAAGGGTAAGGGTAAGGGTAAGGGTTAGGGTAAGGGTAAGGGTAAGGGTAAGGGTAAGCTTAAGGGTAAAAGCAAGAGTAAGGGTAAGGGTAAGGGTAAGGGTAAGGGTAAAGGTAAGGGTAAGCCTAAGGGTAAAAGCAAGGGTAAGGGTAAGGGTAAGGGTAAGGGTAAGGGTAAGGGTAAGGGTAAGGGTAAGGGTAAGGGTAAGGGTAAGGGTAAGGGTAAGGGTAAGGGTAAGGGTAAGGGTAAGGGTAAGGGTAAGGGTAAGGGTAAGGGTAAGGGTAAGGGTAAGGGTAAGGGTAAGGGTAAGGGTAAGCTTAAGGGTAAAAGCAAGGGTAAGGGTAAGGGTAAGGGTAAGGGTAAGCCTAAGGGTAAAAGCAAGGGTAAGGGTAAGGGTAAGGGTAAGCTTAAGGGTAAAAGCAAGGGTAAGGGTAAGGGTAAGGGTAAGGGTAAGGGTAAGGGTAAGGGTAAGCTCAAGGGTAAAAGCAAGGGTAAGGGTAAGGGTAAGGGTAAGGGTAAAGGTAAGGGTAAGGGTAAAGGTAAGGGTAAGCCTAAGGGTAAAAGCAAGGGTAAGGGTAAGGGTAAGGGTAAGGGTAAGGGTAAGGGTAAGGGTAAGGGTAAGGGTAAGCTTAAGGGTAAAAGCAAGGGTAAGGGTAAGGGTAAGGGTAAGGGTAAGGGTAAGGGTAAGGGTAAGGGTAAGGGTAAGGGTAAGGGTAAGGGTAAGGGTAAGCTTAAGGGTAAGGGTAAGGGTAAGGGTAAGCTTAAGGGTAAAAGCAAGGGTAAGGGTAAGGGTAAGGGTAAGGGTAAGCTTAAGGGTAAAAGCAAGGGTAAGGGTAAGGGTAAGGGTAAGGGTAAGGGTAAGGGTAAGGGTAAGGGTAAGCTTAAGGGTAAGGGTAAGGGTAAGAGTAAGGGTAAGCTTAAGGGTAAAAGCAAGGGTAAGGGAAAGGGTAAGGGTAAGGGTAAGGGTAAGCTTAAGGGTAAGGGTAAGGGTAAGGGTAAGGGTAAGCTTAAGGGTAAAAGCAAGGGTAAGGTTAAGGGTAAGGGTAAGGGTAAGGGTAAGGGTAAGGGTAAGGGTAAGCTTAAGGGTAAGGGTAAGGGTAAGGGTAAGGGTAAGCTTAAGGGTAAAAGCAAGGGTAAGGGTAAGGGTAAGGGTAAGGGTAAGGGTAAGGGTAAGGGTAAGGGTAAGGGTAAGGGTAAGGGTAAGGGTAAGGGTAAGGGTAAGGGTAAGCTTAAGGGTAAGGGTAAGGGTAAGGGTAAGTTTAAGGGTAAAAGCAAGGGTAAGGGTAAGGGTAAGGGTAAGGGTAAGGGTAAGGGTAAGCTTAAGGGTAAAAGCAAGGGTAAGGGTAAGGGTAAGGGTAAGGGTAAGGGTAAGGGTAAGGGTAAGGGTAAGGATAAGGGTAAGGTTAAGGGTAAGCTTAAGGGTAAGGGTAAGGGTAAGGGTAAGCTTAAGGGTAAAAGCAAGGGTAAGGGTAAGGGTAAGGGTAAGGGTAAGGGTAAAGGTAAGGGTAAGCCTAAGGGTAAAAGCAAGGGTAAGGGTAAGGGTAAGGGTAAGGGTAAGGGTAAGGGTAAGGGTAAGGGTAAGGGTAAGGGTAAGCTTAAGGGTAAAAGCAAGGGTAAGGGTAAGGGTAAGGGTAAGGGTAAGGGTAAGGGTAAGGGTAAGGGTAAGGGTAAGGGTAAGGGTAAGGGTAAGGTTAAGGGTAAGGGTAAGGGTAAGCTTAAGGGTAAAAGCAAGGGTAAGGGTAAGGGTAAGGGTAAGGGTAAGGGTAAGGGTAAGGGTAAGGGTAAGGGTAAGGGTAAGGGTAAGGGTAAGCTTAAGGGTAAAAGCAAGGGTAAGGGTAAGGGTAAGGGTAAGGGTAAGGGTTAGGGTAAGGGTAAAGGTAAGGGTAAGCCTAAGGGTAAAAGCAAGGGTAAGGGTAAGGGTAAGGGTAAGGGCAAGGGTAAGGGTAAGGGTAAGGGTAAGGGTAAGAGTAAGGGTAAGGGTAAGGGTAAGCTTAAGGGTAAAAGCAAGGGTAAAGGTAAGGGTAAGGGTAAGGGTAAGCCTAAGGGTAAAAGCAAGGGTAAGGGTAAGGTTAAGGGTAAGGGTAAGGGTAAGCTTAAGGGTAAAAGCAAGGGTAAGGGTAAGGGTAAGGGTAAGGGTAAGGGTAAGCTTAAGGGTAAAAGCAAGGGTAAGGGTAAGGGTGAGGGTAAGTGTAAGGGTAAGGGTAAGGGTAAAGGTAAGGGTAAGCCTAAGAGTAAAAGCAAGGGTAAGGGTAAGGGTAAGGGTAAGGGTAAGCTTAAGGGTAAAAGCAAGGGTAAGGGTAAGGGTTAGGGTAAGGGTAAGGGTAAGGGTAAGGGTAAGGGTAAGGGTAAGGGTTAGCTTAAGGGTAAAAGCAAGGGTAAGGGTAAGGGTAAGGGTAAGGGTAAGGGTAAAGGTAAGGGTAAGCCTAAGGGTAAAAGCAAGGGTAAGGGTAAGGGTAAGGGTAAGGGTAAGGGTAAGGGTAAGGGTAAGGGTAAGGGTAAGGGTAAGGGTAAGGGTAAGGGTAAGGGTAAGGGTAAGGGTAAGGGTAAGGGTAAGGGTAAGGGTAAGGGTAAGGGTAAGGGTAAGGGTAAGTGTAAGCTTAAGGGTAAAAGCAAGGGTAAGGGTAAGGGTAAGGGTAAGGGTAAGCCTAAGGGTAAAAGCAAGGGTAAGGGTAAGGGTAAGGGTAAGGGTAAGGGTAAGCTTAAGGGTAAAAGCAAGGGTAAGGGTAAGGGTAAGGGTAAGGGTAAGGGTAAGGGTAAGCTCAAGGGTAAAAGCAAGGGTAAGGGTAAGGGTAAGGGTAAGGGTAAAGGTAAGGGTAAGGGTAAAGGTAAGGGTAAGCCTAAGGGTAAAAGCAAGGGTAAGGGTAAGGGTAAGGGTAAGGTTAAGGGTAAGGGTAAGCTTAAGGGTAAAAGCAAGGGTAAGGGTAAGGGTAAGGGTAAGGGTAAGGGTAAGGGTAAGGGTAAGGGTAAGGGTAAGGGTAAGCTTAAGGGTGAGGGTAAGGGTAAGGGTAAGCTTAAGGGTAAAAGCAAGGGTAAGGGTAAGGGTAAGGGTAAGCTTAAGGGTAAAAGCAAGGGTAAGGGTAAGGGTAAGGGTAAGGGTAAGGGTAAGGGTAAGGGTAAGGGTAAGGGTAAGCTTAAGGGTAAGGGTAAGGGTAAGGGTAAGGGTGAGCTTAAGGGTAAAAGCAAGGGTAAGGGTAAGGGTAAGGGTAAGGGTAAGGGTAAGCTTAAGGGTAAGGGTAAGGGTAAGGGTAAGGGTAAGCTTAAGGGTAAAAGCAAGGGTAAGGTTAAGGGTAAGGGTAAGGGTAAGGGTAAGGGTAAGGGTAAGGGTAAGGGTAAGCTTAAGGGTAAGGGTAAGGGTAAGGGTAAGGGTAAGCTTAAGGGTAAAAGCAAGGGTAAGGGTAAGGGTAAGGGTAAGGGTAAGGGTAAGGGTAAGGGTAAGGGTAAGGGTAAGGGTAAGGGTAAGGGTAAGGGTAAGGGTAAGGGTAAGGGTAAGGGTAAGCTCAAGGGTAAGGGTAAGGGTAAGGGTAAGCTTAAGGGTAAAAGCAAGGGTAAGGGTAAGGGTAAGGGTAAGGGTAAGGGTAAGGGTAAGGGTAAGGGTAAGCTTAAGGGTAAAAGCAAGGGTAAGGGTAAGGGTAAGGGTAAGGGTAAGGGTAAGGGTAAGGGTAAGGGTAAGGGTAAGGGTAAGCTTAAGGGTAAGGGTAAGGGTAAGGGTAAGCTTAAGGGTAAAAGCAAGGGTAAGGGTAAGGGTAAGGGTAAGGGTAAGGGTAAAGGTAAGGGTAAGCCTAAGGGTAAAAGCAAGGGTAAGGGTAAGGGTAAGGGTAAGGGTAAGGGTAAGGGTAAGGGTAAGGGTAAGGGTAAGGGTAAGGGTAAGGGTAAGGGTAAGGGTAAGGGTAAGGGTAAGCTTAAGGGTAAAAGCAAGGGTAAGGGTAAGGGTAAGGGTAAGGGTCAGGGTAAGGGTAAGGGTGAGGTTAAGGGTAAGGGTAAGGGTAAGCTTAAGGGTAAAAGCAAGGGTAAGGGTAAGGGTAAGGGTAAGGGTAAGGGTAAGGGTAAGGGTAAGGGTAAGGGTAAGGGTAAGGGTATGGGTAAGGGTAAGGGTAAGGGTAAGGGTAAGCTTAAGGGTAAAAGCAAGGGTAAGGGTAAGGGTAAGGCTAAGGGTAAGGGTTAGGGTAAGGGTAAAGGTAAGGGTAAGCCTAAGGGTAAAAGCAAGGGTAAGGGTAAGGGTAAGGGTAAGGGTAAGGGTAAGGGTAAGGGTAAGGGTAAGGGTAAGGGTAAGGGTAAGGGTAAGAGTAAGGGTAAGGGTAAGGGTAAGCTTAAGGGTAAAAGCAAGGGTAAGGGTGAGGGTAAGGGTAAGGGTAAGCCTAAAGGTAAAAGCAAGGGTAAGGGTTAGGTTAAGGGTAAGGGTAAGGGTAAGCTTAAGGGTAAAAGCAAGGGTAAGGGTAAGGGTAAGGGTAAGGGTAAGGGTAAGCTTAAGGGTAAAAGCAAGGGTAAGGGTAAGGGTGAGGGTAAGGAAAAGGGTAAGGGTAAGGGTAAAGGTAAGGGTAAGCCTAAGAGTAAAAGCAAGGGTAAGGGTAAGGGTAAGGGTAAGGGTAAGGGTAAGGGTAAGCTTAAGGGTAAAAGCAAGGGTAAGGATAAGGGTAAGGGTAAGGGTAAGGGTAAGGGTAAGGGTAAGGGTAAGCTTAAGGGTAAAAGCAAGGGTAAGGGTAAGGGTAAGGGTAAGGGTAAGGGTAAGGGTAAGGGTAAGCTTAAGGGTAAGGGTAAGGGTAAGGGTAAGTTTAAGGGTAAAAGCAAGGGTAAGGGTAAGGGTAAGGGTAAGGGTAAGGGTAAGGGTAAGCTTAAGGGTAAAAGCAAGGGTAAGGGTAAGGGTAAGGGTAAGGGTAAGGGTAAGGGTAAGGGTAAGGGTAAGGATAAGGGTAAGGTTAAGGGTAAGCTTAAGGGTAAGGGTAAGGGTAAGGGTAAGCTTAAGGGTAAAAGCAAGGGTAAGGGTAAGGGTAAGGGTAAGGGTAAGGGTAAAGGTAAGGGTAAGCCTAAGGGTAAAAGCAAGGGTAAGGGTAAGGGTAAGGGTAAGGGTAAGGGTAAGGGTAAGGGTAAGGGTAAGGGTAAGCTTAAGGGTAAAAGCAAGGGTAAGGGTAAGGGTAAGGGTAAGGGTAAGGGTAAGGGTAAGGGTAAGGGTAAGGGTAAGGGTAAGGGTAAGGGTAAGGTTAAGGGTAAGGGTAAGGGTAAGCTTAAGGGTAAAAGCAAGGGTAAGGGTAAGGGTAAGGGTAAGGGTAAGGGTAAGGGTAAGGGTAAGGGTAAGGGTAAGGGTAAGGGTAAGGGTAAGCTTAAGGGTAAAAGCAAGGGTAAGGGTAAGGGTAAGGGTAAGGGTAAGGGTTAGGGTAAGGGTAAAGGTAAGGGTAAGCCTAAGGGTAAAAGCAAGGGTAAGGGTAAGGGTAAGGGTAAGGGCAAGGGTAAGGGTAAGGGTAAGGGTAAGGGTAAGAGTAAGGGTAAGGGTAAGGGTAAGCTTAAGGGTAAAAGCAAGGGTAAAGGTAAGGGTAAGGGTAAGGGTAAGCCTAAGGGTAAAAGCAAGGGTAAGGGTAAGGTTAAGGGTAAGGGTAAGGGTAAGCTTAAGGGTAAAAGCAAGGGTAAGGGTAAGGGTAAGGGTAAGGGTAAGGGTAAGCTTAAGGGTAAAAGCAAGGGTAAGGGTAAGAGTGAGGGTAAGTGTAAGGGTAAGGGTAAGGGTAAAGGTAAGGGTAAGCCTAAGAGTAAAAGCAAGGGTAAGGGTAAGGGTAAGGGTAAGGGTAAGCTTAAGGGTAAAAGCAAGGGTAAGGGTAAGGGTAAGGGTAAGGGTAAGGGTAAGGGTAAGGGTAAGGGTAAGGGTAAGCTTAAGGGTAAAAGCAAGGGTAAGGGTAAGGGTAAGGGTAAGGGTAAGGGTAAAGGTAAGGGTAAGCCTAAGGGTAAAAGCAAGGGTAAGGGTAAGGGTAAGGGTAAGGGTAAGGGTAAGGGTAAGGGTAAGGGTAAGGGTAAGGGTAAGGGTAAGGGTAAGGGTAAGGGTAAGGGTAAGGGTAAGGGTAAGGGTAAGGGTAAGGGTAAGGGTAAGGGTAAGGGTAAGCTTAAGGGTAAAAGCAAGGGTAAGGGTAAGGGTAAGGGTAAGGGTAAGCCTAAGGGTAAAAGCAAGGGTAAGGGTAAGGGTAAGGGTAAGGGTAAGGGTAAGCTTAAGGGTAAAAGCAAGGGTAAGGGTAAGGGTAAGGGTAAGGGTAAGGGTAAGGGTAAGCTCAAGGGTAAAAGCAAGGGTAAGGGTAAGGGTAAGGGTAAGGGTAAAGGTAAGGGTAAGGGTAAAGGTAAGGGTAAGCCTAAGGGTAAAAGCAAGGGTAAGGGTAAGGGTAAGGGTAAGGGTAAGGGTAAGGGTAAGCTTAAGGGTAAAAGCAAGGGTAAGGGTAAGGGTAAGGGTAAGGGTAAGGGTAAGGGTAAGGGTAAGGGTAAGGGTAAGGGTAAGCTTAAGGGTGAGGGTAAGGGTAAGGGTAAGCTTAAGGGTAAAAGCAAGGGTAAGGGTAAGGGTAAGGGTAAGCTTAAGGGTAAAAGCAAGGGTAAGGGTAAGGGTAAGGGTAAGGGTAAGGGTAAGGGTAAGGGTAAGGGTAAGCTTAAGGGTAAGGGTAAGGGTAAGGGTAAGGGTAAGCTTAAGGGTAAAAGCAAGGGTAAGGGTAAGGGTAAGGGTAAGGGTAAGGGTAAGCTTAAGGGTAAGGGTAAGGGTAAGGGTAAGGGTAAGCTCAAGGGTAAAAGCAAGGGTAAGGTTAAGGGTAAGGGTAAGGGTAAGGGTAAGGGTAAGGGTAAGCTTAAGGGTAAGGGTAAGGGTAAGGGTAAGGGTAAGCTTAAGGGTAAAAGCAAGGGTAAGGGTAAGGGTAAGGGTAAGGGTAAGGGTAAGGGTAAGGGTAAGGGTAAGGGTAAGGGTAAGGGTAAGGGTAAGGGTAAGGGTAAGGGTAAGCTCAAGGGTAAGGGTAAGGGTAAGGGTAAGCTTAAGGGTAAAAGCAAGGGTAAGGGTAAGGGTAAGGGTAAGGGTAAGGGTAAGGGTAAGGGTAAGGGTAAGCTTAAGGGTAAAAGCAAGGGTAAGGGTAAGGGTAAGGGTAAGGGTAAGGGTAAGGGTAAGGGTAAGGGTAAGGGTAAGGGTAAGCTTAAGGGTAAGGGTAAGGGTAAGGGTAAGCTTAAGGGTAAAAGCAAGGGTAAGGGTAAGGGTAAGGGTAAGGGTAAGGGTAAAGGTAAGGGTAAGCCTAAGGGTAAAAGCAAGGGTAAGGGTAAGGGTAAGGGTAAGGGTAAGGGTAAGGGTAAGGGTAAGGGTAAGGGTAAGGGTAAGGGTAAGGGTAAGGGTAAGGGTAAGGGTAAGCTTAAGGGTAAAAGCAAGGGTAAGGGTAAGGGTAAGGGTAAGGGTCAGGGTAAGGGTAAGGGTGAGGTTAAGGGTAAGGGTAAGGGTAAGCTTAAGGGTAAAAGCAAGGGTAAGGGTAAGGGTAAGGGTAAGGGTAAGGGTAAGGGTAAGGGTAAGGGTAAGGGTAAGGGTAAGGGTAAGGGTAAGGGTAAGGGTAAGGGTAAGGGTAAGCTTAAGGGTAAAAGCAAGGGTAAGGGTAAGGGTAAGGCTAAGGGTAAGGGTTAGGGTAAGGGTAAAGGTAAGGGTAAGCCTAAGGGTAAAAGCAAGGGTAAGGGTAAGGGTAAGGGTAAGGGTAAGGGTAAGGGTAAGGGTAAGGGTAAGGGTAAGGGTAAGGGTAAGGGTAAGAGTAAGGGTAAGGGTAAGGGTAAGCTTAAGGGTAAAAGCAAGGGTAAGGGTGAGGGTAAGGGTAAGGGTAAGCCTAAGGGTAAAAGCAAGGGTAAGGGTAAGGTTAAGGGTAAGGGTAAGGGTAAGCTTAAGGGTAAAAGCAAGGGTAAGGGTAAGGGTAAGGGTAAGGGTAAGGGTAAGCTTAAGGGTAAAAGCAAGGGTAAGGGTAAGGGTGAGGGTAAGGGAAAGGGTAAGGGTAAGGGTAAAGGTAAGGGTAAGCCTAAGAGTAAAAGCAAGGGTAAGGGTAAGGGTAAGGGTAAGGGTAAGGGTAAGGGTAAGGGTAAGGGTAAGCTTAAGGGTAAAAGCAAGGGTAAGGATAAGGGTAAGGGTAAGGGTAAGGGTAAGGGTAAGGGTAAGGGTAAGCTTAAGGGTAAAAGCAAGGGTAAGGGTAAGGGTAAGGGTAAGGGTAAGGGTAAGGGTAAGGGTAAGGGTAAGGGTAAGGGTAAGCTTAAGGGTAAAAGCAAGGGTAAGGGTTAGGGTAAGGGTAAGGGTAAGGGTAAGGGTAAGGGTAAGCTTAAGGGTAAAAGCAAGGGTAAGGGTAAGGGTAAGGGTAAGGGTAAGGGTAAAGGTAAGGGTAAGCCTAAGGGTAAAAGCAAGGGTAAGGGTAAGGGTAAGGGTAAGGGTAAGGGTAAGGGTAAGGGTAAGGGTAAGGGTAAGGGTAAGGGTAAGGGTAAGGGTAAGGGTAAGGGTAAGGGTAAGCTTAAGGGTATAAGCAAGGGTAAGGGTAAGGGTAAGGGTGAGGGTAAGGGTAAGGGTAAGGGTAAGGGTAAGCTTAAGGGTAAAGGCAAGGGTAAGGGTAAGGGTAAGGGTAAGGGTAAGGGTAAGGGTAAGGGTAAGCTTAAGGGTAAAAGCAAGGGTAAGGGTAAGGGTAAGGGTAAGGGTAAGGGTAAGGGTAAGGGTAAGGGTAAGGGTAAGGGTAAGGGTAAGGGTAAGGGTAAGGGTAAGGGTAAGGGTAAAGGTAAGGTTAAGCCTAAGGGTAAAAGCAAGGGTAAGGGTAAGGGTAAGGGTAAGGGTAAGGGTAAGGGTAAGGGTAAGGGTAAGGGTAAGGGTAAGGGTAAGGGTAAGGGTAAGGGTAAGGGTAAGGGTAAGGGTAAGGGTAAGGGTAAGGGTAAGGGTAAGGGTAAGGGTAAGGGTAAGGGTAAGCTTAAGAGTAAAAGCAAGGGTAAGGGTAAGGGTAAGGGTAAGCCTAAGGGTAAAAGCAAGGGTAAGGGTAAGGGTAAGGGTAAGGGTAAGGGTAAGCTTAAGGGTAAAAGCAAGGGTAAGGGTAAGGGTAAGGGTAAGGGTAAGGGTAAGGGTAAGGGTAAGGGTAAGGGTAAGGGTAAGCTTAAGGGTAAAAGCAAGGGTAAGGGTAAGGGTAAGGGTAAGGGTAAGGGTAAGGGTAAGGGTAAGGGTAAGGGTAAAGGTAAGGGTAAGCCTAAGGGTCAAAGCAAGGGTAAGGGTAAGGGTAAGGGTAAGGGTAAGGGTAAGGGTAAGGGTAAGGGTAAGGGTAAGGGTAAGCTTAAGGGTAAAAGCAAGGGTAAGGGTAAGGGTAAGGGTAAGGGTAAGGGTAAGGGTAAGGGTAAGGGTAAGGGTAAGGGTAAGGGTAAGGGTAAGCTTAAGGGTAAGGGTAAGGGTAAGGGTAAGGGTAAGCCTAAGGGTAAAAGCAAGGGTAAGTGTAAGGGTAAGGGTAAGGGTAAGGGTAAGCTTAAGGGTAAAAGCAAGGGTAAGGGTAAGGGTAAGGGTAAGGGTAAGGGTAAGGGTAAGGGTAAGGGTAAGGGTAAGCTTAAGGGTAAAAGCAAGGGTAAGGGTAAGGGTAAGGGTAAGGGTAAGGGTAAGGGTAAGGCTAAAGGTAAGGGTAAGCCTAAGGGTAAAAAGCAAGGGTAAGGGTAAGGGTAAGGGTAAGGGTAAGGGTAAGGGTAAGGGTAAGGGTAAGGGTAAGGGTAAGGGTAAAGGTAAGGGTAAGGGTAAGCTTAAGGGTAAAGCAAGGGTAAGGGTAAGGGTAAGGGTAAGGGTAAGGGTAAGGGTAAGGGTAAGAGTAAGGGTAAGGGTAAGGGTAAGCTAAAGGGTAAAAGCAAGGGTAAGGGTAAGGGTAAGGGTAAGGGTAAGGGTAAGGGTAAGGGTAAGGGTAAGGGTAAGGGTAAGGGTAAGGGTAAGGGTAAGGGTAAGGGTAAGCTTAAGGGTAAAAGCAAGGGTGAGGGTAAGGGTAAGGGTAAGGGTAAGGGTAAGGGTAAGGGTAAGGGTAAAGGTAAGGGTAAGCCTAAGAGTAAAAGCAAGGGTAAGGGTAAGGGTAAGGGTAAGGGTAAGGGTAAGGTTAAGGGTAAGGGTTAGGGTAAGGGTAAGGGTAAGGGTAAGGGTAAGCTTAAGGGTAAAAGCAAGGGTAAGGGTAAGGGTAAGGGTAAGGGTAAGGGTAAGGGTAAGGGTAAGGGTAAGGGTAAGCTTAAGGGTAAGGGTAAGGGTAAGGGTAAGGGAAAGCTTAAGGGTAAAAGCAAGGGTAAGGGTAAGGGTAAGGGTAAGGGTAAGGGTAAGCTTAAGGGTAAAAGCAAGGGTAAGGGTAAGGGTAAGGGTAAGGGTAAGGGTAAGGGTAAGGGTAAGCTTAAGGGTTAGGGTGAGGGTAAGGGTAAGGGTAAGCTTAAGGGTAAAAGCAAGGGTAAGGGTCAGGGTAAGGGTAAGTGTAAGGGTAAGGGTAAGGGTAAGGGTATGGGTGAGCTTAAGGGTAAAAGCAAGGGTAAGGGTAAGGTTAAGGGTAAGGGTAAGGGTAAGGGTAAGGGTAAGGGTAAGGGTTAGCTTAAGGGTTAAAGCAAGGGCAAGGGTAAGGGTAAGGTTAAGGGTAAGGGTAAGGGTAAGGGTAAGGGTAAGGGTTAGCTTAAGGGTAAAAGCAAGGGTAAGGGTAAGGGTAAGGGTAAGGGTAAGGGTAAGGGTAAGGGTAAGGGTAAGGGTAAGGGTAAGGGTAAGGGTAAGCTTAAGGGTAAAAGCAAGGGTAAGGGTAAGGGTAAGGGTAAGGGTAAGCCTAAGGGTAAAAGCAAGGGTAAGGGTAAGGGTAAGGGTAAGGGTAAGTGTAAGCTTAAGGGTAAAAGCAAGGGTAAGGGTAAGGGTAAGGGTAAGGGTAAGGGTAAGGGTAAGCTTAAGGGTAAAAGCAAGGGTGAGGGTAAGGGTAAGGGTAAGGGTAAGGGTAAGGGTAAGGGTAAGGGTAAGGGTAAGGGTAAGCTTAAGGGTAAAAGCAAGGGTAGGGGTAAGGGTAAGGGTAAGGGTAAGCTTAAGGGTAAAAGCAAGGGTAAGGGTTAGGGTAAGGGTAAGGGTAAGGGTAAAGGTAAGGGTAAGCCTAAGGGTAAAAGCAAGGGTAAGGGTAAGGGTAAGGGTAAGGGTAAGGGTAAGGGTAAGGGTAAGGGTAAGGGTAAGGGTAAGGGTAAGGGTAAGGGTAAGGGTAAGGGTAAGGGTAAGGGTAAGGGTAAGGGTAAGGGTAAGGGTAAGGGTAAGGGTAAGGGTAAGCTTAAGGGTAAAAGCAAGGGTAAGGGTAAGGGTAAGGGTAAGGGTAAGCCTAAGGGTAAAAGCAAGGGTAAGGGTAAGGGTAAGGGTAAGGGTAAGGGTAAGCTTAAGGGTAAAAGCAAGGGTAAGGGTAAGGGTAAGGGTAAGGGTAAGGGTAAGGGTAAGCTCAAGGGTAAAAGCAAGGGTAAGGGTAAGGGTAAGGGTAAGGGTAAAGGTAAGGGTAAGGGTAAAGGTAAGGGTAAGCCTAAGGGTAAAAGCAAGGGTAAGGGTAAGGGTAAGGGTAAGGGTAAGGGTAAGGGTAAGCTTAAGGGTAAAAGCAAGGGTAAGGGTAAGGGTAAGGGTAAGGGTAAGGGTAAGGGTAAGGGTAAGGGTAAGGGTAAGGGTAAGGGTAAGCTTAAGGGTGAGGGTAAGGGTAAGGGTAAGCTTAAGGGTAAAAGCAAGGGTAAGGGTAAGGGTAAGGGTAAGCTTAAGGGTAAAAGCAAGGGTAAGGGTAAGGGTAAGGGTAAGGGTAAGGGTAAGGGTAAGGGTAAGGGTAAGCTTAAGGGTAAGGGTAAGGGTAAGGGTAAGGGTAAGCTTAAGGGTAAAAGCAAGGGTAAGGGTAAGGGTAAGGGTAAGGGTAAGGGTAAGCTTAAGGGTAAGGGTAAGGGTAAGGGTAAGGGTAAGCTCAAGGGTAAAAGCAAGGGTAAGGTTAAGGGTAAGGGTAAGGGTGAGGGTAAGGGTAAGGGTGAGCTTAAGGGTAAGGGTAAGGGTAAGGGTAAGGGTAAGCTTAAGGGTAAAAGCAAGGGTAAGGGTAAGGGTAAGGGTAAGGGTAAGGGTAAGGGTAAGGGTAAGGGTAAGGGTAAGGGTAAGGGTAAGGGTAAGGGTAAGGGTAAGGGTAAGGGTAAGGGTAAGGGTAAGCTCAAGGGTAAGGGTAAGGGTAAGGGTAAGCTTAAGGGTAAAAGCAAGGGTAAGGGTAAGGGTAAGGGTAAGGGTAAGGGTAAGGGTAAGGGTAAGGGTAAGCTTAAGGGTAAAAGCAAGGGTAAGGGTAAGGGTAAGGGTAAGGGTAAGGGTAAGGGTAAGGGTAAGGGTAAGGGTAAGGGTAAGGGTAAGCTTAAGGGTAAGGGTAAGGGTAAGGGTAAGCTTAAGGGTAAAAGCAAGGGTAAGGGTAAGGGTAAGGGTAAGGGTAAGGGTAAAGGTAAGGGTAAGCCTAAGGGTAAAAGCAAGGGTAAGGGTAAGGGTAAGGGTAAGGGTAAGGGTAAGGGTAAGGGTAAGGGTAAGGGTAAGGGTAAGGGTAAGGGTAAGGGTAAGGGTAAGGGTAAGCTTAAGGGTAAAAGCAAGGGTAAGGGTAAGGGTAAGGGTAAGGGTCAGGGTAAGGGTAAGGGTGAGGTTAAGGGTAAGGGTAAGGGTAAGCTTAAGGGTAAAAGCAAGGGTAAGGGTAAGGGTAAGGGTAAGGGTAAGGGTAAGGGTAAGGGTAAGGGTAAGGGTAAGGGTAAGGGTAAGGGTAAGGGTAAGGGTAAGGGTAAGGGTAAGCTTAAGGGTAAAAGCAAGGGTAAGGGTAAGGGTAAGGCTAAGGGTAAGGGTTAGGGTAAGGGTAAAGGTAAGGGTAAGCCTAAGGGTAAAAGCAAGGGTAAGGGTAAGGGTAAGGGTAAGGGTAAGGGTAAGGGTAAGGGTAAGGGTAAGGGTAAGGGTAAGGGTAAGGGTAAGGGTAAGAGTAAGGGTAAGGGTAAGGGTAAGCTTAATGGTAAAAGCAAGGGTAAGGGTGAGGGTAAGGGTAAGGGTAAGCCTAAGGGTAAAAGCAAGGGTAAGGGTAAGGTTAAGGGTAAGGGTAAGGGTAAGCTTAAGGGTAAAAGCAAGGGTAAGGGTAAGGGTAAGGGTAAGGGTAAGGGTAAGCTTAAGGGTAAAAGCAAGGGTAAGGGTAAGGGTGAGGGTAAGGGAAAGGGTAAGGGTAAGGGTAAAGGTAAGGGTAAGCCTAAGAGTAAAAGCAAGGGTAAGGGTAAGGGTAAGGGTAAGGGTAAGGGTAAGGGTAAGGGTAAGGGTAAGCTTAAGGGTAAAAGCAAGGGTAAGGATAAGGGTAAGGGTAAGGGTAAGGGTAAGGGTAAGGGTAAGGGTAAGCTTAAGGGTAAAAGCAAGGGTAAGGGTAAGGGTAAGGGTAAGGGTAAGGGTAAGGGTAAGGGTAAGGGTAAGGGTAAGGGTAAGCTTAAGGGTAAAAGCAAGGGTAAGGGTTAGGGTAAGGGTAAGGGTAAGGGTAAGGGTAAGGGTAAGCTTAAGGGTAAAAGCAAGGGTAAGGGTAAGGGTAAGGGTAAGGGTAAGGGTAAAGGTAAGGGTAAGCCTAAGGGTAAAAGCAAGGGTAAGGGTAAGGGTAAGGGTAAGGGTAAGGGTAAGGGTAAGGGTAAGGGTAAGGGTAAGGGTAAGGGTAAGCTTAAGGGTATAAGCAAGGGTAAGGGTAAGGGTAAGGGTAAGGGTAAGGGTAAGGGTAAGGGTAAGGGTAAGCTTAAGGGTAAAGGCAAGGGTAAGGGTAAGGGTAAGGGTAAGGGTAAGGGTAAGGGTAAGGGTAAGCTTAAGGGTAAAAGCAAGGGTAAGGGTAAGGGTAAGGGTAAGGGTAAGGGTAAGGGTAAGGGTAAGGGTAAGGGTAAGGGTAAGGGTAAGGGTAAGGGTAAGGGTAAGGGTAAGGGTAAGGGTAAAGGTAAGGTTAAGCCTAAGGGTAAAAGCAAGGGTAAGGGTAAGGGTAAGGGTAAGGGTAAGGGTAAGGGTAAGGGTAAGGGTAAGGGTAAGGGTAAGGGTAAGGGTAAGGGTAAGGGTAAGGGTAAGGGTAAGGGTAAGGGTAAGGGTAAGGGTAAGGGTAAGGGTAAGGGTAAGCTTAAGAGTAAAAGCAAGGGTAAGGGTAAGGGTAAGGGTAAGGGTAAGCCTAAGGGTAAAAGCAAGGGTAAGGGTAAGGGTAAGGGTAAGGGTAAGGGTAAGCTTAAGGATAAAAGCAAGGGTAAGGGTAAGGGTAAGGGTAAGGGTAAGGGTAAGGGTAAGGGTAAGGGTAAGCTTAAGGGTAAAAGCAAGGGTAAGGGTAAGGGTAAGGGTAAGGGTAAGGGTAAGGGTAAGGGTAAGGGTAAGGGTAAAGGTAAGGGTAAGCCTAAAGGTAAAAGCAAGGGTAAGGGTAAGGGTAAGGGTAAGGGTAAGGGTAAGGGTAAGGGTAAGGGTAAGGGTAAGGGTAAGCTTAAGGGTAAAAGCAAGGGTAAGGGTAAGGGTAAGGGTAAGGGTAAGGGTAAGGGTAAGGGTAAGGGTAAGGGTAAGGGTAAGGGTAAGGGTAAGCTTAAGGGTAAGGGTAAGGGTAAGGGTAAGGGTAAGCCTAAGGGTAAAAGCAAGGGTAAGTGTAAGGGTAAGGGTAAGGGTAAGGGTAAGCTTAAGGGTAAAAGCAAGGGTAAGGGTAAGGGTAAGGGTAAGGGTAAGGGTAAGGGTAAGGGTAAGGGTAAGCTTAAGGGTAAAAGCAAGGGTAAGGGTAAGGGTAAGGGTAAGGGTAAGGGTAAGGGTAAGGCTAAAGGTAAGGGTAAGCCTAAGGGTAAAAGCAAGGGTAAGGGTAAGGGTAAGGGTAAGGGTAAGGGTAAGGGTAAGGGTAAGGGTAAGGGTAAGGGTAAGGGTAAAGGTAAGGGTAAGGGTAAGCTTAAGGGTAAAAGCAAGGGTAAGGGTAAGGGTAAGGGTAAGGGTAAGGGTAAGGGTAAGGGTAAGAGTAAGGGTAAGGGTAAGGGTAAGCTAAAGGGTAAAAGCAAGGGTAAGGGTAAGGGTAAGGGTAAGGGTAAGGGTAAGGGTAAGGGTAAGGGTAAGGGTAAGGGTAAGGGTAAGGGTAAGGGTAAGGGTAAGGGTAAGCTTAAGGGTAAAAGCAAGGGTGAGGGTAAGGGTAAGGGTAAGGGTAAGGGTAAGGGTAAGGGTAAGGGTAAAGGTAAGGGTAAGCCTAAGAGTAAAAGCAAGGGTAAGGGTAAGGGTAAGGGTAAGGGTAAGGGTAAGGTTAAGGGTAAGGGTTAGGGTAAGGGTAAGGGTAAGGGTAAGGGTAAGCTTAAGGGTAAAAGCAAGGGTAAGGGTAAGGGTAAGGGTAAGGGTAAGGGTAAGGGTAAGGGTAAGGGTAAGCTTAAGGGTAAGGGTAAGGGTAAGGGTAAGGGAAAGCTTAAGGGTAAAAGCAAGGGTAAGGGTAAGGGTAAGGGTAAGGGTAAGGGTAAGCTTAAGGGTAAAAGCAAGGGTAAGGGTAAGGGTAAGGGTAAGGGTAAGGGTAAGGGTAAGGGTAAGCTTAAGGGTTAGGGTGAGGGTAAGGGTAAGGGTAAGCTTAAGGGTAAAAGCAAGGGTAAGGGTCAGGGTAAGGGTAAGTGTAAGGGTAAGGGTAAGGGTAAGGGTATGGGTGAGCTTAAGGGTAAAAGCAAGGGTAAGGGTAAGGTTAAGGGTAAGGGTAAGGGTAAGGGTAAGGGTAAGGGTAAGGGTTAGCTTAAGGGTAAAAGCAAGGGCAAGGGTAAGGGTAAGGTTAAGGGTAAGGGTAAGGGTAAGGGTAAGGGTAAGGGTTAGCTTAAGGGTAAAAGCAAGGGTAAGGGTAAGGGTAAGGGTAAGGGTAAGGGTAAGGGTAAGGGTAAGGGTAAGGGTAAGGGTAAGGGTAAGGGTAAGGGTAAGCTTAAGGGTAAAAGCAAGGGTAAGGGTAAGGGTAAGGGTAAGGGTAAGCCTAAGGGTAAAAGCAAGGGTAAGGGTAAGGGTAAGGGTAAGGGTAAGTGTAAGCTTAAGGGTAAAAGCAAGGGTAAGGGTAAGGGTAAGGGTAAGGGTAAGGGTAAGGGTAAGCTTAAGGGTAAAAGCAAGGGTGAGGGTAAGGGTAAGGGTAAGGGTAAGGGTAAGGGTAAGGGTAAGGGTAAGGGTAAGGGTAAGCTTAAGGGTAAAAGCAAGGGTAGGGGTAAGGGTAAGGGTAAGGGTAAGCTTAAGGGTAAAAGCAAGGGTAAGGGTTAGGGTAAGGGTAAGGGTAAGGGTAAAGGTAAGGGTAAGCCTAAGGGTAAAAGCAAAGGTAAGGGTAAGGGTAAGGGTAAGGGTTAGGGTAAGGGTAAGGGTAAGGGTAAGGGTAAGGGTAAGGGTAAGGGTAAGGGTAAGGGTAAGGGTAAGGGTAAGGGTAAGGGTAAGGGTAAGCTTAAGGGTAAAAGCAAGGGTAAGGGTAAGGGAAAGGGTAAGGGTAAGCCTAAGGGTAAAAGCAAGGGTAAGGGTAAGGGTAAGAGTAAGGGTAAGGGTAAGCTTAAGGGTAAAAGCAAGAGTAAGGGTAAGGGTAAGGGTAAGGGTAAGGGTAAGGGTAAGCTTAAGGGTAAAAGCAAGGGTAAGGGTAAAGGTAAGGGTAAGGGTAAGGGTAAGGGTAAGGGTAAGGGTAAGGGTAAGGGTAAGGGTAAGGGTAAGGGTAAGGGTAAAGGTAAGGGTAAGCCTAAGGGTAAAAGCAAGGGTAAGGGTAAGGGTAAGGGTAAGGGTAAGGGTAAGGGTAAGGGTAAGGTTAAGGGTAAGGGTAAGGGTAAGCTTAAGGGTAAAAGCAAGGGTAAGGGTAAGGGTAAGGGTAAGGGTAAGGGTAAGGGTAAGGGTAAGGGTAAGGGTAAGGGTAAGGGTAAGGGTAAGGGTAAGGGTAAGGGTAAGGGTAAGCTTAAGGGTAAGGGTAAGGGTAAGGGTAAGGGTAAGCTTAAGGGTAAAAGCAAGGGTAAGGGTAAGGGTAAGGGTAAGGGTAAGCTAAAGGGTAAAAGCAAGGGTAAGGGTGAGGGTAAGGGTAAGGGTAAGGGTAAGGGTAAGGGTAAGGGTAAGCTTAAGGGTAAGGGTAAGGGTAAGGGTAAGGGTAAGCTTAAGGGTAAAAGCAAGGGTAAGGGTAAGGGTAAGGGTAAGGGTAAGGGTAAGGGTAAGGGTAAGCTTAAGGGTAAGGGTAAGGGTAAGGGTAAGGGTAAGCTTAAGGGTAAAAGCAAGGGTAAGGGTAAGGGTGAGGGTAAGGGTAAGGGTAAGGGTAAGGGTAAGCTTAAGGGTAAGGGTAAGGGTAAGGGTAAGGGTAAGCTTAAGGGTAAAAGCAAGGGTAAGGGTAAGGGTAAGGGTAAGGGTAAGGGTAAGGGTAAGGGTAAGGGTAAGGGTAAGGGTAAGGGTAAGGGTAAGGGTAAGGGTAAGGGAAAGCTTAAGGGTAAGGGTAAGTGTAAGGGTAAGGGTAAGCTTAAGGGTAAAAGCAAGGGTAAGGGTAAGGGTAAGGGTAAGCTTAAGGGTAAAAGCAAGGGTAAGGGTAAGGGTAAGGGTAAGGGTAAGGGTAAGGGTAAGGGTAAGGGTAAGGGTAAGGGTAAAGGTAAGGGTAAGGGTAAGCTTAAGGGTAAGGGTAAGGGTAAGGGTAAGGGTAAGCTTAAGGGTAAAAGCAAGGGTAAGGGTAAGGGTAAGGGTAAGGGTAAGGGTAAAGGTAAGGGTAAGCCTAAGGGTAAAAGCAAGGATAAGGGTAAGGGTAAGGGTAAGGGTAAGGGTAAGGGTAAGGGTAAGGGTAAGGGTAAGGGTAAGGGTAATGGTAAGGGTAAGGGTAAGCTTAAGGGTAAAAGCAAGGGTAAGGGTAAGGGTAAGGGTAAGGGTAAGGGTAAGGGTAAGGGTAAGGGTAAGGGTAAGGGTAAGGGTAAGGGTAAGCTTAAGGGTAAAAGCAAGGGTAAGGGTAAGGGTAAGGGTAAGGGTAAGGGTAAGGGTTAGGGTAAGCTTAAGGGTAAAAGCAAGGGTAAGGGTAAGGGTAAGGGTAAGGGTTAGGGTAAGGGTAAAAGTAAGGGTAAGCCTAAGGGTAAAAGCAAGGGTAAGGGTAAGGGTAAGGGTAAGGGTAAGGGTAAGGGTAAGGGTAAGGGTAAGGGTAACGGTAAGGGTAAGAGTAAGGGTAAGGGTAAGGGTAAGCTTAAGGGTAAAAGCAAGGGTAAGGGTAAGGGTAAGGGTAAGGGTAAGCCTAAGGGTAAAAGCAAGGGTTAGGGTAAGGGTAAGGGTAAGGGTAAGGGTAAGCTTAAGGGTAAAAGCAAGGGTAAGGGTAAGGGTAAGGGTAAGGGTAAGGGTAAGGGTAAGGGTAAGGGTAAGGGTAAGGGTAAGGGTAAGCTTAAGGGTAAAAGCAAGGGTAAGGGTAAGGGTAAGGGTAAGGGTAAGGGTAAGGGTAAGGGTAAAGGTAAGGGTAAGCCTAAGGGTAAAAGCAAGGGTAAGGGTAAGGGTAAGGGTAAGGGTAAGGGTAAGGGTAAGGGTAAGGGTAAGGGTAAGCTTAAGGGTAAAAGCAAGGGTAAGGGTAAGGGTAAGGGTAAGGGTAAGGGTAAGGGTGAGGGTAAGGGTAAGCTTAAGGGTAAAAGCAAGGGTAAGGGTAAGGGTAAGGGTAAGGGTAAGGGTAAGGGTAAGGGTAAAGGTAAGTGTAAGCCTAAGGGTAAAAGCAAGGGTAAGGGTAAGGGTAAGGGTAAGGGTAAGAGTAAGGGTAAGGGTAAGGGTAAGGGTAAGGGTAAGCTTAAGGGTAAAAGCAAGGGTAAGGGTAAGGGTAAGGGTAAGGGTAAGCCTAAGGGTAAAAGCAAGGGTAAGTGTAAGGGTAAGGGTAAGGGTAAGTGTAAGCTTAAGGGTAAAAGCAAGGGTAAGGGTAAGGGTAAGGGTAAGGGTATGCTTAAGGGTAAAAGCAAGGGTGAGGGTAAGGGTAAGGGTAAGGGTAAGGGTAAGGGTAAGGGTAAGGGTAAGGGTAAGGGTAAGGGTAAGCTTAAGGGTAAAAGCAAGGGTAAGGGTAAGGGTAAGGGTAAGGGTAAGGGTAAGGGTAAGGGTAAGCTTAAGGGTAAAAGCAAGGGTAAGGGTAAGGGTAAGGGTAAGGGTAAGGGTAAGGGTAAAGGTAAGGGTAAGCCTAAGGGTAAAAGCAAGGGTAAGGGTAAGGTTATGGGTAAGGGTAAGGGTTAGGGTAAGGGTAAGGGTAAGGGTAAGGGTAAGGATAAGGGTAAGGGTAAGGGTAAGGGTAAGGGTAAGGGTAAGGGTAAGGGTAAGGGTAAGGGTAAGGGTAAGGGTAAGGGTAAGCTTAAGGGTAAAAGCAAGGGTAAGGGTAAGGGAAAGGGTAAGGGTAAGCCTAAGGGTAAAAGCAAGGGTAAGGGTAAGGGTAAGGGTAAGGGTAAGGGTAAGCTTAAGGGTAAAAGCAAGAGTAAGGGTAAGGGTAAGGGTAAGGGTAAGGGTAAGGGTAAGGGTAAGGGTAAGGGTAAGCTTAAGGGTAAGGGTAAGGGTAAGGGTAAGGGTAAGCTTAAGGGTAAAAGCAAGGGTAAGGGTAAGGGTAAGGGTAAGGGTAAGGGTAAGGGTAAGCTAAAGGGTAAAAGCAAGGGTAAGGGTAAGGGTAAGGGTAAGGGTAAGGGTAAGGGTAAGGGTAAGCTTAAGGGTAAGGGTAAGGGTAAGGGTAAGGGTAAGCTTAAGGGTAAAAGCAAGGGTAAGGGTAAGGGTAAGGGTAAGGGTAAGGGTAAGGGTAAGGGTAAGGGTAAGCTTAAGGGTAAGGGTAAGGGTAAGGGTAAGGGTAAGCTTAAGGGTAAAAGCAAGGGTAAGGGTAAGGGTGAGGGTAAGGGTAAGGGTAAGGGTAAGGGTAAGCTTAAGGGTAAGGGTAAGGGTAAGGGTAAGGGTAAGCTTAAGGGTAAAAGCAAGGGTAAGGGTAAGGGTAAGGGTAAGGGTAAGGGTAAGGGTAAGGGTAAGGGTAAGGGTAAGGGTAAGGGTAAGGGTAAGGGTAAGGGTAAGGGTAAGGGTAAGGGTAAGGGTAAGGGTAAGCTTAAGGGTAAAAGCAAGGGTAAGGGTAAGGGTAAGGGTAAGGGTAAGGGTAAGGGTGAGGGTAAGGGTAAGCTTACCCCTTACCCTTACCCATACCCTTACCCTTACCCTTGCTTTTACCCTTAAGCTCACCCTTACCCTTACCCTTACCCTTACCCTCACCCTTACCCTTACCCTTACCCTTACCCTTACCCTTACCCTTACCCTTACCCTTACCCTTACCCTTACCCTTACCCTTACCCTTACCCTTGCTTTTACCCTTAGGCTTACCCTTACCTTTACCCTTACCCTTACCCTTACCCTTACCCTTACCCTTACCCTTACCCTTGCTTTTACCCTTAAGCTTACCCTTACCCTTACCCTTACCCTTACCCTTACCCTTACCCTTGCTTTTACCCCTAAGCTTACCCTTACCCTTACCCTTACCCTTACCCTTACCCTTGCTTTTACCCTTAGGCTTACCCTTACCCTTACCCTTACCCTCACCCTTGCTTTTACCCTTAAGCTTACCCTTACCCTTACCCTTACCCTTACCCTTACCCTTACCCTTACCCTTACCCTTACCCTTACCCTTACCCTTACCCTTACCCTTACCCTTACCCTTACCCTTACCCTAACCCTTACCCTTACCCTTACCCTTGCTTTTACACTTAGGCTTACCCTTACCTTTACCCTTACCCTTACCCTTACCCTTACCCTTACCCTTACCCTTACCCTTACCCTTGCTTTTACCCTTAAGCTTACCCTTACCCTTACCCTTACCCTTACCCTTACCCTTACCCTTACCCTTGCTTTTACCCTTAAGCTTACCCTTACCCTTACCCTTACCCTTACCCTTACCCTCACCCTTACCCTCACCCTTGCTTTTAACCTTAAGCTTACCCTTACCCTTACCCTTACCCTTACCCTTACCCTTGCTTAGGGTAAAAGCAAGGGTAAGGGTAAGGGTAAGGTTAAGGGTAAGGGTAAGGGTAAGGGTAAGGGTAAGGGTAAGCTTAAGGGTAAAAGCAAGGGTAAGGGTAAGGGTAAGGGTAAGGGTAAGGGTAAGGGTAAGGGTAAGGGTAAGGGTAAGTGTAAGGGTAAGGGTAAGGGTAAGCTTAAGGGTAAAAGCAAGGGTAAGGGTAAGGGTAAGGGTAAGGGTAAGGGTAAGGGTAAGGGTAAGGGTAAGGGTAAGGGTAAGGGTAAGCTTAAGGGTAAAAGCAAGGGTAAGGGTTAGGGTAAGGGTAAGGGTAAGGGTAAGGGTAAGCTTGAGGGTAAAAGCAAGGGTAAGGGTAAGGGTAAGGGTAAGGGTAAAGGTAAGGGTAAGCCTAAGGGTAAAAGCAAGGGTAAGGGTAAGGGTAAGGGTAAGGGTAAGGGTAAGGGTAAGGGTAAGGGTAAGGGTAAGGGTAAGGGTAAGGGTAAGCTTAAGGGTATAAGCAAGGATAAGGGTAAGGGTAAGGGTGAGGGTAAGGGTAAGGGTAAGGGTAAGCTTAAGGGTAAAAGCAAGGGTAAGGGTAAGGGTAAGGGTAAGGGTAAGGGTAAGGGTAAGGGTAAGGGTAAGGGTAAGCTTAAGGGTAAAAGCAAGGGTAAGGGTAAGGGTAAGGGTAAGGGTAAGGGTAAGGGTAAAGGTTAGGGTAAGCCTAAGGGTAAAAGCAAGGGTAAGGGTAAAGGTAAGGGTAAGGGTAAGGGTAAGGGTAAGGGTAAGGGTAAGGGTAAGGGTAAGGGTAAGGGTAAGCTTAAGGGTAAAAGCAAGGGTAAGGGTAAGGGTAAGGGTAAGGGTAAGCCTAAGGGTAAAACAAGGGTAAGGGTAAGGGTAAGGGTAAGGGTAAGGGTAAGGGTAAGCTTAAGGGTAAAAGCAAGGGTAAGGGTAAGGGTAAGGGTGAGGGTAAGGGTAAGCTTAAGGGTTAAAGCAAGGGTAAGGGTAAGGGTAAGGGTAAGGGTAAGGGTAAAGGTAAGGGTAAGCCTAAGGGTAAAAGCAAGGGTAAGGGTAAGGGTAAGGGTAAGGGTAAGGGTAAGGGTAAGGGTAAGGGTAAGGGTAAGGGTAAGGGTAAGCTTAAGGGTAAAAGCAAGGGTAAGGGTAAGGGTAAGGGTAAGGGTAAGGGTAAGGGTAAGGGTAAGGGTAAGGGTAAGGGTAAGGGTAAGCTAAAGGGTAAAAGCAAGGGTAAGGGTAAGGGTAAGGGTGAGGGTAAGGGTAAGGGTAAGGGTAAGCTTAAGGGTAAAAGCAAGGGTAAGGGTAAGGGTAAGGGTAAGGGTAAGGGTAAGGGTAAGGGTAAGGGTAAGGGTAAGCTTAAGGGTAAAAGCAAGGGTAAGGGTAAGGGTAAGGGTAAGGGTAAGGGTAATTGTAAGGGTAAGGGTAAAGGTAAGGGTAAGCCTAAGGGTAAAAGCAAGGGTAAGGGTAAGGGTTAGGTTAAGGGTAAGGGTAAGGGTAAGGGTAAGGGTAAAGGTAAGGGTAAGTGTAAGGGTAAGGGTAAGGGTAAGCTTAAGGGTAAAAGCAAGGGTAAGGGTAAGGGTAAGGGTAAGGGTAAGGGTAAGGGTAAGGGTAAGGGTAAGGGTAAGGGTAAGCTTAAGGGTAAGGGTAAGGGTAAGGGTAAAGGTAAGGGTAAGCCTAAGGGTAAAAGCAAGGGTAAGGGTAAGGGTTAGGGTAAGGGTAAGGGTAAGGGTAAGGGTAAGGGTAAGGGTAAGTGTAAGGGTAAGGGTAAGGGTAAGCTTAAGGGTAAAAGCAAGGGTAAGTGTAAGGGTAAGGGTAAGGGTAAGCTTAAGGGTAAAAGCAAGGGTAAGGGTAAGGGTAAGGGTAAGGGTAAGGGTAAGGGTAAGGGTAAGGGTAAGGGTAAGGGTAAGGGTAAGCTTAAGGGTAAGGGTAAGGGTAAGGGTAAGGGTAAGCCTAAGGGTAAAAGCAAGGGTAAGGGTAAGGGTAAGGGTGAGGGTAAGGGTAAGGGTAAGGGTAAGCTTAAGGGTAAAAGCAAGGGTAAGGGTAAGGGTAAGGGTAAGGGTAAGGGTAAGGGTAAGCTTAAGGGTAAAAGCAAGGGTAAGGGTAAGGGTAGGGGTAAGGGTAAGGGTAAGGGTAAAGGTAAGGGTAAGCCTAAGGGTAAAAGCAAGGGTAAGGGTAAGGGTAAGGGTAAGGGTAAGGGTAAGGGTAAGGGAAAGGGTAAGGGTAAGCTTAAGGGTAAAAGCAAGGGTAAGGGTAAGGGTAAGGGTAAGGGTAAGGGTAAGGGTAAGGGTAAGGGTAAGGGTAAGGGTAAGGGTAAGGGAAAGGGTAAGGGTAAGGGTAAGGGTAAGGGTAAGGGTAAGGGTAAGGGTAAGGGTAAGCTTAAGGGTAAAAGCAAGGGTGAGGGTAAGGGTAAGGGTAAGGGTAAGGGTAAGGGTAAGGGTAAGGGTAAGGGTAAGGGTAAGGGTAAGGGTAAGGGTAAGCTTAAGGGTAAAAGCAAGGGTAAGGGTAAGGGTAAGGGTAAGAGTAAGGGTAAGGGTAAGGGTAAGGGTAAAGGTAAGGGTAAGCCTAAGGGTAAAAGCAAGGGTAAGGGTAAGGGTA
The DNA here is from genome assembly GCA_958510865.1 of Myrrha octodecimguttata. Taxonomy (NCBI): domain Eukaryota; kingdom Metazoa; phylum Arthropoda; class Insecta; order Coleoptera; family Coccinellidae; genus Myrrha; species Myrrha octodecimguttata. The sequence continues at coordinate 134,211 of CAUEHS010000258.1, read as the reverse complement.
AGGGTAAGGGTAAGGGTAAGGGTAAGCTTAAGGGTAAAAGCAAGGGTAAGGGTAAGGGTAAGGGTAAGGGTAAGGGTAAGGGTAAGGGTAAGGGTAAGGGTAAGGGTAAGGGTAAGCTTAAGGGTAAGGATAAGGGTAAGGGTAAAAGCAAGGGTAAGGGTAAGGGTAAGGGTAAGGGTAAGGGTAAGGGTAAGGGTAAGCTTAAGGGTAAAAGCAAGGGTAAGGGTAAGGGTAAGCTTAAGGGTAAAAGCAAGGGTAAGGGTAAGGGTAAGGGTAAGGGTAAGGGTAAGGGTAAGGGTAAGGGTAAGGGTAAGGGTAAGGGTAAGGGTAAGGGTAAGGGTAAGGGTAAGGGTAAGGGTAAGGGTAAGGGTAAGGGTAAGGGTAAGCTTAAGGGTAAAAGCAAGGGTAAGGGTAAGGGTAAGGGTAGGGGTAAGGGTAAGGGTAAGGGTAAGGGTAAGGGTAAGGGTAAGGGTAAGCTTAAGGGTAAAAGCAAGGGTAAGGGTAAGGGTAAGGGTAAGGGTAAGGGTAAGGGTAAGGGTAAGGGTAAGGGTAAGGGTAAAGGTAAGGGTAAGCCTAAGGGTAAAAGCAAGGGTAAGGGTTAGGGTAAGGGTAAGGGTAAGAGTAAGGGTAAGGGTAAGGGTAAGGGTAAGCTTAAGGGTAAAAGCAAGGGTAAGGGTAAGGGTAAGGGTAAGGGTAAGCCTAAGGGTAAAAGCAAGGGTAAGGGTAAGGGTAAGGGTAAGGGTAAGGGTAAGCTTAAGGGTAAAAGCAAGGGTAAGGATAAGGGTAAGGGTAAGGGTAAGGGTAAGGGTAAGCTTAAGAGTAAAAGCAAGGGTAAGGGTAAGGGTAAGGGTAAGGGTAAGGGTAAGGGTAAGGGTAAGGGTAAGGGTAAGCTTAAGGGTAAAAGCAAGGGTAAGGGTAAGGGTAAGGGTAAGGGTAAGGGTAAGGGTAAGGGTAAGGGTAAGGGTAAGGGTAAGGGTAAGGGTAAGGGTAAAGGTAAGGGTAAGGGTAAGGGTAAGGGTAAGGGTAAGGGTAAGGGTAAGGGTAAGGGTAAGGGTGAGGGTAAGGGTAAGGGTAAGGGTAAGGGTAAGGGTAAGCTTAAGGGTAAAAGCAAGGGTAAGGGTAAGGGTAAGGGTAAGGGTAAGCCTAAGGGTAAAAGCAAGGGTAAGGGTAAGGGTAAGGGTAAGGGTAAGGGTAAGCTTAAAGGTAAAAGCAAGGGTAAGGGTAAGGGTAAGGGAAAGGGTGAGGGTAAGGGTAAGCTTAAGGGTAAAAGCAAGGGTAAGGGTAAGGGTAAGGGTAAGGGTAAGGGTAAGGGTAAGGGTAAGGGTAAAGGTAAGGGTAAGCCTCAGGGTAAAAGCAAGGGTAAGGGTAAGGGTAAGGGTAAGGGTAAGGGTAAGGGTAAGGGTAAGGGTAAGGGTAAGGGTAAGGGTAAGGGTAAGGGTAAGGGTAAGGGTAACTTAAGCTTTTACCCTTAAGCTTACCCTAAGGGTAAGGGTAAGGGTAAGGGTAAGCTTAAGGGTAAAAGCAAGGGTAAGGGTAAGGGTAAGGGTAAGCCTAAGGGTAAAAGCAAGGGTAAGGGTAAGGGTAAGGGTAAGGGTAAGCTTAAGGGTAAAAGCAAGGGTAAGGGTAAGGGTAAGGGTAAGGGTAAGAGTAAGGGTAAGGGTAAGGGTAAGGGTAAGCTTAAGGGTAAAAGCAAGGGTAAGGGTAAGGGTAAGGGTAAGGGTAAGCCTAAGGGTAAAAGCAAGGGTAAGGGTAAGGGTAAGGGTAAGGGTAAGGGTAAGCTTAAGGGTAAAAGCAAGGGTAAGGATAAGGGTAAGGGTAAGGGTAAGGGTAAGGGTAAGCTTAAGAGTAAAAGCAAGGGTAAGGGTAAGGGTAAGGGTAAGGGTAAGGGTAAGGGTAAGGGTAAGGGTAAGGGTAAGGGTAAGCTTAAGGGTAAAAGCAAGGGTAAGGGTAAGGGTAAGGGTAAGGGTAAGGGTAAGGGTAAGGGTAAGGGTAAGGGTAAGGGTAAGGGTAAGGGTAAGGGTAAGGGTAAGGGTAAGCTAAAGGGTAAAAGCAAGGGTAAGGGTAAGGGTAAGGGTGAGGGTAAGGGTAAGGGTAAGGGTAAGCTTAAGGGTAAAAGCAAGGGTAAGGGTAAGGGTAAGGGTAAGGGTAAGGGTAAGGGTAAGGGTAAGGGTAAGGGTAAGCTTAAGGGTAAAAGCAAGGGTAAGGGTAAGGGTAAGGGTAAGGGTAAGGGTAATTGTAAGGGTAAGGGTAAAGGTAAGGGTAAGCCTAAGGGTAAAAGCAAGGGTAAGGGTAAGGGTTAGGTTAAGGGTAAGGGTAAGGGTAAGGGTAAGGGTAAAGGTAAGGGTAAGTGTAAGGGTAAGGGTAAGGGTAAGCTTAAGGGTAAAAGCAAGGGTAAGGGTAAGGGTAAGGGTAAGGGTAAGGGTAAGGGTAAGGGTAAGGGTAAGGGTAAGGGTAAGCTTAAGGGTAAGGGTAAGGGTAAGGGTAAAGGTAAGGGTAAGCCTAAGGGTAAAAGCAAGGGTAAGGGTAAGGGTTAGGGTAAGGGTAAGGGTAAGGGTAAGGGTAAGGGTAAGGGTAAGTGTAAGGGTAAGGGTAAGGGTAAGCTTAAGGGTAAAAGCAAGGGTAAGTGTAAGGGTAAGGGTAAGGGTAAGCTTAAGGGTAAAAGCAAGGGTAAGGGTAAGGGTAAGGGTAAGGGTAAGGGTAAGGGTAAGGGTAAGGGTAAGGGTAAGGGTAAGGGTAAGCTTAAGGGTAAGGGTAAGGGTAAGGGTAAGGGTAAGCCTAAGGGTAAAAGCAAGGGTAAGGGTAAGGGTAAGGGTGAGGGTAAGGGTAAGGGTAAGGGTAAGCTTAAGGGTAAAAGCAAGGGTAAGGGTAAGGGTAAGGGTAAGGGTAAGGGTAAGGGTAAGCTTAAGGGTAAAAGCAAGGGTAAGGGTAAGGGTAGGGGTAAGGGTAAGGGTAAGGGTAAAGGTAAGGGTAAGCCTAAGGGTAAAAGCAAGGGTAAGGGTAAGGGTAAGGGTAAGGGTAAGGGTAAGGGTAAGGGAAAGGGTAAGGGTAAGCTTAAGGGTAAAAGCAAGGGTAAGGGTAAGGGTAAGGGTAAGGGTAAGGGTAAGGGTAAGGGTAAGGGTAAGGGTAAGGGTAAGGGTAAGGGAAAGGGTAAGGGTAAGGGTAAGGGTAAGGGTAAGGGTAAGGGTAAGGGTAAGGGTAAGCTTAAGGGTAAAAGCAAGGGTGAGGGTAAGGGTAAGGGTAAGGGTAAGGGTAAGGGTAAGGGTAAGGGTAAGGGTAAGGGTAAGGGTAAGGGTAAGGGTAAGCTTAAGGGTAAAAGCAAGGGTAAGGGTAAGGGTAAGGGTAAGAGTAAGGGTAAGGGTAAGGGTAAGGGTAAAGGTAAGGGTAAGCCTAAGGGTAAAAGCAAGGGTAAGGGTAAGGGTAAGGGTAAGGGTAAGGGTAAGGGTAAGCTTAAGGGTAAAAGCAAGGGTAAGGGTAAGGGTAAGGGTAAGGGTAAGGGTAAGGGTAAGGGTAAGGGTAAGGGTAAGGGTAAGGGTAAGCTTAAGGGTAAGGATAAGGGTAAGGGTAAAAGCAAGGGTAAGGGTAAGGGTAAGGGTAAGGGTAAGGGTAAGGGTAAGGGTAAGCTTAAGGGTAAAAGCAAGGGTAAGGGTAAGGGTAAGCTTAAGGGTAAAAGCAAGGGTAAGGGTAAGGGTAAGGGTAAGGGTAAGGGTAAGGGTAAGGGTAAGGGTAAGGGTAAGGGTAAGGGTAAGGGTAAGGGTAAGGGTAAGGGTAAGGGTAAGGGTAAGGGTAAGGGTAAGCTTAAGGGTAAAAGCAAGGGTAAGGGTAAGGGTAAGGGTAGGGGTAAGGGTAAGGGTAAGGGTAAGGGTAAGGGTAAGGGTAAGGGTAAGCTTAAGGGTAAAAGCAAGGGTAAGGGTAAGGGTAAGGGTAAGGGTAAGGGTAAGGGTAAGGGTAAGGGTAAGGGTAAGGGTAAAGGTAAGGGTAAGCCTAAGGGTAAAAGCAAGGGTAAGGGTTAGGGTAAGGGTAAGGGTAAGAGTAAGGGTAAGGGTAAGGGTAAGGGTAAGCTTAAGGGTAAAAGCAAGGGTAAGGGTAAGGGTAAGGGTAAGGGTAAGCCTAAGGGTAAAAGCAAGGGTAAGGGTAAGGGTAAGGGTAAGGGTAAGGGTAAGCTTAAGGGTAAAAGCAAGGGTAAGGATAAGGGTAAGGGTAAGGGTAAGGGTAAGGGTAAGCTTAAGAGTAAAAGCAAGGGTAAGGGTAAGGGTAAGGGTAAGGGTAAGGGTAAGGGTAAGGGTAAGGGTAAGGGTAAGCTTAAGGGTAAAAGCAAGGGTAAGGGTAAGGGTAAGGGTAAGGGTAAGGGTAAGGGTAAGGGTAAGGGTAAGGGTAAGGGTAAGGGTAAGGGTAAGGGTAAAGGTAAGGGTAAGGGTAAGGGTAAGGGTAAGGGTAAGGGTAAGGGTAAGGGTAAGGGTAAGGGTGAGGGTAAGGGTAAGGGTAAGGGTAAGGGTAAGGGTAAGCTTAAGGGTAAAAGCAAGGGTAAGGGTAAGGGTAAGGGTAAGGGTAAGCCTAAGGGTAAAAGCAAGGGTAAGGGTAAGGGTAAGGGTAAGGGTAAGGGTAAGCTTAAAGGTAAAAGCAAGGGTAAGGGTAAGGGTAAGGGAAAGGGTGAGGGTAAGGGTAAGCTTAAGGGTAAAAGCAAGGGTAAGGGTAAGGGTAAGGGTAAGGGTAAGGGTAAGGGTAAGGGTAAGGGTAAAGGTAAGGGTAAGCCTCAGGGTAAAAGCAAGGGTAAGGGTAAGGGTAAGGGTAAGGGTAAGGGTAAGGGTAAGGGTAAGGGTAAGGGTAAGGGTAAGGGTAAGGGTAAGGGTAAGGGTAAGGGTAACTTAAGCTTTTACCCTTAAGCTTACCCTAAGGGTAAGGGTAAGGGTAAGGGTAAGCTTAAGGGTAAAAGCAAGGGTAAGGGTAAGGGTAAGGGTAAGCCTAAGGGTAAAAGCAAGGGTAAGGGTAAGGGTAAGGGTAAGGGTAAGCTTAAGGGTAAAAGCAAGGGTAAGGGTAAGGGTAAGGGTAAGGGTAAGAGTAAGGGTAAGGGTAAGGGTAAGGGTAAGCTTAAGGGTAAAAGCAAGGGTAAGGGTAAGGGTAAGGGTAAGGGTAAGCCTAAGGGTAAAAGCAAGGGTAAGGGTAAGGGTAAGGGTAAGGGTAAGGGTAAGCTTAAGGGTAAAAGCAAGGGTAAGGATAAGGGTAAGGGTAAGGGTAAGGGTAAGGGTAAGCTTAAGAGTAAAAGCAAGGGTAAGGGTAAGGGTAAGGGTAAGGGTAAGGGTAAGGGTAAGGGTAAGGGTAAGGGTAAGGGTAAGCTTAAGGGTAAAAGCAAGGGTAAGGGTAAGGGTAAGGGTAAGGGTAAGGGTAAGGGTAAGGGTAAGGGTAAGGGTAAGGGTAAGGGTAAGGGTAAGGGTAAGGGTAAAGGTAAGGGTAAGGGTAAGGGTAAGGGTAAGGGTAAGGGTAAGGGTAAGGGTAAGGGTAAGGGTGAGGGTAAGGGTAAGGGTAAGGGTAAGGGTAAGGGTAAGCTTAAGGGTAAAAGCAAGGGTAAGGGTAAGGGTAAGGGTAAGGGTAAGCCTAAGGGTAAAAGCAAGGGTAAGGGTAAGGGTAAGGGTAAGGGTAAGGGTAAGCTTAAAGGTAAAAGCAAGGGTAAGGGTAAGGGTAAGGGAAAGGGTGAGGGTAAGGGTAAGCTTAAGGGTAAAAGCAAGGGTAAGGGTAAGGGTAAGGGTAAGGGTAAGGGTAAGGGTAAGGGTAAGGGTAAAGGTAAGGGTAAGCCTCAGGGTAAAAGCAAGGGTAAGGGTAAGGGTAAGGGTAAGGGTAAGGGTAAGGGTAAGGGTAAGGGTAAGGGTAAGGGTAAGGGTAAGGGTAAGGGTAAGGGTAAGGGTAACTTAAGCTTTTACCCTTAAGCTTACCCTAAGGGTAAGGGTAAGGGTAAGGGTAAGCTTAAGGGTAAAAGCAAGGGTAAGGGTAAGGGTAAGGGTAAGCCTAAGGGTAAAAGCAAGGGTAAGGGTAAGGGTAAGGGTAAGGGTAAGGGTAAGCTTAAGGGTAAAAGCAAGGGTAAGGGTAAGGGTAAGGGTAAGGGTAAGGGTAAGGGTAAGGGTAAGCTTAAGGGTAAAAGCAAGGGTGAGGGTAAGGGTAAGGGTAAGGGTAAGGGTAAGGGTAAGGGTAAGCTTAAGGGTAAAAGCAAGGGTAAGGGTAAGGGTAAGGGTAAGGGTAAGGGTAAGGGTAAGGGTAAGGGTAAGGGTAAAGGTAAGGGTAAGGGTAAGGGTAAGGGTAAGGGTAAGGGTAAGGGTAAGGGTAAGGGTAAGGGTAAGGGTTAGGGTAAGGGTAAGCTTAAGGGTAAAAGCAAGGGTAAGGGTAAGGGTAAGGGTAAGGGTAAGCCTAAGGGTAAAAGCAAGGGTAAGGGTAAGGGTAAGGGTAAGGGTAAGGGTAAGGGTAAGCTTAAGGGTAAAAGCAAGGGTAAGGGTAAGGGTAAGGGTAAGGGTAAGGGTAAGGGTAAGGGTAAGGGTAAGGGTAAGGGTAAGCTTAAGGGTAAGGATAAGGGTAAGGGTAAGGGTAAGGGTAAGGGTAAGGGTAAGCTTAAGGGTAAGGATAAGGGTAAGGGTAAAAGCAAGGGTAAGGGTAAGGGTAAGGGTAAGGGTAAGGGTAAGGGTAAGGGTAAGGGTAAGGGTAAGCTTAAGGGTAAGGGTAAGGGTAAGGGTAAGGGTAAGCTTAAGGGTAAAAGCAAGGGTAAGGGTAAGGGTAAGGGTAAGGGTAAGGGTAAGGGTAAGGGTAAGGGTAAGGGTAAGGGTAAGGGTAAGGGTAAGGGTAAGGGTAAGGGTAAGGGTAAGGGTAAGGGTAAGCTTAAGGGTAAAAGCAAGGGTAAGGGTAAGGGTAAGGGTAGGGGTAAGGGTAAGGGTAAGGGTAAGGGTAAGGGTAAGGGTAAGGGTAAGCTTAAGGGTAAAAGCAAGGGTAAGGGTAAGGGTAAGGGTAAGGGTAAGGGTAAGGGTAAGGGTAAGGGTAAGGGTAAGGGTAAAGGTAAGGGTAAGCCTAAGGGTAAAAGCAAGGGTAAGGGTAAGGGTAAGGGTAAGGGTAAGAGTAAGGGTAAGGGTAAGGGTAAGGGTAAGCTTAAGGGTAAAAGCAAGGGTAAGGGTAAGGGTAAGGGTAAGGGTAAGCCTAAGGGTAAAAGCAAGGGTAAGGGTAAGGGTAAGGGTAAGGGTAAGGGTAAGCTTAAGGGTAAAAGCAAGGGTAAGGATAAGGGTAAGGGTAAGGGTAAGGGTAAGGGTAAGCTTAAGAGTAAAAGCAAGGGTAAGGGTAAGGGTAAGGGTAAGGGTAAGGGTAAGGGTAAGGGTAAGGGTAAGGGTAAGGGTAAGCTTAAGGGTAAAAGCAAGGGTAAGGGTAAGGGTAAGGGTAAGGGTAAGGGTAAGGGTAAGGGTAAGGGTAAGGGTAAGGGTAAGGGTAAGGGTAAGGGTAAAGGTAAGGGTAAGGGTAAGGGTAAGGGTAAGGGTAAGGGTAAGGGTAAGGGTAAGGGTAAGGGTGAGGGTAAGGGTAAGGGTAAGGGTAAGGGTAAGGGTAAGCTTAAGGGTAAAAGCAAGGGTAAGGGTAAGGGTAAGGGTAAGGGTAAGCCTAAGGGTAAAAGCAAGGGTAAGGGTAAGGGTAAGGGTAAGGGTAAGGGTAAGCTTAAAGGTAAAAGCAAGGGTAAGGGTAAGGGTAAGGGAAAGGGTGAGGGTAAGGGTAAGCTTAAGGGTAAAAGCAAGGGTAAGGGTAAGGGTAAGGGTAAGGGTAAGGGTAAGGGTAAGGGTAAGGGTAAAGGTAAGGGTAAGCCTCAGGGTAAAAGCAAGGGTAAGGGTAAGGGTAAGGGTAAGGGTAAGGGTAAGGGTAAGGGTAAGGGTAAGGGTAAGGGTAAGGGTAAGGGTAAGGGTAAGGGTAAGGGTAACTTAAGCTTTTACCCTTAAGCTTACCCTAAGGGTAAGGGTAAGGGTAAGGGTAAGCTTAAGGGTAAAAGCAAGGGTAAGGGTAAGGGTAAGGGTAAGCCTAAGGGTAAAAGCAAGGGTAAGGGTAAGGGTAAGGGTAAGGGTAAGGGTAAGCTTAAGGGTAAAAGCAAGGGTAAGGGTAAGGGTAAGGGTAAGGGTAGGAGTAAGGGTAAGGGTAAGGGTAAGGGTAAGCTTAAGGGTAAAAGCAAGGGTAAGGGTAAGGGTAAGGGTAAGGGAAAGCCTAAGGGTAAAAGCAAGGGTAAGGGTAAGGGTAAGGGTAAGGGTAAGGGTAAGCTTAAGGGTAAAAGCAAGGGTAAGGATAAGGGTAAGGGTAAGGGTAAGGGTAAGGGTAAGCTTAAGAGTAAAAGCAAGGGTAAGGGTAAGGGTAAGGGTAAGGGTAAGGGTAAGGGTAAGGGTAAGGGTAAGGGTAAGGGTAAGCTTAAGGGTAAAAGCAAGGGTAAGGGTAAGGGTAAGGGTAAGGGTAAGGGTAAGGGTAAGGGTAAGGGTAAGGGTAAGGGTAAGGGTAAGGGTAAGGGTAAAGGTAAGGGTAAGGGTAAGGGTAAGGGTAAGGGTAAGGGTAAGGGTAAGGGTAAGGGTAAGGGTGAGGGTAAGGGTAAGGGTAAGGGTAAGGGTAAGGGTAAGCTTAAGGGTAAAAGCAAGGGTAAGGGTAAGGGTAAGGGTAAGGGTAAGCCTAAGGGTAAAAGCAAGGGTAAGGGTAAGGGTAAGGGTAAGGGTAAGGGTAAGCTTAAAGGTAAAAGCAAGGGTAAGGGTAAGGGTAAGGGAAAGGGTGAGGGTAAGGGTAAGCTTAAGGGTAAAAGCAAGGGTAAGGGTAAGGGTAAGGGTAAGGGTAAGGGTAAGGGTAAGGGTAAAGGTAAGGGTAAGCCTCAGGGTAAAAGCAAGGGTAAGGGTAAGGGTAAGGGTAAGGGTAAGGGTAAGGGTAAGGGTAAGGGTAAGGGTAAGGGTAAGGGTAAGGGTAACTTAAGCTTTTACCCTTAAGCTTACCCTAAGGGTAAGGGTAAGGGTAAGGGTAAGCTTAAGGGTAAAAGCAAGGGTAAGGGTAAGGGTAAGGGTAAGCCTAAGGGTAAAAGCAAGGGTAAGGGTAAGGGTAAGGGTAAGGGTAAGGGTAAGCTTAAGGGTAAAAGCAAGGGTAAGGGTAAGGGTAAGGGTAAGGGTAAGGGTAAGGGTAAGGGTAAGCTTAAGGGTAAAAGCAAGGGTGAGGGTAAGGGTAAGGGTAAGGGTAAGGGTAAGGGTAAGGGTAAGCTTAAGGGTAAAAGCAAGGGTAAGGGTAAGGGTAAGGGTAAGGGTAAGGGTAAGGGTAAGGGTAAGGGTAAGGGTAAGGGTAAAGGTAAGGGTAAGGGTAAGGGTAAGGGTAAGGGTAAGGGTAAGGGTAAGGGTAAGGGTAAGGGTAAGGGTTAGGGTAAGGGTAAGCTTAAGGGTAAAAGCAAGGATAAGGGTAAGGGTAAGGGTAAGGGTAAGCCTAAGGGTAAAAGCAAGGGTAAGGGTAAGGGTAAGGGTAAGGGTAAGGGTAAGCTTAAAGGTAAAAGCAAGGGTAAGGGTAAGGGTAAAGGAAAGGGTAAGGGTAAGGGTAAGCTGAAGGGTAAAAGCAAGGGTAAGGGTAAGGGTAAGGGTAAGGGTAAGGGTAAGGGTAAGGGTAAGGGTAAAGGTAAGGGTAAGCCTAAGGGTAAAAGCAAGGGTAAGGGTAAGGGTAAGGGTAAGGGTAAGGGTAAGGGTAAGGGTAAGGGTAAGGGTAAGGGTAAGGGTAAGGGTAAAGGTAAGGGTAAAGGTAAGGGTAAGCTTAAGGGTAAAAGCAAGGGTAAGGGTAAGGGTAAGGGTAAGGGTAAGGGTAAGGGTAAGGGTAAGGGTAAGGGTAAGGGTAAGGGTAAGCTTAAGGGTAAGGGTAAGGGTAAGGGTAAGGGTAAGCTCAAGGGTAAAAGCAAGGGTAAGGGTAAGGGTAAGGGTAAGGGTAAGCTTAAGGGTAAAAGCAAGGGTAAGGGTAAGGGTAAGGGTAAGGGTAAGGGTAAGGGTAAGGGTAAGGGTAAGGGTAAGGGTAAGGGTAAGGGTAAGGGTAAGGGTAAGGGTAAGCTTAAGGGTAAGGGTAAGGGTAAGGGTAAGGGTAAGCTTAAGGGTAAAAGCAAGGGTAAGGGTAAGGGTAAGGGTATGGGTAAGGGTAAGGGTAAGGGTAAGGGTAAGCTTAAGGGTAAGGGTAAGGGTAAGGGTAAGGGTAAGCTTAAGGGTAAAAGCAAGGGTAAGGGTAAGGGTAAGGGTAAGGGTAAGGGTAAGCTTAAGGGTAAGGGTAAGGGTAAGGGTAAGGGTAAGCTTAAGGGTAAAAGCAAGGGTAAGGGTAAGGGTAAGGGTAAGGGTAAGGGTAAGGGTAAGGGTAAGGGTAAGGGTAAAGGTAAGGGTAAGGGTAAGCTTAAGGGTAAGGGTAAGGGTAAGGGTAAGCTTAAGGGTAAAAGCAAGGGTAAGGGTAAGGGTAAGGGTAAGCTTAAGGGTAAAAGCAAGGGTAAGGGTAAGGGTAAGGGTAAGGGTAAGGGTAAGGGTAAGGGTAAGGGTAAGGGTAAGGGTAAGCTTAAGGGTAAGGGTAAGGGTAAGGGTAAGGGTAAGCTTAAGGGTAAAAGCAAGGGTAAGGGTAAGGGTAAGGGTAAGGGTAAGGGAAAGGGTAAGGGTAAGGGTAAGGGTAAGGGTAAGGGTAAGGGTAAGCTTAAGGGTAAAAGTAAGGGTAAGGGTAAGGGTAAGGGTAAGGGTAAGGGTAAGGGTAAGGGTAAGCTTAAGGGTAAAAGCAAGGGTAAGGGTAAGGGTAAGGGTAAGGGTAAGGGTAAGGGTAAGGGTAAGGGTAAAGGTAAGGGTAAGCCTAAGGGTAAAAGCAAGGGTAAGGGTAAGGGTAAGGGTAAGGGTAAGGGTAAGGGTAAGGGTAAGGGTAAGGGTAAGGGTAAGGGTAAGGGTAAGGGTAAGGGTAAGCTTAAGGGTAAAAGCAAGGGTAAGGGTAAGGGTAAGGGTAAGGGTAAGCCTAAGGGTAAAAGCAAGGGTAAGGGTAAGGGTAAGGGTAAGGGTAAGGGTAAGCTTAAGGGTAAAAGCAAGGGTAAGGGTTAGGGTAAGGGTAAGGGTAAGGCTTACCCTTACCCTTACCCTTACCCTCGCTTTTACCCTTAAGCTTACCCTTACCCTTACCCTTACCCTCACCCTTACCCTTACCCTTACCCTTACCCTTACCCTTTCCCTTACCCTTACCCTTACCCTCACCCTTACCTTTACCCTTACCCTTACCCTTACCCTTGCTTTTACCCTTAGGCTTACCCTTACCTTTACCCTTACCCTTACCCTTACCCTTACCCTTGCTTTTACCCTTAAGCTTACCCTTACCCTTACCCTTACCCTTACCCTTACCCTTACCCTTACCCTTACCCTTGCTTTTACCCTAAAGCTTACCCTTACCCTTACCCTTACCCTTAAGCTTACCCTCACCCTTACCCTTACCCTTACCCTTATCCTTACCCTTGCTTTTACCCTTACCCTTACCCTTGCTTTTACCCTTAAGCTTACCCTTACCCTTACCCTTACCCTTACCCTTACCCTTGCTTTTACCCTTAAGCTTACCCTTACCCTTACCCTTAACCTTACCCTTAAACTTGCTTTTACCCTTAGGCTTACCCTTACCCTTACCCTTACCCTTACCCTTGCTTTTACCCTTAAGCTTACCCTTACCCTTACCCTTACTCTTACCCTTACCCTTACCCTTACCCTTACCCTTACCCTTACCCTTACCCTTACCCTTACCCTTACCCTTACCCTTACCCTTGCTTTTACCCTTAGGCTTACCCTTACCTTTACCCTTACCCTAACCCTTACCCTTACCCTTACCCTTACCCTTACCCTTGCTTTTACCCTTAAGCTTACCCTTACCCTTACCCTTACCCTTACCCTTACCCTTACCCTTACCCTTACCCTTACCCTTACCCTTACCCTTGCTTTTACCCTTAAGCTTACCCTTACCCTTACCCTCACCCTTACCCTTACCCTTACCCTTACCCTTACCCTTACCCTTGCTTTTACCCTTAAGCTTACCCTTACCCTTACCCTTACCCTTACCCTTACCCTTACCCTTACCCTTACCCTTACCCTTACCCTTACCCTTACCCTTACCCTTACCCTTACCCTTACCCTTACCCTTACCCTTACCCTTACCCTTGCTTTTACCCTTAGGCTTACCCTTACCTTTACCCTCACCCTTACCCTTACCCTTACCCTTACCCTTGCTTTTACCCTTAAGCTTACCCTTACCCTTACCCTTAAGCTTACCCTTACCCTTACCCTTACCCTTAACCTTACCCTTTCCCTTACCCTTACCCTTACCCTTACCCTTACCCTTGCTTTTACCCTTAAGCTTACCCTTACCCTTACCCTTACCCTTACCCTTACCCTTGCTTTTACCCTTAAGCTTACCCTTACCCTTACCCTTACCCTTAAGCTTACCCTTACCCTTGCTTTTACCCTTAAGCTTACCCTTACCCTTACCCTTACCCTTACCCTTAAGCTTACCCTTACCCTTACCCTTACCCTTACCCTTACCCTTAACCTTACCCTTGCTTTTACCCTTAAGCTTACCCTTACCCTTACCCTTACCCTTACCCTTAAGCTTACCCTTACCCTTACCCTTACCCTTACCCTTACCCTTGCTTTTACCCTTAAGCTTACCCTTACCCTTACCCTTACCCTTACCCTTAAGCTTACCCTTACCCTTACCCTTACCCTTACCCTTACCCTTACCCTTACCCTTACCCTTACCCTTGCTTTTACCCTTAAGCTTACCCTTACCCTTACCCTTACCCTTAACCTTGCTTTTACCCTTAAGCTTACCCTTACCCTTACCCTTACCCTTACCCTTAAGCTTACCCTTACCCTTACCCTTAACCTTACCCTTACCCTTGCTTTTACCCTTAGGCTTACCCTTACCCTTACCCTTACCCTTACCCTTGCTTTTACCCTTAAGCTTACCCTTACCCTTACCCTTACCCTTAACCTTGCTTTTACCCTTAAGCTTACCCTTACCCTTACCCTTACCCTTACCCTTAAGCTTACCCTTACCCTTACCCTTAACCTTACCCTTACCCTTGCTTTTACCCTTAGGCTTACCCTTACCCTTACCCTTACCCTTACCCTTGCTTTTACCCTTAAGCTTACCCTTACCCTTACCCTTACTCTTACCCTTACCCTTACCCTTACCCTTACCCTTACCCTTACCCTTACCCTTACCCTTACCCTTACCCTTGCTTTTACCCTTAGGCTTACCCTTACCTTTACCCTTACCCTAACCCTTACCCTTACCCTTACCCTTACCCTTACCCTTGCTTTTACCCTTGAGCTTACCCTTACCCTTACCCTTACCCTTACCCTTACCCTTACCCTTACCCTTACCCTTACCCTTACCCTTACCCTTACCCTTGCTTTTACCCTTAAGCTTACCCTTACCCTTACCCTTACCCTTACCCTTACCCTTACCCTTACCCTTACCCTTACCCTTGCTTTTACCCTTAAGCTTACCCTTACCCTTACCCTTACCCTTACCCTTACCCTTACCCTTACCCTTACCCTTACCCTTACCCTTACCCTTACCCTTACCCTTACCCTTACCCTTACCCTTACCCTTACCCTTACCCTTACCCTTACCCTTACCCTTACCCTTACCCTTACCCTTACCCTTGCTTTTACCCTTAGGCTTACCCTCACCTTTACCCTCACCCTTACCCTTACCCTTACCCTTACCCTTGCTTTTACCCTTAAGCTTACCCTTACCCTTACCCTTAAGCTTACCCTTACCCTTACCCTTACCCTTAACCTTACCCTTTCCCTTACCCTTACCCTTACCCTTACCCTTACCCTTGCTTTTACCCTTGAGCTTACCCTTACCCTTACCCTTACCCTTACCCTTACCCTTGCTTTTACCCTTAAGCTTACCCTTACCCTCACCCTTACCCTTAAGCTTACCCTTACCCTTGCTTTTACCCTTAAGCTTACCCTTACCCTTACCCTTACCCTTACCCTTAAGCTTACCCTTACCCTTACCCTTACCCTTACCCTTACCCTTAACCTTACCCTTGCTTTTACCCTTAAGCTTACCCTTACCCTTACCCTTACCCTTACCCTTAAGCTTACCCTTACCCTTACCCTTACCCTTACCCTTACCCTTGCTTTTACCCTTAAGCTTACCCTTACCCTTAACCTTACCCTTACCCTTAAGCTTACCCTTACCCTTACCCTTACCCTTACCCTTACCCTTACCCTTACCCTTACCCTTGCTTTTACCCTTAAGCTTACCCTTACCCTTACCCTTACCCTTAACCTTGCTTTTACCCTTAAGCTTACCCTTACCCTTACCCTTACCCTTACCCTTAAGCTTACCCTTACCCTTACCCTTACCCTTACCCTTACCCTTACCCTTACCCTTACCCTTACCCTTACCCTTACCCTTGCTTTTACCCTTAAGCTTACCCTTACCCTTACCCTTACCCTTACCCTTACCCTTACCCTTACCCTTACCCTTACCCTTGCTTTTACCCTTAAGCTTACCCTTACCCTTACCCTTACCCTTACCCTTACCCTTGCTTTTACCCTTAGGCTTACCCTTACCCTTACCCTTGCTTTTACCCTTAAGCTTACCCTTACCCTTACCCTTACCCTTACCCTTACCCTTACCCTTACCCTTACCCTTACCCTTACCCTTACCCTTCCCCTTACCCTTACCCTTACCCTTACCCTTACCCTTACCCTTACCCTTACCCTTACCCTTACCCTTACCCTTACCCTTACCCTTACCCTTACCCTTGCTTTTACCCTTAGGCTTACCCTTACCTTTACCCTTACCCTTACCCTTACCCTTACCCTTACCCTTACCCTTGCTTTTACCCTTAAGCTTACCCTTACCCTTACCCTTACCCTTACCCTTACCCTTACCCTTACCCTTACCCTTACCCTTGCTTTTACCCTTAAGCTTACCCTTACCCTTACCCTTACCCTTACCCTTACCCTTACCCTTACCCTTACCCTTACCCTCACCCTTGCTTTTACCCTTAAGCTTACCCTTACCCTTACCCTTACCCTTACCCTTACCCTTACCCTTGCTTTTACCCTTAAGCTTACCCTTACCCTTACCCTTACCCTTACCCTTGCTTTTACCCTTAGGCTTACCCTTACCCTTACCCTTACCCTTACCCTTGCTTTTACCCTTAAGCTTACCCTTACCCTTACCCTTACCCTTACTCTTACCCTTACCCTTACCCTTACCCTTACCCTTGCTTTTACCCTTAGGCTTACCCTTACCTTTACCCTTACCCTTACCCTTACCCTTACCCTTACCCTTACCCTTACCCTTACCCTTACCCTTACCCTTGCTTTTACCCTTAAGCTTACCCTTACCCTTACCCTTACCCTTACCCTTACCCTTACCCTTACCCTTACCCTTACCCTTACCCTTACCCTTGCTTTTACCCTTAAGCTCACCCTTACCCTTACCCTTACCCTTACCCTTACCCTTACCCTTACTCTTACCCTTACCCTTGCTTTTACCCTTAAGCTTACCCTTACCCTTACCCTTACCCTTACCCTTACCCTTGCTTTTACCCTTAAGCTTACCCTTACCCTTACCCTTACCCTTACCCTTAAGCTTACCCTTACCCTTACCCTTACCCTTACCCTTACCCCTACCCTTACCCGTGCTTTTACCCTTAAGCTTACCCTTACCCTTACCCTTACCCTTACCCTTACCCTTACCCTTACCCTTACCCTTACCCTTACCCTTACCCTTACCCTTACCCTTACCCTTACCCTTGCTTTTACCCTTAGGCTTACCCTTACCTTTACCCTTACCATTACCCTTACCCTTACCCTTACCCTTACCCTTACCCTTGCTTTTACCCTTAAGCTTACCCTTACCCTTACCCTTACCCTTACCCTTACCCTTACCCTTACCCTTACCCTTACCCTTACCCTTACCCTTACCCTTACCCTTACCCTTACCCTTACCCTTACCCTTGCTTTTACCCTTAAGCTTACCCTTACCCTTACCCTTACCCTTACCCTTACCCTTACCCTTGCTTTTACCCTTAAGCTTACCCTTACCCTAACTCTTACCCCTACCCTTACCCTTACCCTTACCCTTACCCTTACCCTTACCCTTACCCTTGCTTTTACCCTTAGGCTTACCCTCACCTTTACCCTTACCCTTACCCTTACCCTTACCCTTACCCTTACCCTTACCCTTGCTTTTACCCTTAAGCTTACCCTTACCCTTACCCTTACCCTTACCCTTAGCCTTACCCTTACCCTTGCTTTTACCCTTAAGCTTACCCTTACCCTTACCCTTACCCTTACCCTTACCCTTACCCTTACCCTTGCTTTTACCCTTAGGCTTACCCTCACCTTTACCCTTACCCTTACCCTTACCCTTACCCTTACCCTTACCCTTACCCTTACCCTTGCTTTTACCCTTAAGCTTACCCTTACCCTTACCCTTACCTTTACCCTTACCCTTACCCTTACCCTTACCCTTACCCTTACCCTTACCCTTACCCTTACTTAGGGTAAGGGTAAGGGTAAGCTTAAGGGTAAAAGCAAGGGTAAGGGTAAGGGTAAGGGTAAGGGTAAGGGTAAGGGTAAGGGTAAGGGTAAGGGTAAGGGTAAGCTTAAGGGTAAGGGTAAGGGTAAGGGTAAGGGTAAGCTTAAGGATAAAAGCAAGGGTAAGGGTAAGGGTAAGGGTAAGGGTAAGGGTAAGCTTAAGGGTAAGGGTAAGGGTAAGGGTAAGGGTAAGGGTAAGCTTAAGGGTAAAAGCAAGGGTAAGGTTAAGGGTAAGGGTAAGGGTAAGGGTAAGGGTAAGGGTAAGCTTAAGGGTAAGGGTAAGGGTAAGGGTAAGGGTAAGCTTAAGGGTAAAAGCAAGGGTAAGGGTAAGGGTAAGGGTAAGGGAAAGGGTAAGGGTAAGGGTAAGGGTAAGGGTAAGGATAAGGGTAAGGGTAAGGGTAAGCTTAAGGGTAAGGGTAAGGGTAAGGGTAAGCTTAAGGGTAAAAGCAAGGGTAAGGGTAAGGGTAAGGGTAAGGGTAAGGGTAAGCTTAAGGGTAAAAGCAAGGGTAAGGGTAAGGGTAAGGGTAAGGGTAAGGGTAAGGGTAAGGGTAAGGGTAAGGGTAAGGGTAAGGGTAAGGGTAAGGGTAAGCTTAAGGGTAAGGGTAAGGGTAAGGGTAAGCTTAAGGGTAAAAGCAAGGGTAAGGGTAAGGGTAAGGGTAAGGGTAAGGGTAAAGGTAAGGGTAAGCCTAAGGGTAAAAGCAAGGGTAAGGGTAAGGGTAAGGGTAAGGGTAAGGGTAAGGGTAAGGGTAAGGGTAAGGGTAAGGGTAAGGGTAAGAGTAAGGGTAAGGGTAAGCTTAAGGGTAAAAGCAAGGGTAAGGGTAAGGGTAAGGGTAAGGGTAAGGGTAAGGGTAAGGGTAAGGGTAAGGGTAAGGGTAAGGGTAAGGGTAAGGGTAAGCTTAAGGGTAAAAGCAAGGGTAAGGGTAAGGGTAAGGGTAAGGGTAAGGGTAAGGGTAAGGGTAAGGGTAAGGGTAAGGGTAAGGGTAAGGGTAAGCTTAAGGGTAAAAGCAAGGGTAAGGGTAAGGGTAAGGGTAAGCTTAAGGGTAAAAGCAAGGGTAAGGGTAAGGGTAAAGGTAAGGGTAAGCCTAAGGGTAAAAGCAAGGGTAAGGGTAAGGTTAAGGGTAAGGGTAAGGGTAAGCTTAAGGGTAAAAGCAAGGGTAAGGGTAAGGGTAAGGGTAAGGGTTAGGGTAAGCTTAAGGGTAAAAGCAAGGGTAAGGGTAAGGGTGAGGGTAAGGGTAAGGGTAAGGGTAAGCTTAAGGGTAAAAGCAAGGGTAAGGGTAAGGGTAAGGTTTACCCTTACCCTTACCCTTACCCTTACCCTTACCCTTACCCTTACCCTTACCCTTACCCTTGCTTTTACCCTTAAGCTTACCCTTACCCTTACCCTTACCCTTACCCTTACCCTTGCTTTTACCCTTAGGCTTACCCTTACCCTTACCCTCACCCTTACCCTTGCTTTTACCCTTAAGCTTACCCTTACACTTACCCTTACCCTTACCCTTACCCTTACCCTTACCCTTACCCTTACCCTTACCCTTACCCTTACCCTTACCCTTGCTTTTACCCTTAGGCTTACCCTTACCTTTACCCTTACCCTTACCCTTACCCTTACCCTTACCCTTACCCTTACCCTTACCCTTACCCTTACCCTTACCCTTGCTTTTACCCTTAGGCTTACCCTTACCTTTACCCTTACCCTTACCCTTACCCTTACCCTTACCCTTACCCTTACCCTTACCCTTACCCTTACCCTTACCCTTGCTTTTACCCTTAGGCTTACCCTTACCTTTACCCTTACCCTTACCCTTACCCTTACCCTTACCCTTACCCTTACCCTTACCCTTACCCTTACCCTTACCCTTACCCTTACCCTTGCTTTTACCCTTAGGCTTACCCTTACCTTTACCCTTACCCTTACCCTTACCCTTACCCTTACCCTTACCCTTACCCTTACCCTTACCCTTACCCTTACCCTTACTCTTACCCTTACCCTTACCCTTACCCTTGCTTTTAACCTTAGGCTTACCCTTACCTTTACCCTTACCCTTACCCTTACCCTTACCCTTACCCTTACCCTTACCCTTACCCTTACCCTTGCTTTTACCCTTAAGCTTACCCTTACCCTTACCCTTACCCTTACCCTTACCCTTACCCTAACCCTTACCCTTGCTTTTACCCTTTAGCTTACCCTTACCCTTACCCTTACCCTTACCCTTACCCTTACCCTTACCCTTACCCTTACCGTTACCCTTACCCTTACCCTTACCCTTGCTTTTACCCTTAAGCTTACCCTTACCCTTACCCTTACCCTTACCCTTACCCTTACCCTTACCCTTACCCTTACCCTTACCCTTACCCTTGCTTTTACCCTTAAGCTTACCCTTACCCTTACCCTTACCCTTACCCTTACCCTTGCTTTTACCCTTAGGCTTACCCTTACCTTTACCCTTACCCTTACCCTTACCCTTACCCTTACCCTTACCCTTACCCTTACCCTTGCTTTTACCCTTAAGCTTACCCTTACCCTTACCCTTACCCTTACCCTTACCCTTACCCTTACCCTTACCCTTGCTTTTACCCTTAAGCTTACCCTTACCCTTACCCTTACCCTTACCCTTACCCTTGCTTTTACCCTTAGGCTTACCCTTACCCTTACCCTTACCCTTACCCTTGCTTTTACCCTTAAGCTTACCCTTACCCTTACCCTTACTCTTACCCTTACCCTTACCCTTACCCTTACCCTTACCCTTACCCTTAACCTTGCTTTTACCCTTAAGCTTACCCTTACCCTTACCCTTACCCTTACCCTTACCCTTGCTTTTACCCTTAGGCTTACCCTTACCCTTACCCTTACCCTTACCCTTGCTTTTACCCTTAAGCTTACCCTTACCCTTACCCTTACCCTTACCCTTACCCTTACCCTTGCTTTTACCCTTAGGCTTACCCTCACCTTTACCCTTACCCTAACCCTTACCCTTACCCTTACCCTTACCCTTACCCTTGCTTTTACCCTTAAGCTTACCCTTACCCTTACCCTTACCCTTACCCTTACCCTTGCTTTTACACTTAAGCTCACCCTTACCCTTACCCTTACCCTTACCCTTACCCTTACCCTTACCCTTACCCTTACCCTTACCCTTACCCTTACCCTTACCCTTACCCTTACCCTTACCCTTACCCTTACCCTTGCTTTTACCCTTAAGCTTACCCTTACCTTTACCCTTACCCTTACCCTTTCCCTAACCCTTACCCTTGCTTTTACCCTTAAGCTTACCCTTACCCTTACCCTTACCCTTACCCTTACCCTTACCTTTACCCTTACCCTTACCCTTACCCTTACCCTTACCCTTACCCTTACCCTTACCCTTACCCTTACCCTTACCCTCACCCTTACCCTTATCCTTACCCTTACCCTTGCTTTTACCCTTAAGCTTACCCTTACCCTCACCCTTACCCTTACCCTTACCCTTACCCTTACCCTTACCCTTGCTTTTACCCTTAAGCTTACCCTTACCCTTACCCTTACCCTTACCCTTACCCTTACCCTTGCTTTTACCCTTAGGCTTACCCTTACCTTTACCCTTACCCTTACCCTTACCCTTACCCTTACCCTTACCCTTACCCTTACCCTTACCCTCGCTTTTACCCTTAAGCTTACCCTTACCCTTACCCTTACCCTTACCCTTACCCTTACCCTTGCTTTTACCCTTAAGCTTACCCTTACCCTTACCCTTACCCTTACCCTTACCCTTGCTTTTACCCTAAGGCTTACCCTTACCCTTACCCTTACCCTTACCCTTGCTTTTACCCTTAAGCTTACCCTTACCCTTACCCTTACTCTTACCCTTACCCTTACCCTTACCCTTACCCTTACCCTTACCCTTACCCTTACCCTTACCCTTACCCTTACCCTTACCCTTGCTTTTACCCTTAGGCTTACCCTTACCTTTACCTTTACCCTAACCCTTACCCTTACCCTTACCCTTACCCTTACCCTTGCTTTTACCCTTAAGCTTACCCTTACCCTTACCCTTACCCTTACCCTTACCCTTACCCTTACCCTTACCCTTGCTTTTACCCTTAAGCTTACCCTTACCCTTACCCTTACACTTACCCTTACCCTTACCCTTACCCTTACCCTTACCCTTACCCTTACCCTTACCCTTGCTTTTACCCTTAAGCTTTCCCTTACCCTTACCCTTACCCTTACCCTTACCCTTACCCTTACCCTTACCCTTACCCTTACCCTTATCCTTGCTTTTACCCTTAGGCTTACCCTTACCTTTACCCTTACCCTTACCCTTACCCTTACCCTTACCCTTGCTTTTACCCTTAAGCTTACCCTCACCCTTACCCTTACCCTTACCCTTAAGCTTACCCTTACCCTTACCCTTACCCTTACCCTTACCCTTACCCTTACACTTACCCTTACCCTTACCCTTACCCTTACCCTTGCTTTTACCCTTAAGCTTACCCTTACCCTTACCCTTACCCTTGCTTTTACCCTTAAGCTTACCCTTACCCTTACCCTTACCCTTACCCTTAAGCTTTCCCTTACCCTTACCCTTACCCTTACCCTTACCCTTACCCTTACCCTTACCCTTACCCTTACCCTTACCCTTACCCTTACCCTTACCCTTACCCTTACCCTTGCTTTTACCCTTAAGCTTACCCTTACCCTTACCCTTACCCTTACCCTTAAGCTTACCCTTACCCTTACCCTTACCCTTACCCTCACCCTTACCCTTACCCTTGCTTTTACCCTTAAGCTTACCCTTACCCTTACCCTTACCCTTACCCTTAAGCTTACCCTTACCCTTACCCTTACCCTTACCCTTACCCTTACCCTTACCCTTGCTTTTACCCTTAAGCTTACCCTTACCCTTACCCTTACCCTTACCCTTAAGCTTACCCTTACCCTTACCCTTACCCTTACCCTTACCCTTACCCTTGCTTTTACCCTTTAGCTTACCCTTACCCTTACCCTTACTCTTACCCTTGCTTTTACCCTTAAGCTTACCCTTACCCTTACCCTTGCACTTACCCTTAAGCTTACCCTCACCCTTACCCTTACCCTTACCCTTACCCTTACTCTTGCTTTTACCCTTAAGCTTACCCTTACCCTTACCCTTACCCTTACCCTTACCCTTGCTTTTACCCTTAGGCTTACCCTTACCCTTTCCCTTACCCTTACCCTTGCTTTTACCCTTAAGCTTACCCTTACCCTTACCCTTACCCTTACCCTTACCCTTACCCTTACCCTTACCCTTACCCTTACCCTTACCCTTACCCTAACCCTTACCCTTACCCTTACCCTTACCCTTACCCTTGCTTTTACCCTTAGGCTTACCCTTACCCTTACCCTTACCCTTACCCTTACCCTTACCCTTGCTTTTACCCTTAAGCTTACCCTTACCCTTACCCTTACCCTTACCCTTACCCTTACCCTTGCTTTTACCCTTAAGCTTACCCTTACCCTTACCCTTACCCTTACCCTTACCCTTACCCTTACCCTTACCCTTACCCTTACCCTCACCCTTGCTTTTACCCTTAAGCATACCCTTACCCTTACCCTTACCCTTACCCTTGCTTTTACCCTTAAGCTTACACTTACCCTTACCCTTACCCTTACCCTTACCCTTGCTTTTACCCTTAGGCTTACCCTTACCCTTACCCTTACCCTTACCCTTGCTTTTACCCTTAAGCTTACCCTTACCCTTACCCTTACCCTTACACTTACCCTTACCCTTACCCTTACCCTTACCCTTGCTTTTACCCTTAGGCTTACCCTTACCTTTACCCTTACCCTTACCCTTACCCTTACCCTTACCCTTACCCTTACCCTTACCCTTACCCTTACCCTTACCCTTGCTTTTACCCTTAAGCTTACCCTTACCCTCACCCTTACCCTTACCCTTACCCTTACCCTTACCCTTACCCTTGCTTTTACCCTTAAGCTTACCCTTACCCTTACCCTTACCCTTACCCTTACCCTTACCCTTACCCTTACCCTTACCCTTACCCTTGCTTTTACCCTTAGGCTTACCCTTACCTTTACCCTTACCCTTACCCTTACCCTTACCCTTACACTTACCCTTACCCTTACCCTTGCTTTTACCCTTAAGCTTACCCTTACCCTTACCCTTACCCTTACCCTTACCCTTACCCTTACCCTTACCCTTGCTTTTACCCTTAAGCTTACCCTTACCCTTACCCTTACCCTTACCGTTACCCTTGCTTTTACCCTTAGGCTTACCCTTTCCCTTACCCTTACCCTTACCCTTGCTTTTACCCTTAAGCTTACCCTTACCCTTACCCTTACTCTTACCCTTACCGTTACCCTTACCCTTACCCTTACCCTTACCCTTACCCTTACCCTTACCCTTACCCTTACCCTTACCCTTGCTTTTACCCTTAGGCTTACCCTTACCTTTACCCTTACCCTAACCCTTACCCTTACCCTTACCCTTACCCTTACCCTTGCTTTTACCCTTAAGCTTACCCTTACCCTTACCCTTACCCTTACCCTTACCCTTACCCTTACCCTTACCCTAACCCTTGCTTTTACCCTTAAGCTTACCCTTACCCTTACCCTTACCCTTACCCTTACCCTTACCCTTACCCTTACCCTTACCCTTACCCTTACCCTTGCTTTTACCCTTAAGCTTACCCTTACCCTTACCCTTACCCTTACCCTTACCCTTACCCTTACCCTTACCCTTACCCTTACCCTTACCCTTATCCTTGCTTTTACCCTTAGGCTTACCCTTACCTTTACCCTTACCCTTACCCTTACCCTTACCCTTACCCTTGCTTTTACCCTTAAGCTTACCCTTACCCTTACCCTTACCCTTACCCTTAAGCTTACCCTTACCCTTACCTATACCCTTACCCTTACCCTTACCCTTACCCTTACCCTTACCCTTACCCTTACCCTTACCCTTACCCTTGCTTTTACCCTTAAGCTTACCCTTACCCTTACCCTTACCCTTGCTTTTACCCTTAAGCTTACCCTTACCCTTACCCTTACCCTTACCCTTAAGCTTTCCCTTACCCTTACCCTTACCCTTACCCTTACCCTTACCCTTACCCTTACCCTTACCCTTACCCTTACCCTTACCCTTGCTTTTACCCTTAAGCTTACCCTTACCCTTACCCTTACCCTTACCCTTAAGCTTACCCTTACCCTTACCCTTACCCTTACCCTCACCCTTACCCTTACCCTTGCTTTTACCCTTAAGCTTACCCTTACCCTTACACTTACCCTTACCCTTAAGCTTACCCTTACCCTTACCCTTACCCTTACCCTTACCCTTACCCTTACCCTTGCATTTACCCTTAACCTTACCCTTACCCTTACCCTTACCCTTACCCTTAAGCTTACCCTTACCCTTACCCTTACCCTTACCCTTACCCTTACCCTTACCCTTACCCTTACCCTAACCCTTACCCTTGCTTTTACCCTTTAGCTTACCCTTACCCTTACCCTTACCCTTGCTTTTACCCTTAAGCTTACCCTTACCCTTACCCTTACCCTTACCCTTAAGCTTACCCTTACCCTTACCCTTACCCTTACCCTTACCCTTACCCTTACCCTTACCCTTACCCTTACCCTTACCCTTACCCTTACCCTTACCCTTACCCTTGCTTTTACCCTTAAGCTTACCCTTACCCTTACCCTTAACCTTACCCTTACCCTTACCCTTACCCTTACCCTTACCCTTGCTTTTACCCTTAGCCTTACCCTTACCTTTACCCTTACCCTTACCCTTACCCTTACCCTTACCCTTACCCTTACCCTTACCCTGACCTTTACCCTTACCCTTGCTTTTACCCTTAAGCTTACCCTTACCCTTACCCTTACCCTTACCCTTACCCTTACCCTTACCCTTACCCTTACTCTTGCTTTTACCCTTAAGCTTACCCTTACCCTTACCCTTACCCTTACCCTTACCCTTGCTTTTACCCTTAGGCTTACCCTTACCCTTTCCCTTACCCTTACCCTTGCTTTTACCCTTAAGCTTACCCTTACCCTTACCCTTACCCTTACCCTTACCCTTACCCTTACCCTTACCCTTACCCTTACCCTTACCCTTACCCTTACCCTTACCCTAACCCTTACCCTTACCCTTACCCTTACCCTTACCCTTGCTTTTACCCTTAGGCTTACCATTACCTTTACCCTTACCCTTACCCTTACCCTTACCCTTACCCTTGCTTTTACCCTTAAGCTTACCCTTACCCTTACCCTTACCCTTACCCTTGCTTTTACCCTTAAGCTTACCCTTACCCTTACCCTTACCCTTACCCTTACCCTTACCCTTACCCTTACCCTTACCCTTACCCTTACCCTTACCCTCACCCTTGCTTTTACCCTTAAGCTTACCCTTACCCTTACCCTTACCCTTACCCTTACCCTTACCCTTGCTTTTACCCTTAAGCTTACACTTACCCTTACCCTTACCCTTACCCTTACCCTTGCTTTTACCCTTAGGCTTACCCTTACCCTTACCCTTACCCTTACCCTTGCTTTTACCCTTAAGCTTACCCTTACCCTTACCCTTACCCTTACCCTTACCCTTACCCTTACCCTTACCCTTACCCTTACCCTTACCCTTACCCTTACCCTTGCTTTTACCCTAAAGCTAACCCTTACCCTTACCCTTACCCTTACCCTTACCCTTAACCTTACCCTTACCCTTGCCCTTGCTTTTACCCTTAAGCTAACCCTTACCCTTACCCTTACCCTTACCCTTACCCTTACCCTTACCCTTAACCTTACCCTTACCCTTGCTTTTACCCTTAAGCTCACCCATACCCTTACCCTTACCCTTACCCTTACACTTACCCTTACCCTGACCCTTACCCTTGCTTTTACCCTTAAGCTTACCCTTACCCTTACCCTCACCCTTACCCTTAAGCTTACCCTTACCCTTACCCTTACCCTTACCCTTACCCTTACCCTTACCCTTACCCTTACCCTTGCTTTTACCCTTAGGCTTACCCTTACCCTTACCCTTACCCTTACCCTTGCTTTTACCCTTAAGCTTACCCTTACCCTTACCCTTACCCTTACCCTTAAGCTTACCCTTACCCTTACCCTTACCCTTACCCTTACCCTTACCCTTACCCTTGCTTTTACCCTTAAGCTTACCCTTACCCTTACCCTTACCCTTACCCTAACCCTTACCCTTAACCTTACCCTTACCCTTACCCTTACCCTTACCCTTACCCTTGCTTTTACTCTTAGGCTTACCCTTACCTTTACCCTTACCCTTACCCTTACCCTTACCCTTACCCTTACCCTTACCCTTACCCTTACCCTTGCTTTTACCCTTAAGCTTACCCTTACCCTTACCCTTACCCTTACCCTTACCCTTACCCTTACCCTTACCCTTACCCTTACCCTTGCTTTTACCCTTTAGCTTACCCTTGCCCTTACTCTTACCCTTACCCTTACCCTTACCCTTACCCTTACCCTTGCTTTTACCCTTAAGCTTACCCTTACCCTTACCTTTACCCTTACCCTTACCCTTACCCTTACCCTTACCCTTACCCTTACCCTTACCCTTACCCTTACCCTTGCTTTTACCCTTAGGCTTACCCTTACCTTTAGCCTTACCCTTACCCTTACCCTTACCCTTACCCTTACCCTTACCCTTACCCTTGCTTTTACCCTTAAGCTTACCCTTACCCTTACCCTTACCCTTACCCTTACCCTTACCCTTACCCTTGCTTTTACCCTTAAGCTTACCCTTACCCTTACCCTTACCCTTACACTTACCCTTGCTTTTACCCTTAGGCTTACCCTTACCCTTACCCTTACCCTCACCCTTAAGCTTACCCTTACCCTTACCCTTACCCTTACCCTTACCCTTACCCTTACCCTTACCCTTACCCTTACCCTTGCTTTTACCCTTAAGCTTACCCTTACCCTTACCCTTACCCTTACCCTTACCCTTACCCTTACCCTTACCCTTACCCTTACCCTTGCTTTGACCCTTAGGCTTACCCTTACCTTTACCCTTACCCTTACCCTTACCCTTACCCTTACCCTTACCCTTACCCTTACCCTTACCCTTACCCTTACCCTTGCTTTTACCCTTAAGCTTACCCTTACCCTTACCCTTACCCTTACCCTTACCCTTACCCTTACCCTTGCTTTTACCCTTAAGCTTACCCTTACCCTTACCCTTACCCTTACCCTTACCCTTGCTTTTACCCTTAGGCTTACCCTTACCCTTACCCTTGCTTTTACCCTTAAGCTTACCCTTACCCTTACCCTTACCCTTACCCTTACCCTTACCCTTACCCTTACCCTTACCCTTACCCTTTCCCTTACCCTTACCCTTACCCTTACCCTTACCCTTACCCTTACCCTTACCCTTACCCTTACCCTTACCCTTACCCTTGCTTTTACCCTTAGGCTTAACCTTACCTTTACCCTTACCCTTACCCTTACCCTTACCCTTACCCTTACCCTTACCCTTACCCTTACCCTTACCCTTACCCTTACCCTTACCCTTACCCTTACCCTTGCTTTTACCCTTAAGCTTACCCTTACCCTTACCCTTACCCTTACCCTTACCCTTGCTTTTACCCTTAAGCTTACCCTTACCCTTACCCTTACCCTTACCCTCACCCTTGCCCTTACCCTTACCCTTACCCTTGCTTATACCCTTAAGCTTACCCTTACCCTTACCCTTACCCTTACCCTTACCCTTACCCTTACCCTTACCCTTACCCTTACCCTTACCCTTACCCTTACCCTTACCCTTACCCTTACCCTTACCCTTACCCTTACCCTTACCCTTACCCTTACCCTTGCTTTTACCCTTAGGCTTACCCTTACCTTTACCCTTACCCTTACCCTTACCCTTACCCTTACCCTTACCCTTACCCTTGCTTTTACCCTTAAGCTTACCCTTACCCTTACCATTACCATTACCCTTACCCTAACCCTTACCCTTGCTTTTACCCTTAAGCTTACCCTTACCCTTACCCTTACCCTTACCCTTACCCTTACCCTTACCCTTACCCTTACCCTTGCTTTTACCCTTAAGCTTACCCTTACCCTTACCCTTAGCCTTACCCTTACCCTTACCCTTACCCTTATCCTTACCCTTGCTTTTACCCTTAAGCTTACCCTTACCCTTACCCTTACCCTTACCCTTACCCTTACCCTTGCTTTTACTCTTAGGCTTACCCTTACCTTTACCCTTACCCTTACCCTTACCCTTACCCTAACCCTTACCCTTACCCTTGCTTTTACCCTTAAGCTTACCCTTACCCTTACCCTTACCCTTACCCTTACCCTTGCTTTTACCCTTAAGCTTACCCTTACCCTTACCCTTAACCTTACCCTTACCCTTACCCTTACCCTTACCCTTACCCTTACCCTTACCCTTACCCTTGCTTTTACCCTTAAGCTTACCCTTACCCTTACCCTTACCCTTACCCTTACCCTTGCTTTTACCCTTAAGCTTACCCTTACCCTTACCCTTACCCTTAAGCTTACCCTTACCCTTACCCTTACACTTACCCTTACCCTTACCCTTACCCTTACCCTTACCCTTACCCTTACCCTTACCCTTACCCTTGCTTTTACCCTTAAGCTTACCCTTACCCTTACCCTTACCCTTACCCTTAAGCTTACCCTTACCCTTACCCTTACCCTTACCCTTACCCTTAACCTTACCCTTGCTTTTACCCTTAAGCTTACCCTTACCCTTACCCTTACCCTTACCCTTAACCTTACCCTTACCCTTACCCTTACCCTTACCCTTACCCTTACCCTTACCCTTGCTTTTACCCTTAAGCTTACCCTTACCCTTACCCTTACCCTTACCCTTAAGCTTACCCTTACCCTTACCCTTACCCTTACCCTTACCCTTACCCTTACCCTTACCCTTGCTTTTACCCTTAAGCTTACCCTTACCCTTACCCTTACCCTTACCCTTGCTTTTACCCTTAAGCTTACCCTTACCCTTACCCTTACCCTTAAGCTTACCCTTACCCTTACCCTTACCCTTACCCTTACCCTTACCCTTACCCTTACCCTTACCCTTACCCTTGCTTTTACCCTTAAGCTTACCCTTACCCTTACCCTTACCCTTACCCTTACCCTTACCCTTACCCTTACCCTTACCCTTACCCTTACCCTTACCCTTGCTTTTACCCTTAGGCTTACTCTTACCTTTACCCTTACCCTTACCTTTACCCTTACCCTTACCCTTACCCTTACCCTTGCTTTTACCCTTGAGCTTACCCTTACCCTTACCCTTACCCTTACCCTTACCCTTACCCTTACCCTTGCTTTTACCCTTAAGCTTACCCTTACCCTTACCCTTACCCTTACCCTTACCCTTGCTTTTACCCTTAGGCTTACCCTTACCCTTACCCTTACCCTTACCCTTGCTTTTACCCTTAAGCTTACCCTTACCCTTACCCTTACCCTTACCCTTACCCTTACCCTTACCCTTACCCTTACCCTTACCCTTACCCTTACCCTTACCCTTACCCTTACCCTTACCCTTACCCTTACCCTTACCCTTACCCTTACCCTTACCCTTACCCTTACCCTTACCCTTACCCTTACCCTTGCTTTTACCCTTAGGCTTACCCTTACCTTTACCCTTACCCTTACCCTTACCCTTACCCTTACCCTTGCTTTTACCCTTAAGCTTACCCTTACCCTTACCCTTACCCTTACCCTTACCCTTACCCTTACCCTTACCCTTACCCTTACCCTTACCCTTACCCTTACCCTTACCCTTACCCTTGCTTTTACCCTTAAGCTTACCCTTACTCTTACCCTTACCCTTACCCTTGCTTTTACTCTTAGGCTTACCCTTACCTTTACCCTTACCCTTACCCTTACCCTTACCCTCACCCTTACCCTTACCCTTGCTTTTACCCTTAAGCTTACCCTTACCCTTACCCTTACCCTTACCCTTACCCTTGCTTTTACCCTTAAGCTTACCCTTACCCTTACCCTTAACCTTACCCTTACCCTTGCTTTTACCCTTAGGCTTACCCTTACCCTTACCCTTACCCTTACCCTTGCTTTTACCCTTAAGCTTACCCTTACCCTTACCCTTACTCTTACTCTTACCCTTACCCTTACCCTTACCCTTACCCTAACCCTTACCCTTACCCTTGCTTTTACCCTTAGGCTTACCCTTACCTTTACCCTTACCCTAACCCTTACCCTTACCCTTACCCTTACCCTTACCCTTGCTTTTACCCTTAAGCTTACCCTTACCCTTACCCTTACCCTTACCCTTACCCTTACCCTTACCCTTACCCTTACCCTTACCCTTACCCTTACCCTTGCTTTCACCCTTAAGCTTACCCTTACCCTTACCCTTAACCTTACCCTTACCCTTACCCTTACCCTTACCCTTACCCTCACCCTTACCCTTGCTTTTACCCTTAAGCTTACCCTTACCCTTACCCTTACCCTTACCCTTACCCTTACCCTTACCCTTACCCTTACCCTTACCCTTACCCTTGCTTTTACCCTTAGGCTTACCCTTACCTTTACCCTTACCCTTACCCTTACCCTTACCCTTACCCTTGCTTTTACCCTTAAGCTTACCCTTACCCTTACCCTTACCCTTAAGCTTACCCTTAACCTTACCCTTACCCTTACCCTTACCCTTACCCTTACCCTTACCCTTACCCTTACCCTTACCCTTACCCTTGCTTTTACCCTTAAGCTTACCCTTACCCTTACCCTTACCCTTACCCTTACCCTTGCCTTTACCCTTAAACTTACCCTTACCCTTACCCTTACCCTTAAGCTTACCCTTACCCTTACCCTTACCCTTACCCTTACCCTTATCCTTACCCTTACCCTTACCCTTACCCTTACCCTTACCCTTACCCTTACCCTTACCCTTGCTTTTACCCTTAAGCTTACCCTTACCCTTACCCTTACCCTTACCCTTAAGCTAACCCTTACCCTTACCCTTACCCTTACCCTTACCCTTAACCTTACCCTTGCTTTTACCCTTAAGCTTACCCTTACCCTTACCCTTACCCTTACCCTTAAGCTTACCCTTACCCTTACCCTTACCCTTACCCTTACCCTTGCTTTTACCCTTAAGCTTACCCTTACCCTTACCCTTACCCTTACCCTTACCCTTGCTTTTACCCTTAAGCTTACCCTTACCCTTACCCTTACTCTTACCCTTACCCTTACCCTTACCCTTACCCTTACCCTTACCCTTACCCTTACCCTTACCCTTACCCTTACCCTTGCTTTTACCCTTAGGCTTACCCTTACCTTTACCCTTACCCTAACCCTTACCCTTACCCTTACCCTTACCCTTGCTTTTACCCTTAAGCTTACCCTTACCCTTACCCTTACCCTTACCCTTACCCTTACCCTTACCCTTACCCTTACCCTTACCCTTGCTTTCACCCTTAAGCTTACCCTTACCCTTACCCTTAACCTCACCCTTACCCTTACCCTGACCCTTACCCTTACCCTTACCCTTACCCTTGCTTTTACCCTTAAGCTTACCCTTACCCTTACCCTTACCCTTACCCTTACCCTTACCCTTACCCTTACCCTTACCCTTACCCTTACCCTTACCCTTACCCTTACCCTTACCCTTACCCTTGCTTTTACCCTTAGGCTTACCCTTACCTTTACCCTTA
Organism: Myrrha octodecimguttata; assembly: GCA_958510865.1. Lineage (NCBI taxonomy): Eukaryota > Metazoa > Arthropoda > Insecta > Coleoptera > Coccinellidae > Myrrha > Myrrha octodecimguttata. Next base: position 102,976 of record CAUEHS010000258.1, on the reverse strand, counting down.
CCCTTACCCTTACCCTTACCCTTACCCTTGCTTTTACCCTTAAGCTTACCCTTACCCTTACCCTTACCCTTAAGCTTACCCTTACCCTTACCCTTACCCTTACCCTTACCCTTACCCTTACCCTTACCCTTACCCTTACCCTTACCCTTGCTTTTACCCTTAAGCTTACCCTCACCCTTACCCTTACCCTTACCCTTACCCTTGCTTTTACCCTTAAGCTTACCCTTACCCTTACCCTTACCCTTAAGCTTACCCTTACCCTTACCCTTACACTTACCCTTACCCTTACCCTTACCCTTACCCTTACCCTTACCCTTACCCTTACCCTTACCCTTACCCTTACCCTTGCTTTTACCCTTGAGCTTACCCTTACCCTTACCCTTACCCTTACCCTTAAGCTTACCCTTACCCTTACCCTTACCCTTACCCTTACCCTTAACCTTACCCTTGCTTTTACCCTTAAGCTTACCCTTACCCTTACCCTTACCCTTACCCTTAACCTTACCCTTACCCTTACCCTTACCCTTACCCTTACCCTTGCTTTTACCCTTAAGCTTACCCTTACCCTTACCCTTACCCTTACCCTTAAGCTTACCCTTACCCTTACCCTTACCCTTACCCTTACCCTTACCCTTACCCTTACCCTTGCTTTTACCCTTAAGCTTACCCTTACCCTTACCCTTACCCTTACCCTTGCTTTTACCCTTAAGCTTACCCTTACCCTTACCCTTACCCTTAAGCTTACCCTTACCCTTACCCTTACCCTTACCCTTACCCTTACCCTTACCCTTACCCTTACCCTTACCCTTACCCTTACCCTTGCTTTTACCCTTAAGCTTACCCTTACCCTTACCCTTACCCTTACCCTTACCCTTACCCTTACCCTTACCCTTACCCTTACCCTTGCTTTTACCCTTAGGCTTACCCTTACCTTTACCCTTACCCTTACCTTTACCCTTACCCTTACCCTTACCCTTACCCTTGCTTTTACCCTTGAGCTTACCCTTACCCTTACCCTTACCCTTACCCTTACCCTTACCCTTACCCTTACCCTTGCTTTTACCCTTAAGCTTACCCTTACCCTTACCCTTACCCTTACCCTTACCCTTGCTTTTACCCTTAGGCTTACCCTTACCCTTACCCTTACACTTACCCTTACCCTTACCCTTACCCTTACCCTTACCCTTACCCTTACCCTTACCCTTACCCTTACCCTTACCCTTACCCTTACCCTTACCCTTACCCTTACCCTTACCCTTACCCTTACCCTTACCCTTACCCTTACCCTTACCCTTACCCTTACCCTTGCTTTTACCCTTAGGCTTACCCTTACCTTTACCCTTACCCTTACCCTTACCCTTACCCTTACCCTTGCTTTTACCCTTAAGCTTACCCTTACCCTTACCCTTACCCTTACCCTTACCCTTACCCTTACCCTTACCCTTACCCTTACCCTTACCCTTACCCTTACCCTTGCTTTTACCCTTAAGCTTACCCTTACTCTTACCCTTACCCTTACCCTTGCTTTTACTCTTAGGCTTACCCTTACCTTTACCCTTACCCTTACCCTTACCCTTACCCTCACCCTTACCCTTACCCTTGCTTTTACCCTTAAGCTTACCCTTACCCTTACCCTTACCCTTACCTTTACCCTTGCTTTTACCCTTAAGCTTACCCTTACCCTTACCCTTAACCTTACCCTTACCCTTGCTTTTACCCTTAGGCTTACCCTTACCCTTACCCTTACCCTTACCCTTGCTTTTACCCTTAAGCTTACCCTTACCCTTACCCTTACTCTTACCCTTACCCTTACCCTTACCCTTACCCTTACCCTTACCCTAACCCTTACCCTTACCCTTGCTTTTACCCTTAGGCTTACCCTTACCTTTACCCTTACCCTAACCCTTACCCTTACCCTTACCCTTACCCTTACCCTTGCTTTTACCCTTAAGCTTACCCTTACCCTTACCCTTACCCTTACCCTTACCCTTACCCTTACCCTTACCCTTACCCTTACCCTTACCCTTGCTTTCACCCTTAAGCTTACCCTTACCCTTACCCTTAACCTTACCCTTACCCTTACCCTTACCCTTACCCTTACCCTTACCCTTACCCTTACCCTTGCTTTTACCCTTAAGCTTACCCTTACCCTTACCCTTACCCTTACCCTTACCCTTACCCTTACCCTTACCCTTACCCTTACCCTTACCCTTGCTTTTACCCTTAGGCTTACCCTTACCTTTACCCTTACCCTTACCCTTACCCTTACCCTTACCCTTGCTTTTACCCTTAAGCTTACCCTTACCCTTACCCTTACCCTTAAGCTTACCCTTAACCTTACCCTTACCCTTACCCTTACCCTTACCCTTACCCTTACCCTTACCCTTACCCTTACCCTTGCTTTTACCCTTAAGCTTACCCTTACCCTTAACCTTACCCTTACCCTTACCCTTGCTTTTACCCTTAAACTTACCCTTACCCTTACCCTTACCCTTAAGCTTACCCTTACCCTTACCCTTACCCTTACCCTTACCCTTATCCTTACCCTTACCCTTACCCTTACCCTTACCCTTACCCTTACCCTTACCCTTACCCTTGCTTTTACCCTTAAGCTTACCCTTACCCTTACCCTTACCCTTACCCTTACCCTTACCCTTACCCTTGCTTTTACCCTTACCCTTATCCTTACCCTTAAGCTTACCCTTACCCTTACCCTTACCCTTACCCTTACCCTTACCCTTACCCTTACCCTTACCCTTGCTTTTACCCTTAAGCTTACCCTTACCCTTACCCTTACCCTTACCCTTACCCTTACCCTTGCTTTTACCCTTAGGCTTACCCTTACCTTTACCCTTATCCTTACCCTTACCCTTACCCTTACCCTTACCCTTACCCTTACCCTTGCTTTTACCCTTAAGCTTACCCTTACCCTTACCCTTACCCTTACCCTTACCCTTACCCTTACCCTTACCCTTACCCTCACCCTTACCCTCACCCTTGCTTTTACCTTTAAGCTTACCCTTACCCTTACCCTTACCCTTACCCTTACCCTTACCCTTACCCTTACCCTTACCCTTACCCTTACCCTTACCCTTACCCTTACCCTTACCCTTACCCTTACCCTTACCCTTACCCTTACCCTTACCCTTACCCTTACCCTTACCCTTACCCTTACCCTTACCCTTACCCTTACCCTTACCCTTACCCTTGCTTTTACCCTTAAGCTTACCCTTACCCTTACCCTTACCCTTACCCTTACCCTTACCCTTACCCTTACCCTTACCCTTACCCTTACCCTTACCCTTACCCTTACCCTTACCCTTGCTTTTACCCTTAGGCTTACCCTTACCTTTACCCTTACCCTTACCCTTACCCTTACCCTTACCCTTGCTTTTACCCTTAAGCTTACCCTTACACTTACCCTTACCCTTACCCTTACCCTTACCCTTGCTTTTACCCTTAAGCTTACCCTTACCCTTACCCTTACCCTTACCCTTGCTTTTACCCTTAGGCTTACCCTTACCCTTACCCTTACCCTTACCCTTAAGCTTACCCTTACCCTTACCCTTACCCTTACCCTTACCCTTACCCTTACCCTTACCCTTACCCTTACCCTTACCCTTACCCTTACCCTTACCCTTACCCTTGCTTTTACCCTTAAGCTTACCCTTACCCTTACCCTTATACTTACCCTTACCCTTACCCTTACCCTTACCCTTACCCTTACCCTAACCCTTACCCTTACCCTTGCTTTTACCCTTAGGCTTACCCTTACCTTTACCCTTACCCTTACCCTTACCCTTAAGCTTACCCTTACCCTTACCCTTACCCTTACCCTTACCCTTACCCTTACCCTCACCCTTACCCTTACCCTTACCCTTACCCTTGCTTTTACCCTTAAGCTTACCCTTACCCTTACCCTTACACTCACCCTTACCCTTACCCTTACCCTTACCCTTACCCTTACCCTTACCCTTAACCTAACCCTTACCCTTACCCTTGCTTTTACCCTTAGGCTTACCCTTACCTTTACCCTTACCCTTACCCTTACCCTTACCCTTACCCTTACCCTTACCCTTACCCTTGCTTTTACCCTTAAGCTTACCCTTACCCTTACCCTTACCCTTACCCTTACCCTTACCCTTACCCTTGCTTTTACCCTTAAGCTTACCCTTACCCATACCCTTACCCTTACCCTCACCCTTACCCTTACCCTTACCCTTGCTTTTACCCTTAAGCTTACCCTTACCCTTACCCTTACCCTTACCCTTACCCTTACCCTTACCCTTACCCTTACCCTTACCCTTACCCTTACCCTTGCTTTTACCCTTAAGCTCACCCTTACCCTTACCCTTACCCTTACCCTTACCCTCACCCTTACCCTTACCCTTACCCTTACCCTTACCCTTACCCTTACCCTTACCCTTACCCTTACCCTTACCCTTACCCTTACCCTTACCCTTACCCTTACCCTTACCCTTGCTTTTACCCTTAGGCTTACCCTTACCTTTACCCTTACCCTTACCCTTACCCTTACCCTTACCCTTGCTTTAACCCTTAAGCTTACCCTTACCCTCACCCTTACCCTTACCCTTACCCTTGCTTTTACTCTTAAGCTTACCCTTACCCTTACCCTTACCCTTACCCTTGTTTTACCCTTAGGCTTACCCTTACCCTTACCCTTACCCTTACCCTTGCTTTTACCCTTAAGCTTACCCTTACCCTTACCCTTACCCTTACCCTTACCCTTACCCTTACCCTTACCCTTACCCTTACCTTTACCCTTACCCTTGCTTTTACCCTTAGGCTTACCCTAACCTTTACCCTTACCCTTACCCTTACCCTTACCCTTACCCCTACCCTTACCCTTACCCTTACCCTTACCCTTACCCTTGCTTTTACCCTTAAGCTTACCCTTACCCTTACCCTTACCCTTACCCTTACCCTTACCCTTACCCTTGCTTTTACCCTTAAGCTTACCCTTACCCTTACCCTTACCCTCACCCTTACCCTTACCCTTACCCTTGCTTATACCCTTAAGCTTACCCTTACCCTTACCCTTACCCTTACCCTTACCCTTACCCTTACCCTTACCCTTACCCTTGCACTTACCCTTGCTTTTACCCTTAGGCTTACCCTTACCTTTACCCTTACCCTTACCCTTACCCTTACCCTTGCTTTTACCCTCAAGCTTACCCTTACCCTTACCCTTACCCTTACCCTAACCCTTACCCTTGCTTTTACCCTTACCCTTACCCTTACCCTTACCCTTACCCTTACCCTTACCCTTACCCTTACCCTTACCCTTGCTTTTACCCTTAAGCTTACCCTTACCCTTACCCTTACCCTTACCCTTACCCTTACCCTTACCCTTACCCTTACCCTTGCTTTTACCCTTAAGCTTACCCTTACCCTTACCCTTACCCTTACCCTTACCCTTACCCTTACCCTTACCCTTACCCTTACCCTTGCTTTTACCCTAAGGCTTACCCTTACCTTTACCCTTACCCTTACCCTTACCCTTGCTTTTACCCTTAAGCTTACACTTACCCTTACCCTTACCCTTACCCTTACCCTTGCTTTTACCCTTAAGCTTACCCTTACCCTTACCCTCACCCTTACCCTTACCCTTACCCTTACCCTTACCCTTACCCTTACCCTTGCTTTTACCCTTACCCTTACCCTTGCTTTTACCCTTAGGCTTACCCTTACCCTTACCCTTACCCTTACCCTTACCCTTACCCTTACCCTTGCTTTTACCCTTAAGCTTACCCTTACCCTTACCCTTACCCTTACCCTTACCCTTACCCTTACCCTTGCTTTTACCCTTAAGCTTACCCTTACCCTTACCCTTACCCTTACCCTTACCCTTACCCTTACCCTTACCCTTACCCTTACCCTCACCCTTACCCTTACCCTTACCCTTGCTTTTACCCTTAAGCTTACCCTTACCCTTACCCTTACCCTTACCCTTACCCTTACCCTTACCCTTACCCTTACCCTTACCCTTACCCTTACCCTTACCCTTGCTTTTACCCTTAAGCTTACCCTCACCCTTACCCTTACCCTTACCCTTACCCTTACCCTTACCCTTACCCTTACCCTTACCCTTACCCTTACCCTTACCCTTACCCTTACCCTTACCCTTACCCTTACCCTTACCCATACCCTTGCTTTTACCTTTAGGCTTACCCTTACCTTTACCCTTACCCTTACCCTTACCCTTACCCTTACCCTTACCCTTACCCTTACCCTTACCCTTACCCTTGCTTTTACCCTTAAGCTTACCCTTACCCTTACCCTTACCCTTACCCTTACCCTTGCTTTTACCCTTAAGCTTACCCTTACCCTTACCCTTACCCTTACCCTTACCCTTACCCTTGCTTTTACCCTTAGGCTTACCCTTACCCTTACCCTTACCCTTACCCTTACCCTTACCCTTACCCTTACCCTTACCCTTACCCTTACCCTTACCCTCACCCTTGCTTTTACCCTTAAGCTTACCCTTACCCTTACCCTTACCCTTACCCTTACCCTTACCCTTACCCTTACCCTTACCCTTACCCTTACCCTTACCCTTGCTTTTACCCTTAGGCTTACCCTTACCTTTACCCTTACCCTTACCCTTACCCTTACCCTTACCCTTACCCTTACCCTTACCCTTGCTTTTACCCTTAAGCTTACCCTTACCCTTACCCTTACCCTTACCCTTGCTTTTACCCTTAAGCTTACCCTTACCCTTACCCTTACCCTTACCCTTACCCTTACCCTTACCCTTACCCTTGCTTTTACCCTTAAGCTTACCCTTACCCTTACCCTTACCCTTACCCTTACCCTTACCCTTACCCTTACCCTTACCCTTGCTTTTACCCTTAAGCTTACCCTTACCCTTACCCTTACCCTTACCCTTACCCTTACCCTTACCCTTACCCTTACCCCTACCCTTACCCTTACCCTTACCCCTACCCTTACCCTTACCCTTACCCTTACCCTTGCTTTTACCCTTAGGCTTACCCTTACCTTTACCCTTACCCTCACCCTTACCCTTACCCTTACCCTTACCCTTGCTTTTACCCTTAAGCTTACCCTTACCCTTACCCTTACCCTTACCCTTACCCTTACCCTTGCTTTTACCCTTAAGCTTACCCTTACCCTTACCCTTACCCTTACCCTTACCCTTGCTTTTACCCTTAGGCTTACCCTTACCCTTACCCTTACCCTTACCCTTGCTTTTACCCTTAAGCTTACCCTTACACTTACCCTTACCCTTAACCTTACCCTTACCCTTACCCTTACCCTTACCCTTACCCTTACCCTTACCCTTACCCTTACCCTTACCCTAACCCTTGCTTTTACCCTTAGGCTTACCCTTACCTTTACCCTTACCCTTACCCTTACCCTTACCCTTACCCTTACCCTTACCCTTACCCTTACCCTTGCTTTTACCCTTAGGCTTACCCTTACCTTTACCCTTACCCTTACCCTTACCCTTACCCTTACCCTTACCCTTACCCTTACCCTTACCCTTACCCTTACCCTTACCCTTACCCTTACCCTTACCCTTGCTTTTACCCTTAAGCTTACCCTTACCCTTACCCTTACCCTTACCCTTGCTTTTACCCTTAGGCTTACCCTTACCCTTACCCTTACCCTTACCCTTGCTTTTACCCTTAAGCTTACCCTTACACTTACCCTTACCCTTACCCTTACCCTTACCCTTACCCTTACCCTTACCCTTACCCTTACCCTAACCCTTGCTTTTACACTTAGGCTTACCCTTACCTTTACCCTTACCCTTACCCTTACCCTTACCCTTACCCTTACCCTTACCCTTACCCTTACCCTTACCCTTACCCTTGCTTTTACCCTTAGGCTTACCCTTACCTTTACCCTTACCCTTACCCTTACCCTTACCCTTACCCTTACCCTTACCCTTACCCTTACCCTTACCCTTACCCTTACCCTTACCCTTACCCTTGCTTTTAACCTTAGGCTTACCCTTACCTTTACCCTTACCCTTACCCTTACCCTTACCCTTACCCTTACCCTTACCCTTACCCTTACCCTTACCCTTACCCTTACCCTTACCCTTACCCTTGCTTTTACCCTTAAGCTTACCCTTACCCTTACCCTTACCCTTACCCTTACCCTTACCCTAACCCTTACCCTTGCTTTTACCCTTTAGCTTACCCTTACCCTTACCCTTACCCTTACCCTTACCCTTACCCTTACCCTTACCCTTACCCTTACCCTTACCCTTACCATTGCTTTTACCCTTAAGCTTACCCTTACCCTTACCCTTACCCTTACCCTTACCCTTACCCTTACCCTTACCCTTACCCTTGCTTTTACCCTTAAGCTTACCCTTACCCTTACCCTTACCCTTACCCTTACCCTTGCTTTTACCCCTAGGCTTACCCCTACCTTTACCCTTACCCTTACCCTTACCCTTACCCTTACCCTTACCCTTACCCTTACCCTTGCTTTTACCCTTAAGCTTACCCTTACCCTTACCCTTACCCTTACCCTTACCCTTGCTTTTACCCTTAAGCTTACCCTTACCCTTACCCTTACCCTTACCCTTACCCTTGCTTTTACCCTTAGGCTTACCCTTACCCTTACCCTTACCCTTACCCTTGCTTTTACCCTTAAGCTTACCCTTACCCTTACCCTTACCCTTACCCTTACCCTTACCCTTACCCTTACCCTTACCCTTACCCTTACCCTTGCTTTTACCCTTAGGCTTACCCTTACCTTTACCCTTACCCTAACCCTTACCCTTACCCTTACCCTTACCCTTACCCTTGCTTTTACCCTTAAGCTTACCCTTACCCTTACACTTACCCTTACCCTTGCTTTTACACTTAAGCTTACCCTTACCCTTACCCTTACCCTCACCCTTACCCTTACCCTTACCCTTACCCTTACCCTTACCCTTGCTTTTACCCTTAAGCTTACCCTTACCTTTACCCTTACCCTTACCCTTACCCTAACCCTTACCCTTGCTTTTACCCTTAAGCTTACCCTTACCCTTACCCTTACCCTTACCCTTACCCTTACCCTTACCCTTACCTTTACCCTTACCCTTACCCTTACCCTTACCCTTACCCTTACCCTTACCCTTACCCTTACCCTTACCCTTACCCTTATCCTTACCCTTACCCTTGCTTTTACCCTTAAGCTTACCCTTACCCTCACCCTTACCCTTACCCTTACCCTTACCCTTACCCTTACCCTTGCTTTTACCCTTAAGCTTACCCTTACCCTTACCCTTACCCTTACCCTTACCCTTACCCTTACCCTTGCTTTTACCCTTAGGCTTACCCTTACCTTTACCCTTACCCTTACCCTTACCCTTACCCTTACCCTTACCCTTACCCTTGCTTTTACCCTTAAGCTTACCCTTACCCTTACCCTTACCCTTACCCTTACCCTTACCCTTGCTTTTACCCTTAAGCTTACCCTTACCCTTACCCTTACCCTTACCCTTACCCTTACCCTTGCTTTTACCCTTAGGCTTACCCTTACCCTTACCCTTACCCTTACCCTTGCTTTTACCCTTAAGCTTACCCTTACCCTTACCCTTACTCTTACCCTTACCCTTACCCTTACCCTTACCCTTACCCTTACCCTTACCCTTACCCTTACCCTTACCCTTACCCTTACCCTTGCTTTTACCCTTAGGCTTACCCTTACCTTTACCCTTACCCTAACCCTTACCCTTACCCTTACCCTTACCCTTACCCTTGCTTTTACCCTTAAGCTTACCCTTACCCTTACCCTTACCCTTACCCTTACCCTTACCCTTACCCTTACCCTTGCTTTTACCCTTAAGCTTACCCTTACCCTTACCCTTACCCTTTCCCTTCCCCTTACCCTTACCCTTACCCTTACCCTTACCCTTACCCTTACCCTTACCCTTACCCTTGCTTTTAACCTTAAGCTTACCCTTACCCTTACCCTTACCCTTACCCTTACCCTTACCCTTACCCTTACCCTTACCCTTACCCTTATCCTTGCTTTTACCCTTAGGCTTACCCTTACCTTTACCCTTACCCTTACCCTTACCCTTACCCTTACCCTTGCTTTTACCCTTAAGCTTACCCTCACCCTTACCCTTACCCTTACCCTTAAGCTTACCCTTACCCTTACCCTTACCCTTACCCTTACCCTTACCCTTACACTTACCCTTACCCTTACCCTTACCCTTACCCTTGCTTTTACCCTTAAGCTTACCCTTACCCTTACCCTTACCCTTGCTTTTACCCTTAAGCTTACCCTTACCCTTACCCTTAAGCTTTCCCTTACCCTTACCCTTACCCTTACCCTTACCCTTACCCTTACCCTTACCCTTACCCTTACCCTTACCCTTGCTTTTACCCTTAAGCTTACCCTTACCCTTACCCTTACCCTTACCCTTAAGCTTACCCTTACCCTTACCCTTACCCTTACCCTCACCCTTACCCTTACCCTTGCTTTTACCCTTAAGCTTACCCTTACCCTTACCCTTACCCTTACCCTTAAGCTTACCCTTACCCTTACCCTTACCCTTACCCTTACCCTTACCCTTACCCTTGCTTTTACCCTTAAGCTTACCCTTACCCTTACCCTTACCCTTACCCTTAAGCTTACCCTTACCCTTACCCTTACCCTTACCCTTACCCTTACCCTTACCCTTACCCTTACCCTTACCCTTGCTTTTACCCTTTAGCTTACCCTTACCCTTACCCTTACCCTTACCCTTACCCTTACCCTTGCTTTTACCCTTAAGCTTACCCTTACCCTTACCCTTACCCTTACCCTTAAGCTTACCCTTACCCTTACCCTTACCCTTACCCTTACCCTTACTCTTGCTTTTACCCTTAAGCTTACCCTTACCCTTACCCTTACCCTTACCCTTACCCTTGCTTTTACCCTTAGGCTTACCCTTACCCTTTCCCTTACCCTTACCCTTGCTTTTACCCTTAAGCTTACCCTTACCCTTACCCTTACCCTTACCCTTACCCTTACCCTTACCCATACCCTTACCCTTACCCTTACCCTTACCCTTACCCTTACCCTTACCCTAACCCTTACCCTTACCCTTACCCTTACCCTTACCCTTGCTTTTACCCTCAGGCTTACCCTTACCTTTACCCTTACCCTTACCCTTACCCTTACCCTTACCCTTACCCTTACCCTTGCTTTTACCCTTAAGCTTACCCTTACCCTTACCCTTACCCTTACCCTTACCCTTACCCTTGCTTTTACCCTTAAGCTTACCCTTACCCTTACCCTTACCCTTACCCTTACCCTTACCCTTACCCTTACCCTTACCCTTACCCTTACCCTTACCCTCACCCTTGCTTTTACCCTTAAGCATACCCTTACCCTTACCCTTACCCTTACCCTTGCTTTTACCCTTAAGCTTACACTTACCCTTACCCTTACCCTTACCCTTACCCTTGCTTTTACCCTTAGGCTTACCCTTACCCTTACCCTTACCCTTACCCTTGCTTTTACCCTTAAGCTTACCCTTACCCTTACCCTTACCCTTACTCTTACCCTTACCCTTACCCTTACCCTTACCCTTGCTTTTACCCTTAGGCTTACCCTTACCTTTACCCTTACCCTTACCCTTACCCTTACCCTTACCCTTACCCTTACCCTTGCTTTTACCCTTAAGCTTACCCTTACCCTCACCCTTACCCTTACCCTTCTCCTTACCCTTACCCTTACCCATGCTTTTACCCTTAAGCTTACCCTTACCCTTACCCTTACCCTTACCCTTACCCTTACCCTTACCCTTACCCTTACCCTTACCCTTGCTTTTACCCTTACCTTTACCCTTACCCTTACCCTTACCCTTACCCTTACCCTTACCCTTACCCTTACCCTTACCCTTGCTTTTACCCTTAAGCTTACCCTTACCCTTACCCTTACCCTTACCCTTACCCTTACCCTTACCCTTGCTTTTACCCTTAAGCTTACCCTTACCCTTACCCTTACCCTTACCCTTACCCTTGCTTTTACCCTTAGGCTTACCCTTACCCTTACCCTTACCCTTACCCTTGCTTTTACCCTTAAGCTTACCCTTACCCTCACCCTTACTCTTACCCTTACCGTTACCCTTACCCTTACCCTTACCCTTACCCTTACCCTTACCCTTACCCTTGCTTTTACCCTTAGGCTTACCCTTACCTTTACCCTTACCCTAACCCTTACCCTTACCCTTACCCTTACCCTTACCCTTGCTTTTACCCTTAAGCTTACCCTTACCCTTACCCTTACCCTTACCCTTACCCTTACCCTTACCCTTACCCTTACCCTTGCTTTTACCCTTAAGCTTACCCTTACCCTTACCCTTACCCTTACCCTTACCCTTACCCTTACCCTTACCCTTACCCTTACCCTTGCTTTTACCCTTAAGCTTACCCTTACCCTTACCCTTACCCTTACCCTTACCCTTACCCTTACCCTTACCCTTACCCTTACCCTTATCCTCGCTTTTACCCTTAGGCTTACCCTTACCTTTACCCTTACCCTTACCCTTACCCTTACCCTTACCCTTGCTTTTACCCTTAAGCTTACCCTTACCCTTACCCTTACCCTTACCCTTAAGCTTACCCTTACCCCTACCTTTACCCTTACCCTTACCCTTACCCTTACCCTTACCCTTACCCTTACCCTTACCCTTACCCTTGCTTTTACCCTTAAGCTTACCCTTACCCTTACCCTTACCCTTGCTTTTACCCTTAAGCTTACCCTTACCCTTACCCTTACCCTTACCCTTAAGCTTTCCCTTACCCTTACACTTACCCTTACCCTTACCCTTACCCTTACCCTTACCCTTACCCTTACCCTTACCCTTACCCTTACCCTTGCTTTTACCCTTAAGCTTACCCTTACCCTTACCCTTACCCTTACCCTTAAGCTTACCCTTACCCTTACCCTTACCCTTACCCTCACCCTTACCCTTACCCTTGCTTTTACCCTTAAGCTTACCCTTACCCTTACCCTTACCCTTACCCTTAAGCTTACCCTTACCCTTACCCTTACCCTTACCCTTACCCTTACCCTTACCCTTGCTTTTACCCTTAAGCTTACCCTTACCCTTACCCTTACCCTTACCCTTAAGCTTACCCTTACCCTTACCCTTACCCTTACCCTTACCCTTACCCTTACCCTTACCCTTACCCTTACCCTTACCCTTACCCTTGCTTTTACCCTTTAGCTTACCCTTACCCTTACCCTTACCCTTACCCTTGCTTTTACCCTTAAGCTTACCCTTACCCTTACCCTTACCCTTACCCTTAAGCTTACCCTTACCCTTACCCTTACCCTTACCCTTACCCTTACCCTTACCCTTACCCTTACCCTTACCCTTACCCTTACCCTTACCCTTACCCTTACCCTTGCTTTTACCCTTAAGCTTACCCTTACCCTTACCCTTAACCTTACCCTTACCCTTACCCTTACCCTTACCCTTACCCTTACCCTTAGCCTTACCCTTACCCTTGCTTTTACCCTTAGGCTTACCCTTACCTTTACCCTTACCCTTACCCTTACCCTTACCCTTACCCTTACCCTTACCTTTACCCTTACCCTTGCTTTTACCCTTAAGCTTACCCTTACCCTTACCCTTACCCTTACCCTTACCCTTACTCTTGCTTTTACCCTTAAGCTTACCCTTACCCTTACCCTTACCCTTACCCTTACCCTTGCTTTTACCCTTAGGCTTACCCTTACCCTTTCCCTTACCCTTACCCTTGCTTTTACCCTTAAGCTTACCCTTACCCTTACCCTTACCCTTACCCTTACCCTTACCCTTACCCTTACCCTTACCCTTACCCTTACTCTAACCCTTACCCTTACCCTTACCCTTACCCTTACCCTTGCTTTTACCCTTAGGCTTACCCTTACCTTTACCCTTACCCTTACCCTTACCCTTACCCTTACCCTTACCCTTGCTTTTACCCTTAAGCTTACCCTTACCCTTACCCTTACCCTTACCCTTGCTTTTACCCTTAAGCTTACCCTTACCCTTACCCTTACCCTTACCCTTACCCTTACCCTTACCCTTACCCTTACCCTCACCCTTGCTTTTACCCTTAAGCTTACCCTTACCCTTACCCTTACCCTTACCCTTACCCTTACCCTTGCTTTTACCCTTAAGCTTACACTTACCCTTACCCTTACCCTTACCCTTACCCTTGCTTTTACCCTTGGGCTTACCCTTACCCTTACCCTTACCCTTACCCTTGCTTTTACCCTTAAGCTTACCCTTACCCTTACCCTTACCCTTACCCTTACCCTTACCCTTACCCTTACCCTTACCCTTACCCTTACCCTTGCTTTTACCCTTAAGCTAACCCTTACCCTTACCCTTACCCTTACCCTTACCCTTAACCTTACCCTTACCCTTGCCCTTGCTTTTTCCCTTAAGCTAACCCTTACCCTTACCCTTACCCTTACCCTTACCCTTAACCTTACCCTTACCCTTGCTTTTACCCTTAAGCTCACCCATACCCTTACCCTTACCCTTACCCTTACACTTACCCTTACCCTGACCCTTACCCTTGCTTTTACCCTTAAGCTTACCCTTACCCTTACCCTCACCCTTACCCTTAAGCTTACCCTTACCCTTACCCTTACCCTTACCCTTACCCTTACCCTTACCCTTGCTTTTACCCTTAAGCTTACCCTTACCCTTACCCTTACCCTTACCCTTACCCTTGCTTTTACCCTTAAGCTTACCCTTACCCTTACCCTTACCCTTACCCTTAAGCTTACCCTTACCCTTACCCTTACCCTTACCCTTACCCTTACCCTTACCCTTGCTTTTACCCTTAATCTTACCCTTACCCTTACCCTTACCCTAATCCTTACCCTTAACCTTACCCTTACCCTTACCCTTACCCTTACCCTTACCCTTGCTTTTACTCTTAGGCTTACCCTTACCTTTACCCTTACCCTTACCCTTACCCTTACCCTTACCCTTACCCTTACCCTTACCCTTGCTTTTACCCTTAAGCTTACCCTTACCCTTACCCTTACCCTTACCCTTACCCTTACCCTTACCCTTACCCTTACCCTTACCCTTACCCTTACCCTTACCCTTGCTTTTACCCTTTAGCTTACCCTTACCCTTACCCTTACTCTTACCCTTACCCTTACCCTTACCCTTACCCTTACCCTTGCTTTTACCCTTAAGCTTACCCTTACCCTTACCTTTACCCTTACCCTTACCCTTACCCTTACCCTTACCCTTACCCTTACCCTTACCCTTACCCTTACCCTTACCCTTGCTTTTACCCTTAGGCTTACCCTTACCTTTAGCCTTACCCTTACCCTTACCCTTACCCTTACCCTTACCCTTGCTTTTACCCTTAAGCTTACCCTTACCCTTACCCTTACCCTTACACTTACCCTTGCTTTTACCCTTAGGCTTACCCTTACCCTTACCCTTACCCTTACCCTTAAGCTTACCCTTACCCTTACCCTTACCCTTACCCTTACCCTTACCCTTACCCTTACCCTTACCCTTACCCTTGCTTTTACCCTTAAGCTTACCCTTACCCTTACCCTTACCCTTACCCTTACCCTTACCCTTGCCCTTACCCTTACCCTTACCCTTGCTTTGACCCTTAGGCTTACCCTTACCTTTACCCTTACCCTTACCCTTACCCTTACCCTTACCCTTACCCTTACCCTTACCCTTACCCTTACCCTTACCCTTACCCTTACCCTTGCTTTTACCCTTAAGCTTACCCTTACCCTTACCCTTACCCTTACCCTTACCCTTACCCTTACCCTTACCCTTGCTTTTACCCTTAAGCTTACCCTTACCCTTACCCTTACCCTTACCCTTACCCTTGCTTTTACCCTTAGGCTTACCCTTACCCTTACCCTTACCCTTACACTTGCTTTTACCCTTAAGCTTACCCTTACCCTTACCCTTACCCTTACCCTTACCCTTACCCTTACCCTTACCCTTACCCTTACCCTTACCCTTACCCTTACCCTTACCCTTACCCTTACCCTTACCCTTACCCTTACCCTTACCCTTGCTTTTACCCTTAGGCTTAACCTTACCTTTACCCTTACCCTTACCCTTACCCTTACCCTTACCCTTACCCTTACCCTTACCCTTACCCTTACCCTTACCCTTACCCTTACCCTTACCCTTACCCTTACCCTTACCCTTACCCTTACCCTTACCCTTACCCTTGCTTTTACCCTTAAGCTTACCCTTACCCTTACCCTTACCCTTACCCTTACCCTTACCCTTACCCTTACCCTTACCCTTGCTTTTACCCTTAAGCTTACCCTTACCCTTACCCTTACCCTTACCCTCACCCTTACCCTTACCCTTACCCTTGCTTATACCCTTAAGCTTACCCTTACCCTTACCCTTACCCTTACCGTTACCCTTACCCTTACCCTTACCCTTACCCTTACCCTTACCCTTACCCTTACCCTTACCCTTACCCTTACCCTTACCCTTACCCTTACCCTTACCCTTACCCTTGCTTTTACCCTTAGGCTTACCCTTACCTTTACCCTTACCCTTACCCTTACCCTTACCCTTACCCTTACCCTTGCTTTTACCCTTAAGCTTACCCTTACCCTTACCCTTACCCTTACCCTTACCCTAACCCTTACCCTTGCTTTTACCCTTAAGCTTACCCTTACCCTTACCCTTACTTTTACCCTTACCCTTACCCTTACCCTTACCCTTACCCTTACCCTTGCTTTTACCCTTAAGCTTACCCTTACCCTTACCCTTACCCTTACCCTTACCCTTACCCTTACCCTTACCCTTATCCTTACCCTTGCTTTTACCCTTAAGCTTACCCTTACCCTTACCATTACCCTTACCCTTACCCTTACCCTTGCTTTTACTCTTAGGCTTACCCTTACCTTTACCCTTACCCTTACCCTTACCCTTACCCTCACCCTTACCCTTACCCTTGCTTTTACCTTTAAGCTTACCCTTACCCTTACCCTTACCCTTACCCTTACCCTTGCTTTTACCCTTAAGCTTACCCTTACCCTTACCCTTAACCTTACCCTTACCCTTGCTTTTACCCTTAGGCTTACCCTTACCCTTACCCTCACCCTTACCCTTGCTTTTACCCTTAAGCTTACCCTTACCCTTACCCTTACTCTTACCCTTACCCTTACCCTTACCCTTACCCTTACCCTTACCCTTACCCTTACCCTTACCCTTACCCTTACCCTTGCTTTTACCCTTAGGCTTACCCTTACCTTTACCCTTACCCTAACCCTTACCCTTAGCCTTACCCTTACCCTTACCCTTGCTTTTACCCTTAAGCTTACCCTTACCCTTACCCTTACCCTTACCCTTACCCTTACCCTTACCCTTACCCTTACCCTTACCCTTACCCTTGCTTTTACCCTTAAGCTTACCCTTACCCTTACCCTTAACCTCACCCTTACCCTTACCCTGAACCTTACCCTTACCCTTACCCTTACCCTTACCCTTACCCTTGCTTTTACCCTTAAGCTTACACTTACCCTCACCCTTACCCTTACCCTTACCCTTACCCTTACCCTTACCCTTACCCTAACCCTTACCCTTAACCTTACCCTTACCCTTACCCTTACCCTTACCCTTACCCTTGCTTTTACTCTTAGGCTTACCCTTACCTTTACCCTTACCCTTACCCTTACCCTTACCCTTACCCTTACCCTTACCCTTACCCTTGCTTTTACCCTTAAGCTTACCCTTACCCTTACCCTTACCCTTACCCTTACCCTTACCCTTACCCTTACCCTTACCCTTACCCTTACCCTTACCCTTACCCTTACCCTTGCTTTTACCCTTTAGCTTACCCTTACCCTTACCCTTACTCTTACCCTTACCCTTACCCTTACCCTTACCCTTACCCTTGCTTTTACCATTAAGCTTACCCTTACCCTTACCTTTACCCTTACCCTTACCCTTACCCTTACCCTTACCCTTACCCTTACCCTTACCCTTACCCTTACCCTTACCCTTGCTTTTACCCTTAGGCTTACCCTTACCTTTAGCCTTACCCTTACCCTTACCCTTACCCTTACCCTTACCCTTGCTTTTACCCTTAAGCTTACCCTTACCCTTACCCTTACCCTTACACTTACCCTTGCTTTTACCCTTAGGCTTACCCTTACCCTTACCCTTACCCTTACCCTTAAGCTTACCCTTACCCTTACCCTTACCCTTACCCTTACCCTTACCCTTACCCTTACCCTTACCCTTACCCTTGCTTTTACCCTTAAGCTTACCCTTACCCTTACCCTTACCCTTACCCTTACCCTTGCCCTTACCCTTACCCTTACCCTTGCTTTGACCCTTAGGCTTACCCTTACCTTTACCCTTACCCTTACCCTTACCCTTACCCTTACCCTTACCCTTACCCTTACCCTTACCCTTACCCTTGCTTTTACCCTTAAGCTTACCCTTACCCTTACCCTTACCCTTACCCTTACCCTTACCCTTGCTTTTACCCTTAAGCTTACCCTTACCCTTACCCTTACCCTTACCCTTACCCTTGCTTTTACCCTTAGGCTTACCCTTACCCTTACCCTTACCCTTGCTTTTACCCTTAAGCTTACCCTTACCCTTACCCTTACCCTTACCCTTACCCTTACCCTTACCCTTACCCTTACCCTTACCCTTACCCTTACCCTTACCCTTACCCTTACCCTTACCCTTACCCTTACCCTTACCCTTGCTTTTACCCTTAGGCTTAACCTTACCTTTACCCTTACCCTTACCCTTACCCTTACCCTTACCCTTACCCTTACCCTTACCCTTACCCTTACCCTTACCCTTACCCTTACCCTTACCCTTACCCTTGCTTTTACCCTTAAGCTTACCCTTACCCTTACCCTTACCCTTACCCTCACCCTTACCCTTACCCTTACCCTTGCTTATACCCTTAAGCTTACCCTTACCCTTACCCTTACCCTTACCCTTACCCTTACCCTTACCCTTACCCTTACCCTTACCCTTACCCTTACCCTTGCTTTTACCCTTAGGCTTACCCTTACCTTTACCCTTACCCTTACCCTTACCCTTACCCTTACCCTTACCCTTGCTTTTACCCTTAAGCTTACCCTTACCCTTACCCTTACCCTTACCCTTACCCTAACCCTTACCCTTGCTTTTACCCTTAAGCTTACCCTTACCCTTACCCTTACCCTTACCCTTACCCTTACCCTTACCCTTACCCTTACCCTTGCTTTTACCCTTAAGCTTACCCTTACCCTTACCCTTACCCTTACCCTTACCCTTACCCTTACCCTTACCCTTATCCTTACCCTTGCTTTTACCCTTAAGCTTACCCTTACCCTTACCCTTACCCTTACCCTTACCCTTACCCTTACCCTTGCTTTTACTCTTAGGCTTACCCTTACCTTTACCCTTACCCTTACCCTTACCCTTACCCTCACCCTTACCCTTACCCTTGCTTTTACCCTTAAGCTTACCCTTACCCTTACCCTTACCCTTACCCTTACCCTTGCTTTTACCCTTAAGCTTACCCTTACCCTTACCCTTAACCTTACCCTTACCCTTGCTTTTACCCTTAGGCTTACCCTTACCCTTACCCTCACCCTTACCCTTGCTTTTACCCTTAAGCTTACCCTTACCCTTACCCTTACTCTTACCCTTACCCTTACCCTTACCCTTACCCTTACCCTTACCCTTACCCTTACCCTTACCCTTACCCTTACCCTTACCCTTGCTTTTACCCTTAGGCTTACCCTTACCTTTACCCTTACCCTAACCCTTACCCTTAGCCTTACCCTTACCCTTACCCTTGCTTTTACCCTTAAGCTTACCCTTACCCTTACCCTTACCCTTACCCTTACCCTTACCCTTACCCTTACCCTTACCCTTACCCTTACCCTTGCTTTTACCCTTAAGCTTACCCTTACCCTTACCCTTAACCTCACCCTTACCCTTACCCTGAACCTTACCCTTACCCTTACCCTTACCCTTACCCTTACCCTTGCTTTTACCCTTAAGCTTACCCTTACCCTCACCCTTACCCTTACCCTTACCCTTACCCTTACCCTTACCCTTACCCTTACCCTTACCCTTACCCTTACCCTTACCCTTACCCTTACCCTTACCCTTGCTTTTACCCTTAGGCTTACCCTTACCTTTACCCTTACCCTTACCCTTACCCTTACCCTTACCCTTGATTTTACCCTTAAGCTTACCCTTACCCTTACCCTTACCCTTAAGCTTACCCTTACCCTTACCCTTACCCTTACCCTTACCCTTACCCTTACCCTTACCCTTACCCTTACCCTTACCCTTGCTTTTACCCTCAAGCTTACCCTTACCCTTACCCTTACCCTTACCCTTACCCTTGCTTTTACCCTTAAGCTTACCCTTACCCTTACCCTTACCCTTAAGCTTACCCTTACCCTTACCCTTACCCTTACCCTTACCCTTACCCTTACCCTTACCCTTACCCTTACCCTTACCCTTAACCTTACCCTTGCTTTTACCCTTAAGCTTACCCTTACCCTTACCCTTACCCTTACCCTTACCCTTACCCTTACCCTTAAGCTTACCCTTACCCTTACCCTTACCCTTACCCTTAAGCTTACCCTTACCCTTACCCTTACCCTTACCCTTACCCTTAACCTTACCCTTGCTTTTACCCTTAAGCTTACCCTTACCCTTACCCTTACCCTTACCCTTACCCTTACCCTTGCTTTTACCCTTAAGCTTACACTTACCCTTACCCTTACCCTTACCCTTACCCTTGCTTTTACCCTTAGGCTTACCCTTACCCTTACCCTTACCCTTACCCTTGCTTTTACCCTTAAGCTTACCCTTACCCTTACCCTTACCCTTACCCTTACCCTTACCCTTACCCTTACCCTTACCCTTACCCTTACCCTTACCCTTACTCTAACCCTTACCCTTACCCTTACCCTTACCCTTACCCTTACCCTTACCCTTACCCTTACCCTTACCCTTACCCTTACTCTAACCCTTACCCTTACCCTTACCCTTACCCTTACCCTTGCGCTTACCCTTAAGCTTACCCTTACCCTTACCCTTA
Organism: Myrrha octodecimguttata; assembly: GCA_958510865.1. Classification (NCBI taxonomy): domain Eukaryota; kingdom Metazoa; phylum Arthropoda; class Insecta; order Coleoptera; family Coccinellidae; genus Myrrha; species Myrrha octodecimguttata. The sequence goes on along the minus strand of CAUEHS010000258.1, from coordinate 81,905 downwards.
CCCTTACCCTTGCTTTTACCCTTAAGCTTACCCTTACCCTTACCCTTACCCTTACCCTTACCCTTACCCTTACCCTTACCCTTACCCTCACCCTTGCTTTTACCCTTAAGCTTACCCTTACCCTTACCCTTACCCTTACCCTTACCCTTACCCTTGCTTTTACCCTTAAGCTTACACTTACCCTTACCCTTACCCTTACCCTTACCCTTGCTTTTACCCTTAGGCTTACCCTTACCCTTACCCTTACCCTTACCCTTGCTTTTACCCTTAAGCTTACCCTTACCCTTACCCTTACCCTTACCCTTACCCTTACCCTTACCCTTACCCTTACCCTTACCCTTGCTTTTACCCTTAAGCTAACCCTTACCCTTACCCTTACCCTTACCCTTACCCTTAACCTTACCCTTACCCTTGCCCTTGCTTTTACCCTTAAGCTAACCCTTACCCTTACCCTTACCCTTACCCTTACCCTTAACCTTACCCTTACCCTTGCTTTTACCCTTAAGCTCACCCATACCCTTACCCTTACCCTTACCCTTACACTTACCCTTACCCTGACCCTTACCCTTGCTTTTACCCTTAAGCTTACCCTTACCCTTACCCTCACCCTTACCCTTAAGCTTACCCTTACCCTTACCCTTACCCTTACCCTTACCCTTACCCTTACCCTTGCTTTTACCCTTAAGCTTACCCTTACCCTTACCCTTACCCTTACCCTTACCCTTGCTTTTACCCTTAAGCTTACCCTTACCCTTACCCTTACCCTTACCCTTAAGCTTACCCTTACCCTTACCCTTACCCTTACCCTTACCCTTACCCTTACCCTTACCCTTGCTTTTACCCTTAATCTTACCCTTACCCTTACCCTTACCCTAACCCTTACCCTTAACCTTACCCTTACCCTTACCCTTACCCTTACCCTTACCCTTGCTTTTACTCTTAGGCTTACCCTTACCTTTACCCTTACCCTTACCCTTACCCTTACCCTTACCCTTACCCTTACCCTTACCCTTACCCTTACCCTTGCTTTTACCCTTAAGCTTACCCTTACCCTTACCCTTACCCTAACCCTTACCCTTACCCTTACCCTTACCCTTACCCTTACCCTTACCCTTACCCTTACCCTTACCCTTACCCTTACCCTTGCTTTTACCCTTTAGCTTACCCTTACCCTTACCCTTACTCTTACCCTTACCCTTACCCTTACCCTTACCCTTACCCTTGCTTTTACCCTTAAGCTTACCCTTACCCTTACCTTTACCCTTACCCTTACCCTTACCCTTACCCTTACCCTTACCCTTACCCTTACCCTTGCTTTTACCCTTAGGCTTACCCTTACCTTTAGCCTTACCCTTACCCTTTCCCTTACCCTTACCCTTACCCTTGCCTTTACCCTTAAGCTTACCCTTACCCTTACCCTTACCCTTACACTTACCCTTGCTTTTACCCTTAGGCTTACCCTTACCCTTACCCTTACCCTTACCCTTAAGCTTACCCTTACCCTTACCCTTACCCTTACCCTTACCCTTACCCTTACCCTTACCCTTACCCTTGCTTTTACCCTTAAGCTTACCCTTACCCTTACCCTTACCCTTACCCTTACCCTTACCCTTGCCCTTACCCTTACCCTTACCCTTACACTTACCCTTGCTTTTACCCTTAGGCTTACCCTTACCCTTACCCTTACCCTTACCCTTAAGCTTACCCTTACCCTTACCCTTACCCTTACCCTTACCCTTACCCTTACCCTTACCCTTACCCTTACCCTTACCCTTGCTTTGACCCTTAGGCTTACCCTTACCTTTACCCTTACCCTTACCCTTACCCTTACCCTTACCCTTACCCTTACCCTTACCCTTACCCTTACCCTTACCCTTACCCTTGCTTTTACCCTTAAGCTTACCCTTACCCTTACCCTTACCCTTACCCTTACCCTTACCCTTACCCTTACCCTTGCTTTTACCCTTAAGCTTACCCTTACCCTTACCCTTACCCTTACCCTTACCCTTACACTTACCCTTGCTTTTACCCTTAGGCTTACCCTTACCCTTACCCTTACCCTTACCCTTAAGCTTACCCTTACCCTTACCCTTACCCTTACCCTTACCCTTACCCTTACCCTTACCCTTACCCTTACCCTTGCTTTGACCCTTAGGCTTACCCTTACCTTTACCCTTACCCTTACCCTTACCCTTACCCTTACCCTTACCCTTACCCTTACCCTTACCCTTACCCTTACCCTTACCCTTGCTTTTACCCTTAAGCTTACCCTTACCCTTACCCTTACCCTTACCCTTACCCTTACCCTTACCCTTACCCTTGCTTTTACCCTTAAGCTTACCCTTACCCTTAAACTTACCCTTACCCTTACCCTTGCTTTTACCCTTAGGCTTACCCTTACCCTTACACTTACCCTTACCCTTGCTTTTACCCTTAAGCTTACCCTTACCCTTACCCTTACCCTTACCCTTACCCTTACCCTTACCCTTACCCTTACCCTTACCCTTACCCTTACCCTTACCCTTACCCTTACCCTTACCCTTACCCTTACCCTTACCCTTACCCTTACCCTTACCCTTGCTTTTACCCTTAGGCTTAACCTTACCTTTACCCTTACCCTTACCCTTACCCTTACCCTTACCCTTACCCTTACCCTTACCCTTACCCTTACCCTTACCCTTACCCTTACCCTTACCCTTACCCTTACCCTTACCCTTACCCTTACCCTTACCCTTACCCTTGCTTTTACCCTTAAGCTTACCCTTACCCTTACCCTTACCCTTACCCTTACCCTTACCCTTACCCTTACCCTTACCCTTGCTTTTACCCTTAAGCTTACCCTTACCCTTACCCTTACCCTTACCCTCACCCTTACCCTTACCCTTACCCTTGCTTATACCCTTAAGCTTACCCTTACCCTTACCCTTACCCTTACCGTTACACTTACCCTTACCCTTACCCTTACCCTTACCCTTACCCTTACCCTTACCCTTACCCTTACCCTTACCCTTACCCTTACCCTTACCCTTACCCTTGCTTTTACCCTTAGGCTTACCCTTACCTTTACCCTTACCCTTACCCTTACCCTTACCCTTACCCTTACCCTTGCTTTTACCCTTAAGCTTACCCTTACCCTTACCCTTACCCTTACCCTTACCCTAACCCTTACCCTTGCTTTTACCCTTAAGCTTACCCTTACCCTTACCCTTACCCTTACCCTTACCCTTACCCTTACCCTTACCCTTACCCTTACCCTTGCTTTTACCCTTAAGCTTACCCTTACCCTTACCCTTACCCTTACCCTTACCCTTACCCTTACCCTTACCCTTATCCTTACCCTTGCTTTTACCCTTAAGCTTACCCTTACCCTTACCCTTACCCTTACCCTTACCCTTACCCTTGCTTTTACTCTTAGGCTTACCCTTACCTTTACCCTTACCCTTACCCTTACCCTTACCCTCACCCTTACCCTTACCCTTGCTTTTACCTTTAAGCTTACCCTTACCCTTACCCTTACCCTTACCCTTACCCTTGCTTTTACCCTTAAGCTTACCCTTACCCTTACCCTTAACCTTACCCTTACCCTTGCTTTTACCCTTAGGCTTACCCTTACCCTTACCCTCACCCTTACCCTTGCTTTTACCCTTAAGCTTACCCTTACCCTTACCCTTACTCTTACCCTTACCCTTACCCTTACCCTTACCCTTACCCTTACCCTTACCCTTACCCTTACCCTTACCCTTACCCTTGCTTTTACCCTTAGGCTTACCCTTACCTTTACCCTTACCCTAACCCTTACCCTTAGCCTTACCCTTACCCTTACCCTTGCTTTTACCCTTAAGCTTACCCTTACCCTTACCCTTACCCTTACCCTTACCCTTACCCTTACCCTTACCCTTACCCTCACCCTTACCCTTACCCTTGCTTTTACCCTTAAGCTTACCCTTACCCTTACCCTTAACCTCACCCTTACCCTTACCCTGAACCTTACCCTTACCCTTACCCTTACCCTTACCCTTACCCTTGCTTTTACCCTTAAGCTTACCCTTACCCTCACCCTTACCCTTACCCTTACCCTTACCCTTACCCTTACCCTTACCCTAACCCTTACCCTTAACCTTACCCTTACCCTTACCCTTACCCTTACCCTTACCCTTGCTTTTACTCTTAGGCTTACCCTTACCTTTACCCTTACCCTTACCCTTACCCTTACCCTTACCCTTACCCTTACCCTTACCCTTGCTTTTACCCTTAAGCTTACCCTTACCCTTACCCTTACCCTTACCCTTACCCTTACCCTTACCCTTACCCTTACCCTTACCCTTACCCTTACCCTTACCCTTACCCTTACCCTTGCTTTTACCCTTCAGCTTACCCTTACCCTTACCCTTACTCTTACCCTTACCCTTACCCTTACCCTTACCCTTACCCTTGCTTTTACCCTTAAGCTTACCCTTACCCTTACCTTTACCCTTACCCTTACCCTTACCCTTACCCTTACCCTTACCCTTACCCTCACCCTTACCCTTACCCTTGCTTTTACCCTTAGGCTTACCCTTACCTTTAGCCTTACCCTTACCCTTACCCTTACCCTTACCCTTACCCTTACCCTTGCTTTTACCCTTAAGCTTACCCTTACCCTTACCCTTACCCTTACACTTACCCTTGCTTTTACCCTTAGGCTTACCCTTACCCTTACCCTTACCCTTACCCTTAAGCTTACCCTTACCCTTACCCTTACCCTTACCCTTACCCTTACCCTTACCCTTACCCTTACCCTTACCCTTACCCTTGCTTTTACCCTTAAGCTTACCCTTACCCTTACCCTTACCCTTACCCTTACCCTTGCCCTTACCCTTACCCTTACCCTTGCTTTGACCCTTAGGCTTACCCTTACCTTTACCCTTACCCTTACCCTTACCCTTACCCTTACCCTTACCCTTACCCTTACCCTTACCCTTACCCTTACCCTTGCTTTTACCCTTAAGCTTACCCTTACCCTTACCCTTACCCTTACCCTTACCCTTACCCTTACCCTTACCCTTGCTTTTACCCTTAAGCTTACCCTTACCCTTACCCTTACCCTTACCCTTACCCTTGCTTTTACCCTTAGGCTTACCCTTACCCTTACCCTTACCCTTACCCTTGCTTTTACCCTTAAGCTTACCCTTACCCTTACCCTTACCCTTACCCTTACCCTTACCCTTACCCTTACCCTTACCCTTACCCTTACCCTTACCCTTACCCTTACCCTTACCCTTACCCTTACCCTTACCCTTACCCTTACCCTTACCCTTGCTTTTACCCTTAGGCTTAACCTTACCTTTACCCTTACCCTTACCCTTACCCTTACCCTTACCCTTACCCTTACCCTTACCCTTACCCTTACCCTTACCCTTACCCTTACCCTTACCCTTACCCTTACCCTTACCCTTACCCTTACCCTTGCTTTTACCCTTAAGCTTACCCTTACCCTTACCCTTACCCTTACCCTTACCCTTACCCTTACCCTTACCCTTGCTTTTACCCTTAAGCTTACCCTTACCCTTACCCTTACCCTTACCCTCACCCTTACCCTTACCCTTACCCTTGCTTATACCCTTAAGCTTACCCTTACCCTTACCCTTACCGTTACCCTTACCCTTACCCTTACCCTTACCCTTACCCTTACCCTTACCCTTACCCTTACCCTTACCCTTACCCTTACCCTTTCCCTTACCCTTACCCTTGCTTTTACCCTTAGGCTTACCCTTACCTTTACCCTTACCCTTACCCTTACCCTTACCCTTACCCTTACCCTTGCTTTTACCCTTAAGCTTACCCTTACCCTTACCCTTACCCTTACCCTTACCCTAACCCTTACCCTTGCTTTTACCCTTAAGCTTACCCTTACCCTTACCCTTACCCTTACCCTTACCCTTACCCTTACCCTTACCCTTACCCTTGCTTTTACCCTTAAGCTTACCCTTACCCTTACCCTTACCCTTACCCTTACCCTTACCCTTACCCTTACCCTTATCCTTACCCTTGCTTTTACCCTTAAGCTTACCCTTACCCTTACCCTTACCCTTACCCTTACCCTTACCCTTGCTTTTACTCTTAGGCTTACCCTTACCTTTACCCTTACCCTTACCCTTACCCTTACCCTCACCCTTACCCTTACCCTTGCTTTTACCCTTAAGCTTACCCTTACCCTTACCCTTACCCTTACCCTTACCCTTGCTTTTACCCTTAAGCTTACCCTTACCCTTACCCTTAACCTTACCCTTACCCTTGCTTTTACCCTTAGGCTTACCCTTACCCTTACCCTCACCCTTACCCTTGCTTTTACCCTTAAGCTTACCCTTACCCTTACCCTTACTCTTACCCTTACCCTTACCCTTACCCTTACCCTTACCCTTACCCTTACCCTTACCCTTACCCTTACCCTTACCCTTACCCTTACCCTTACCCTTGCTTTTACCCTTAGGCTTACCCTTACCTTTACCCTTACCCTATCCCTTACCCTTAGCCTTACCCTTACCCTTACCCTTGCTTTTACCCTTAAGCTTACCCTTACCCTTACCCTTACCCTTACCCTTACCCTTACCCTTACCCTTACCCTTACCCTTACCCTTACCCTTGCTTTTACCCTTAAGCTTACCCTTACCCTTACCCTTAACCTCACCCTTACCCTTACCCTGAACCTTACCCTTACCCTTACCCTTACCCTTACCCTTACCCTTGCTTTTACCCTTAAGCTTACCCTTACCCTCACCCTTACCCTTACCCTCACCCTTACCCTTACCCTTACCCTTACCCTTACCCTTACCCTTACCCTTACCCTTACCCTTACCCTTGCTTTTACCCTTAGGCTTACCCTTACCTTTACCCTTACCCTTACCCTTACCCTTACCCTTACCCTTGCTTTTACCCTTAAGCTTACCCTTACCCTTACCCTTACCCTTAAGCTTACCCTTACCCTTACCCTTACCCTTACCCTTACCCTTACCCTTACCCTTACCCTTACCCTTACCCTTACCCTTGCTTTTACCCTCAAGCTTACCCTTACCCTTACCCTTACCCTTACCCTTACCCTTGCTTTTACCCTTAAGCTTACCCTTACCCTTACCCTTACCCTTAAGCTTACCCTTACCCTTACCCTTACCCTTACCCTTACCCTTACCCTTACCCTTACCCTTACCCTTACCCTTACCCTTACCCTTACCCTTAAGCTTACCCTTACCCTTACCCTTACCCTTACCCTTACCCTTAACCTTACCCTTGCTTTTACCCTTAAGCTTACCCTTACCCTTACCCTTACCCTTACCCTTAAGCTTACCCTTACCCTTACCCTTACCCTTACCCTTACCCTTGCTTTTACCCTTAAGCTTACCCTTACCCTTACCCTTACCCTTACCCTTAAGCTTACCCTTACCCTTACCCTTACCCTTACCCTTACCCTTACCCTTACCCTTACCCTTGCTTTTACCCTTAAGCTTACCCTTACCCTTACCCTTACCCTTACCCTTGCTTTTACCCTTAAGCTTACCCTTACCCTTACCCTTACCCTTAAGCTTACCCTTACCCTTACCCTTACCCTTACCCTTACCCTTACCCTTACCCTTACCCTTACCCTTACCCTTGCTTTTACCCTTAAGCTTACCCTTACCCTTACCCTTACCCTTACCCTTACCCTTACCCTTAGCCTTACCCTTACCCTTGCTTTTACCCTTAGGCTTACCCTTACCTTTACCCTTACCCTTACCTTTACCCTTACCCTTACCCTTACCCTTACCCTTGCTTTTACCCTTGAGCTTACCCTTACCCTTACCCTTACCCTTACCCTTACCCTTACCCTTACCCTTACCCTTGCTTTTACCCTTAAGCTTACCCTTACCCTTACCCTTACCCTTACCCTTACCCTTGCTTTTACCCTTAGGCTTACCCTTACCCTTACCCTTACCCTTACCCTTGCTTTTACCCTTAAGCTTACCCTTACCCTTACCCTTACCCTTACCCTTACCCTTACCCTTACCCTTACCCTTACCCTTACCCTTACCCTTACCCTTACCCTTACCCTTACCCTTACCCTTTCCCTTACCCTTACCCTTACCCTTACCCTTACCCTTACCCTTACCCTTACCCTTACCCTTACCCTTACCCTTACCCTTACCCTAACCCTTACCCTTACCCTTACCCTTACCCTTACCTTTACCCTTACCCTTACCCTTACCCTTACCCTTACCCTTACCCTTGCTTTTACCCTTAAGCTTACCCTTACCCTTACCCTTACCCTTACCCTTACCCTAACCCTTACCCTTGCTTTTACCCTTAAGCTTACCCTTACCCTTACCCTTACCCTTACCCTTACCCTTACCCTTACCCTTACCCTTACCCTTACCCTTACCCTTACCCTTGCTTTTACCCTTAAGCTTACCCTTACCCTTACCCTTACCCTTACCCTTACCCTTACCCTTACCCTTACCCTTATCCTTACCCTTGCTTTTACCCTTAAGCTTACCCTTACCCTTACCCTTACCCTTACCCTTACCCTTACCCTTGCTTTTACTCTTAGGCTTACCCTTACCTTTACCCTTACCCTTACCCTTACCCTTACCCTCACCCTTACCCTTACCCTTGCTTTTACCTTTAAGCTTACCCTTACCCTTACCCTTACCCTTACCCTTACCCTTGCTTTTACCCTTAAGCTTACCCTTACCCTTACCCTTAACCTTACCCTTACCCTTGCTTTTACCCTTAGGCTTACCCTTACCCTTACCCTCACCCTTACCCTTGCTTTTACCCTTAAGCTTACCCTTACCCTTACCCTTACTCTTACCCTTACCCTTACCCTTACCCTTACCCTTACCCTTACCCTTACCCTTACCCTTACCCTTACCCTTACCCTTACCCTTACCCTTACCCTTGCTTTTACCCTTAGGCTTACCCTTACCTTTACCCTTACCCTAACCCTTACCCTTAGCCTTACCCTTACCCTTACCCTTGCTTTTACCCTTAAGCTTACCCTTACCCTTACCCTTACCCTTACCCTTACCCTTACCCTTACCCTTACCCTTACCCTTACCCTTACATTACCCTTGCTTTTACCCTTAAGCTTACCCTTACCCTTACCCTTAACCTCACCCTTACCCTTACCCTGAACCTTACCCTTACCCTTACCCTTACCCTTACCCTTACCCTTGCTTTTACCCTTAAGCTTACCCTTACCCTCACCCTTACCCTTACCCTTACCCTTACCCTTACCCTTACCCTTACCCTAACCCTTACCCTTAACCTTACCCTTACCCTTACCCTTACCCTTACCCTTACCCTTGCTTTTACTCTTAGGCTTACCCTTACCTTTACCCTTACCCTTACCCTTACCCTTACCCTTACCCTTACCCTTACCCTTACCCTTGCTTTTACCCTTAAGCTTACCCTTACCCTTACCCTTACCCTTACCCTTACCCTTACCCTTACCCTTACCCTTACCCTTACCCTTACCCTTACCCTTACCCTTACCCTTACCCTTACCCTTGCTTTTACCCTTCAGCTTACCCTTACCCTTACCCTTACTCTTACCCTTACCCGTACCCTTACCCTTACCCTTACCCTTGCTTTTACCCTTAAGCTTACCCTTACCCTTACCTTTACCCTTACCCTTACCCTTACCCTTACCCTTACCCTTACCCTTACCCTTACCCTTACCCTTACCCTTACCCTTGCTTTTACCCTTAGGCTTACCCTTACCTTTAGCCTTACCCTTACCCTTACCCTTACCCTTACCCTTACCCTTGCTTTTACCCTTAAGCTTACCCTTACCCTTACCCTTACCCTTACACTTACCCTTGCTTTTACCCTTAGGCTTACCCTTACCCTTACCCTTACCCTTAAGCTTACCCTTACCCTTACCCTTACCCTTACCCTTACCCTTACCCTTACCCTTACCCTTACCCTTACCCTTGCTTTTACCCTTAAGCTTACCCTTACCCTTACCCTTACCCTTACCCTTACCCTTGCCCTTACCCTTACCCTTACCCTTGCTTTGACCCTTAGGCTTACCCTTACCTTTACCCTTACCCTTACCCTTACCCTTACCCTTACCCTTACCCTTACCCTTACCCTTACCCTTACCCTTGCTTTTACCCTTAAGCTTACCCTTACCCTTACCCTTACCCTTACCCTTACCCTTACCCTTACCCTTACCCTTGCTTTTACCCTTAAGCTTACCCTTACCCTTACCCTTACCCTTACCCTTACCCTTGCTTTTACCCTTAGGCTTACCCTTACCCTTACCCTTACCCTTACCCTTGCTTTTACCCTTAAGCTTACCCTTACCCTTACCCTTACCCTTACCCTTACCCTTACCCTTACCCTTACCCTTACCCTTACCCTTACCCTTACCCTTACCCTTACCCTTACCCTTACCCTTACCCTTACCCTTACCCTTGCTTTTACCCTTAGGCTTAACCTTACCTTTACCCTTACCCTTACCCTTACCCTTACCCTTACCCTTACCCTTACCCTTACCCTTACCCTTACCCTTACCCTTACCCTTACCCTTACCCTTACCCTTACCCTTACCCTTACCCTTGCTTTTACCCTTAAGCTTACCCTTACCCTTACCCTTACCCTTACCCTTACCCTTACCCTTACCCTTACCCTTACCCTTGCTTTTACCCTTAAGCTTACCCTTACCCTTACCCTTACCCTTACCCTCACCCTTACCCTTACCCTTACCCTTGCTTATACCCTTAAGCTTACCCTTACCCTTACCCTTACCGTTACCCTTACCCTTACCCTTACCCTTACCCTTACCCTTACCCTTACCCTTACCCTTACCCTTACCCTTACCCTTACCCTTACCCTTACCCTTACCCTTGCTTTTACCCTTAGGCTTACCCTTACCTTTACCCTTACCCTTACCCTTACCCTTACCCTTACCCTTACCCTTGCTTTTACCCTTAAGCTTACCCTTACCCTTACCCTTACCCTTACCCTTACCCTAACCCTTACCCTTGCTTTTACCCTTAAGCTTACCCTTACCCTTACCCTTACCCTTACCCTTACCCTTACCCTTACCCTTACCCTTACCCTTGCTTTTACCCTTAAGCTTACCCTTACCCTTACCCTTACCCTTACCCTTACCCTTACCCTTACCCTTACCCTTATCCTTACCCTTGCTTTTACCCTTAAGCTTACCCTTACCCTTACCCTTACCCTTACCCTTACCCTTACCCTTACCCTTGCTTTTACTCTTAGGCTTACCCTTACCTTTACCCTTACCCTTACCCTTACCCTTACCCTCACCCTTACCCTTACCCTTGCTTTTACCCTTAAGCTTACCCTTACCCTTACCCTTACCCTTACCCTTACCCTTGCTTTTACCCTTAAGCTTACCCTTACCCTTACCCTTAACCTTACCCTTACCCTTGCTTTTACCCTTAGGCTTACCCTTACCCTTACCCTCACCCTTACCCTTGCTTTTACCCTTAAGCTTACCCTTACCCTTACCCTTACTCTTACCCTTACCCTTACCCTTACCCTTACCCTTACCCTTACCCTTACCTTTACCCTTACCCTTACCCTTACCCTTACCCTTACCCTTGCTTTTACCCTTAGGCTTACCCTTACCTTTACCCTTACCCTAACCCTTACCCTTAGCCTTACCCTTACCCTTACCCTTGCTTTTACCCTTAAGCTTACCCTTACCCTTACCCTTACCCTTACACTTACCCTTACCCTTACCCTTACCCTTACCCTTACCCTTACCCTTGCTTTTACCCTTAAGCTTACCCTTACCCTTACCCTTAACCTCACCCTTACCCTTACCCTGAACCTTACCCTTACCCTTACCCTTACCCTTACCCTTACCCTTGCTTTTACCCTTAAGCTTACCCTTACCCTCACCCTTACCCTTACCCTCACCCTTACCCTTACCCTTACCCTTACCCTTACCCTTACCCTTACCCTTACCCTTACCCTTACCCTTACCCTTACCCTTGCTTTTACCCTTAGGCTTACCCTTACCTTTACCCTTACCCTTACCCTTACCCTTACCCTTACCCTTGCTTTTACCCTTAAGCTTACCCTTACCCTTACCCTTACCCTTAAGCTTACCCTTACCCTTACCCTTACCCTTACCCTTACCCTTACCCTTACCCTTACCCTTACCCTTACCCTTACCCTTGCTTTTACCCTCAAGCTTACCCTTACCCTTACCCTTACCCTTACCCTTACCCTTGCTTTTACCCTTAAGCTTACCCTTACCCTTACCCTTACCCTTAAGCTTACCCTTACCCTTACCCTTACCCTTACCCTTACCCTTACCCTTACCCTTACCCTTACCCTTACCCTTACCCTTACCCTTACCCTTAAGCTTACCCTTACCCTTACCCTTACCCTTACCCTTACCCTTAACCTTACCCTTGCTTTTACCCTTAAGCTTACCCTTACCCTTACCCTTACCCTTACCCTTAAGCTTACCCTTACCCTTACCCTTACCCTTACCCTTACCCTTGCTTTTACCCTTAAGCTTACCCTTACCCTTACCCTTACCCTTACCCTTAAGCTTACCCTTACCCTTACCCTTACCCTTACCCTTACCCTTACCCTTACCCTTACCCTTGCTTTTACCCTTAAGCTTACCCTTACCCTTACCCTTACCCTTACCCTTGCTTTTACCCTTAAGCTTACCCTTACCCTTACCCTTACCCTTAAGCTTACCCTTACCCTTACCCTTACCCTTACCCTTACCCTTACCCTTACCCTTACCCTTACCCTTACCCTTACCCTTGCTTTTACCCTTAAGCTTACCCTTACCCTTACCCTTACCCTTACCCTTACCCTTACCCTTACCCTTACCCTTACCCTTGCTTTTACCCTTAGGCTTACCCTTACCTTTACCCTTACCCTTACCTTTACCCTTACCCTTACCCTTACCCTTACCCTTGCTTTTACCCTTGAGCTTACCCTTACCCTTACCCTTACCCTTACCCTTACCCTTACCCTTACCCTTACCCTTGCTTTTACCCTTAAGCTTACCCTTACCCTTACCCTTACCCTTACCCTTACCCTTGCTTTTACCCTTAGGCTTACCCTTACCCTTACCCTTACCCTTACCCTTGCTTTTACCCTTAAGCTTACCCTTACCCTTACCCTTACCCTTACCCTTACCCTTACCCTTACCCTTACCCTTACCCTTACCCTTACCCTTACCCTTACCCTTACCCTTACCCTTACCCTTACCCTTACCCTTACCCTTACCCTTACCCTTACCCTTACCCTTACCCTTACCCTTACCCTTGCTTTTACCCTTAGGCTTACCCTTACCTTTACCCTTACCCTTACCCTTACCCTTACCCTTACCCTTGCTTTTACCCTTAAGCTTACCCTTACCCTTACCCTTACCCTTACCCTTACCCTTACCCTTACCCTTACCCTTACCCTTACCCTTACCCTTACCCTTGCTTTTACCCTTAAGCTTACCCTTACCCTTACCCTTACCCTTACCCTTACCCTTGGTTTTACTCTTAGGCTTACCCTTACCTTTACCCTTACCCTTACCCTTACCCTTACCCTCACCCTTACCCTTACCCTTGCTTTTACCCTTAAGCTTACCCTTACCCTTACCCTTACCCTTACCCTTACCCTTGCTTTTACCCTTAAGCTTACCCTTACCCTTACCCTTAACCTTACCCTTACCCTTGCTTTTACCCTTAGGCTTACCCTTACCCTTACCCTTACCCTTACCCTTGCTTTTACCCTTAAGCTTACCCTTACCCTTACCCTTACTCTTACCCTTACCCTTACCCTTACCCTTACCCTTACCCTTACCCTTACCCTTACCCTTACCCTTGCTTTTACCCTTAGGCTGACCCTTACCTTTACCCTTACCCTAACCCTTACCCTTACCCTTACCCTTACCCTTACCCTTGCTTTTACCCTTAAGCTTACCCTTACCCTTACCCTTACCCTTACCCTTACCCTTACCCTTACCCTTACCCTTACACTTACCCTTACCCTTACCCTTGCTTTTACCCTTAAGCTTACCCTTACCCTTACCCTTACCCTTACCCTTACCCTTACCCTTGCTTTTACCCTTAAGCTTACCCTTACCCTTACCCTTACCCTTACCCTTACCCTTACCCTTACCCTTACCCTTACCCTTACCCTTACCCTTACCCTTACCCTTGCTTTTACCCTTAGGCTTACCCTTACCTTTACCCTTACCCTTACCCTTACCCTTACCCTTACCCTTGCTTTTACCCTTAAGCTTACCCTTACCCTTACCCTTACCCTTAAGCTTACCCTTAACCTTACCCTTACCCTTACCCTTACCCTTACCCTTACCCTTACCCTTACCCTTGCTTTTACCCTTAAGCTTACCCTTACCCTTACCCTTACCCTTACCCTTACCCTTGCTTTTACCCTTAAACTTACCCTTACCCTTACCCTTACCCTTAAGCTTACCCTTACCCTTACCCTTACCCTTACCCTTACCCTTACCCTTACCCTTACCCTTACCCTTACCCTTACCCTTACCCTTACCCTTACCCTTACCCTTGCTTTTACCCTTAAGCTCACCCTTACCCTTACCCTTACCCTTACCCTTAAGCTTACCCTTACCCTTACCCTTACGTTTACCCTTACCCTTACCCTTAACCTTACCCTTGCTTTTACCCTTAAGCTTACCCTTACCCTTACCCTTACCCTTAAGCTTACCCTTACCCTTACCCTTACCCTTACCCTTACCCTTACCCTTGCTTTTACCCTTAAGCTTACCCTTACTCTTACCCTTACCCTTACCCTTAAGCTTACCCTTACCCTTACCCTTACCCTTACCCTTACCCTTACCCTTACCCTTGCTTTTACCCTTAAGCTTACCCTTACCCTTACCCTTACCCTTACCCTTGCTTTTACCCTTAAGCTTACCCTTACCCTTACCCTTACCCTTAAGCTTACCCTTACCCTTACCCTTACCCTTACCCTTACCCTTACCCTTACCCTTACCCTTACCCTTACCCTTGCTTTTACCCTTAAGCTTACCCTTACCCTTACCCTTACCCTTACCCTTACCCTTACCCTTACCCTTACCCTTACCCTTACCCTTACCCTTGCTTTTACCCTTAGGCTTACCCTTACCTTTACCCTTACCCTTACCTTTACCCTTACCCTTACCCTTACCCTTACCCTTGCTTTTACCCTTGAGCTTACCCTTACCCTTACCCTTACCCTTACCCTTACCCTTACCCTTGCTTTTACCCTTAAGCTTACCCTTACCCTTACCCTTACCCTTACCCTTGCTTTTACCCTTAGGCTTACCCTTACCCTTACCCTTACCCTTACCCTTGCTTTTACCCTTAAGCTTACCCTTACCCTTACCCTTACCCTTACCCTTACCCTTACCCTTACCCTTACCCTTACCCTTACCCTTACCCTTACCCTTACCCTTACCCTTACCCTTACCCTTACCCTTACCCTTACCCTTACCCTTACCCTTACCCTTACCCTTACCCTTACCCTTGCTTTTACCCTTAGGCTTACCCTTACCTTTACCCTTACCCTTACCCTTACCCTTACCCTTACCCTTGCTTTTACCCTTAAGCTTACCCTTACCCTTACCCTTACCCTTACCCTTACCCTTACCCTTACCCTTACCCTTACCCTTACCCTTACCCTTACCCTTGCTTTTACCCTTAAGCTTACCCTTACCCTTACCCTTACCCTTACCCTTACCCTTACCCTTACCCTTACCCTTACCCTTACCCTCACCCTTGCTTTTACCCTTAAGCTTACCCTTACCCTTACCCTTACCCTTACCCTTGCTTTTACCCTTAAGCTTACCCTTACCCTTACCCTTACCCTTACCCTTACCCTTGCTTTTACCCTTAGGCTTACCCTTACCCTTACCCTTACCCTTACCCTTGCTTTTACCCTTAAGCTTACCCTTACCCTTACCCTTACCCTTACTCTTACCCTTACCCTTACCCTTACCCTTACCCTTACCCTTACCCTTGCTTTTACCCTTAGGCTTACCCTTACCTTTACCCTTACCCTAACCCTTACCCTTACCCTTACCCTTACCCTTACCCTTACCCTTACCCTTGCTTTTACCCTTAAGCTTACCCTTACCCTTACCCTTACCCTTACCCTTACCCTTACCCTTACCCTTACCCTTACCCTTGCTTTTACCCTTAAGCTCACCCTTACCCTTACCCTTACCCCTACCCTTACCCTTACCCTTACTCTTACCCTTACCCTTGCTTTTACCCTTAAGCTTACCCTTACCCTTACCCTTACCCTTACCCTTACCCTTGCTTTTACCCTTAAGCTTACCCTCACCCTTACCCTTACCCTTAAGCTTACCCTTACCCTTACCCTTACCCTTACCCTTACCCTTACCCTTACCCTTACCCTTACCCTTGCTTTTACCCTTAAGCTTACCCTTACCCTTACCCTTACCCTTACCCTTACCCTTACCCTTACCCTTACCCTTACCCTTACCCTTACCCTTGCTTTTACCCTTAGGCTTACCCTTACCTTTACCCTTACCCTTACCTTTACCCTTACCCTTACCCTTACCCTTACCCTTGCTTTTACCCTTGAGCTTACCCTTACCCTTACCCTCACCCTTACCCTTACCCTTACCCTTGCTTTTACCCTTAAGCTTACCCTTACCCTTACCCTTACACTTACCCTTACCCTTACCCTTGCTTTTACCCTTAGGCTTACCCTTACCCTTACCCTTACCCTTAACCTTGCTTTTACCCTTAAGCTTACCCTTACCCTTACCCTTACCCTTACCCTTACCCTTACCCTTACCCTTACCCTTACCCTTACCCTTACCCTTACCCTTACCCTTACCCTTACCCTTACCCTTACCCTTACCCTTACCCTTACCCTTACCCTTACCCTTACCCTTACCCTTACCCTTACCCTTGCTTTTACCCTTAGGCTTACCCTTACCTTTACCCTTACCCTTACCCTTACCCTTACCCTTACCCTTGCTTTTACCCTTGAGCTTACCCTTACCCTTACCCTTACCCTTACCCTTACCCTTACCCTTACCCTTACCCTTACCCTTACCCTTACCCTTACCCTTACCCTTACCCTTACCCTTACCCTTGCTTTTACCCTTAAGCTTACCCTTACCCTTACCCTTACCCTTACCCTTACCCTTACCCTCACCCTTACCCTTACCCTTACCCTCACCCTTGCTTTTACCCTTAAGCTTACCCTTACCCTTACCCTTACCCTTACCCTTACCCTTACCCTTGCTTTTACCCTTAAGCTTACCCTTACCCTTACCCTTACCCTTACCCTTACCCTTGCTTTTACCCTTAGGCTTACCCTTACCCTTACCCTTACCCTTACCCTTGCTTTTACCCTTAAGCTTACCCTTACCCTTACCCTTACCCTTACTCTTACCCTTACCCTTACCCTTACCCTTACCCTTACCCTTGCTTTTACCCTTAGGCTTACCCTTACCTTTACCCTTACCCTTACCCTTACCCTTACCCTTACCCTTACCCTTACCCTTACCCTTACCCTTACCCTTACCCTTACCCTTACCCTTACCCTTACCCTTACCCTTGCTTTTACCCTTAAGCTTACCCTTACCCTTACCCTTACCCTTACCCTTACCCTTACCCTTACCCTTACCCTTACCCTTACCCTTGCTTTTACCCTTAAGCTCACCCTTACCCTTACCCTTACCCTTACCCTTACCCTTACCCTTACTCTTACCCTTACCCTTGCTTTTACCCTTAAGCTTACCCTTACCCTTACCCTTACCCTTACCCTTAAGCTTACCCTTACCCTTACCCTCACCCTTACCCTTACCCTTACCCTTACCCTTGCTTTTACCCTTAAGCTTACCCTTACCCTTACCCTTACCCTTACCCTTACCCTTGCTTTTACCCTTAAGCTTACCCTTACCCTTACCCTTACCCTTACCCTTAAGCTTACCCTTACCCTTACCCTTACCCTTACCCTTACCCTTACCCTTGCTTTTACCCTTAAGCTTACCCTTACCCTTACCCTTACCCTTACTCTTACCCTTACCCTTACCCTTACCCTTACCCTTACCCTTGCTTTTACCCTTAGGCTTACCCTTACCTTTACCCTTACCCTTACCCTTACCCTTACCCTTACCCTTACCCTTACCCTTACCCTTACCCTTACCCTTACCCTTACCCTTGCTTTTACCCTTAAGCTTACCCTTACCCTTACCCTTACCCTTACCCTTACCCTTACCCTTACCCTTACCCTTACCCTTGCTTTTACCCTTAAGCTCACCCTTACCCTTACCCTTACCCTTACCCTTACCCTTACCCTTACTCTTACCCTTACCCTTGCTTTTACCCTTAAGCTTACCCTTACCCTTACCCTTACCCTTACCCTTAAGCTTACCCTTACCCTTACCCTTACCCTTACCCTTACCCTTACCCTTACCCTTACCCTTGCTTTTACCCTTAAGCTTACCCTTACCCTTACCCTTACCCTTACCCTTACCCTTGCTTTTACCCTTAAGCTTACCCTTACCCTTACCCTTACCCTTACCCTTAAGCTTACCCTTACCCTTACCCTTACCCTTACCCTTACCCTTACCCTTACCCTTGCTTTTACCCTTAAGCTTACCCTTACCCTTACCCTTACCCTTACCCTTACCCTTACCCTTACCCTTACCCTTACCCTTACCCTTACCCTTACCCTTACCCTTACCCTTACCCTTACCCTTGCTTTTACCCTTAAGCTTACCCTTACCCTTACCCTTACCCTTATCCTTACCCTTACCCTTGCTTTTACCCTTAAGCTTACCCTTACCCTTACTCTTACCCCTACCCTTACCCTTACCCTTACCCTTACCCTTACCCTTACCCTTACCCTTACCCTTACCCTTACCCTTGCTTTTACCCTTAGGCTTACCCTCACCTTTACCCTTACCCTTACCCTTACCCTTACCCTTACCCTTACCCTTACCCTTGCTTTTACCCTTAAGCTTACCCTTACCCTTACCCTTACCCTTACCCTTAGCCTTACCCTTACCCTTGCTTTTACCCTTAAGCTTACCCTTACCCTTACCCTGACCCTTACCCTTACCCTTACCCTTACCCTTACCCTTACCCTTACCCTTACCCTTACCCTTACCCTTACCCTTACCCTTGCTTTTACCCTTAAGCTTACCCTTACCCTTACCCTTACCCTTACCCTTACCCTTACCCTTACCCTTGCTTTTACCCTTAAGCTTACCCTTACCCTTACCCTTACCCTTACCCTTACCCTTACCCTTACCCTTACCCTTACCCTTACCCTTACCCTTACCCTTACCCTTACCCTTACCCTTACCCTTACCCTTACCCTTACTTAGGGTAAGGGTAAGGGTAAGCTTAAGGGTAAAAGCAAGGGTAAGGGTAAGGGTAAGGGTAAGGGTAAGGGTAAGTTTTAGGGTAAGGGTAAGGGTAAGCTTAAGGGTAAGGGTAAGGGTAAGGGTAAGGGTAAGGGTAAGCTTAAGGGTAAAAGCAAGGGTAAGGGTAAGGGTAAGGGTAAGGGTAAGGGTAAGCTTAAGGGTAAGGGTAAGGGTAAGGTTAAGGGTAAGCTTAAGGGTAAAAGCAAGGGTAAGGTTAAGGGTAAGGGTAAGGGTAAGGGTAAGGGTAAGGGTAAGCTTAAGGGTAAGGGTAAGGGTAAGGGTAAGGGTAAGCTTAAGGGTAAAAGCAAGGGTAAGGGTAAGGGTAAGGGTAAGGGTAAGGGTAAGGGTAAGGGTAAGGGTAAGGGTAAGGGTAAGGGTAAGGGTAAGGGTAAGCTTAAGGGTAAGGGTAAGGGTAAGGGTAAGCTTAAGGGTAAAAGCAAGGGTAAGGGTAAGGGTAAGGGTAAGGGTAAGGGTAAGGGTAAGGGTAAGGGTAAGCTTAAGGGTAAAAGCAAGGGTAAGGGTAAGGGTAAGGGTAAGGGTAAGGGTAAGGGTAAGGGTAAGGGTAAGGGTAAGGGTAAGGGTAAGGGTAAGGGTAAGGGTAAGGGTAAGGGTAAGGGTAAGGGTAAGGGTAAGGGTAAGCTTAAGGGTAAGGGTAAGGGTAAGGGTAAGCTTAAGGGTAAAAGCAAGGGTAAGGGTAAGGGTGAGGGTAAGGGTAAGGGTAAAGGTAAGGGTAAGCCTAAGGGTAAAAGCAAGGGTAAGGGTAAGGGTAAGGGTAAGGGTAAGGGTAAGGGTAAGGGTAAGGGTAAGGGTAAGGGTAAGGGTAAGGGTAAGGGTAAGGGTAAGGGTAAGCTTAAGGGTAAAAGCAAGGGTAAGGGTAAGGGTAAGGGTAAGGGTAAGGGTAAGGGTAAGGGTAAGGGTAAGGGTAAGCTTAAGGGTAAAAGCAAGGGTAAGGGTAAGGGTAAGGGTAAGGGTAAGGGTAAGGGTAAGGGTAAGGGTAAGTGTAAGGGTAAGCTTAAGGGTAAAAGCAAGGGTAAGGGTAAGGGTAAGGGTAAGGGTAAGGGTTAGGGTAAGGGTAAAGGTAAGGGTAAGCCTAAGGGTAAAAGCAAGGGTAAGGGTAAGGGTAAGGGTAAGGGTAAGGGTAAGGGTAAGGGTAAGGGTAAGGGTTAGAGTAAGGGTAAGGATAAGGGTAAGGGTAAGGGTAAGCTTAAGGGTAAAAGCAAGGGTAAGGGTTAGGGTAAGGGTAAGGGTAAGGGTAAGGGTAAGGGTAAGCTTAAGGGTAAAAGCAAGGGTAAGGGTAAGGGTAAGGGTAAGGGTAAGGGTAAGGGTAAGGGTAAGGGTAAGGGTAAGGGTAAAAGTAAGGGTAAGCCTAAGGGTAAAAGCAAGGGTAAGGGTAAGGGTAAGGGTAAGGGTAAGGGTAAGGGTAAGGGTAAGGGTAAGGGTAAGGGTAAGGGTAAGGGTAAGCTTAAGGGTATAAGCAAGGGTAAGGGTAAGGGTAAGGGTGAGGGTAAGGGTAAGGGTAAGGGTAAGGGTAAGCTTAAGGGTAAAAGCAAGGGTAAGGGTAAGGGTAAGGGTAAGGGTAAGGGTAAGGGTAAGGGTAAGCTTAAGGGTAAAAGCAAGGGTAAGGGTAAGGGTAAGGGTAAGGGTAAGGGTAAGGGTAAGGGTAAGGGTAAGGGTAAGGGTAAGGGTAAGGGTAAGGGTAAGGGTAAGGGTAAGGGTAAGGGTAAGGGTAAGGGTAAGCTTAAGGGTAAAAGCAAGGGTAAGGGTAAGGGTAAGGGTAAGGGTAAGCCTAAGGGTAAAAGCAAGGGTAAGGGTAAGGGTAAGGGTAAGGGTAAGGGTAAGCTTAAGGGTAAAAGCAAGGGTAAGGGTAAGGGTAAGGGTAAGCTTAAGGGTAAAAGCAAGGGTAAGGGTAAGGGTAAGGGTAAGGGTAAGGGTAAGGGTAAGGATAAGGGTAAGGGTAAGGGTAAAGGTAAGGGTAAGCCTAAGGGTCAAAGCAAGGGTAAGGGTTAGGGTAAGGGTAAGGGTAAGGGTAAGGGTAAGGGTAAGGGTAAGGGTAAGGGTAAGGGTAAGCTTAAGGGTAAAAGCAAGGGTAAGGGTAAGGGTAAGGGTAAGGGTAAGGGTGAGGGTAAGGGTAAGGGTAAGGGTAAGGGTAAGGGTAAGCTTAAGGGTAAGGGTAAGGGTAAGGATAAGGGTAAGCCTAAGGGTAAAAGCAAGAAGCTTACCCTTACCCTTACCCTTACCCTTACCCTTGCTTTTACCCTTGAGCTTACCCTTACCCTTACCCTTACCCTTACCCTTACCCTTACCCTTACCCTTACCCTTACCCTTACCCTTACCCTTACCCTTACCCTTGCTTTTACCCTTAAGCTTACCCTTACCCTTACCCTCACCCTTACCCTTCCCTTACCCTTACCCTTACCCTTACCCTTACCCTTATCCTTGCTTTTACCCTTAGGCTTACCCTTACCTTTACCCTTACCCTTACCCTTACCCTTACCCTTGCTTTTACCCTTAAGCTTACCCTTACCCTTACCCTTACCCTTACCCTTAAGCTTACCCTTACCCTTACCTTTACCCTTACCCTTACCCTAACCCTTACCCTTACCCTTACCCTTACCCTTACCCTTACCCTTGCTTTTACCCTTAAGCTTACCCTTACCCTTACCCTTACCCTCGCTTTTACCCTTAAGCTTACCCTTACCCTTACCCTTACCCTTACCCTTACCCTTACCCTTAAGCTTTCCCTTACCCTTACCCTTACCCTTACCCTTACCCTTACCCTTACCCTTACCCTTACCCTTACCCTTACCCTTACCCTTACCCTTACCCTTACCCTTACCCTTACCCTTACCCTTGCTTTCACCCTTAAGCTTACCCTTACCCTTACCCTTACCCTTACCCTTAAGCTTACCCTTACCCTTACCCTTACCCTTACCCTTACCCTCACCCTTACCCTTACCCTTGCTTTTACCCTTAAGCTTACCCTTACCCTTACCCTTACCCTTACCCTTACCCTTACCCTTACCCTTACCCTTACCCTTACCCTTACCCTTACCCTTGCTTTTACCCTTAAGCTTACCCTTACCCTTACCCTTACCCTTGCTTTTACCCTTAAGCTTACCCTTACCCTTACCCTTACCCTTACCCTTACCCTTACCCTTAAGCTTTCCCTTACCCTTACCCTTACCCTTACCCTTACCCTTACCCTTACCCTTACCCTTACCCTTACCCTTACCCTTACCCTTACCCTTACCCTTACCCTTACCCTTACCCTTGCTTTCACCCTTAAGCTTACCCTTACCCTTACCCTTACCCTTACCCTTAAGCTTACCCTTACCCTTACCCTTACCCTTACCCTTACCCTCACCCTTACCCTTACCCTTGCTTTTACCCTTAAGCTTACCCTTACCCTTACCCTTACCCTTACCCTTAAGCTTACCCTTACCCTTACCCTTACCCTTACCCTTGCCCTTACCCTTACCCTTGCTTTTACCCTTAAGCTTACCCTTACCCTTACCCTTACCCTTACCCTTAAGCTTACCCTTACCCTTACCCTTACCCTTACCCTTACCCTTACCCTTACCCTTACCCTTACCCTTACCCTTACCCTTACCCTTACCCTTACCCTTACCCTTACCCTTTAGCTTACCCTTACCCTTACCCTTACCCTTACCCTTGCTTTTACCCTTAAGCTTACCCTTACCCTTACCCTTACCCTTAAGCTTACCCTTACCCTTACCCTTACCCTTACCCTTACCCTTACCCTTACCCTTACCCTTACTTTTACCCTTACCCTCACCCTTACCCTTACCCTTGCTTTTACCCTTAAGCTTACCCTTACCCTTACCCTTAACCTTACCCTTACCCTTACCCTTACCCTTACCCTTACCCTTACCCTTACCCTTACCCTTACCCTTACCCTTGCTTTTACCCTTAGGCTTACCCTTACCTTTACCCTTACCCTTACCCTTACCCTTACCCTTACCCTTACCCTTACCTTTACCCTTACCCTTGCTTTTACCCTTAAGCTTACCCTTACCCTTACCCTTACCCTTACCCTTACCCTTACTCTTGCTTTTACCCTTAAGCTTACCCTTACCCTTACCCTTACCCTTACCCTTACCCTTGCTTTTACCCTTAGGCTTACCCTTACCCTTTCCCTTTCCGTTACCCTTGCTTTTACCCTTGAGCTTACCCTTACCCTTACCCTTACCCTTACCCTTACCCTTACCCTTACCCTTACCTTTACCCTTACCCTTACCCTTACCCTTACCCTAACCCTTACCCTTACCCTTACCCTTACCCTTACCCTTGCTTTTACCCTTAGGCTTACCCTTACCTTTACCCTTACCCTTACCCTTACCCTTACCCTTACCCTTGCTTTTACCCTTAAGCTTACCCTTACCCTTACCCTTACCCTTACCCTTACCCTTACCCTTACCCTTGCTTTTACCCTTAAGCTTACCCTTACCCTTACCCTAACCCTTACCCTTACCCTTACCCTTACCCTTACCCTTACCCTCACCCTTGCTTTTACCCTTAAGCTTACCCTTACCCTTACCCTTACCCTTACCCTTACCCTCACCCTTGCTTTTACCCTTAAGCTTACACTTACCCTTACCCTTACCCTTACCCTTACCCTTGCTTTTACCCTTAGGCTTACCCTTACCCTTACCTTTACCCTTACCCTTGCTTTTACCCTTAAGCTTACCCTTACCCTTACCCTTACCCTTACCCTTACCCTTACCCTTACCCTTACCCTTACCCTTACCCTTGCTTTTACCCTTAAGCTAACACTTACCCTTACCCTTACCCTCACCCTTACCCTTAACCTTACCCTTACCCTTGCCCTTGCTTTTACCCTTAAGCTACCCCTTACCCTTACCCTTACCCTTACCCTTACCCTTAACCTTACCCTTACCCTTGCTTTTACCCTTAAGCTCACCCATACCCTTACCCTTACCCTTACCCTTACACTTACCCTTACCCTGACCCTTACCCTTGCTTTTACCCTTAAGCTTACCCATACCCTTACCCTCACCCTTACCCTTAAGCTTACCCTTACCCTTACCCTTACCCTTACCCTTACCCTTACCCTTACCCTTGCTTTTACCCTTAAGCTTACCCTTACCCTTACCCTTACCCTTACCCTTACCCTTGCTTTTACCCTTAAGCTTACCCTTACCCTTACCCTCACCCTTACCCTTAAGCTTACCCTTACCCTTACCCTTACCCTTACCCTTACCCTTACCCTTACCCTTACCCTTGCTTTTACCCTTAAGCTTACCCTTACCCTTACCCTTACCCTTACCCTAACCCTTACCCTTAACCTTACCCTTACCCTTACCCTTACCCTTACCCTTACCCTTGCTTTTACTCTTAGGCTTACCCTTACCTTTACCCTTACCCTTACCCTTACCCTTACCCTTACCCTTACCCTTACCCTTACCCTTACCCTTGCTTTTACCCTTAAGCTTACCCTTACCCTTACCCTTACCCTTACCCTTACCCTTACCCTTACCCTTACCCTTACCCTTACCCTTACCCTTACCCTTGCTTTTACCCTTTAGCTTACCCTTACCCTTACCCTTACTCTTACCCTTACCCTTACCCTTACCCTTACCCTTGCTTTTACCCTTAAGCTTACCCTTACCCTTACCTTTACCCTTACCCTTACCCTTACCCTTACCCTTACCCTTACCCTTACCCTTACCCTTACCCTTACCCTTGCTTTTACCCTTAGGCTTACCCTTACCTTTAGCCTTACCCTTACCCTTACCCTTACCCTTACCCTTACCCTTACCCTTGCTTTTACCCTTAAGCTTACCCTTACCCTTACCCTTACCCTTACCCTTACCCTTACCCTTACCCTTGCTTTTACCCTTAAGCTTACCCTTACCCTTACCCTTACCCTTACACTTACCCTTGCTTTTACCCTTAGGCTTACCCTTACCCTTACCCTTACCCTTACCCTTAAGATTACCCTTACCCTTACCCTTACCCTTACCCTTACCCTTACCCTTACCCTTACCCTTACCCTTACCCTTACCCTTGCTTTTACCCTTAAGCTTACCCTTACCCTTACCCTTACCCTTACCCTTACCCTTACCCTTTCCCTTACCCTTACCCTTACCCTTACCCTTACCCTTACCCTTACCCTTACCCTTACCCTTACCCTTACCCTTACTCTTACCCTTACCCTTACCCTTACCCTTACCCTTACCCTTACCCTTACCCTTACCCTTACCCTTACCCTTACCCTTACCCTTACCCTTGCTTTTACCCTTAGGCTTACCCTTACCTTTACCCTTACCCTAACCCTTACCCTTACCCTTACCCTTACCCTTACCCTTACCCTTACCCTTACCCTTACCCTTGCTTTTACCCTTAAGCTTACCCTTACCCTTACCCTTACCCTTACCCTTACCCTTACCCTTACCCTTACCCTTACCCTTACGCTTACCCTTACCCTTGCTTTTACCCTTAGGCTTACCCTTACCTTTACCCTTACCCTTACCCTTACCCTTACCCTTACCCTTGCTTTTACCCTTAAGCTTACCCTTACCCTTACCCTTACCCTTACCCTTACCCTTACCCTTGCTTTTACCCTTAAGCTTACCCTACCCTTACCCTTACCCTTACCCTTACCCTTGCTTTTACCCTTAAGCTTACCCTTACCCTTACCCTTACCCATAAGCTTACCCTTACCCTTACCCTTACCCTTACCCTTACCCTTACCCTTACCCTTACCCTTACCCTTACCCTTACCCTTACCCTTACCCTTACCCTTACCCTTGCTTTTACCCTTAAGCTTACCCTTACCCTTACCCTTACCCTTACCCTTAAGCTTACCCTTACCCTTACCCTTACCCTTACCCTTACCCTTACCCTTACCCTTACCCTTAACCTTACCCTTGCTTTTACCCTTAAGCTTACCCTTACCCTTACCCTTACCCTTACCCTTAAGCTTACCCTTACCCTTACCCTTACCCTTACCCTTACCCTTGCTTTTACCCTTAAGCTTACCCTTACCCTTACCCTTACCCTTACCCTTAAGCTTACCCTTACCCTTACCCTTACCCTTACCCTTACCCTTGCTTTAACCCTTAAGCTTACCCTTACCCTTACCCTTACCCTTACCCTTGCTTTTACCCTTAAGCTTACCCTTACCCTTACCCTTACCCTTACCCTTAAGCTTACCCTTACCCATACCCTTACCCTTACCCTTACCCTTACACTTACCCTTACCCTTGCTTTTACCCTTAAGCTTACCCTTACCCTTACCCTTACCCTTACCCTTACCCTTACCCTTACCCTTACCCTTGCTTTTACCCTTAGGCTTACCCTTACCTTTACCCTTACCCTTACCCTTACCCTTACCCTTACCCTCGCTTTTACCCTTAAGCTTACCCTTACCCTTACCCTTACCCTTACCCTTACCCTTACCCTTACCCTTACCCTTGCTTTTACCCTTAAGCTTACCCTTACCCTTACCCTTACCCTTACCCTTACCCTTGCTTTTACCCTTAGGCTTACCCTTACCCTAACCCTTACCCTTACCCTTGCTTTTACCCTTAAGCTTACCCTTACCCTTACCCTTACCCTTACCCTTACCCTTACCCTTACCCTTACCCTTACCCTTACCCTTACCCTTACCCTTACCCTTACCCTTACCCTTACCCTTACCCTTACCCTTACCCTTACCCTTACCCTTACCCTTACCCTTACCCTTGCTTTTACCCTTAGGCTTACCCTTACCTTTACCCTTACCCTTACCCTTACCCTTACCCTTACCCTTACCCTTGCTTTTACCCTTAAGCTTACCCTTACCCTTACCCTTACCCTTACCCTTACCCTTACCCTTACCCTTGCTTTTACACTTAAGCTTACCCTTACCCTTACCCTTACCCTTACCCTTACCCTTACCCTTACCCTTACCCTTACCCTTACCCTTACCCTCACCCTTGCTTTTACCCTTAAGCTTACCCTTACCCTTACCCTTACCCTTACCCTTACCCTTACCCTTGCTTTTACCCTTAAGCTTACCCTTACCCTTACCCTTACCCTTACCCTTACCCTTGCTTTTACCCTTAGGCTTACCCTTACCCTTACCCTTACCCTTACCCTTGCTTTTACCCTTAAGCTTACCCTTACCCTTACCCTTACCCTTACTCTTACCCTTACCCTTACCCTTACCCTTACCCTTGCTTTTACCCTTAGGCTTACCCTTACCTTTACCCTTACCCTTACCCTTACCCTTACCCTTACCCTTACCCTTACCCTTACACTTACCCTTGCTTTTACCCTTAAGCTTACCCTTACCCTTACCCTTACCCTTACCCTTACCTTTACCCTTACCCTTACCCTTACCCTTGCTTTTACCCTTAAGCTCACCCTTACCCTTACCCTTACCCTTACCCTTACCCTTACCCTTACTCTTACCTTTACCCTTGCTTTTACCCTTAAGCTTACCCTTACCCTTACCCTTACCCTTACCCTTAAGCTTACCCTTACCCTTACCCTTACCCTTACCCTTACCCTTACCCTTGCTTTTACCCTTAAGCTTACCCTTACCCTTACCCTTACCCTTACCCTTACCCTTGCTTTTACCCTTACGCTTACCCTTACCCTTACCCTTACCCTTACCCTTGAGCTTACCCTTACCCTTACCCTTACCCTTACCCTTACCCTTACCCTTACCCTTACCCTTGCTTTTACCCTTAAGCTTACCCTTACCCTTACCCTTACCCTTACCCTTACCCTTACCCTTACCCTTACCCTTACCCTTACCCTTACCCTTACCCTTACCCTTACCCTTACCCTTACCCTTACCCTTACCCTTGCTTTTACCCTTAAGCTTACCCTTTCCCTTACCCTTACCCTTACCCTTACCATTACCCTTACCCTTGCTTTTACCCTTAAGCTTACCCTTACCCTTGCTTTTACCCTTACCCTTACCCTTACCCTTACCCTTACCCTTACCCTTACCCTTACCCTTGCTTTTACCCTTAAGCTTACCCTTACCCTTACCCTTACCCTTACCCTTACCATTACCCTTACCCTTGCTTTTACCCTTACACTTACCCTTACCCTTGCTTTTACCCTTAAGCTTACCCTTACCCTTACCCTTACCCTTACCCTTACCCTTACCCTTACCCTTACCCTTGCTTTTACCCTTAGGCTTACCCTTACCTTTACCCTTACCCTTACCCTTACCCTTACCCTTACCCTTGCTTTTACCCTTAAGCTTACCCTTACCCTTACCCTTACCCTTACCCTTACCCTTACCCTTACCCTTACCCTTGCTTTTACCCTTAAGCTTACCCTTACCCTTACCCTTACCCTTACCCTTACCCTTGCTTTTACCCTTAGGCTTACCCTTACCCTTACCCTTACCCTTACCCTTGCTTTTACCCTTAAGCTTACCCTTACCCTTACCCTTACCCTTACCCTTACCCTTACCCTTACCCTTACCCTTACCCTTACCCTTACCCTTACCCTTACCCTTACCCTTACCCTTACCCTTACCCTTACCCTTACCCTTACCCTTACCCTTACCCTTGCTTTTACCCTTAGGCTTACCCTTACCTTTACCCTTACCCTTAGCCTTACCCTTACCCTTACCCTTACCCTTGCTTTTACCCTTAAGCTTACCCTTACCCTTACCCTTACCCTTACCCTTACCCTTACCCATACCCTTACCCTTGCTTTTACCCTTAAGCTTACCCTTACCCTTACCCTTACCCTTACCCTTACCCTTACCCTTACCCTTACCCTTACCCTTACCCTTACCCTTACCCTTACCCTTACCCTCACCCTTGCTTTTACCCTTAAGCTTACCCTTACCCTTACCCTTACCCTTACCCTTACCCTTACCCTTGCTTTTACCCTTAAGCTTACCCTTACCCTTACCCTTACCCTTACCCTTACCCTTGCTTTTACCCTTAGGCTTACCCTTACCCTTACCCTTACCCTTACCCTTGCTTTTACCCTTAAGCTTACCCTTACCCTTACCCTTACCCTTACTCTTACCCTTACCCTTACCCTTACCCTTACCCTTGCTTTTACCCTTAGGCTTACCCTTACCTTTACCCTTACCCTTACCCTTACCCTTACCCTTACCCTTACCCTTACCCTTACACTTACCCTTGCTTTTACCCTTAAGCTTACCCTTACCCTTACCCTTACCCTTACCCTTACCTTTACCCTTACCCTTACCCTTACCCTTGCTTTTACCCTTAAGCTCACCCTTACCCTTACCCTTACCCTTACCCTTACCCTTACCCTTACTCTTACCTTTACCCTTGCTTTTACCCTTAAGCTTACTCTTACCCTTACCCTTACCCTTACCCTTAAGCTTACCCTTACCCTTACCCTTACCCTTACCCTTACCCTTACCCTTACCCTTGCTTTTACCCTTAAGCTTACCCTTACCCTTACCCTTACCCTTACCCTTACCCTTGCTTTTACCCTTACGCTTACCCTTACCCTTACCCTTACCCTTACCCTTGAGCTTACCCTTACCCTTACCCTTACCCTTACCCTTACCCTTACCCTTACCCTTACCCTTGCTTTTACCCTTAAGCTTACCCTTACCCTTACCCTTACCCTTACCCTTACCCTTACCCTTACCCTTACCCTTACCCTTACCCTTACCCTTACCCTTGCTTTTACCCTTAGGCTTACCCTTACCTTTAACCTTACCATTACCCTTACCCTTACCCTTACCCTTACCCTTACCCTTACCCTTACCCTTGCTTTTACCCTTAAGCTTACCCTTACCCTTACCCTTACCCTTACCCTTACCCTTACCCTTACCCTTACCCTTACCCTTACCCTTACCCTTACCCTTACCCTTACCCTTACCCTTACCCTTACCCTTGCTTTTACCCTTAAGCTTACCCTTACCCTTACCCTTACCCTTACCCTCACCATTACCCTTACCCTTGCTTTTACCCTTAAGCTTACCCTTACCCTTACTCTTACCCCTACCCTTACCCTTACCCTTACCCTTACCCTTACCCTTACCCTTACCCTTACCCTTACCCTTACCCTTACCCTTGCTTTTACCCTTAGGCTTACCCTCACCTTTACCCTTACCCTTACCCTTACCCTTACCCTTACCCTTACCCTTGCTTTTACCCTTAAGCTTACCCTTACCCTTACCCTTACCCTTACCCTCAGCCTTACCCTTACCCTTGCTTTTACCCTTAAGCTTACCCTTACCCTTACCCTTACCCTTACCCTTGCTTTTACCCTTAGGCTTACCCTTACCCTTACCCTTACCCTTACCCTTAAGCTTACCCTTACCCTTACCCTTACCCTTACCCTTACCCTTACCCTTACCCTTACCCTTACCCTTACCCTTACCCTTACCCTTACCCTTACCCTTGCTTTTACCCTTAAGCTTACCCTTACCCTTACCCTTACCCTTACCCTTACCCTTACCCTTACCCTTACCCTTACCCTTACCCTTACCCTTACCCTTACCCTTACCCTTACCCTTACTTAGGGTAAGGGTAAGGGTAAGCTTAAGGGTAAAAGCAAGGTAAGGGTAAGGGTAAGGGTAAGGGTAAGGGTAAGGGTAAGCTTAAGGGTAAGGGTAAGGGTAAGGGTAAGGGTAAGCTTAAGGGTAAAAGCAAGGGTAAGGGTAAGGGTAAGGGTAAGGGTAAGGGTAAGCTTAAGGGTGAGGGTAAGGGTAAGGGTAAGGGTAAGCTTAAGGGTAAAAGCAAGGGTAAGGTTAAGGGTAAGGGTAAGGGTAAGGGTAAGGGTAAGCTTAAGGGTAAGGGTAAGGGTAAGGGTAAGGGTAAGCTTAAGGGTAAAAGCAAGGGTAAGGGTAAGGGTAAGGGTAAGGGTAAGGGTAAGGGTAAGGGTAAGGGTAAGGGTAAGGGTAAGGGTAAGGGTAAGGGTAAGGGTAAGGGTAAGCTTAAGGGTAAGGGTAAGGGTAAGCTTAAGGGTAAATGCAAGGGTAAGGGTAAGGGTAAGGGTAAGGGTAAGCTTAAGGGTGAAAGCAAGGGTAAGGGTAAGGGTAAGGGTAAGGGTAAGGGTAAGGGTAAGGGTAAGGGTAAGGGTAAGCTTAAGGGTAAGGGTAAGGGTAAGGGTAAGCTTAGGGGTAAAAGCAGGGGTAAGGGTAAGGGTAAGGGTAAGGGTAAGGGTAAAGGTAAGGGTAAGCCTAAGGGTAAAAGCAAGGGTGAGGGTAAGGGTAAGGGTAAGGGTAAGGGTAAGGGTAAGGGTAAGGGTAAGTGTAAGGGTAAGCTTAAGGGTAAAAGCAAGGGTAAGGGTAAGGGTAAGGGTAAGGGTAAGGGTAAGGGTAAGGGTAAGGGTAAGGGTAAGGGTAAGGGTAAGCTTAAGGGTAAAAGCAAGGGTAAGGGTAAGGGTAAGGGTAAGGGTAAGGGTAAGGGTAAGGGTTAGGGTAAGGGTAAGGGTAAGCTTAAGGGTAAAAGCAAGGGTAAGGGTAAGGGTAAGGGTAAGGGTAAGGGTTAGGGTAAGGGTAAAGGTAAGGGTAAGCCTAAGGGTAAAAGCAAGGGTAAGGGTAAGGGTAAGGGTAAGGGTAAGGGTAAGGGTAAGGGTAAGGGTAAGGGTAAGAGTAAGGGTAAGGGTAAGGGTAAGCTTAAGGGTAAAAGCAAGGGTAAGGGTAAGGGTAAGGGTAAGGGTAAGCCTAAGGGAAAAATCAAGGGTAAGAGTAAGGTTAAGGGTAAGGGTAAGGGTAAGCTTAAGGGTAAAAGCAAGGGTAAGGGTAAGGGTAAGGGTAAGGGTAAGGGTAAGCTTAAGGGTAAAAGCAAGGGTAAGGGTAAGGGTGAGGGTAAGGGTAAGGGTAAGGGTAAGGGTAAGGGTAAGGGTAAGGGTAAAGGTAAGGGTAAGCCAAAGAGTAAAAGCAAGGGTAAGGGTAAGGGTAAGGGTAAGGGTAAGGGTAAGGGTAAGGGTAAGGGTAAGGGTAAGCTTAAGGGTAAAAGCAAGGGTAAGGATAAGGGTAAGGGTAAGGGTAAGGGTAAGGGTAAGGGTAAGGGTAAGGGTAAGGGTAAGGGTAAGGGTAAGCTTAAGGGTAAAAGCAAGTGTAAGGGTAAGGGTAAGGGTAAGGGTAAGGGTAAGGGTAAGGGTAAGGGTAAGGGTAAGGGTAAGGGTAAGGGTAAGGGTAAGGGTAAGCTTAAGGGTAAAAGCAAGGGTAAGGGTTAGGGTAAGGGTAAGGGTAAGGGTAAGGGTAAGGGTAAGCTTAAGGGTAAAAGCAAGGGTAAGGGTAAGGGTAAGGGTAAGGGTAAGGGTAAGGGTAAGGGTAAGGGTAAGGGTAAGGGTAAGGGTAAAGGTAAGAGTAAGCCTAAGGGTAAAAGCAAGGGTAAGGGTAAGGGTAAGGGTAAGGGTAAGGGTAAGGGTAAGGGTAAGGGTAAGGGTAAGGGTAAGGGTAAGCTTAAGGGTATAAGCAAGGGTAAGGGTAAGGGTAAGGGTGAGGGTAAAGGTAAGGGTAAGGGTAAGGGTAAGCTTAAGGGTAAAAGCAAGGGTAAGGGTAAGGGTAAGGGTAAGGGTAAGGGTAAGGGTAAGGGTAAGGGTAAGCTTAAGGGTAAAAGCAAGGGTAAGGGTAAGGGTAAGGGTAAGGGTAAGGGTAAGGGTAAGGGTAAAGGTAAGGTTAAGCCTAAGGGTAAAAGCAAGGGTAAGGGTAAGGGTAAGGGTAAGGGTAAGGGTAAGGGTAAGGGTAAGGGTAAGGGTAAGGGTAAGGGTAAGGGTAAGGGTAAGGGTAAATGTAAGCTTAAGGGTAAAAGCAAGGGTAAGGGTAAGGGTAAGGGTAAGGGTAAGCCTAAGGGTAAAAGCAAGGGTAAGGGTAAGGGTAAGGGTAAGGGTAAGGGTAAGCTTAAGGGTAAAAGCAAGGGTAAGGGTAAGGGTAAGGGTAAGGGTAAGGGTAAGGGTAAGGGTAAGCTTAAGGGTAAAAGCAAGGGTAAGGGTAAGGGTAAGGGTAAGGGTAAGGGTAAGGGTAAGGGTAAGGGTAAGGGTAAGGGTAAAGGTAAGGGTAAGCCTAAGGGTCAAAGCAAGGGTAAGGGTAAGGGTAAGGGTAAGGGTAAGGGTAAGGGTAAGGGTAAGGGTAAGGTTAAGGGTAAGGGTAAGCTTAAGGGTAAAAGCAAGGGTAAGGGTAAGGGTAAGGGTAAGGGTAAGGGTAAGGGTAAGGGTGAGGGTAAGTGTGAGGGTAAGCTTAAGGGTAAGGGTAAGGGTAAGGGTAAGGGTAAGCCTAAGGGTAAAAGCAAGGGTAAGTGTAAGGGTAAGGGTAAGGGTAAGGGTAAGCTTACCCTTACCCTTACCCTTACCCTTACCCTTACCCTTGCTTTTACCCTTAAGCTTACCCTTACCCTTACCCTTACCCTTACCCTTACCCTTACCCTTACCCTTACCCTTACCCTTATCCTTACCCTTGCTTTTACCCTTAAGCTCACCCTTACCCTTACCCTTACCCTTACCCTTACCCTTACCCTTACCCTTACCCTTACCCTTACCCTTACCCTTGCTTTTACTCTTAGGCTTACCCTTACCTTTACCCTTACCCTTACCCTCACCCTTACCCTCACCCTTACCCTTACCCTTGCTTTTACCCTTAAGCTTACCCTTACCCTTACCCTTACCCTTACCCTTACCCTTGCTTTTACCCTTAAGCTTACCCTTACCCTTACCCTTAACCTTACCCTTACCCTTGCTTTTACCCTTAGGCTTACCCTTACCCTTACCCTTACCCTTACCCTTGCTTTTACCCTTAAGCTTACCCTTACCCTTACCCTTACTCTTACCCTTACCCTTACCCTTACCCTTACCCTTACCCTTACCCTTACCCTTACCCTTACCCTTGCTTTTACCCTTAGGCTTACCCTTACCTTTACCCTTACCCTAACCCTTACCCTTACCCTTACCCTTACCCTCACCCTTGCTTTTACCCTTAAGCTTACCCTTACCCTTACCCTTACCCTTACCCTTACCCTTACCCTTACCCTTACCCTTGCTTTTACCCTTAAGCTTACCCTTACCCTTACCCTTACCCTTACCCTTACCCTTACCCTTACCCTTACCCTTGCTTTTACCCTTAGGCTTACCCTTACCTTTACCCTTACCCTTACCCTTACCCTTACCCTTACCCTTGCTTTTACCCTTAAGCTTACCCTTACCCTTACCCTTACCCTTAAGCTTACCCTTACCCTTACCCTTACCCTTACCCTTACCCTTACCCTTACCCTTACCCTTACCCTTACCCTTACCCTTGCTTTTACCCTTAAGCTTACCCTTACCCTTACCCTTACCCTTACCCTTACCCTTGCTTTTACCCTTAAGCTTACCCTTACCCTTACCCTTACCCTTAAGCTTACCCTTACCCTTACCCTTACCCTTATCCTTACCCTTACCCTTACCCTTACCCTTAACCTTACCCTTACCCTTACCCTTACCCTTGCTTTTACCCTTAAGCTTACCCTTACCCTTACCCTTACCCTTACCCTTAAGCTTACCCTTACCCTTACCCTTACCCTTACCCTTACCCTTAACCTTACCCTTGCTTTTACCCTTAAGCTTACCCTTACCCTTACCCTTACCCTTACCCTTAAGCTTACCCTTACCCTTACCCTTACCCTTACCCTTACCCTTGCTTTTACCCTTAAGCTTACCCTTACCCTTACCCTTACCCTTACCCTTACCCTTAAGCTTACCCTTACCCTTACCCTTACCCTTACCCTTACCCTTACCCTTACCCTTACCCTTGCTTTTACCCTTAAGCTTACCCTTACCCTTACCCTAAGTAAGGGTAAGGGTAAGGGTAAAGGTAAGGGTAAGGGTAAGGGTAAGGGTAAGGGTAAGGGTAAGGGTAAGGGTAAGGGTAAGGGTAAGGGTAAGCTTAAGGGTAAGGGTAAGGGTAAGGGTAAGGGTAAGCCTAAGGGTAAAAGCAAGGGTAAGGGTAAGGGTAAGGGTAAGGGTAAGGGTAAGCTTAAGGGTAATAGCAAGGGTAAGGGTAAGGCTAAGGGTAAGGGTAAGGGTAAGGGTAAGGGTAAGCTTAAGGGTAAAAGCAAAGGTAAGGGTAAGGGTAAGGGTAAGGGTAAGGGTAAAGGTGAGGGTAAGCCTAAGGGTAAAAGCAAGGGTGAGGGTAAGGGTAAGGGTAAGGGTAAGGGTAAGGGTAAGGGTAGGGGTAAGAGTAAGGGTAAGGGTAAGCTTAAGGGTAAAAGCAAGGGTAAGGGTAAGGGTAAAGGTAAGGGTAAGCCTAAGGGTAAAAGCAAGGGTAAGGGTAAGGGTAAGGGTAAGGGTAAGGGTAAGGGTAAGGGTAAGGGTAAGGGTAAGGGTAAGGGTAAGGGTAAGGGTAAGGGTAAGGGTAAGGGTAAGGGTAAGGGTAAGGGTAAGGGTAAGGGTAAGGGTAAGGGTAAGGGTAAGGGTAAGGGTAAGGGTAAGGGTAAGGGTAAGCTTAAGGGTAAAAGCAAGGGTAAGGGTAAGGGTAAGGGTAAGGGTAAGCCTAAGGGTAAAAGCAAGGGTAAGGGTAAGGGTAAGGGTAAGGGTAAGGGTAAGCTTAAGGGTAAAAGCAAGGGTAAGGGTAAGGGTAAGGGTAAGGGTAAGGGTAAGGGTAAGCTTAAGGGTAAAAGCAAGGGTAAGGGTAAGGGTAAGGGTAAGGGTAAGGGTAAAGGTAAGGGTAAGCCTAAGGGTAAAAGCAAGGGTAAGGGCAAGGGTAAGGGTAAGGGTAAGGGTAAGGGTAAGGGTAAGGGTAAGGGTAAGCTAAAGGGTAAAAGCAAGGGTAAGGGTAAGGGTGAGGGTAAGGGTAAGGGTAAGGGTAAGGGTAAGGGTAAGGGTAAGGGTAAGGGTAAGGGTAAGCTTAAGGGTAAGGGTAAGGGTAAGGGTAAGGGTAAGCTTAAGGGTAAAAGCAAGGTTAAGGGTAAGGGTAAGCTTAAGGGTAAAAGCAAGGTTAAGGGTAAGGGTAAGGGTAAGGGTAAGGGTAAGGGTAAGGGTAAGGGTAAGCTTAAGGGTAAGGGTAAGGGTAAGGGTAAGGGTAAGCTTAAGGGTAAAAGCAAGGGTAAGGGTAAGGGTAAGGGTAAGGGTAAGGGTAAGCTTAAGGGTAAGGGTAAGGGTAAGGGTAAGGGTAAGCTTAAGGGTAAAAGCAAGGATAAGGTTAAGGGTAAGGGTAAGGGTAAGGGTAAGGGTAAGGGTAAGCTTAAGGGTAAGGGTAAGGGTAAGGGTAAGGGTAAGCTTAAGGGTAAAAGCAAGGGTAAGGGTAAGGTTAAGGGTAAGGGTAAGGGTAAGGGTAAGGGTAAGGGTAAGGGTAAGGGTAAGGGTAAGGGTAAGGGTAAGGGTAAGGGTAAGGGTAAGCTTAAGGGTAAGGGTAAGGGTAAGGGTAAGCTTAAGGGTAAAAGCAAGGGTAAGGGTAAGGGTAAGGGTAAGGGTAAGGTAAGGGTAAGGGTAAGGGTAAGGGTAAGGGTAAGGGTAAGGGTAAGGGTAAGGGTAAGCTTAAGGGTAAAAGCAAGGGTAAGGGTAAGGGTAAGGGTAAGGGTAAGGGTAAAGGTAAGGGTAAGCCTGAGGGTAAAAGCAAGGGTAAGGGTAAGGGTAAGGGTAAGGGTAAGGGTTAGGGTAAGGGTAAGGGTAAGGGTAAGGGTAAGGGTAAGGGTAAGGGTAAGGGTAAGGGTAAGGGTAAGGGTAAGGGTAAGGGTAAGGGTAAGGGTAAGGGTAAGGGTAAGCTTAAGGGTAAAAGCAAGGGTAAGGGTAAGGGAAAGGGTAAGGGTAAGCCTAAGGGTAAAAGCAAGGGTAAGGGTAAGGGTAAGGGTAAGGGTAAGGGTAAGCTTAAGGGTAAAAGCAAGAGTAAGGGTAAGGGTAAGGGTAAGGGTAAGGGTAAGGGTAAGCTTAAGGGTAAAAGCAAGGGTAAGGGTAAAGGTAAGGGTAAGGGTAAGGGTAAGGGTAAGGGTAAGGGTAAGGGTAAGGGTAAGGGTAAAGGTAAGGGTAAGCTAAGGGTAAAAGCAAGGGTAAGGGTAAGGGTAAGGGTAAGGGTAAGGGTAAGGGTAAGGTGAAGGGTAAGGGTGAGGGTAAGCTTAAGGGTAAAAGCAAGGGTAAGGGTAAGGGTAAGGGTAAGGGTAAGGGTAAGGGTAAGGGTAAGGGTAAGGGTAAGGGTAAGCTTAAGGGTAAGGGTAAGGGTAAGGGTAAGCTTAAGGGTAAAAGCAAGGGTAAGGGTAAGGGTAAGGGTAAGGGTAAGCTTAAGGGTAAAAGCAAGGGTAAGGGTAAGGGTAAGGGTAAGGGTAAGGGTAAGCTTAAGGGTAAGGGTAAGGGTAAGGGTAAGGGTAAGCTTAAGGGTAAAAGCAAGGGTAAGGGTAAGGGTAAGGGTAAGGGTAAGGGTAAGGGTAAGCTTAAGGGTAAGGGTAAGGGTAAGGGTAAGGGTAAGGGTAAGGGTAAGCTTAAGGGTAAAAGCAAGGGTAAGGGTGAGGGTGAGGGTAGGGTAAGGGTAAGGGTAAGGGTAAGGGTAAGGGTAAGCTTAAGGGTAAGGGTAAGGGTAAGGGTAAGGGTAAGCTTAAGGGTAAAAGCAAGGGTAAGGGTAAGGGTAAGGGTA
Source organism: Myrrha octodecimguttata (assembly GCA_958510865.1). Classification (NCBI taxonomy): domain Eukaryota; kingdom Metazoa; phylum Arthropoda; class Insecta; order Coleoptera; family Coccinellidae; genus Myrrha; species Myrrha octodecimguttata. Next base: position 43,986 of record CAUEHS010000258.1, on the reverse strand, counting down.
AGGGTAAGGGTAAGGGTAAGGGTAAGGGTAAGGGTAAGGGTAAGGGTAAGGGTAAGGGTAAGGGTAAGGGTAAGGGTAAGGGAAAGCTTAAGGGTAAGGGTAAGGGTAAGGGTAAGGGTAAGCTTAAGGGTGAAAGCAAGGGTAAGGTTAAGGGTAAGGTTAAGGGTAAGGGTAAGGGTAAGGGTAAGCTTAAGGGTAAAAGCAAGGGTAAGGGTAAGGGTAAGGGTAAGGGTAAGGGTAAGGGTAAGGGTAAGGGTAAGGGTAAGGGTAAGGGTAAGCTTAAGGGTAAGGGTAAGGGTAAGGGTAAGGGTAAGCTTAAGGGTAAAAGCAAGGGTAAGGGTAAGGGTAAGGGTAAGGGTAAGGGTAAAGGTAAGGGTAAGCCTAAGGGTAAAAGCAAGGATAAGGGTAAGGGTAAGGGTAAGGGTAAGGGTAAGGGTAAGGGTAAGGGTAAGCTTAAGGGTAAAAGCAAGGGTAAGGGTAAGGGTAAGGGTAAGGGTAAGGGTAAGGGTAAGGGTAAGGGTAAGGGTAAGGGTAAGGGTAAGGGTAAGCTTAAGGGTAAAAGCAAGGGTAAGGGTAAGGGTAAGGGTAAGGGTAAGGGTAATGGTAAGCTTAAGGGTAAAAGCAAGGGTAAGGGTAAGGGTAAGGGTAAGGGTAAGGGTTAGGGTAAGGGTAAAGGTAAGGGTAAGCCTAAGGGTAAAAGCAAGGGTAAGGGTAAGGGTAAGGGTAAGGGTAAGGGTAAGGGTAAGGGTAAGGGTAAGGGTAAGGGTAAGGGTAAGGGTAAGGGTAAGGGTAAGGGTAAGGGTAAGGGTAAGAGTAAGGGTAAGGGTAAGGGTAAGCTTAAGGGTAAAAGCAAGGGTAAGGGTAAGGGTAAGGGTAAGGGTAAGCCTAAGGGTAAAAGCAAGGGTAAGGGTTAGGGTAAGGGTAAGGGTAAGGGTAAGCTTGAGGGTAAAAGCAAGGGTAAGGGTAAGGGTAAGGGTAAGGGTAAGGGTAAGGGTAAGCTTAAGGGTAAAAGCAAGGGTAAGGGTAAGGGTAAGGGTAAGGGTAAGGGTAAGGGTAAGGGTAAAGGTAAGGGTAAGCCTAAGGGTAAAAGCAAGGGTAAGGGTAAGGGTAAGGGTAAGGGTAAGGGTAAGGGTAAGCTTAAGGGTAAAAGCAAGGGTAAGGGTAAGGGTAAGGGTAAGGGTAAGGGTAAGGGTAAGGGTAAGGGTAAGGGTAAGGGTAAGCTTAAGGGTAAAAGCAAGGGTAAGGGTAAGGGTAAGGGTAAGGGTAAGGGTAAGGGTAAGGGTAAGGCTAAGGGTAAGGGTAAGGGTAAGGGTAAGGGTAAGGGTAAAGGTAAGGGTAAGGGTAAGGGTAAGGGTAAGGGTAAGGGTAAGGGTAAGGGTAAGCTTAAGGGTAAAAGCAAGGGTAAGGGTTAGGGTAAGGGTAAGGGTAAGGGTAAGGGTAAGGGTAAGCTTAAGGGTAAAAGCAAGGGTAAGGGTAAGGGTAAGGGTAAGGGTAAGGGTAAGGGTAAGGGTAAGGGTAAGGGTAAGGGTAAGGGTAAGGGTAAGGGTAAGGGTAAGCTTAAGGGTAAAAGCAAGGGTAAGGGTAAGGGTAAGGGTAAGGGTAAGGGTAAGGGTGAGGGTAAGCTTAAGGGTAAAAGCAAGGGTAAGGGTAAGGGTAAGGGTAAGGGTAAGGGTTAGGGTAAGGGTAAAGGTAAGGGTAAGCCTAAGGGTAAAAGCAAGGGTAAGGGTAAGGGTAAGGGTAAGGGTAAGGGTAAGGGTAAGGGTAAGGGTAAGAGTAAGGGTAAGGGTAAGGGTAAGCTTAAGGGTGAAAGCAAGGGTAGGGGTAAGGATAAGGGTAAGGGTAAGCCTAAGGGTAAAAGCAAGGGTAAGGGTAAGGGTAAGGGTAAGGGTAAGGGTAAGCTTAAGGGTAAAAGCAAGGGTAAGGGTAAGGGTAAGGGTAAGGGTAAGGGTAAGGGTAAGCTTAAGGGTAAAAGCAAGTGTAAGGGTAAGGGTAAGGGTAAGGGTAAGGGTAAGGGTAAGGGTAAGGGTAAGGGTAAGGGTAAGGGTAAGGGTAAGGGTAAGCCTAAGGGTAAAAGCAAGGGTAAGGGTAAGGGTAAGGGTAAGGGTAAGCCTAAGGGTAAAAGCAAGGGTAAGGGTAAGGGTAAGGGTAAGGGTAAGGGTAAGCTTAAGGGTAAAAGCAAGGGTAAGGGTTAGGGTAAGGGTAAGGATAAGGGTAAGGGTAAGGGTAAGCTTAAGGGTAAAAGCAAGGGTAAGGGTAAGGGTAAGGGTAAGGGTAAGGGTAAGGGTAAGGGTAAGGGTAAGGGTAAGGGTAAGGGTAAGGGTAAGGGTAAGGGTAAGGGTAAGGGTAAGCTTAAGGGTAAAAGCAAGGGTAAGGGTAAGGGTAAGGGTAAGGGTAAGCCTAAGGGTAAAAGCAAGGGTAAGGGTAAGGGTAAGGGTAAGGGTAAGGGTAAGCTTAAGGGTAAAAGCAAGGGTAAGGGTAAGGGTAAGGGTAAGGGTAAGGGTAAGGGTAAGGGTAAGGGTAAGCTTAAGGGTAAAAGCAAGGGTAAGGGTAAGGGTAAGGGTAAGGGTAAGGGTAAAGGTAAGGGTAAGCCTAAGGGTAAAAGCAAGGGTAAGGGTAAGGGTAAGGGTAAGGGTAAGGGTAAGGGTAAGGGTAAGCTTAAGGGTAAAAGCAAGGGTAAGGGTAAGTGTAAGGGTAAGGGTAAGGGTAAGGGTAAGGGTATGGGTAAGGGTAAGCTTAAGGGTAAGGGTAAGGGTAAGGGTAAGGGTAAGCTTAAGTGTAAAAGCAAGGGTAAGGGTAAGGGTAAGGGTAAGGGTAAGCTTAAGGGTTAAAGCAAGGGTAAGGGTAAGGGTAAGGGTAAGGGTAAGGGTAAGCTTAAGGGTAAGGGTAAGGGTAAGGGTAAGAGTAAGCTTAAGGGGAAAAGCAAGGGTAAGGGTAAGGGTAAGGGTAAGGGTAAGGGTAAGGGTAAGCTTAAGGGTAAGGGTAAGGGTAAGGGTAAGGGTAAGGGTAAGCTTAAGGGTAAAAGCAAGGGTAAGGTTAAGGGTAAGGGTAAGGGTAAGGGTAAGGGTAAGGGTAAGGGTAAGCTTAAGGGTAAGGGTAAGGGTAAGGGTAAGGGTAAGCTTAAGGGTAAAAGCAAGGGTAAGGGTAAGGGTAAGGGTAAGGGTAAGGGTAAGGGTAAGGGTAAGGGTAAGGGTAAGGGTAAGAGTAAGGGTAAGCTTAAGGGTAAGGGTAAGGGTAAGGGTAAGCTTAAGGGTAAAAGCAAGGGTAAGGGTAAGGGTAAGGGTAAGGGTAGGGTAAGCTTAAGGGTAAAAGCAAGGGAAAGGGTAAGGGTAAGGGTGAGGGTAAGGGTAAAGGTAAGGGTAAGCCTAAGGGTAAAAGCAAGGGTAAGGGTAAGCGTAAGGGTAAGGGTAAGGGTAAGGGTAAGGGTAAGGGTGAGGGTAAGGGTAAGGGTAAGCTTAAGGGTAAAAGCAAGGGTAAGGGTAAGGGTAAGGGTAAGGGTAAGGGTAAGGGTAAGGGTAAGGGTAAGGGTAAGCTTAAGGGTAAAAGCAAGGGTAAGGGTAAGGGTAAGGGTAAGGGTAAGGGTAAGGGTAAGGGTAAGGGTAAGGGTAAGGGTAAGGGTAAGCTTAAGGGTAAAAGCAAGGGTAAGGGTAAGGGTAAGGGTAAGGGTAAGGGTAAGGGTTAGGGTAAGGGTAAAGGTAAGGGTAAGCCTAAGGGTAAAAGCAAGGGTAAGGGTAAGGGTAAGGGTAAGGGTAAGGGTAAGGGTAAGGGTAAGGGTAAGGGTAAGGGTAAGGGTAAGAGTAAGGGTAAGGGTAAGGGTAAGCTTAAGGGTAAAAGCAAGGGTAAGGGTAAGGGTAAGGGTAAGGGTAAGCCTAAGGGTAAAAGCAAGGGTAAGGGTAAGGTTAAGGGTAAGGGTAAGGGTAAGGGTAAGCTTAAGGGTAAAAGCAAGGGTAAGGGTAAGGGTAAGGGTAAGGGTAAGGGTAAGCTTAAGGGTAAAAGCAAGGGTAAGGGTAAGGGTGAGGGTGAGGGTAAGGGTAAGGGTAAGGGTAAAGGTAAGGGTAAGCCTAAGAGTAAAAGCAAGGGTAAGGGTAAGGGTAAGGGTAAGGGTAAGGGTAAGGGTAAGGGTAAGGGTAAGGGTAAGGGTAAGGGTAAGGGTAAGGGTAAGGGTAAGCTTAAGGGTAAAAGCAAGGGTAAGGATAAGGGTAAGGGTAAGGCTAAGGGTAAGGGTAAGGGTAAGGGTAAGGGTAAGGGTAAGGGTAAGGGTAAGCTTAAGGGTAAAAGCAAGGGTAAGGGTAAGGGTAAGGGTAAGGGTAAGGGTAAGGGTAAGGGTAAGGGTAAGGGTAAGGGTAAGGGTAAGGGTAAGGGTAAGCTTAAGGGTAAAAGCAAGGGTAAGGGTTAGGGTAAGGGTAAGGGTAAGGGTAAGGGTAAGGGTAAGCTTAAGGGTAAAAGCAAGGGTAAGGGTTAGGGTAAGGGTAAGGGTAAGGGTAAGGGTAAGGGTAAGGGTAAAGGTAAGGGTAAGCTTAAGGGTAAAAGCAAGGGTAAGGGTAAGGGTAAGGGTAAGGGTAAGGGTAAGGGTAAGGGTAAGGGTAAGGGTAAGGGTAAGGGTAAGGGTAAGCTTAAGGGTAAAAGCAAGGGTAAGGGTAAGGGTAAGGGTAAGGGTAAGGGTTAGGGTAAGGGGTAAGGGTAAGGGTAAGGGTAAGGGTAAGGGTAAGGGTAAGGGTAAGCTTAAGCGTAAGGGTAAGGGTAAGGGTAAGGGTAAGCCTAAGGGTAAAAGCAAGGGTAAGGGTAAGGGTAAGGGTAAGGGTAAGCTTAAGGGTAAAAGCAAGGGTAAGGGTAAGGCTAAGGGTAAGGGTAAGGGTAAGGGTAAGGGTAAGCTTAAGGGTAAAAGCAAGGGTAAGGGTAAGGGTAAGGGTAAGGGTAAGGGTAAAGGTGAGGGTAAGCCTAAGGGTAAAAGCAAGGGTAAGGGTAAGGGTAAGGGTAAGGGTAAGGGTAGGGGTAAGAGTAAGGGTAAGGGTAAGCTTAAGGGTAAAAGCAAGGGTAAGGGTAAGGGTAAGGGTAAGGGTAAGGGTAAGGGTAATCTTAAGGGTAAAAGCAAGGGTAAGGGTAAGGGTAAGGTAAGGGTAAGGGTAAGGGTAAGGGTAAGGGTAAGGGTAAGGGTAAGAGTAAGGGTAAGGGTAAGGGTAAGGGTAAGGGTAAGGGTAAGGGTGAACTTAAGGGTAAAAGCAAGGGTAAGGGTAGGGGTAAGGGTAAGGGTAAGGGTGAGGGTAAGGGTAAGGGTAAGGGTAAGGGTAAGGGTAAGGGTAAGGGTAAGCTTAAGGGTAAAAGCAAGGGTAAGGGTAAGGGTAAGGGTAAGGGTAAGGGTAAGGGTAAGGGTAAGGGTAAGGGTAAAGGTAAGGGTAAGCCTAAGGGTAAAAGCAAGGGTAAGTGTAAGGGTAAGGGTAAGGGTAAGAGTAAGGGTAAGGGTAAGGGTAAGGGTAAGCTTAAGGGTAAAAGCAAGGGTAAGGGTAAGGGTAAGGGTAAGGGTAAGCCTAAGGGTAAAAGCAAGGGTAAGGGTAAGGGTAAGGGTAAGGGTAAGGGTAAGGGTAAGCTTAAGGGTAAAAGCAAGGGTGAGGGTAAGGGTAAGGGTAAGGGTAAGGGTAAGGGTAAGGGTAAGGGTAAGGGTAAGGGTAAGCTTAAGGGTAAAAGCAAGGGTAAGGGTAAGGGTAAGGGTAAGGGTAAGGGTAAGGGTAAGGGTAAGGGTAAGGGTAAGGGTAAGCTTAAGGGTAAAAGCAAGGGTAAGGGTAAGGGTAAGGGTAAGGGTAAGGGTAAAGGTAAGGGTAAGCCTAAGGGTAAAAGCAAGGGTAAGGGTAAGCTTAAGGGTAAAAGCAAGGGTAAGGGTAAGGGTAAGGGTAAGGGTAAGCTTAAGGGTAAAAGCAAGGGTAAGGGTAAGGGTAAGGGTAAGGGTAAGGGTAAGGGTAAGGGTAAGGGTAAGGGTAAGGGTAAGGGTAAGGGTAAGGGTAAGGGTAAGGGTAAGGGTAAGGGTAAGGGTAAGGGTAAGGGTAAGGGTAAGGGTAAGGGTAAGGGTAAGGGTAAGGGTAAGGGTAAGCTTAAGGGTAAAAGCAAGGGTAAGGGTAAGGGTAAGGGTAAGGGTAATGGTAAGGGTAAAGGTAAGGGTAAGCCTAAGGGTAAAAGCAAGGGTAAGGGTAAGGGTAAGGGTAAGGGTAAGGGTAAGGGTAAGGGTAAGGGTAAGGGTAAGGGTAAGGGTAAGGGTAAGGGTAAGGGTAAGCTTAAGGGTAAAAGCAAGGGTAAGGGTAAGGGTAAGGGTAAGGGTAAGGGTAAGGGTAAGGGTAAGCCTAAGGGTAAAAGCAAGGGTAAGGGTAAGGGTAAGGGTAAGGGTAAGGGTAAGGGTAAGCTTAAGGGTAAAAGCAAGGGTGAGGGTAAGGGTAAGGGTAAGGGTAAGGGTAAGGGTAAGGGTAAGGGTAAGGGTAAGGGTAAGCTTAAGGGTAAAAGCAAGGGTAAGGGTAAGGGTAAGGGTAAGGGTAAGGGTAAGGGTAAGGGTAAGGGTAAGGGTAAGGGTAAGGGTAAGCTTAAGGGTAAAAGCAAGGGTAAGGGTAAGGGTAAGGGTAAGGGTAAGGGTAAAGGTAAGGGTAAGCCTAAGGGTAAAAGCAAGGGTAAGGGTAAGCCTAAGGGTAAAAGCAAGGGTAAGGGTAAGGGTAAGGGTAAGGGTAAGGGTAAGGGTAAGGGTAAGGGTAAGGGTAAGGGTAAGGGTAAGGGTAAGGGTAAGGGTAAGGGTAAGGGTAAGGGTAAGGGTAAGGGTAAGGGTAAGGGTAAGGGTAAGGGTAAGGGTAAGGGTAAGGGTAAGGGTAAGGGTAAGGGTAAGGGTAAGGGTAAGGGTAAGCTTAAGGGTAAAAGCAAGGGTAAGGGTAAGGGTAAGGGTAAGGGTAAGCCTTAGGGTAAAAGCAAGGGTAAGGGTAAGGGTAAGGGTAAGGGTAAGGGTAAGCTTAAGGGTAAAAGCAAGGGTAAGGGTAAGGGTAAGGGTAAGGGTAAAGGTAAGGGTAAGCCTAAGGGTAAAAGCAAGGGTAAGGGTAAGGGTAAGGGTAAGGGTAAGGGTAAGGGTAAGCTTAAGGGTAAAAGCAAGGGTAAGGGTAAGGGTAAGGGTAAGGGTAAGGGTAAGGGTAAGGGTAAGGGTAAGGGTAAGGGTAAGGGTAAAGGTAAGGGTAAGCCTAAGGGTAAAAGCAAGGGTAAGGGTAAGGGTAAGGGTAAGGGTAAGAGTAAGGGTAAGGGTAAGGGTAAGGGTAAGCTTAAGGGTAAAAGCAAGGGTAAGGGTAAGGGTAAGGGTAAGGGTAAGCCTAAGGGTAAAAGCAAGGGTAAGGGTAAGGGTAAGGGTAAGGGTAAGGGTAAGGGTAAGCTTAAGGGTAAAAGCAAGGGTGAGGGTAAGGGTAAGGGTAAGGGTAAGGGTAAGGGTAAGGGTAAGGGTAAGGGTAAGGGTAAGGGTAAGCTTAAGGGTAAAAGCAAGGGTAAGGGTAAGGGTAAGGGTAAGGGTAAGGGTAAGGGTAAGGGTAAGGGTAAGGGTAAGCTTAAGGGTAAAAGCAAGGGTAAGGGTAAGGGTAAGGGTAAGGGTAAGGGTAAAGGTAAGGGTAAGCCTAAGGGTAAAAGCAAGGGTAAGGGTAAGGGTAAGGGTAAGGGTAAGGGTAAGGGTAAGGGTAAGGGTAAGGGTAAGGGTAAGGGTAAGGGTAAGGGTAAGGGTAAGGGTAAGGGTAAGGGTAAGGGTAAGGGTAAGGGTAAGGGTAAGGGTAAGGGTAAGGGTAAGGGTAAGGGTAAGGGTAAGCTTAAGGGTAAAAGCAAGGGTAAGGGTAAGGGTAAGGGTAAGGGTAAGCCTAAGGGTAAAAGCAAGGGTAAGGGTAAGGGTAAGGGTAAGGGTAAGGGTAAGCTTAAGGGTAAAAGCAAGGGTAAGGGTAAGGGTAAGGGTAAGGGTAAGGGTAAGGGTAAGCTTAAGGGTAAAAGCAAGGGTAAGGGTAAGGGTAAGGGTAAGGGTAAGGGTAAAGGTAAGGGTAAGCCTAAGGGTAAAAGCAAGGGTAAGGGTAAGGGTAAGGGTAAGGGTAAGGGTAAGGGTAAGGGTAAGGGTAAGGGTAAGCTTAAGGGTAAAAGCAAGGGTAAGGGTAAGGGTGAGGGTAAGGGTAAGGGTAAGGGTAAGGGTAAGGGTAAGGGTAAGGGTAAGGGTAAGCTTAAGGGTAAGGGTAAGGGTAAGGGTAAGGGTAAGCTTAAGGGTAAAAGCAAGGTTAAGGGTAAGGGTAAGCTTAAGGGTAAAAGCAAGGTTAAGGGTAAGGGTAAGGGTAAGGGTAAGGGTAAGGGTAAGGGTAAGGGTAAGGGTGAGCTTAAGGGTAAGGGTAAGGGTAAGGGTAAGGGTAAGCTTTAGGGTAAAAGCAAGGGTAAGGGTAAGGGTAAGGGTAAGGGTAAGGGTAAGCTTAAGGGTAAGGGTAAGGGTAAGGGTAAGGGTGAGCTTAAGGGTAAAAGCAAGGATAAGGTTAAGGGTAAGGGTAAGGGTAAGGGTAAGGGTAAGGGTAAGCTTAAGGGTAAGGGTAAGGGTAAGGGTAAGGGTAAGCTTAAGGGTAAAAGCAAGGGTAAGGGTAAGGTTAAGGGTAAGGGTAAGGGTAAGGGTAAGGGTAAGGGTAAGGGTAAGGGTAAGGGTAAGGGTAAGGGTAAGGGTAAGGGTAAGGGTAAGCTTAAGGGTAAGGGTAAGGGTAAGGGTAAGCTTAAGGGTAAAAGCAAGGGTAAGGGTAAGGGTAAGGGTAAGGGTAAGGGTAAGCTTAAGGGTGAAAGCAAGGGTAAGGGTAAGGGTAAGGGTAAGGGTAAGGGTAAGGGTAAGGTTAAGGGTAAGGGTGAGGGTAAGGGTAAGCTTAAGGGTAAGGGTAAGGGTAAGGGTAAGCTTAAGGGTAAAAGCAAGGGTAAGGGTAAGGGTAAGGGTAAGGGTGAGGGTAAAGGTAAGGGTAAGCCTAAGGGTAAAAGCAAGGGTAAGGGTAAGGGTAAGGGTAAGGGTAAGGGTAAGGGTAAGGGTAAGGGTAAGGGTAAGGGTAAGGGTAAGGGTAAGGGTAAGGGTAAGGGTAAGGGTAAGGGTAAGCTTAAGGGTAAAAGCAAGGGTGAGGGTAAGGGTAAGGGTAAGGGTAAGGGTAAGGGTAAGGGTAAGGGTAAGGGTAAGCTTAAGGGTAAAAGCAAGGGTAAGGGTAAGGGTAAGGGTAAGGGTAAGGGTAAGGGTAAGGGTAAGGGTAAGGGTAAGGGTAAGGGTAAGCTTAAGGGTAAAAGCAAGGGTAAGGGTAAGGGTAAGGGTAAGGGTAAGGGTTAGGGTAAGGGTAAAGGTAAGGGTAAGCCTAAGGGTAAAAGCAAGGGTAAGGGTAAGGGTAAGGGTAAGGGTAAGGGTAAGGGTAAGGGTAAGGGTAAGGGTAAGGGTAAGAGTAAGGGTAAGGGTTAGGGTAAGCTTAAGGGTAAAAGCAAGGGTAAGGGTAAGGGTAAGGGTAAGGGTAAGCCTAAGGGTAAAAGCAAGGGTAAGGGTAAGGTTAAGGGTAAGGGTAAGGGTAAGCTTGAGGGTAAAAGCAAGGGTAAGGGTAAGGGTAAGGGTAAGGGTAAGGGTAAGCTTAAGGGTAAAAGCAAGGGTAAGGGTAAGGGTGAGGGTAAGGGTAATTGTAAGGGTAAGGGTAAAGGTAAGGGTAAGCCTAAGAGTAAAAGCAAGGGTAAGGGTAAGGGTAAGGGTAAGGGTAAGGGTAAGGGTAAGGGTAAGGGTAAGGGTAAGGGTAAGCTTAAGGGTAAAAGCAAGGGTAAGGATAAGGGTAAGGGTAAGGGTAAGGGTAAGGGTAAGGGTAGGCTTAAGGGTAAAAGCAAGGGTAAGGGTAAGGGTAAGGGTAAGGGTAAGGGTAAGGGTAAGGGTAAGGGTAAGGGTAAGGGTAAGCTTAAGGGTAAAAGCAAGGGTAAGGGTTAGGGTAAGGGTAAGGGTAAGGGTAAGGGTAAGGGTAAGCTTAAGGGTAATAGCAAGGGTAAGGGTAAGGGTAAGGGTAAGGGTAAGGGTAAGGGTAAAGGTAAGGGTAAGCCTAAGGGTAAAAGCAAGGGTAAGGGTAAGGGTAAGGGTAAGGGTAAGGGTAAGGGTAAGGGTAAGGGTAAGGGTAAGGGTAAGGGTAAGGGTAAGGGTAAGGGTAAGGGTAAGGGTAAGCTTAAGGGTATATGCAAGGGTAAGGGTAAGGGTAAGGGTGAGGGTAAGGGTAAGGGTAAGGGTAAGGGTAAGCTTAAGGGTAAAAGCAAGGGTAAGGGTAAGGGTAAGGGTAAGGGTAAGGGTAAGGGTAAGGGTAAGCTTAAGGGTAAAAGCAAGGGTAAAGGTAAGGGTAAGGGTAAGGGTAAGGGTAAGGGTAAGGGTAAGGGTAAGGGTAAGGGTAAAGGTAAGGTTAAGCCTAAGGGTAAAAGCAAGGGTAAGGGTAAGGGTAAGGGTAAGGGTAAGGGTAAGGGTAAGGGTAAGGGTAAGGGTAAGGGTAAGGGTAAGGGTAAGGGTAAGCTTAAGGGTAAAAGCAAGGGTAAGGGTAAGGGTAAGGGTAAGGGTAAGCCTAAGGGTAAAAGCAAGGGTAAGAGTAAGGGTAAGGGTAAGGGTAAGGGTAAGCTTAAGGGTAAAAGCAAGGGTAAGGGTAAGGGTAAGGGTAAGGGTAAGGGTAAGGGTAAGGGTAAGGGTAAGGGTAAGGGTAAGGGTAAGCTTAAGGGTAAAAGCAAGGGTAAGGGTAAGGGTAAGGGTAAGGGTAAGGGTAAGGGTAAAGGTAAGGGTAAGCCTAAGGGTCAAAGCAAGGGTAAGGGTAAGGGTAAGGGTAAGGGTAAGGGTAAGGGTAAGGGTAAGGGTAAGGGTAAGGGTAAGGGTAAGGGTAAGGGTAAGCTTAAGGGTAAAAGCAAGGGTAAGGGTAAGGGTAAGGGTAAGGGTAAGCCTAAGGGTAAAAGCAAGGGTAAGGGTAAGGGTAAGCTTAAGGGTAAAAGCAAAGGTAAGGGTAAGGGTAAGGGTAAGGGTAAGGGTAAGGGTAAGGGTAAGCTTAAGGGTAAAAGCAAGGGTGGGGGTAAGGGTAAGGGTAAGGGTAAGGGTAAGGGTAAGGGTAAGCTTAATGGTAAAAGCAAGGGTAAGGGTAAGGGTAAGGGTAAGGGTAAGGGTAAGGGTAAGGGTAAGGGTAAGGGTGAGCTTAAGGGTAAAAGCAAGGGTAAGGGTAAGGTTAAGGGTAAGGGTAAGGGTAAGGGTAAGGGTAAGGGTTAGCTTAAGGGTAAAAGCAAGGGTAAGGGTAAGGGTAAGGGTAAGGGTAAGGGTAAGGGTAAGGGTAAGGGTAAGGGTAAGGGTAAAGGTAAGGGTAAGCCTAAGGGTAAAAGCAAGGGTAAGGGTAAGGGTAAGGGTAAGGGTAAGAGTAAGGGTAAGGGTAAGGGTAAGGGTAAGCTTAAGGGTAAAAGCAAGGGTAAGGGTAAGGGTAAGGGTAAGGGTAAGCCTAAGGGTAAAAGCAAGGGTAAGGGTAAGGGTAAGCTTAAGGGTAAAAGCAAAGGTAAGGGTAAGGGTAAGGGTAAGGGTAAGGGTAAGGGTAAGGGTAAGCTTAAGGGTAAAAGCAAGGGTGGGGGTAAGGGTAAGGGTAAGGGTAAGGGTAAGGGTAAGGGTAAGGGTAAGCTTAAGGGTAAAAGCAAGGGTAAGGGTAAGGGTAAGGGTAAGGGTAAGGGTAAGGGTAAGGGTAAGGGTAAGGGTAAGGGTAAGGGTAAGGGTAAGCTTAAGGGTAAAAGCAAGGGTAAGGGTAAGGGTAAGGGTAAGGGTAAGGGTAAAGGTAAGGGTAAGCCTAAGGGTAAAAGCAAGGGTAAGGGTAAGGGTAAGGGTAAGGGTAAGGGTTAGGGTAAGGGTAAGGGTAAGGGTAAGGGTAAGGGTAAGGGTAAGGGTAAGGGTAAGGGTAAGGGTAAGGGTAAGGGTAAGGGTAAGGGTAAGGGTAAGGGTAAGCTTAAGGGTAAAAGCAAGGGTAAGGGTAAGGGAAAGGGTAAGGGTAAGCCTAAGGGTAAAAGCAAGGGTAAGGGTAAGGGTAAGGGTAAGGGTTAGGGTAAGCTTAAGGGTGAAAGCAAGAGTAAGGGTAAGGGTAAGGGTAAGGGTAAGGGTAAGGGTAAGCTTAAGGGTAAAAGCAAGGGTAAGGGTAAAGGTAAGGGTAAGGGTAAGGGTAAGGGTAAGGGTAAGGGTAAGGGTAAGGGTAAGGGTAAAGGTAAGGGTAAGCCTAAGGGTAAAAGCAAGGGTAAGGGTAAGGGTAAGGGTAAAGGTAAGGGTAAGGGTAAGGTGAAGGGTAAGGGTGAGGGTAAGCTTAAGGGTAAAAGCAAGGGTAAGGGTAAGGGTAAGGGTAAGGGTAAGGGTAAGGGTAAGGGTAAGGGTAAGGGTAAGGGTAAGGGTAAGGGTAAGCTTAAGGGTAAAGGTAAGGGTAAGGGTAAGCTTAAGGGTAAAAGCAAGGGTAAGGGTAAGGGTAAGGGTAAGGGTAAGCTTAAGGGTAAAAGCAAGGGTAAGGGTAAGGGTAAGGGTAAGGGTAAGGGTAAGGGTAAGGGTAAGGGTAAGGGTAAGGGTAAGGGTAAGGGTAAGGGTAAGGGTAAGGGTAAGCTTAAGGGTAAGGGTAAGGGTAAGGGTAAGGGTAAGCTTAAGGGTAAAAGCAAGGGTAAGGGTAAGGGTAAGGGTAAGGGTAAGGGTAAGCTTAAGGGTAAGGGTAAGGTTAAGGGTAAGGGTAAGGGTAAGCTTAAGGGTAAAAGCAAGGGTAAGGGTGAGGGTGAGGGTAAGGGTAAGGGTAAGGGTAAGGGTAAGGGTAAGCTTAAGGGTAAGGGTAAGGGTAAGGGTAAGGGTAAGCTTAAGGGTAAAAGCAAGGGTAAGGGTAAGGGTAAGGGTAAGGGTAAGGGTAAGGGTAAGGGTAAGGGTAAGGGTAAGGGTAAGGGTAAGGGTAAGGGAAAGCTTAAGGGTAAGGGTAAGGGTAAGGGTAAGGGTAAGCTTAAGGGTAAAAGCAAGGGTAAGGTTAAGGGTAAGGTTAATGGTAAGGGTAAGGGTAAGGGTAAGCTTAAGGGTAAAAGCAAGGGTAAGGGTAAGGGTAAGGGTAAGGGTAAGGGTAAGGGTAAGGGTGAGGGTAAGGGTAAGGTTAAGGGTAAGCTTAAGGGTAAGGGTAAGGGTAAGGGTAAGGGTAAGGGTAAGCTTAAGGGTAAAAGCAAGGGTAAGGGTAAGGGTAAGGGTAAGGGTAAGGGTAAAGGTAAGGGTAAGCCTAAGGGTAAAAGCAAGGATAAGGGTAAGGGTAAGGATAAGGGTAAGGGTAAGGGTAAGGGTAAGGGTAAGGGTAAGCTTAAGGGTAAAAGCAAGGGTAAGGGTAAGGGTAAGGGTAAGGGTAAGGGTAAGGGTAAGGGAAAGGGTAAGGGTAAGGGTAAGCTTAAGGGTAAAAGCAAGGGTAAGGGTAAGGGTAAGGGTAAGGGTAAGGGTAAGGGTAATGGTAAGCTTAAGGGTAAAAGCAAGGGTAAGGGTAAGGGTAAGGGTAAGGGTAAGGGTTAGGGTAAGGGTAAAGGTAAGGGTAAGCCTAAGGGTAAAAGCAAGGGTAAGGGTAAGGGTAAGGGTAAGGGTAAGGGTAAGGGTAAGGGTAAGGGTAAGGGTAAGGGTAAGGGTTAGAGTAAGGGTAAGGGTAAGGGTAAGCTTAAGGGTAAAAGCAAGGGTAAGGGTAAGGGTAAGGGTAAGGGTAAGCCTAAGGGTAAAAGCAAGGGTAAGGGTTAGGGTAAGGGTAAGGGTAAGGGTAAGCTTAAGGGTAAAAGCAAGGGTAAGGGTAAGGGTAAGGGTAAGGGTAAGGGTAAGGGTAAGCTTAAGGGTAAAAGCAAGGGTAAGGGTAAGGGTAAGGGTAAGGGTAAGGGTAAGGGTAAGGGTAAGGGTAAAGGTAAGGGTAAGCCTAAGGGTAAAAGCAAGGGTAAGGGTAAGGGTAAGGGTAAGGGTAAGGGTAAGGGTAAGCTTAAGGGTAAAAGCAAGGGTAAGGGTAAGGGTAAGGGTAAGGGTAAGGGTAAGGGTAAGGGTAAGGGTAAGGGTAAGGGTAAGGGTGAGCTTAAGGGTAAAAGCAAGGGTAAGGGTAAGGGTAAGGGTAAGGGTAAGGGTAAGGGTAAGGGTAAGGGTAAGGGTAAGGGTAAAGGTAAGGGTAAGGGTAAGGGTAAGGGTAAGGGTAAGGGTAAGGGTAAGGGTAAGCTTAAGGGTAAAAGCAAGGGTAAGGGTTAGGGTAAGGGTAAGGGTAAGGGTAAGGGTAAGGGTATGGGTAAGCTTAAGGGTAAAAGCAAGGGTAAGGGTAAGGGTAAGGGTAAGGGTAAGGGTAAGGGTAAGGGTAAGGGTAAGGGTAAGGGTAAGGGTAAGGGTAAGGGTAAGGGTAAAGGTAAGGGTAAGCTTAAGGGTGAAAGCAAGGGTAAGGGTAAGGGTAAGGGTAAGGGTAAGGGTAAGGGTAAGGGTGAGGGTAAGCTTAAGGGTAAAAGCAAGGGTAAGGGTAAGGGTAAGGGTAAGGGTAAGGGTTAGGGTAAGGGTAAAGGTAAGGGTAAGCCTAAGGGTAAAAGCAAGGGTAAGGGTAAGGGTAAGGGTAAGGGTAAGGGTAAGGGTAAGGGTAAGGGTAAGGGTAAGAGTAAGTGTAAGGGTAAGGGTAAGCTTAAGGGTGAAAGCAAGGGTAAGGGTAAGGATAAGGGTAAGGGTAAGCCTAAGGGTAAAAGCAAGGGTAAGGGTAAGGGTAAGGGTAAGGGTAAGGGTAAGCTTAAGGGTAAAAGCAAGGGTAAGGGTAAGGGTAAGGTTAAGGGTAAGGGTAAGGGTAAGCTTAAGGGTAAAAGCAAGTGTAAGGGTAAGGGTAAGGGTAAGGGTAAGGGTAAGGGTAAGGGTAAGGGTAAGGGTAAGGGTAAAGGTAAGGGTAAGCCTAAGGGTAAAAGCAAGGGTAAGGGTAAGGGTAAGGGTAAGGGTAAGCTTAAGGGTAAAAGCAAGGGTAAGGGTAAGGGTAAGGGTAAGGGTAAAGGTAAGGGTAAGGGTAAGGGTAAGGGTAAGCTTAAGGGTAAAAGCAAGGGTAAGGGTAAGGGTAAGGGTAAGGGTAAGGGTAAGGGTAAGGGTAAGGGTAAGGGTAAGGGTAAGGGTAAGGGTAAGGGTAAGGGTAAGGGTAAGGGTAAGCTAAAGGGTAAAAGCAAGGGTAAGGGTTAGGGTAAGGGTAAGGGTAAGGGTAAGGGTAAGGGTAAGCTTAAGGGTAAAAGCAAGGGTAAGGGTAAAAGTAAGGGTAAGGGTAAGGGTAAGGGTAAGGGTAAGGGTAAGGGTAAAGGTAAGGGTAAGCCTAAGGGTAAAAGCAAAGGTAAGGGTAAGGGTAAGGGTAAGGGTAAGGGTAAGGGTAAGGGTAAGGGTAAGGGTAAGGGTAAGGGTAAGGGTAAGGGTAAGCTTAAGGGTATAAGCAAGGGTAAGGGTAAGGGTAAGGGTGAGGGTAAGGGTAAGGGTAAGGGTAAGGGTTAGGGTAAGGGTAAAGGTATGGGTAAGCCTAAGGGTAAAAGCAAGGGTAAGGGTAAGGGTAAGGGTAAGGGTAAGGGTAAGGGTAAGGGTAAGGGTAAGAGTAAGGGTAAGGGTAAGGGTAAGCTTAAGGGTGAAAGCAAGGGTAAGGGTAAGGATAAGGGTAAGGGTAAGCCTAAGGGTAAAAGCAAGGGTAAGGGTAAGGGTAAGGGTAAGGGTAAGGGTAAGCTTAAGGGTAAAAGCAAGGGTAAGGGTAAGGGTAAGGGTAAGGGTAAGGGTAAGGGTAAGCTTAAGGGTAAAAGCAAGTGTAAGGGTAAGGGTAAGGGAAAGGGTAAGAGTAAGGGTAAGGGTAAGGGTAAGGGTAAGGGTAAAGGTAAGGGTAAGCCTAAGGGTAAAAGCAAGGGTAAGGGTAAGGGTAAGGGTAAGGGTAAGCTTAAGGGTAAAAGCAAGGGTAAGGGTAAGGGTAAGGGTAAGGGTAAAGGTAAGGGTAAGGGTAAGGGTAAGGGTAAGCTTAAGGGTAAAAGCAAGGGTAAGGGTAAGGGTAAGGGTAAGGGTAAGGGTAAGGGTAAGGGTAAGGGTAAGGGTAAGGGTAAGGGTAAGGGTAAGGGTAAGGGTAAGGGTAAGGGTAAGGGTAAGCTAAAGGGTAAAAGCAAGGGTAAGGGTTAGGGTAAGGGTAAGGGTAAGGGTAAGGGTAAGGGTAAGCTTAAGGGTAAAAGCAAGGGTAAGGGTAAGGGTAAGGGTAAGGGTAAGGGTAAGGGTAAGGGTAAGGGTAAGGGTAAGGGTAAGGGTAAAGGTAAGGGTAAGCCTAAGGGTAAAAGCAAGGGTAAGGGTAAGGGTAAGGGTAAGGGTAAGGGTAAGGGTAAGGGTATGGGTAAGGGTAAGGGTAAGGGTAAGGGTAAGCTTAAGGGTATAAGCAAGGGTAAGGGTAAGGGTAAGGGTGAGGGTAAGGGTAAGGGTAAGGGTAAGGGTAAGGGTAAGCTTAAGGGTAAAAGCAATGGTAAGGGTAAGGGTAAGGGTAAGGGTAAGGGTAAGCTTAAGAATAAAAGCAAGGGTAAGGGTAAGGGTAAGGGTAAGGGTAAGGGTAAGGGTAAGGGTAAGGGTAAGGGTAAGGGTAAGGGTAAGGGTAAGGGTAAAGGTAAGGGTAAGCCTAAGGGTAAAAGCAAGGGTAAGGGTAAGGGTAAGGGTAAGGGTAAGGGTAAGGGTAAGGGTAAGGGTAAGGGTAAGGGTAAGTGTAAGGGTAAGCTTAAGGGTAAAAGCAAGGGTAAGGGTAAGGGTAAGGATAAGGGTAAGCCTAAGGGTAAAAGCAAGGGTAAGGGTAAAGGTAAGGGTAAGGGTAAGGGTAAGCTTAAGGGTAAAAGCAAGGGTAAGGGTGAGGGTAAGGGTAAGGGTAAGGGTAAGGGTAAGGGTAAGCTTAAGGGTAAAAGCAAGGGTAAGGGTAAGGGTAAGGGTAAGGGTAAGGGTAAGGGTAAAGGTAAAGGTAAGCCTAAGGGTAAAAGCAAGGGTAAGGGTAAGGGTAAGGGTAAGGGTAAGGGTAAGGGTAAGGGTAAGGGTAAGGGTAAGGGTAAGGGTAAGGGTAAGGGTAAGCTTAAGGGTAAAAGCAAGGGTAAGGGTAAGGGTAAGGGTAAGGGTAAGGGTAAGGGTAAGGGTAAGCTTAAGGGTAAAAGCAAGGGTAAGGGTAAGGGTAAGGGTAAGGGTAAGGGTAAGGGTAAGGGTAAGGGTAAGCTTAAGGGAAAAGCAAGGGTAAGGGTAGGGGTAAGGGTAAGGGTAAGCTTAAGGGTAAAAGCAAGGGTAAGGGTAAGGGTAAGGGTAAGGGTAAGGGTAAGGGTAAGGGTAAAGGTAAGGGTAAGCCTAAGGGTAAAAGCAAGGGTAAGGGTAAGGGTAAGGGTAAGGGTAAGGGTAAGGGTAAGGGTAAGGGTAAGGGTAAGGGTAAGGGTAAGGGTAAGGGTAAGGGTAAGGGTAAGGGTAAGGGTAAGGGTAAGGGTAAGGGTAAGGGTAAGGGTAAGCTTAAGGGTAAAAGCAAGGGTGAGGGTAAGGGTAAGGGTAAGGGTAAGGGTAAGGGTAAGGGTAAGGGTAAGGGTAAGGGTAAGGGTAAGGGTAAGGGTAAGGGTAAGGGTAAGGGTAAGGGTAAGGGTAAGGGTAAGGGTAAGCCTAAGGGTAAAAGCAAGGGTAAGGGTAAGGGTAAGGGTAAGGGTAAGGGTAAGCTTAAGGGTAAAAGCAAGGGTAAGGGTAAGGGTAAGGGTAAGGGTAAGGGTAAGGGTAAGGGTAAGCTTAAGGGTAAAAGCAAGGGTAAGGGTAAGGGTAAGGGTAAGGGTAAGGGTAAGGGTAAGGGTAAAGGTAAGGGTAAGCCTAAGGGTAAAAGCAAGGGTATGGGTAAGGGTAAGGGTAAGGGTAAGGGTAAGGGTAAGCTTAAGGGTAAAAGCAAGGGTAAGGGTAAGGGTAAGGGTAAGGGTAAGGGTAAGGGTAAGGGTAAGGGTAAGGGTAAGGGTAAGGGTAAGCTTAAGGGTAAAAGCAAGGGTAAGGGTAAGGGTAAGGGTAAGGGTAAGGGTAAGGGTAAGGGTAAGGGTAAGGGTAAGGGTAAGGGTAAGCTTAAGGGTAAAAGCAAGGGTAAGGGTAAGGGTAAGGGTAAGGGTAAGGGTAAGGGTAAGGGTAAGGGTAAGGGTAAGGGTAAGGGTAAGGGTAAGGGTAAGGGTAAGGGTAAGGGTAAGGGTAAGGGTAAGGGTAAGGGTAAGGGTAAGGGTAAGCTTAAGGGTAAAAGCAAGGGTAAGGGTAAGGGTAAGGGTAAGGGTAAGGGTAAGGGTAAGGGTAAGGTTAAGCTTAAGGGTAAAAGCAAGGGTTAGGGTAAGGGTAAGGGTAAGGGTAAGGGTAAGGGTAAGGGTAAGCCTAAGGGTAAAAGCAAGGGTAAGGGTAAGGGTAAAAGCAAGGGTAAGGGTAAGGGTAAGGGTAAGGGTAAGGGTAAGGGTAAGGGTGAGGGTAAGGGTAAGGGTAAGCTTAAGGGTAAAAGCAAGGGTAAGGGTAAGGGTAAGGGTAAGGGTAAGTGTAAGCTTAAGGGTAAAAGCAAGGGTAAGGGTAAGGGTAAAGGTAAGGGTAAGCCTTAGGGTAAAAGCAAGGGTAAGGGTAAGGGTAAGGGTAAGGGTAAGGGTAAGGGTAAGGGTAAGGGTAAGGGTAAGGGTAAGCTTAAGGGTAAAAGCAAGGGTAAGGGTAAGGGTAAGGGTAAGGGTAAGGGTAAGGGTAAGGGTAAGGGTAAGGGTAAGGGTAAGGGTAAGGGTAAGGGTAAGGGTAAGCTTAAGGGTAAAAGCAAGGGTAAGGGTAAGGGTAAGGGTAAGGGTAAGGGTAAGGGTAAGGGTAAGGGTAAGCTTAAGGGTTAAAGCAAGGGTAAGGGTTAGGGTAAGGGTAAGGGTAAGGGTAAGGGTAAGCTTGAGGGTAAAAGCAAGGGTAAGGGTAAGGGTAAGGGTAAGGGTAAAGGTAAGGGTAAGCCTAAGGGTAAAAGCAAGGGTAAGGGTAAGGGTAAGGGTAAGGGTAAGGGTAAGGGTAAGGGTAAGGGTAAGGGTAAGGGTAAGCTTAAGGGTATAAGCAAGGGTAAGGGTAAGGGTAAGGGTGAGGGTAAGGGTAAGGGTAAGGGTAAGCTTAAGGGTAAAAGCAAGGGTAAGGTTAAGGGTAAGGGTAAGGGTAAGGGTAAGGGTAAGGGTAAGCTTAAGGGTAAAAGCAAGGGTAAGGGTAAGGGTAAGGGTAAGGGTAAGGGTAAGGGTTAGGGTAAGGGTAAGGGTAAGGGTAAAGGTAAGGGTAAGCCTAAGGGTAAAAGCAAGGGTAAGGGTAAAGGTAAGGGTAAGGGTAAGGGTAAGGGTAAGGGTAAGGGTAAGGGTAAGGGTAAGCTTAAGGGTAAAAGCAAGGGTAAGGGTAAGGGTAAGGGTAAGGGTAAGCCTAAGGGTAAAACAAGGGTAAGGGTAAGGGTAAGGGTAAGGGTAAGCTTAAGGGTAAAAGCAAGGGTAAGGGTAAGGGTAAGGGTGAGGGTAAGGGTAAGCTTAAGGGTTAAAGCAAGGGTAAGGGTAAGGGTAAGGGTAAGGGTAAGGGTAAGGGTAAGGGTAAGGGTAAGGGTAAAGGTAAGGGTAAGGGTAAGGGTAAGGGTAAGGGTAAGCTTAAGGGTAAAAGCAAGGGTAAGGGTAAGGGTAAGGGTAAGGGTAAGGGTAAGGGTAAGGGTAAGGGTAAGCTTAAGGGTAAGGGTAAGGGTAAGGGTAAGGGAAAGCTTAAGGGTAAAAGCAAGGGTAAGGGTAAGGGTAAGGGTAAGGGTAAGGGTAAGGGTAAGGGTAAGCTTAAGGGTAAGGGTAAGGGTAAGGGTAAGGGTAAGCTTAAGGGTAAAAGCAAGGGTAAGGGTAAGGGTAAGGGTAAGGGTAAGGGTAAGCTTAAGGGTAAGGGTGAGGGTAAGGGTAAGGGTAAGCTTAAGGGTAAAATCAAGGGTAAGGGTAAGGGTAAGGGTAAGGGTAAGGGTAAGGGTAAGGGTAAGGGTAAGGGTAAGGGTAAGGGTAAGGGTAAGGGTAAGGGTAAGGGTAAGCTTAAGGGTAAGGGTAAGGGTAAGGGTAAGGGTAAGCTTAAGGGTAAAAGCAAGGGTAAGGGTAAGGGTAAGGGTAAGGGTAAGGGTAAGGGTTAGGGTAAGCTTAAGGGTAAAAGCAAGGGTAAGGGTAAGGGTAAGGGTAAGGGTAAGGGTAAGGGTAAGGGTAAGGGTAAAGGTAAGGGTAAGCCTAAGGGTAAAAGCAAGGGTAAGGGTAAGGGTAAGGGTAAGGGTAAGGGTAAGGGTAAGGGTAAGGGTAAGGGTAAGGGTAAGCTTAAGGGTAAAAGCAAGGGTAAGGGTAAGGGTAAGGGTAAGGGTAAGGGTAAGGGTAAGGGTAAGCCTAAGGGTAAAAGCAAGGGTAAGGGTGAGGGTAAGGGTAAGGGTAAGGGTAAGGGTAAGGGTAAGCTTAAGGGTAAAAGCAAGGGTAAGGGTAAGGGTAAGGGTAAGGGTAAGGGTAAGGGTAAGCTTAAGGGTAAAAGCAAGGGTGAGGGTAAGGGTGAGGGTAAGGGTAAGGGTAAGGGTAAGGGTAAGGGTAAGGGTAAGGGTAAGGGTAAGGGTAAGCTTAAGGGTAAAAGCAAGGGTAAGGGTGAGGGTAAGGGTAAGGGTAAGGGTAAGGGTAAGCTTAAGGGTAAAAGCAAGGGTAAGGGTAAGGGTAAGGGTAAAGGTAAGGGTAAGGGTAAGGGTAAAGGTAAGGGTAAGCCTAAGGGTAAAAGCAAGGGTAAGGGTAAGGGTAAGGGTAAGGGTAAGGGTAAGGGTAAGGGTAAGGGTAAGGGTAAGGGTAAGGGTAAGGGTAAGGGTAAGGGTAAGGGTAAGGGTAAGGGTAAGGGTAAGGGTAAGGGTAAGGGTAAGGGTAAGGGTAAGGGTAAGGGTAAGGGTAAGCCTAAGGGTAAAAGCAAGGGTAAGGGTAAGGGTAAGGGTAAGGGTAAGGGTAAGCTTAAGGGTAAAAGCAAGGGTAAGGGTAAGGGTAAGGGTAAGGGTAAGCTTAAGGGTAAAAGCAAGGGTAAGGGTAAGGGTCAGGGTAAGGGTCAGGGTAAGGGTAAGGGTAAGGGTAAGGGTGAAGGTAAGGGTAAGCCTAAGGGTAAAAGCAAGGGTAAGGGTAAGGGTAAGGATAAGGGTAAGGGAAAGGGTAAGGGTAAGGGTAAGGGTAAGGGTAAGGGTAAGGGTAAGGGTAAGCTTAAGGGTAAAAGCAAGGGTAAGGGTAAGGGTAAGGGTAAGGGTAAGGGTAAGGGTAAGGGTAAGGGTAAGGGTAAGGGTAAGGGTAAGGGTAAGGGTAAGGGTAAGGGTAAGCTTTAGGGTAAAAGCAAGGGTAAGGGTAAGGGTAAGGGTAAGGGTAAGGGTAAGGGTAAGCTTAAGGGTAAAAGCAAGGGTAAGGGTAAGGGTAAGGGTAAGGGTAAGGGTAAGGGTAAGGGTAAGGGTAAGGGTAAGGGTAAGGGTAAGGGTAAGGGTAAAGGTAAGGGTAAGCCTAAGGGTAAATGCAAGGGTAAGGGTGAGGGTAAGGGTAAGGGTAAGGGTAAGTGTAAGGGTAAGGGTAAGGGTAAGGGTAAGAGTAAGCTTAAGGGTAAAAGCAAGGGTAAGGGTAAGGGTAAGGGTAAGGGTAAGGGTAAGGGTAAGGGTAAGGGTAAGGGTAAGCTTAAGGGTAAAAGCAAGGGTAAGGGTAAGGGTAAGGGTAAGGGTAAGGGTAAGGGTAAGTGTAAGGGTAAGGGTAAAGGTAAGGGTAAGGGTAAGGGTAAGGGTAAGGGTAAGGGTAAGGGTAAGGGTAAGCTTAAGGGTAAAAGCAAGGGTAAGGGTTAGGGTAAGGGTAAGGGTAAGGGTAAGGGTAAGGGTATGGGTAAGCTTAAGGGTAAAAGCAAGGGTAAGGGTAAGGGTAAGGGTAAGGGTAAGGGTAAGGGTAAGGGTAAGGGTAAGGGTAAGGGTAAGGGTAAGGGTAAGGGTAAGGGTAAGGGTAAGGGTAAAGGTAAGGGTAAGCTTAAGGGTAAAAGCAAGGGTAAGGGTAAGGGTAAGGGTAAGGGTAAGGGTAAGGGTGAGGGTAAGCTTAAGGGTAAAAGCAAGGGTAAGGGTAAGGGTAAGGGTAAGGGTAAGGGTTAGGGTAAGGGTAAAGGTAAGGGTAAGCCTAAGGGTAAAAGCAAGGGTAAGGGTTAGGGTAAGGGTAAGGGTAAGGGTAAGGGTAAGGGTAAGGGTAAGGGTAAGGGTAAGAGTAAGTGTAAGGGTAAGGGTAAGCTTAAGGGTGAAAGCAAGGGTAAGGGTAAGGATAAGGGTAAGGGTAAGCCTAAGGGTAAAAGCAAGGGTAAGGGTAAGGGTAAGGGTAAGGGTAAGGGTAAGCTTAAGGGTAAAAGCAAGGGTAAGGGTAAGGGTAAGGTTAAGGGTAAGGGTAAGGGTAAGCTTAAGGGTAAAAGCAAGTGTAAGGGTAAGGGTAAGGGTAAGGGTAAGGGTAAGGGTAAGATTAAGGGTAAGGGTAAGGGTAAAGGTAAGGGTAAGCCTAAGGGTAAAAGCAAGGGTAAGGGTAAGGGTAAGGGTAAGGGTAAGCTTAAGGGTAAAAGCAAGGGTAAGGGTAAGGGTAAGGGTAAGGGTAAAGGTAAGGGTAAGGGTAAGGGTAAGGGTAAGCTTAAGGGTAAAAGCAAGGGTAAGGGTAAGGGTAAGGGTAAGGGTAAGGGTAAGGGTAAGGGTAAGGGTAAGGGTAAGGGTAAGGGTAAGGTTAAGGGTAAGGGTAAGGGTAAGGGTAAGCTAAAGGGTAAAAGCAAGGGTAAGGGTTAGGGTAAGGGTAAGGGTAAGGGTAAGGGTAAGGGTAAGCTTAAGGGTAAAAGCAAGGGTAAGGGTAAAAGTAAGGGTAAGGGTAAGGGTAAGGGTAAGGGTAAGGGTAAAGGTAAGGGTAAGCCTAAGGGTAAAAGCAAAGGTAAGGGTAAGGGTAAGGGTAAGGGTAAGGGTAAGGGTAAGGGTAAGGGTAAGGGTAAGGGTAAGGGTAAGGGTAAGGGTAAGCTTAAGGGTATAAGCAAGGGTAAGGGTAAGGGTAAGGGTGAGGGTAAGGGTAAGGGTAAGGGTAAGGGTTAGGGTAAGGGTAAAGGTAAGGGTAAGCCTAAGGGTAAAAGCAAGGGTAAGGGTAAGGGTAAGGGTAAGTGTAAGGGTAAGGGTAAGGGTAAGGGTAAGGGTAAGAGTAAGGGTAAGGGTAAGGGTAAGCTTAAGGGTGAAAGCAAGGGTAAGGGTAAGGATAAGGGTAAGGGTAAGCCTAAGGGTAAAAGCAAGGGTAAGGGTAAGGGTAAGGGTAAGGGTAAGGGTAAGCTTAAGGGTAAAAGCAAGGGTAAGGGTAAGGGTAAGGGTAAGGGTAAGGGTAAGGGTAAGGGTAAGCTTAAGGGTAAAAGCAAGTGTAAGGGTAAGGGTAAGGGTAAGGGTAAGAGTAAGGGTAAGGGTAAGGGTAAGGGTAAGGGTAAAGGTAAGGGTAAGCCTAAGGGTAAAAGCAAGGGTAAGGGTAAGGGTAAGGGTAAGGGTAAGCTTAAGGGTAAAAGCAAGGGTAAGGGTAAGGGTAAGGGTAAGGGTAAAGGTAAGGGTAAGGGTAAGGGTAAGGGTAAGCTTAAGGGTGAAAGCAAGGGTAAGGGTAAGGGTAAGGGTAAGGGTAAGGGTAAGGGTAAGGGTAAGGGTAAGGGTAAGGGTAAGGGTAAGGGTAAGGGTAAGGGTAAGGGTAAGGGTAAGGGTAAGCTAAAGGGTAAAAGCAAGGGTAAGGGTTAGGGTAAGGGTAAGGGTAAGGGTAAGGGTAAGGGTAAGCTTAAGGGTAAAAGCAAGGGTAAGGGTAAGGGTAAGGGTAAGGGTAAGGGTAAGGGTAAGGGTAAGGGTAAGGGTAAGGGTAAGGGTAAGGGTAAAGGTAAGGGTAAGCCTAAGGGTAAAAGCAAGGGTAAGGGTAAGGGTAAGGGTAAGGGTAAGGGTAAGGGTAAGGGTAAGGGTAAGGGTAAGGGTAAGGGTAAGGGTAAGGGTAAGGGTAAGCTTAAGGGTATAAGCAAGGGTAAGGGTAAGGGTAAGGGTGAGGGTAAGGGTAAGGGTAAGGGTAAGGGTAAGGGTAAGCTTAAGGGTAAAAGCAATGGTAAGGGTAAGGGTAAGGGTAAGGGTAAGGGTAAGCTTAAGAGTAAAAGCAAGGGTAAGGGTAAGGGTAAGGGTAAGGGTAAGGGTAAGGGTAAGGGTAAGGGTAAGGGTAAGGGTAAGGGTAAGGGTAAGGGTAAGGGTAAGGGTAAGGGTAAAGGTAAGGGTAAGCCTAAGGGTAAAAGCAAGGGTAAGGGTAAGGGTAAGGGTAAGGGTAAGGGTAAGGGTAAGGGTAAGTGTAAGGGTAAGTGTAAGGGTAAGCTTAAGGGTAAAAGCAAGGGTAAGGGTAAGCTTAAGGGTAAAAGCAAGGGTAAGGGTAAGGGTAAGGGTAAGGGTAAAGGTAAGGGTAAGGGTAAGGGTAAGGGTAAGCTTAAGGGTAAAAGCAAGGGTAAGGGTAAGGGTAAGGGTAAGGGTAAGGGTAAGGGTAAGGGTAAGGGTAAGGGTAAGGGTAAGGGTAAGGGTAAGGGTAAGGGTAAGGGTAAGGGTAAGCTAAAGGGTAAAAGCAAGGGTAAGGGTTAGGGTAAGGGTAAGGGTAAGGGTAAGGGTAAGGGTAAGCTTAAGGGTAAAAGCAAGGGTAAGGGTAAAAGTAAGGGTAAGGGTAAGGGTAAGGGTAAGGGTAAGGGTAAGGGTAAGGGTAAGGGTAAAGGTAAGGGTAAGCCTAAGGGTAAAAGCAAAGGTAAGGGTAAGGGTAAGGGTAAGGGTAAGGGTAAGGGTAAGGGTAAGGGTAAGGGTAAGGGTAAGGGTAAGGGTAAGGGTAAGGGTAAGCTTAAGGGTATAAGCAAGGGTAAGGGTAAGGGTAAGGGTGAGGGTAAGGGTAAGGGTAAGGGTAAGGGTTAGGGTAAGGGTAAAGGTAAGGGTAAGCCTAAGGGTAAAAGCAAGGGTAAGGGTAAGGGTAAGGGTAAGGGTAAGGGTAAGGGTAAGGGTAAGGGTAAGAGTAAGGGTAAGGGTAAGGGTAAGCTTAAGGGTGAAAGCAAGGGTAAGGGTAAGGATAAGGGTAAGGGTAAGCCTAAGGGTAAAAGCAAGGGTAAGGGTAAGGGTAAGGGTAAGGGTAAGGGTAAGCTTAAGGGTAAAAGCAAGGGTAAGGGTAAGGGTAAGGGTAAGGGTAAGGGTAAGGGTAAGGGTAAGCTTAAGGGTAAAAGCAAGTGTAAGGGTAAGGGTAAGGGTAAGGGTAAGAGTAAGGGTAAGGGTAAGGGTAAGGGTAAGGGTAAAGGTAAGGGTAAGCCTAAGGGTAAAAGCAAGGGTAAGGGTAAGGGTAAGGGTAAGGGTAAGCTTAAGGGTAAAAGCAAGGGTAAGGGTAAGGGTAAGGGTAAGGGTAAAGGTAAGGGTAAGGGTAAGGGTAAGGGTAAGCTTAAGGGTAAAAGCAAGGGTAAGGGTAAGGGTAAGGGTAAGGGTAAGGGTAAGGGTAAGGGTAAGGGTAAGGGTAAGGGTAAGGGTAAGGGTAAGGGTAAGGGTAAGGGTAAGGGTAAGCTAAAGGGTAAAAGCAAGGGTAAGGGTTAGGGTAAGGGTAAGGGTAAGGGTAAGGGTAAGGGTAAGCTTAAGGGTAAAAGCAAGGGTAAGGGTAAGGGTAAGGGTAAGGGTAAGGGTAAGGGTAAGGGTAAGGGTAAGGGTAAGGGTAAGGGTAAAGGTAAGGGTAAGCCTAAGGGTAAAAGCAAGGGTAAGGGTAAGGGTAAGGGTAAGGGTAAGGGTAAGGGTAAGGGTAAGGGTAAGGGTAAGGGTAAGGGTAAGGGTAAGCTTAAGGGTATAAGCAAGGGTAAGGGTAAGGGTAAGGGTGAGGGTAAGGGTAAGGGTAAGGGTAAGGGTAAGGGTAAGCTTAAGGGTAAAAGCAATGGTAAGGGTAAGGGTAAGGGTAAGGGTAAGGGTAAGCTTAAGAGTAAAAGCAAGGGTAAGGGTAAGGGTAAGGGTAAGGGTAAGGGTAAGGGTAAGGGTAAGGGTAAGGGTAAGGGTAAGGGTAAGGGTAAGGGTAAGGGTAAGGGTAAGGGTAAAGGTAAGGGTAAGCCTAAGGGTAAAAGCAAGGGTAAGGGTAAGGGTAAGGGTAAGGGTAAGGGTAAGGGTAAGGGTAAGGGTAAGGGTAAGGGTAAGTGTAAGGGTAAGCTTAAGGGTAAAAGCAAGGGTAAGGGTAAGGGTAAGGGTAAGGGTAAGCCTAAGGGTAAAAGCAAGGGTAAGGGTAAAGGTAAGGGTAAGGGTAAGGGTAAGCTTAAGGGTAAAAGCAAGGGTAAGGGTGAGGGTAAGGGTAAGGGTAAGGGTAAGGGTAAGGGTAAGGGTAAGCTTAAGGGTAAAAGCAAGGGTAAGGGTAAGGGTAAGGGTAAGGGTAAGGGTAAGGGTAAAGGTAAGGGTAAGCCTAAGGGTAAAAGCAAGGGTAAGGGTAAGGGTAAGGGTAAGGGTAAGGGTAAGGGTAAGGGTAAGGGTAAGGGTAAGGGTAAGGGTAAGGGTAAGGGTAAGGGTAAGGGTAAGGGTAAGGGTAAGGGTAAGCTTAAGGGTAAAAGCAAGGGTAAGGGTAAGGGTAAGGGTAAGGGTAAGGGTAAGGGTAAGGGTAAGCTTAAGGGTAAAAGCAAGGGTAAGGGTAAGGGTAAGGGTAAGGGTAAGGGTAAGGGTAAGGGTAAGGGTAAGCTTAAGGGAAAAGCAAGGGTAAGGGTAGGGGTAAGGGTAAGGGTAAGCTTAAGGGTAAAAGCAAGGGTAAGGGTAAGGGTAAGGGTAAGGGTAAGGGTAAGGGTAAGGGTAAAGGTAAGGGTAAGCCTAAGGGTAAAAGCAAGGGTAAGGGTAAGGGTAAGGGTAAGGGTAAGGGTAAGGGTAAGGGTAAGGGTAAGGGTAAGGGTAAGGGTAAGGGTAAGGGTAAGGGTAAGGGTAAGGGTAAGGGTAAGGGTAAGCTTAAGGGTAAAAGCAAGGGTGAGGGTAAGGGTAAGGGTGAGGGTAAGGGTAAGGGTAAGGGTAAGGGTAAGGGTAAGGGTAAGGGTAAGGGTAAGGGTAAGGGTAAGGGTAAGGGTAAGGGTAAGGGTAAGCCTAAGGGTAAAAGCAAGGGTAAGGGTAAGGGTAAGGGTAAGGGTAAGGGTAAGCTTAAGGGTAAAAGCAAGGGTAAGGGTAAGGGTAAGGGTAAGGGTAAGGGTAAGGGTAAGGGTAAGCTTAAGGGTAAAAGCAAGGGTAAGGGTAAGGGTAAGGGTAAGGGTAAGGGTAAGGGTAAGGGTAAAGGTAAGGGTAAGCCTAAGGGTAAAAGCAAGGGTATGGGTAAGGGTAAGGGTAAGGGTAAGGGTAAGGGTAAGCTTAAGGGTAAAAGCAAGGGTAAGGGTAAGGGTAAGGGTAAGGGTAAGGGTAAGGGTAAGGGTAAGGGTAAGCTTAAGGGTAAAAGCAAGGGTAAGGGTAAGGGTAAGGGTAAGGGTAAGGGTAAGGGTAAGGGTAAGGGTAAGGGTAAGGGTAAGGGTAAGCTTAAGGGTAAAAGCAAGGGTAAGGGTAAGGGTAAGGGTAAGGGTAAGGGTAAGGGTAAGGGTAAGGGTAAGGGTAAGGGTAAGGGTAAGGGTAAGGGTAAGGGTAAGGGTAAGGGTAAGGGTAAGGGTAAGGGTAAGGGTAAGGGTAAGCTTAAGGGTAAAAGCAAGGGTAAGGGTAAGGGTAAGGGTAAGGGTAAGGGTAAGGGTAAGGGTAAGGGTAAGCTTAAGGGTAAAAGCAAGGGTAAGGGTAAGGGTAAGGGTAAGGGTAAGGGTAAGGGTAAGGGTAAGCCTAAGGGTAAAAGCAAGGGTAAGGGTAAGGGGAAAAGCAAGGGTAAGGGTAAGGGTAAGGGTAAGGGTAAGGGTAAGGGTAAGGGTAAGGGTAAGGGTAAGGGTAAGCTTAAGGGTAAAAGCAAGGGTAAGGGTAAGGGTAAGGGTAAGGGTAAGTGTAAGCTTAAGGGTAAAAGCAAGGGTAAGGGTAAGGGTAAAGGTAAGGGTAAGCCTTAGGGTAAAAGCAAGGGTAAGGGTAAGGGTAAGGGTAAGGGTAAGGGTAAGGGTAAGGGTAAGGGTAAGGGTAAGGGTAAGCTTAAGGGTAAAAGCAAGGGTAAGGGTAAGGGTAAGGGTAAGGGTTAGGGTAAGGGTAAGGGTAAGGGTAAGGGTAAGGGTAAGGGTAAGGGTAAGGGTAAGGGTAAGCTTAAGGGTAAAAGCAAGGGTAAGGGTAAGGGTAAGGGTAAGGGTAAGGGTAAGGGTAAGGGTAAGGGTAAGCTTAAGGGTTAAAGCAAGGGTAAGGGTTAGGGTAAGGGTAAGGGTAAGGGTAAGGGTAAGCTTGAGGGTAAAAGCAAGGGTGAGGGTAAGGGTAAGGGTAAGGGTAAAGGTAAGGGTAAGCCTAAGGGTAAAAGCAAGGGTAAGGGTAAGGGTAAGGGTAAGGGTAAGGGTAAGGGTAAGGGTAAGGGTAAGGGTAAGGGTAAGCTTAAGGGTATAAGCAAGGGTAAGGGTAAGGGTAAGGGTGAGGGTAAGGGTAAGGGTAAGGGTAAGCTTAAGGGTAAAAGCAAGGGTAAGGTTAAGGGTAAGGGTAAGGGTAAGGGTAAGGGTAAGGGTAAGCTTAAGGGTAAAAGCAAGGGTAAGGGTAAGGGTAAGGGTAAGGGTAAGGGTAAGGGTAAGGGTTAGGGTAAGGGTAAGGGTAAGGGTAAAGGTAAGGGTAAGCCTAAGGGTAAAAGCAAGGGTAAGGGTAAAGGTAAGGGTAAGGGTAAGGGTAAGGGTAAGGGTAAGGGTAAGGGTTAGGGTAAGCTTAAGGGTAAAAGCAAGGGTAAGGGTAAGGGTAAGGGTAAGGGTAAGCCTAAGGGTAAAACAAGGGTAAGGGTAAGGGTAAGGGTAAGGGTAAGCTTAAGGGTAAAAGCAAGGGTAAGGGTAAGGGTAAGGGTGAGGGTAAGGGTAAGCTTAAGGGTTAAAGCAAGGGTAAGGGTAAGGGTAAGGGTAAGGGTAAGGGTAAGGGTAAGGGTAAGGGTAAGGGTAAAGGTAAGGGTAAGGGTAAGGGTAAGGGTAAGGGTAAGCTTAAGGGTAAAAGCAAGGGTAAGGGTAAGGGTAAGGGTAAGGGTAAGGGTAAGGGTAAGGGTAAGGGTAAGCTTAAGGGTAAGGGTAAGGGTAAGGGTAAGGGAAAGCTTAAGGGTAAAAGCAAGGGTAAGGGTAAGGGTAAGGGTAAGGGTAAGGGTAAGGGTAAGGGTAAGCTTAAGGGTAAGGGTAAGGGTAAGGGTAAGGGTAAGCTTAAGGGTAAAAGCAAGGGTAAGGGTAAGGGTAAGGGTAAGGGTAAGGGTAAGCTTAAGGGTAAGGGTAAGGGTAAGGGTAAGGGTAAGCTTAAGGGTAAAATCAAGGGTAAGGGTAAGGGTAAGGGTAAGGGTAAGGGTAAGGGTAAGGGTAAGGGTAAGGGTAAGGGTAAGGGTAAGGGTAAGGGTAAGGGTAAGGGTAAGCTTAAGGGTAAGGGTAAGGGTAAGGGTAAGGGTAAGCTTAAGGGTAAAAGCAAGGGTAAGGGTAAGGGTAAGGGTAAGGGTAAGGGTAAGGGTTAGGGTAAGCTTAAGGGTAAAAGCAAGGGTAAGGGTAAGGGTAAGGGTAAGGGTAAGGGTAAGGGTAAGGGTAAGGGTAAAGGTAAGGGTAAGCCTAAGGGTAAAAGCAAGGGTAAGGGTAAGGGTAAGGGTAAGGGTAAGGGTAAGGGTAAGGGTAAGGGTAAGCTTAAGGGTAAAAGCAAGGGTAAGGGTAAGGGTAAGGGTAAGGGTAAGGGTAAGGGTAAGGGTAAGGGTAAGCCTAAGGGTAAAAGCAAGGGTAAGGGTGAGGGTAAGGGTAAGGGTAAGGGTAAGGGTAAGGGTAAGCTTAAGGGTAAAAGCAAGGGTAAGGGTAAGGGTAAGGGTAAGGGTAAGGGTAAGGGTAAGCTTAAGGGTAAAAGCAAGGGTGAGGGTAAGGGTGAGGGTAAGGGTAAGGGTAAGGGTAAGGGTAAGGGTAAGGGTAAGGGTAAGGGTAAGCTTAAGGGTAAAAGCAAGGGTAAGGGTGAGGGTAAGGGTAAGGGTAAGGGTAAGGGTAAGCTTAAGGGTAAAAGCAAGGGTAAGGGTAAGGGTAAGGGTAAAGGTAAGGGTAAGGGTAAGGGTAAAGGTAAGGGTAAGCCTAAGGGTAAAAGCAAGGGTAAGGGTAAGGGTAAGGGTAAGGGTAAGGGTAAGGGTAAGGGTAAGGGTAAGGGTAAGGGTAAGGGTAAGGGTAAGGGTAAGGGTAAGGGTAAGGGTAAGGGTAAGGGTAAGGGTAAGGGTAAGGGTAAGGGTAAGGGTAAGGGTAAGGGTAAGGGTAAGGGTAAGCTTAAGGGTAAAAGCAAGGGTAAGGGTAAGGGTAAGGGTAAGCCTAAGGGTAAAAGCAAGGGTAAGGGTAAGGGTAAGGGTAAGGGTAAGGGTAAGCTTAAGGGTAAAAGCAAGGGTAAGGGTAAGGGTAAGGGTAAGGGTAAGGGTAAGGGTAAGCTTAAGGGTAAAAGCAAGGGTAAGGGTAAGGGTCAGGGTAAGGGTAAGGGTAAGGGTAAGGGTAAGGGTAAAGGTAAGGGTAAGCCTAAGGGTAAAAGCAAGGGTAAGGGTAAGGGTAAGGGTAAGGGTAAGGGAAAGGGTAAGGGTAAGGGTAAGGGTAAGGGTAAGGGTAAGGGTAAGGGTAAGGGTAAGCTTAAGGGTAAAAGCAAGGGTAAGGGTAAGGGTACGGGTAAGGGTAAGGGTAAGGGTAAGGGTAAGGGTAAGGGTAAGGGTAAGGGTAAGGGTAAGGGTAAGGGTAAGGGTAAGGGTAAGGGTAAGGGTAAGGGTAAGGGTAAGCTTTAGGGTAAAAGCAAGGGTAAGGGTAAGGGTAAGGGTAAGGGTAAGGGTAAGGGTAAGCTTAAGGGTAAAAGCAAGGGTAAGGGTAAGGGTAAGGGTAAGGGTAAGGGTAAGGGTAAGGGTAAGGGTAAGGGTAAGGGTAAGGGTAAGGGTAAAGGTAAGGGTAAGCCTAAGGGTAAATGCAAGGGTAAGGGTAAGGGTAAGGGTAAGGGTAAGGGTAAGGGTAAGTGTAAGGGTAAGGGTAAGGGTAAGGGTAAGAGTAAGCTTAAGGGTAAAAGCAAGGGTAAGGGTAAGGGTAAGGGTAAGGGTAAGGGTAAGGGTAAGGTTAAGCTTAAGGGTAAGGCAAAGGGTAAGGGTAAGGGTAAGCTTAAGGGTAAAAGCAAGGGTGAGGGTAAGGGTAAGGGTAAGGGTAAACTTAAGGGTAAAAGCAAGGGTAAGGGTAAGGGTAAGGGTAAGGGTAAGGGTAAGGGTAAGGGTAAGGGTAAGCTTAAGGGTAAAAGCAAGGGTAAGGGTAAGGGTAAGGGTAAGGGTAAGGGTAAGGGTAAGGGTAAGGGTAAGGGTAAGGGTAAGGGTAAGGGTAAGGGTAAGGGTAAGGGTAAGGGTAAGGGTAAGGGTAAGGGTAAGGGTAAGGGTAAGGGTAAGGGTAAGCTTAAGGGTAAAAGCAAGGGTAAGGGAAAGGGTAAGGGTAAGGGTAAAGGTAAGGGTAAGGGTAAGGGTAAGGGTAAGCTTAAGGGTAAAAGCAAGGGAAAGGGTAAGGGTAAAGGTAAGGGAAAGGGTAAGGGTAAGGGTAAGGGTAAGGGTAATCTTAAGGGTAAAAGCAAGGGTAAGGGTAAGGGTAAGGGTAAGGGTAAGGGTAAGGGTGAGGGTAAAGGTAAGGGTAAGCCTGAGGGTAAAAGCAAGGGTAAGGGTAAGGGTAAGGGTAAGGGTAAGGGTAAGGGTAAGGGTAAGGGTAAGGGTAAGCTTAACGGTAAAAGCAAGGGTAAGGGTAAGGGTAAGGGTAAGGGTAAGGGTAAGGGTAAAGGTAAAGGTAAGGGTAAGCCTAAGGGTAAAAGCAAGGGTAAGGGTAAGGGTAAGGGTAAGGTTAAGGGTAAGGGTAAGGGTAAGGGTAAGGGTAAGGGTAAGCTTAAGGGTAAAAGCAAGGGTAAGGGTAAGGGTAAGGGTAAGGGTAAGGGTAAGGGTAAGGGTAAGCTTAAGGGTAAGGGTAAGGCCAAGGGTAAGCTTAAGGGTAAAAGCAAGGGTAAGGGTAAGGGTAAGGGTAAGGGTAAGGGTAAGGGTAAGGGTAAGGGTAAGGGTAAGGGTAAGGGTAAGGGTAAGCTTAAGGGTAAGGGTAAGGGTAAGGGTAAGGGTAAGCTTAAGGGTAAAAGCAAGGGTTAGGGTAAGGGTAAGAGTAAGGGTAAGGGTAAGCTTAAGGGTAAAAGCAAGGGTAAGGGTGAGGGTAAGGGTAAGGGTAAAAGCAAGGGTAAGGGTAAGGGTAAGGATAAGGGTAAGGGTAAGGGTAAGGGTAAGCTTAAGGGTAAAAGCAAGGGTAAGGGTAAGGGTAAGGGTAAGGGTAAGGGTAAGGGTAAGGGTAAGCTTAAGGGTAAAAGCAAGGGTAAGGGTGAGGGTAAGGGTAAGGGTAAAAGCAAGGGTAAGGGTAAGGGTAAGGGTAAGGGTAAGGGTAAGGGTAAGGGTAAGCTTAAGGGTAAAAGCAAGGGTAAGGGTAAGGGTAAGGGTAAGGGTAAGGGTAAGGGTAAGGGTAAGCTTAAGGGTAAAAGCAAGGGTAAGGGTAAGGGTAAGGGTAAGGGTAAGGGTAAGGGTAAGGTTAAGCTTAAGGGTAAAAGCAAGGGTAGGGGTGAGGGTAAGGGTAAGGGTAAGGGTAAGGGTAAGGGTAAGCTTAAGGGTAAAAGCAAGGGTAAGGGTAAGGGTAAGGGTAAGGGTAAGGGTAAGGGTAAGGGTAAGGGTAAGGGTAAGGGTAAGGGTAAGGGTAAGGGTGAGGGTAAGGGTAAGGGTAAGCTTAAGGGTAAAAGCAAGGGTAAGGGTAAGGGTAAGGGTAAGGGTAAGGGTAAGGGTAAGGGTAAGGGTAAGGATAAGGGTAAAGGTAAGGGTAAGCCTAAGGGTAAAAGCAAGGGTAAGGTTAAGGGTAAGGGTAAGGTTAAGGGTAAGGGTAAGGGTAAGGGTAAGGGTAAGGGTAAGCTTAAGGGTAAAAGCAAGGGTAAGGGTAAGGGTAAGGGTAAGGGTAAGGGTAAGGGTAAGGGTAAGGGTAAGGGTAAGGGTAAGGGTAAGGGTAAGGGTAAGGGTAAGGGTAAGGGTAAGGGTAAGGGTAAGGGTAAGGGTAAGCTTAAGGGTAAGCTTAAGGGTAAAAGCAAGGGTAAGGGTAAGGGTAAGGGTAAGGGTAAGGGTAAGGGTAAGGGTAAGGGTAAAGGTAAGGGTAAGCCTAAGGGTAAAAGCAAGGGTAAGGGTAAGGTTAAGGGTAAGGGTAAGGGTAAGGGTAAGGGTAAGGGTAAGGGTAAGGGTAAGGGTAAGGGTAAGGGTAAGGGTAAGGGTAAGGGTAAGGGTAAGGGTAAGGGTAAGGGTAAGGGTAAGGGTAAGGGTAAGGGTAAGGGTAAGGGTAAGGGTAAGCTTAAGGGTAAAAGCAAGGGTAAGGGTAAGGGTAAGGGTAAGGGTAAGCCTAAGGGTAAAAGCAAGGGTAAGGGTAAGGGTAAGGGTAAGGGTAAGGGTAAGCTTAAGGGTAAAAGCAAGGGTAAGGGTTAGGGTAAGGGTAAGGGTAAGGGTAAGGGTAAGGGTAAGCTTAAGGGTAAAAGCAAGGGTAAGGGTAAGGGTAAGGGTAAGGGTAAGGGTAAGGGTAAGGGTAAGGGTAAGGGTAAAGGTAAGGGTAAGCCTAAGGGTAAAAGCAAGGGTAAGGGTAAGGGTAAGGGTAAGGGTAAGGGTAAGGGTAAGGGTAAGGGTAAGGGTAAGGGTAAGGGTAAGGGTAAGGGTAAGGGTAAGGGTAAGGGTAAGGGTAAGGGTAAGCTTAAGGGTAAAAGCAAGGGTAAGGGTAAGGGTAAGGGTAAGGGTAAGGGTAAGGGTAAGGGTAAGGGTAAGGGTAAGCTTAAGGGTAAAAGCAAGGGTAAGGGTAAGGGTTAGGGTAAGGGTAAGAGTAAGGGTAAGGGTAAGGGTAAGGGTAAGGGTAAGGGTAAGCTTAAGGGTAAAAGCAAGGGTAAGGGTAAGGGTAAGGGTAAGGGTAAGGGTAAGGGTAAGGCTAAGCTTAAGGGTAAAAGCAAGGGTAAGGGTAAGGGTAAGGGTAAGGGTAAGGGTAAGGGTAAGGGTAAGGGTAAGGGTAAGGGTAAGGGTAAAGGTAAGGGTAAGCCTAAGGGTAAGTGCAAGGGTAAGGGTAAGGGTAAGGGTAAGGGTAAGGGTAAGTGTAAGGGTAAGGGTAAGGGTAAGGGTAAGGGTAAGCTTAAGGGTAAAAGCAAGGGTAAGGGTAAGGGTAAGGGTAAGGGTAAGGGTAAGGGTAAGGTTAAGCTTAAGGGTAAGGAAAAGGGTAAGGGTAAAGGTAAGCTTAAGGGTAAAAGCAAGGGTAAGGGTAAGGGTAAGGGTAAGGGTAAGGGTAAGCTTAAGGGTAAAAGCAAGGGTAAGGGTAAGGGTAAGGGTAAGGGTAAGGGTAAGGGTAAGGGTAAGCTTAAGGGTAAAAGCAAGGGTAAGGGTAAGGGTAAGGGTAAGGGTAAGGGTAAGGGTAAGGGTAAGGGTAAGGGTAAGGGTAAGGTTAAGGGTAAGGGTAAGGGTAAGGGTAAGGGTAAGGGTAAGCTTAAGGGTAAAAGCAAGGGTAAGGGTAAGGGTAAGGGTAAGGGTAAGGGTAAAGGTAAGGGTAAGGGTAAGGGTGAGGGTAAGCTTAAGGGTAAAAGCAAGGGAAAGGGTAAGGGTAAAGGTAAGGGAAAGGGTAAGGGTAAGGGTAAGGGTAAGGGTAAGGGTAAGCTTAAGGGTAAAAGCAAGGGTAAGGGTAAGGGTAAGGGTAAGGGTAAGGGTAAGGGTGAGGGTAAAGGTAAGGGTAAGCCTAAGGGTAAAAGCAAGGGTAAGGGTAAGGGTAAGGGTAAGGGTAAGGGTAAGGGTAAGGGTAAGGGTAAGGGTAAGGGTAAGGGTAAGGGTAAGCTCAAGGGTAAAAGCAAGGGTAAGGGTAAGGGTAAGGGTAAGGGTAAGGGTAAGGGTAAGGGTAAGGGTAAGCTTAAGGGTAAAAGCAAGGGTAAGGGTAAGGGTAAGGGTAAGGGTAAGGGTAAGGGTAAGGGTAAGGGTAAGGGTAAGGGTAAGGGTAAGGGTAAGGGTAAGGGTAAGGGTAAGCTTAAGGGTAAAAGCAAGGGTAAGGGTAAGGGTAAGGGTAAGGGTAAGGGTAAGGGTAAGGGTAAAGGTAAGGGTAAGCCTAAGGGTAAAAGCAAGGGTAAGGGTAAGGGTAAGGGTAAGGTTAAGGATAAGGGTAAGGGTAAGGGTAAGGGTAAGGGTAAGGGTAAGGGTAAGCTTAAGGGTAAAAGCAAGGGTAAGGGTAAGGGTAAGGGTAAAGTTAAAGGTAAGGGTAAGCCTAAGGGTAAAAGCAAGGGTAAGGGTAAGGGTAAGGGTAAGGTTAAGGGTAAGGGTAAGGGTAAGCTTAAGGGTAAAAGCAAGGGTAAGGGTAAGGGTAAGGGTAAGGGTATGGGTAAGGGTAAGGGTAAGCTTAAGGGTAAGGGTAAGGCCAAGGGTAAGCTTAAGGTTAAAAGCAAGGGTAAGGGTAAGGGTAAGGGTAAGGGTAAGGGTAAGGGTAAGGGTAAGGGTAAGGGTAAGGGTAAGGGTAAGGGTAAGGGTAAGCTTAAGGGTAAGGGTAAGGGTAAGGGTAAGGGTAAGCTTAAGGGTAAAAGCAAGGGTTAGGGTAAGGGTAAGAGTAAGGGTAAGGGTAAGGGTAAGGGTAAGGGTAAGGGTAAGGGTAAGGGTAAGCTTAAGGGTAAAAGCAAGGGTAAGGGTGAGGGTAAGGGTAAGGGTAAAAGCAAGGGTAAGGGTAAGGGTAAGGGTAAGGGTAAGGGTAAGGGTAAGGGTAAGCTTAAGGGTAAAAGCAAGGGTAAGGGTAAGGGTAAGGGTAAGGGTAAAGGTAAGGGTAAGGGTAAGCTTAAGGGTAAAAGCAAGGGTAAGGGTAAGGGTAAGGGTAAGGGTAAGGGTAAGGTTAAGCTTAAGGATAAAAGCAAGGGTAGGGGTAAGGGTAAGGGTAAGGGTAAGGGTAAGGGTAAGGGTAAGGGTGAGCTTAAGGGTAAAAGCAAGGGTAAGGGTAAGGGTAAGGGTAAGGGTAAGGGTAAGGGTAAGGGTAAGGGTAAGGGTAAGGGTAAGGGTAAGGGTAAGGGTAAGGGTAAGGGTGAGGGTAAGGGTAAGGGTTAGCTTAAGGGTAAAAGCAAGGGTAAGGGTAAGGGTAAGGGTAAGGGTAAGGGTAAGGGTAAGGATAAGGGTAAAGGTAAGGAGAAGCCTAAGGGTAAAAGCAAGGGTAAGGTTAAGGGTAAGGGTAAGGTTAAGGGTAAGGGTAAGGGTAAGGGTAAGGGTAAGGGTAAGCTTATGGGTAAAAGCAAGGGTAAGGGTAAAGGTAAGGGTA
Source organism: Myrrha octodecimguttata (assembly GCA_958510865.1). Taxonomy (NCBI): domain Eukaryota; kingdom Metazoa; phylum Arthropoda; class Insecta; order Coleoptera; family Coccinellidae; genus Myrrha; species Myrrha octodecimguttata. Next base: position 7,631 of record CAUEHS010000258.1, on the reverse strand, counting down.
AGGGTAAGGGTAAGGGTAAGGGTAAGGGTAAGGGTAAGGGTAAGGGTAAGGGTAAGGGTAAGGGTAAGGGTAAGGGTAAGGGTAAGGGTAAGGGTAAGGGTAAGGGTAAGGGTAAGGGTAAGGGTAAGGGTAAGGGTAAGGGTAAGGGTAAGGGTAAGGGTAAGGGTAAGGGTAAGGGTAAGCTTAAGGGTAAGCTTAAGGGTAAAAGCAAGGGTAAGGGTAAGGGTAAGGGTAAGGGTAAGGGTAAGGGTAAGGGTAAAGGTAAGGGTAAGCCTAAGGGTAAAAGCAAGGGTAAGGGTAAGGGTAAGGGTAAGGGTAAGGGTAAGGGTAAGGGTAAGGGTAAGGGTAAGGGTAAGGGTAAGGGTAAGGGTAAGGGTAAGGGTAAGGGTAAGGGTAAGGGTAAGGGTAAGGGTAAGGGTAAGGGTAAGGGTAAGGGTGAGGGTAAGGGTAAGGGTAAGGGTAAGGGTAAGGGTAAGGGTAAGGGTAAGGGTAAGCTTAAGGGTAAAAGCAAGGGTATGGGTAAGGGTAAGGGTAAGGGTAAGCCTAAGGGTAAAAGCAAGGGTAAGGGTAAGGGTAAGGGTAAGGGTAAGGGTAAGCTTAAGGGTAAAAGCAAGGGTAAGAGTTAGGGTAAGGGTAAGGGTAAGGGTAAGGGTAAGGGTAAGCTTAAGGGTAAAAGCAAGGGTAAGGGTAAGGGTAAGGGTAAGGGTAAGGGTAAGGGTAAGGGTAAGGGTAAAGGTAAGGGTAAGCCTAAGGGTAAAAGCAAGGGTAAGGGTAAGGGTAAGGGTAAGGGTAAGGGTAAGGGTAAGGGTAAGGGTAAGGGTAAGGGTAAGGGTAAGGGTAAGGGTAAGGGTAAGGGTAAGGGTAAGCTTAAGGGTAAAAGCAAGGGTAAGGGTAAGGGTAAGGGTAAGGGTAAGGGTAAGGGTAAGGGTAAGGGTAAGGGTAAGCTTAAGGGTAAAAGCAAGGGTAAGGGTAAGGGTTAGGGTAAGGGTAAGGGTAAGGGTAAGGGTAAGGGTAAGGGTAAGGGTAAGGGTAAGGGTAAGCTTTAGGGTAAAAGCAAGGGTAAGGGTAAGGGTAAGGGTAAGGGTAAGGGTAAGGGTAAGGCTAAGCTTAAGGGTAAAAGCAAGGGTAAGGGTAAGGGTAAGGGTAAGGGTAAGGGTAAGGGTAAGGGTAAGGGTAAGGGTAAGGGTAAGGGTAAAGGTAAGGGTAAGCCTAAGGGTAAGTGCAAGGGTAAGGGTAAGGGTAAGGGTAAGGGTAAGGGTAAGTGTAAGGGTAAGGGTAAGGGTAAGGGTAAGGGTAAGCTTAAGGGTAAAAGCAAGGGTAAGGGTAAGGGTAAGGGTAAGGGTAAGGGTAAGGGTAAGGGTAAGGGTAAGGTTAAGCTTAAGGGTAAGGAAAAGGGTAAGGGTAAAGGTAAGCTTAAGGGTAAAAGCAAGGGTAAGGGTAAGGGTAAGGGTAAGGGTAAGGGTAAGCTTAAGGGTAAAAGCAAGGGTAAGGGTAAGGGTAAGGGTAAGGGTAAGGGTAAGGGTAAGGGTAAGGGTAAGCTTAAGGGTAAAAGCAAGGGTAAGGGTAAGGGTAAGGGTAAGGGTAAGGGTAAGGGTAAGGGTAAGGGTAAGGGTAAGGGTAAGGGTAAGGTTAAGGGTAAGGGTAAGGGTAAGGGTAAGGGTAAGGGTAAGCTTAAGGGTAAAAGCAAGGGTAAGGGTAAGGGTAAGGGTAAGGGTAAGGGTAAAGGTAAGGGTAAGGGTAAGGGTAAGGGTAAGCTTAAGGGTAAAAGCAAGGGAAAGGGTTAGGGTAAAGGTAAGGGAAAGGGTAAGGGTAAGGGTAAGGGTAAGGGTAAGGGTAAGCTTAAGGGTAAAAGCAAGGGTAAGGGTAAGGGTAAGGGTAAGGGTAAGGGTAAGGGTGAGGGTAAAGGTAAGGGTAAGCCTAAGGGTAAAAGCAAGGGTAAGGGTAAGGGTAAGGGTAAGGGTAAGGGTAAGGGTAAGGGTAAGGGTAAGGGTAAGCTCAAGGGTAAAAGCAAGGGTAAGGGTAAGGGTAAGGGTAAGGGTAAGGGTAAGGGTAAGGGTAAGGGTAAGCTTAAGGGTAAAAGCAAGGGTAAGGGTAAGGGTAAGGGTAAGGGTAAGGGTAAGGGTAAGGGTAAGGGGAGGGGTAAGGGTAAGGGTAAGGGTAAGCTTAAGGGTAAAAGCAAGGGTAAGGGTAAGGGTAAGGGTAAGGGTAAGGGTAAGGGTAAGGGTAAAGGTAAGGGTAAGCCTAAGGGTAAAAGCAAGGGTAAGGGTAAGGGTAAGGGTAAGGTTAAGGATAAGGGTAAGGGTAAGGGTAAGGGTAAGGGTAAGGGTAAGCTTAAGGGTAAAAGCAAGGGTAAGGGTAAGAGTAAGGGTAAGGGTAAGGGTAAGGGTAAGGGTAAGGGTAAGCTTAAGGGTAAGGGTAAGGCCAAGGGTAAGCTTAAGGGTAAAAGCAAGGGTAAGGGTAAGGGTAAGGGTAAGGGTAAGGGTAAGGGTAAGGGTAAGGGTAAGGGTAAGGGTAAGGGTAAGGGTAAGCTTAAGGGTAAGGGTAAGGGTAAGGGTAAGGGTAAGCTTAAGGGTAAAAGCAAGGGTTAGGGTAAGGGTAAGAGTAAGAAGGGTAACCTCTATTCTTACTCTTACCCTTACCCTTACCCTTGCTTTTACCCTTAGGCTTACCCTTACCTTTACCCTTACCCTTACCCTTACCCTTACCCTTACCCTTACCCTTGCTTTTACCCTTAAGCTTACCCTTACCCTTACCCTTACCCTTACCCTTACACTTACCCTTATTCTTACCCTTACCCTTACCCTTACCCTTACCCTTACCCTTACCCTTACCCTTACCCTTACCCTTACCCTTACCCTTACCCTTACCCTCACCCTTACCCTTACCCTTATTCTTACTCTTACCCTTACATTTACCCTTGCTTTTACCCTTAAGCTTACCCTTGCCCTTACCCTTACCCTTACCCTTACCCTTACCCTTACCCTTACCCTTACCCTTACCCTTACCCTTACCCTTACCCTTGCTTTTACCCTTAAGCTTACCCTTACCCTTACCCTTACCCTTACCCTTACCCTTACCCTTACCCTTACCCTTACCCTTACCCTTACCCTTACCCTTACCCTTACCCTTGCTTTTACCCTTAAGCTTACCCTTACCCTTACCCTTACCCTTACCCTTACCCTTACCCTTACCCTTACCCTTGCTTTTACCCTTGAGCTTACCCTTACCCTTTCCCTTACCCTTACCCTTACCCTTACCCTTACCCTTACCCTTACATTTACCCTTACCCTTACCCTTGCTTTTACCCTTAGGCTTACCCTTACCTTTATCCTCACCCTTACCCTTACCCTTACCCTTACCCTTACCCTTACCCTTGCTTTTACCCTTAAGCTTACCCTTACCCTTACCCTTACCCTTACCCTTACCCTTTCCCTTACCTTTACCCTTACCCTTTCCCTTGCTTTTACCCTTAAGCTTACCCTTACCCTTACCCTTACCCTTACCTTTACCCTTACCCTTACCCTTACCCTTACCCTTACCCTTGCTTTTACCCTTAAGCTTACCCTTACCCTTACCCTTACCCTTACCCTTACCCTTAACCTTACCCTTACCCTTACCCTTACCCTTACCCTTACCCTTACCCTTACCCTTACCCTTACCCTTACCCTTGCTTTTACCCTTAAGCTTACCCTTACCCTTACCCTTACCCTTACCCTTACCCTTACCCTTACCCTTGCTTTTACCCTTAAGCTTACCCTTACCCTTACCCTTACCCTTACCCTTACCCTTGCTTTTACCCTTAAGCTTACCTTTACCCTTACCCTTTTCCTTACCCTTAAGCTTAACCTTACCCTTACCCTTACCCTTACCCTTACCCTTACCCTTACCCTTGCTTTTACCCTTAAGCTTACCCTTACCCTTACCCTTACCCTTACCCTTACACTTACCCTTACCCTTACCCTTACCCTTACCCTTACCCTTGCACTTACCCTTAGGCTTACACTTACCTTTACCCTTACCCTTACCCTTACCCTTACCCTTACCCTTACCCTTACCCTTACCCTTACCCTTACCCTTACCCTTACCCTTACCCTTACCCTTACCCTTACCCTTGCTTTTACCCTTATGCTTAGCCTTACCCTTACCCTTACCCTTACCCTTACCCTTACCCTTACCCTTGCTTTTACCCTAAAGCTTACCCTTACCCTTACCCTTACCCTTACCCTTACCCTTACCCTAACCCTTACCCTTACCCTTGCTTTTACCCTTAAGCTTACCCTTACCCTTACCCTTACCCTTACCCTTACCCTTACCCTTACCCTTACCCTTACCCTTGCTTTTACCCTTAAGCTTACCCTTACCCTTACCCTTACCCTTACCCTTACCCTTACCCTTACCCTTACCCTTACCCTTACCCTTACCCTTACCCTTACCCTTACCCTTACCCTTACCCTTGCTTTTACCCTTAGGCTTACCCTTACCTTTACCCTTACCCTTACCCTTACCCTTACCCTTACCCTTACCCTTACCCTTACCCTTACCCTTACCCTTGCTTTTACCCTTAAGCTTACCCTTACCCTTACCCTTACCCTTACCCTTACCCTAACCCTTACCCTTGCTTTTACCCTTAAGCTTACCCTTACCCTTACCCTTACCCTTACCCTTACCCTTGCTTTTACCCTTAGGCTTACCCTTACCCTTACCCTTACCCTTACCCTTGCTTTTACCCTTAAGCTTACCCTTACCCTTTCCCTTACCCTTACCCTTACCCTTACCCTTACCCTTACCCTTACCCTTACCCTTACCCTTACCCTTACCCTTACCCTTACCCTTACCCTTACCCTTACCCTTACCCTTACCCTTACCCTTACCCTTACCCTTACCCTTACCCTTACCCTTACCCTTACCCTTACCCTTACCCTTACCCTTACCCTTACCCTTACCCTTACCCTTACCCTTACCCTTGCTTTTACCCTTAGGCTTACCCTTACCTTTACCCTTACCCTTACCCTTACCCTTACCCTTACCCTTACCCTTACCCTTGCTTTTACCCTTAAGCTTACCCTTAAGCTTACCCTTACCCTTACCCTTACCCTTACCCTTACCCTTACCCTTACCCTTACCCTTACCCTTACCCTTACCCTTACCCTTACCCTTACCCTTACCCTTACCCTTACCCTTACCCTTACCCTTACCCTTACCCTTACCCTTGCTTTTACCCTTAAGCTTACCCTTACCCTTACCCTTACCCTTACCCTTACCCTTAACCTTACCCTTACCCTTACCCTTACCCTTGCTTTTACCCTTAGGCTTACCCTTACCTTTACCCTTATCCTTACCCTTACCCTTACCCTTAACCTTACCCTTACCCTTGCTTTTACCCTTAAGCTTACCCTTACCCTTACCCTCACCCTTACCCTTACCCTTACCCTTACCCTTACCCTTACCCTTACCCTTACCCTTACCCTTACCCTTACCCTTACCCTTACCCTTACCCTTGCTTTTACCCTTTAGCTTACCCTTACCCTTACCCTTACCCTTACCCTTACCCCTACCCTTGCTTTTACCCTTAAGCTTAACCTTACCCTTACCCTTACCCTTACCCTTACCCTTACCCTTACCCTTGCTTTTACCCTTAAGCTTACCCTTACCCTTACCCTTACCCTTACCCTTACCCTTACCCTTACCCTTGCTTTTACCCTTAAGCTTACCCTTACCCTTACCCTTACCCTTACCCTTACCCTTACCCTTGCTTTTACCCTTACCCTTACCCTCACCCTTACCCTTGCTTTTACCCTTAAGCTTACCCTTACCCTTACCCTTACCCTTACCCTTACCCTTACCCTTACCCTTACCCTTACTCTTACCCTTACCCTAACCCTTGCTTTTACCCTTAAGCTTACCCTTACCCTTACCCTTACCCTTACCCTTAAGCTTACCCTTTCCCTTACCCTTACCCTTACCCTTACCCTTACCCTTACCCTTACCCTTACCCTTACCCTTACCCTTGCTTTTACCCTTAAGCTTACCCTTGGCCTTACCCTTACCCTTAAGCTTACCCTTACCCTTACCCTTACCCTTACCCTTACCCTTACCCTTGCTTTTACCCTTAAGCTTACCCTTACCCTTACCCTTACCCTTACCCTTACCCTTAACCTTACCCTTACCCTTACCCTTACCCTTGCTTTTACCCTTAGGCTTACCCTTACCTTTACCTTTACCCTTACCCTTACCCTTACCCTTACCCTTACCCTTACCCTTGCTTTTACCGTTAATCTTACCCTTACCCTTACCCTTACCCTTACCCTTACCCTTACCCTTACCCTTACCCTTACCCTTACCCTTACCCTTGCTTTTACCCTTAGGCTTACCCTTACCTTTACCCTCACCCTTACCCTTACCCTTACCCTTACCCTTACCCTTACCCTTGCTTTTACCCTTAAGCTTACCCTTACCCTTACCCTTACCCTTACCCTTTCCCTTACCTTTACCCTTACCCTTTCCCTTGCTTTTACCCTTAAGCTTACCCTTACCCTTACCCTTACCCTTACCTTTACCCTTACCCTTACCCTTACCCTTACCCTTACCCTTATTCTTACTCTTACCCTTACATTTACCCTTGCTTTTACCCTTAAGCTTACCCTTGCCCTTACCCTTACCCTTACCCTTACCCTTTCCCTTACCCTTACCCTTACCCTTACCCTTACCCTTACCTTTACCCTTACCCTTACCCTTGCTTTTACCCTTAGGCTTAAGGGTAAAAGCAAGGGTAAGGGTAAGGGTAAAGGTAAGGGTAAGGGTAAGGGTAAGGGTAAGGGTAAGGGTAAGGGTAAGAATAAGGGTAAGGGTAAGGGTAAGGGTAAGCTTAAGGGTAATGGTAAGGGTAAGGGTAAGGGTAAGGGTAAGGGTAAGGGTAAGGGTAAGGGTAAGGGTAAGGGTAAGGGTAAGGGTAAGGGTAAGGGTAAGGGTAGGGGTAAGGGTAAGAGTAAGGGTAAGGGTAAGGGTAAGGGTAAAGGTAAGGGTAAGCCTAAGGGTAAAAGTAAGGGTAAGGGTAAGGGTAAGGGTAAGGGTAAGGGTAAGGGTAAGGTTAAGGGTAAGGGTAAGGGTAAAGGTAAGGGTAAGCCTAAGGGTAAAAGCAAGGGTAAGGGTAAGGGTAAGGGTAAGGGTAAGGGTAAGGGTAAGGGTAAGGGTAAGGGTAAGGGTAAGGGTAAGGGTAAGGGTAAGGGTAAGGGTAAGGGTAAGGGTAAGGGTAAGGGTAAGGGTAAGGGTAAGGGTAAGGGTAAGGGTAAGGGTAAGTATAAGGGTAAGGGTAAGAGTAAGGTTAAGAGTAAGCCTAAGGGTAAAAGCAAGGTTAAGGGTAAGGGTAAGGGTAAGGGTAAGGGTAAGGGTAAGGGTAAGGGTGAGGGAAAGGGTAAGGGTAAGGGTAAGCTTAAGGGTTTACCCTTACCCTCACCCTTACCCTTACCCTTACCCTTACCCTTGCTTTTACCCTTAAGCTTACCCTTACCCTTACCCTTACCCTTACCCTTACCCTTACCCTTACCCTTACCCTTACCCTTGCTTTTACCCTTAAGCTTACCCTTACCCTTACCCTTACCCTTACCCTTACCCTTACCCTTACCCTTACCCTT